>CM032065.1:27973165-28605455 GCA_018831715.1 Matsumurasca onukii
TTTGGGAAAAGTATTTGGTTACGGTGATTTGGTTTGGTAGGTAGGTTAAGATTTAGGTCGGGAGGAATGGTTCTGGATAGGGATTAAGGTGGGTCGTGCAGGGCGCTCGTGGTCTGCGGTGTCTCTCCGGTGGTGGTCCTCCGTCGGCTGCCAGTTCCTGGATGTGGGCCAGGGTGATCTCCGCAGCCTGGAACATCCGCGTTGCTGGACATCACGAACTGCTCGGTTGTCGGGGCTGCAGTCCGCGCCTGATGACGTCATTCCTCACGTACCACGGCGCCTGGCTCGTCGCAGATACTTGCTCTGGAAGACTTCAAACGCTTCCTCGCTGTCATGGTGGTGAGCCCGTACCAGACCGGCGCAGCGTGAAAACCATTGGTCGCAGGAGTGTTTTGTAAAGTGTGAGCTTTGTCTCAGTGGTGAGTGGCGAGGCGCGACGAGTATCGGGCCGAGACCACCACAGTGCGGCCCTCGCCTGTTGTAGTCTGAGTGTCACGTGAGGTGGCGGACAGCTTCCTGTCAATTGTGACACAGGTACTTTGTCCTGGTGGTCCACGGGATGACGTCACCATTGAGACTCAGCCTTTCCCTTGTTGCTTTGTCGTAGTGCTGTCTCGTAAAACACACTGCCTGCGACTTGTCAGCGTTGACCTTGATTCTCCATTGCTGCAGCCATGGGCCCAGTACTTGTAGGTGGCGGTTCATTTTCGGGTAGGTTCTATATGTAACCAAACTGCGATTAGCTGATTGGACTTGCGTTCCGACCAATCAGAGCCGCCAGAAAGGTTATATAATATGTGGAAGACCATTTGGTAAAGCCATTCGTTTGTCAGACTCGAGACATTCCGACTCCAGCTGCTGTGCCGTCAGGACCTCCTCTCCATTGTTCTATCACCATTGTTCACCGGGCCGGCGCGCCAGCTCCCGACTACCTGCTCGCCAGCGATGACGAAGTCGCCACCGCCTCGCCCCAAGGGCCGTGAGTATTCTACAGCCCAAATTATCCACTCTTACCAGCCCCCTACCCGACTAACACGGTCTAAACAACCGCTACCTTCCCTACCCATGAGCCCGGCCGGCTCAAAATCGTTAGAAGACGCCTCCGGCCGGGCTCCCAATCCGCCCTACCACCAACCAAAAGCCCGGCCGGCTTAAAATCGTTAGAAGACGCCTCCGGCCGGGCTCCCAATCCGCCCTACCACCAACCCAAAGCCCGGCCGGCTTAAAATCGTTAGAAGACGCCTCCGGCCGGGCTTCCCAGTCGGCCCTACCACCAACAAAAAGCCCGGCCGGCTCAAAATCGTTAGAAGACGCCTCCGGCCGAGGCAACCACCACCGGCACACCTCCCCACGAGAGGATATAGTTGAGTAAACCCAGAGTTGGACTTCACCTGCAGTAAGACATTGACGACAAGACAAGGAAATCTGCCCTGGACGTACGGTTGCATGTGGATACCATCACCTCTGCAATGACCCAGGTAACTACCTCCGTAGTTACTAGTTAGCGTATTACATGCCATGTGTATCAAACCGGCCGGTTGATACATTGGTTCATGTGTATGTTAACTAATTTGAGGTCCTTATGTTACAGGAATCACAAGACTCTACATTGTTTAGGAGAGGTGACAGATGAGTAAACCCAGAGTAGGACTTTATCTGCAGTGAGAAATTGACGACAAGGCAAGGACATCTGCTCTGGACATACGGTTGCATGTGGATATCATCACCTCGACAATGAACCAGGTAACTACCTTCGTAGTTACTAGTTAGCGTATTACATGCCATGTGTATCAAACCGGCCGGTTGATACATAGGTTCATGTGTATGTTAACTAATTTGAGGTCCTTATGTTACAGGAATCACAAGACACTACATTGTTTAGGAGAGGTGACAGATGAGTAAACCCAGAGTAGGACTTTACCTGCAGTGAGAAATTGAAGACAAGGCAAGGACATCTGCCCTGGACGTACGGTTGCATGTGGATATCATCACTTCGGCAATGAACCAGGTAACTACCTCCGTAGTTACTAGTTAGCGTATTACATACCCTGTGTATCAAACCGGCCGGTTGATACCTTGGTTCATGTGTATGTTAACTAATTTGAGTGCCTTATGTTACAGGAATCACAGGAAGCTACATTGTCTAGGAGAGGTGACAGATGAGTAAACCCAGAGTTGGACTTTACCTGCAGTAAGACATTGACGACAAGACAAGGACATCAGCCCTGGACGTACGGTTGCATGTGGATCTCATCACCTCTGCAATGACCCAGGTAACTACCTCCGTAGTTACTAGTTAGCGTATTACATGCCATGTGTATCAATCCGGCCGGTTGATACCTTGGTTCATGTGTATGTTAACTAATTTGAAATCCTTATGTTACAGGAATCACAGGAGTCTACATTGTCTAGGAGTGGTGACAGATGAGTAAACCCAGAGTTGGACTTTACCTGCAGTAAGACATTGACGACAAGACAAGGACATCAGCCCTGGACGTACGGTTGCATGTGGATCTCATCACCTCTGCAATGACCCAGGTAACTACCTCCGTAGTTACTAGTTAGCGTATTACATGCCATGTGTATCAAACCGGTCGGTTGATACCTTGGTTCATGTGTATGTTAACTAATTTGAGGTCCTTATGTTACAGGAATCACAGAAGTCTTCATTGTCTAGGAATGGTGAGAGTTGAGTAAACCTAGAGTTGGACTTTACCTGCAGTAAGACATTGACGACAAGACAAGGACATCAGCCCTGGACGTACAGTTGCATGTGGATCTCATCACCTCTGCAATGACCCAGGTAACTACCTCCGTAGTTACTAGTTAGCGTATAACTTGTCATGTGTATCAAACCGGCCGGTTGATACATTCGTTCATGTGTATGTTAACTAATTTGAGTGCCTTATGTTACAGGAATCACAGAAGTCTACATTATCTAGGAGAGGTGAGAGTGAGTAAACCCAGAGTTGGACTTTACCTGCAGTAAGACATTGACGACAAGACAAGGACATCAGCCCTGGACGTACGGTTGCATGTGGATATCATCACTTCTGCAATGAACCAGGTAACTACCTCCGTAGTTACTAGTTAGCGTATTACATGCCATGTGTATCAAACCGGCCGGTTGATACCTTGGTTCATGTGTATGTTAACTAATTTGAGTGCCTTATGTTACAGGAATCACAGGAGTCTACATTGTCTAGGAGAGGTGACAGATGAGTAAACCCAGAGTAGGACTTTACCTGCAGTAAGATATTGACGACAAGAACATCTGCCCTGGACGTACGGTTGCATGTAAATATCATCACCTCGGCGATGAACCAGGTAACTACCTCCGTAGTTACTAGTTAGCGTATTACATGCCATGTGTATCAAACCGGCCGGTTGATACCTTGGTTCATGTGTATGTTAACTAATTTGAGTGCCTTATGTTACAGGAATCACAGGAGTCTACATTGTCTAGTAGAAATGACAGATGAGTAAACCCAGAGTAGGACTATACCTGCAGTAAGACATTAACGACAAGACAAGGACATCAGCCCCGGACGTACGATATCATCACGTCGGCAATGAACCAGGTAACTACCTCCGTAGTTACTAGTTAGCGTATTACATGCCATGTGTATCAAACCGGCCGGTTGATACCTTGGTTCATGTTTATGTTAACTAATTTGAGTGCCTTATGTTACAGGAATCACAGGAGTCTACATTGTCTAGGAGAGGTGACAGATGAGTAAACCCAGAGTTGGACTTTACCTGCAGTAAGACATTGAACACAAGACAAGGACATCTGCCACGGACATACGGTTGCATGTGGATATCATCACCTCGGCATTGAACCAGGTAACTACCTTCATAGTTACTAGTTAGCGTATAACATGTCATGTGTATCAAACCGGCCGGTTGATACCTTGGTTCATGTGTGTGTTAACTAATTTGAGTGCCTTATGTTACAGGAATCACAGGATTCTACACTAGGAGAGTTGACAGATGAGTAAACCCAGAGTTGGACTTTACCTGCAGTAAGACATTGACGACAAGACAAGGACATCTGCCCTGGACGTACGGTTGCATGTGGATATCATCACTTCGGCAATGAACCAGGTAACTACCTCCGTAGTTACTAGTTAGCGTATTACATGCCATGTGTATCAAACCGGCCGGTTGATACCTTGGTTCATGTGTATGTTAACTAATTTGAGTGCCTTATGTTACAGGAATCACAGGATTCTACACTAGGAGAGTTGACAGATGAGTAAACCCAGAGTTGGACTTTACCTGCAGTAAGACATTGACGACAAGACAAGGACATCTGCCCCGGACGTACGGTTGCATGTGGATATCATCACCTCTGCAATGACCCAGGTAACTACCTCCGTAGTTACTAGTTAGCGTATTACGTTCCATGTGTATCAAACCGGCCGGTTGATACCTTGGTTCATGTGTATGTCAACTAATTTGAGTGCCTTATGTTACAGGAATCACAGGATTCTACACTAGGAGAGTTGACAGATGAGTAAACCCAGAGTTGGACTTTACCTGCAGTAAGAAATTGACGACAAGGCAAGGACATCTTCCCAGGACGTACGGTTGCATGTGGATCTCATCACCTCTGCAATGACCCAGGTAACTACCTCCGTAGTTACTAGTTAGCGTATTACATGCCATGTGTATCAAACCGGCCGGTTGATACCTTGGTTCATGTTTATGTTAACTAATTTAAATGCCTTATGTTACAGGAATCACAGGAGTCTACATTGCTAGGAGAGGTGACAGATGAGTAAACCCAGAGTAGGACTTTACCTGCAGTAAGACATTGACGACAAGACAAGAACATCTATCCTGGACGAACGGTTGCATGTGGATATTATCAGCTTGGAAATGAACCAGATAACTTGCAATGGCCGTTTGATACCTTGGTTCATGTTTATGTTACGGTAACTAATGTGGGTATGTTGTGTTACAGGAATATTCGTATAAGTACTTACCTCGGGTTATTTCAGTTAAATCCTCTGAGTTATATTTTAACTCTTAATGTTTATTAAATCTGTCATACTAAATCAGCCAGTCGTTCAAACGGGTGTCTACGGGAACGAAATTTGTTCTTCACTTGATTTCTTCACATCCAGTTTGGAGGCTGTTAGGCGAGTGGCAGCGGAGGAAGGACTGACTTAGCTGCAAAACAAATCTCTGTTATTGTTATGTGTAATTTATTGTCGTTTTGCTTCAAATATTTATTTTCATTATTGTTAATTCATTGCTGTTCAGATATCTAGTTTTAATGAATTTATTGTTAGTGTATGTGTCATTGTATTCAGTTTCAATTATTATTAGTTTAACATCGTTATTTTATTTGTTAAACCAATTGCATGTTATATCAACTATGTAATCATTCATTATTTTTATGTCAACTTAGTTTAAGCACAAACATCTAGGCCTACTGTTATAGTTTTCAAACTTGTATGTTTTGTAAATTGGTGTATAATTACCGTTGGAAATAAATAAATATTGATACCAGTCATTTTTCAGCTCTTCAAAAGTTTTTCGTATGAAATGTTGTCCTTTTATTTACATTTTCAGTTAAAAGTAAAATTCTAAGCATGTTTCAAATACTATTTTGAACTAATCCAGTGATAAATATTTAGGCTATAATTAGAAGAAAACACTTGAGTGTTTACAAGTATAATTTAAATTTAATATGACGTTTGGCGTAAACAGTGCATGCAAATTATAGCAATGTCAGATGTTTTTACTGTGGTTTTTTCCAAGGTAACAAAATTTTACGAAATGCACATTTTTTACAGTGGTACGATACTGTTATAAACGTTTCCCCAGGTAACATCCGAATTGACTCAATCCATTTAATTCAGTTCGCAGATGATACAACGTTAGAAAACTAAATATTATTACACCACATAGCTCGTGAAAACTATTTCGGAATTTCGTTAAATAAGCCACAATTTTGTTTTGAATTCCGTAAAACCTTTAATTATACAACACCAACAATAACAAAAGACCCATAGTGTTGTATTGTGACTGCAGTCTTAAAAATAAACAATACACACAACATACAGCATTTGAAGTCACGCCATTACATTAAACAATGTTTGTGTAAACATATAGCATTGAAATGTGCAGTATTTTCGTTGTTGCGGTTTCACCAGAAAGGAACAGAACTACGAACATGAACTTTTTTAAATTGTTCGTCTACGTGCCCTCTTTGATATTTTTTCTATTCTTGCAATTCTCTTAGGCTTGAAGCGCGCTCACGGTAATGACTAGCGTAGTATGGCTGTGGAGTGCGCGGCCGGCACAGCGAGTATGGTCAAAGTTTGCAGCCAGTATAGTAGCGCAGCGGGCCGGCCCGGGGCCTCTCCGGCGGCTTTCTCCTCCGCCGCTGTACTCCCTGCCTCCCCTACCCAGGCTTCAACAGGTTCCGCACGAGCTCTAGTTTTTAATGCCAATACAAGTACAGAAATTGAACGCATTGCACATGAGCAAACGAATGTTGCTGTTCAATACTTCCATGATAAAGGCCTCCAAACAAATTATAAGAAATGTAATTACATAAATTTCAATTTACATGAAAAATCTAATCACCAACCTGTTGTCATTAGTGGTCAATTGTTACAAGAGACCAGTACAATTAAATTTTTATGTATTCATATAGATAATAATTTAAAATGGAATACCCACATTGATCATGTTTGCCAACAAATATCTTCAGGCATTTTCCTGTTGCGATCGCTATCCACGCACTGTAAAGAAAATGGCATACTATGGATTAATTTATCCTCATCATTTATCGTTTGGCATCAGCATTTGGGTATCATGCGCAGATTACCAACTTTGAGATTATTTGTTTTATAGAAAAAAACTATACGAATTATTTCGAAAATCACAGGGACTCATGAGGCATGCCGTGATATTTTTAAATCATTGAACACGTTTAACTTTGCCTTGTTTGTACATTTATGAAACTTTAATGTTTATCGTAAATAAGTGTGTTCTACAACAAAGCATTGACATTATGAGTATGACACGCGACATAGGAACGATTTCAGATCAAACCCACACCGTCTTTGTTTGTTCGA
The DNA here is from genome assembly GCA_018831715.1 of Matsumurasca onukii. Taxonomy (NCBI): domain Eukaryota; kingdom Metazoa; phylum Arthropoda; class Insecta; order Hemiptera; family Cicadellidae; genus Matsumurasca; species Matsumurasca onukii. Next base: position 27,980,263 of record CM032065.1, read on the forward strand.
AAATTACCTTCTCAGGCCGGTATAAAGTTGTTCCAATTACTTCAAATTCAAATTATTAACGGGCTAACAAGTTTTAAAACATTTAAATGTTAATAATTTTTAAAATATCAAACAGTTAATAAATTAAAAACTTTGTTTATTTCTGAGGCTTTAAATGCGTGGCTGGCATTCCTATCAAGATTGAACAACTCTGACAGTTGCTTTGAGAGTTCTGATCAATATCACACACCTCAAAAAAATAAACAAGTTACAATTATTAGGCTGTTTAATATTAGAAATATAAAATATTAATAAGATGGCTCTTGAACATATGTTAAATCTTGTATTTAGTTTTTTACGGTTCTTTTACAGTTTAGGTGAGTTTATAAATCAAAATAGTTAATAGACGTCTTAAATTTATTTACTTTTAAATAATTATTCATTTTCCGTAACTAGTTGTTTTAACTTTTTTAATACTGTATATACATGCAGTACTTGTAGTATGTTTGTTTGTCAACACAAACACTGTTTTGAAAATTGACTAATAAATTAAATTATTATCCTACCATGGTAAAATTCCTGGATTTTGATTTTTGGTAGACATTTAAAATTTACCGGGGCAAAACCTGTTTTTTAAACGGAAATTTACTTGTGAAAAATACCGTGGTAGATTACCTGGGTAAATACCAGGGTATTTACTGCTCTTTTATTAAATAGGGCCTTGGTAACTCGTTCCGATGGCGGTTTTCTTGTTTCTTAATTCTGAGCTGGGCGGTTTCAAACAGGATCAATGCGGATCTCAGACTTTGAGAGGGTGTGAGAGACACCGCCCTGAATAGACGGCCCACATGGGCAGACAAACCCCTGGATTTGTATCCACAGCCTAAGAAGGCCGTTTAGGTCCATGGTTTTGTACCTGTGCTTGGCTACCTAATCTTCTAGGACTGGGGAGGAGAAGGTCTTCAATAAGCAGTAAGTAAGTCCTAAATACATAATACACCGTATTTAGCTCATCAAGATGTTGTACTGTTTACTCTGTAGACTTGTTGGGCGTACCATACTCTGCTGACTTAATTTCCTTACTTTTTTTTCCAAAATTGTCATACTCATGAGCATCAAGTAAGCACGCAACTGGACGTCTGTAGTCCAAAAATAATTGTATATTTTTTCACTTTGCAATAATTATTAGGCTTTAAAAAATAATATTGTGGCAGAAACCACGCTGAAATGACAGATATTCTGATTAGTAGTTATTTACAGATAGTTTAGTCTTTTTGAAACTTTCTCAGGGCCCGTGGCTCTGTACCTTGAAGCTTTCATCTAGGCTGTAAGTCCTTCAGTTTTCATTACTCTAAAATTACAAAAAAATTACTTCGTTCAATTATTGTATGCTAACATTTTATTGGCATTCTACCAATGCCATTAACCTATCTAATTATAGTGTGATTAGATGTTCTTTGACTTTGTATTGTGTCAAGACTAGGTCTAGGTAACCAAAAATTAAACTATTCTAAAGTAGGCTGAGACAGTCATAGAAGGAATTTTAACTAGTCCTAGGCTAAGAATAAGCCTTAATTTCTTGCTATGTGGTGTTAATGTGTACTTTAGCTACTCTTCTAGTTTAATTTTCAACTTTTGTTGTTGGAAATAGTTCAAGACATCTTATAAGTACAAATTTTAGTGTGAGTAACAGTGACTCTTCTATGATAACTAAGTAGGTTAATTGGTTGGTTTAAACGGGTAGGCTTAGGTTAGGATACAGTATAGGTGACAGTCCTAAATCATGCAAATTTATATATATCTGTTTTGAATGGGGCAGAGGCGAGACCCAGGACTGGATGGCCACCAGGGCCAAGGAGGACGGCATTTTTGGGGGGCGCTGGGTGCATGTAGTTAAAAAGGGAATTCTTACAGAAAGAAAAGAGAAGAGACTTTTAGAGAATTAACGATACCCAGAACAAAAAAGGAACTATATTTTATTAATTAACTATAATGCGAAAGGGTGGACTGCAGCAATGCACAGTACATTTGGACTTCCAATTTGTCATTTTGTTTGTGACCTTTCTATTTCAAGAGTTGAGCAGTGATTATTCGTTTGAGTTGAGTAATTGTGATTGATTTGTATGAATGTGTTGGTGCCTAGAGGTGTATAGGGCAAGGCACTACCGTAACATGAGCTTTTCTAAACCAAGTAGGGAAATATTTCAGAAAAGGGCGCTGAAAAGCAACATGAGAGGTGCTCGCGGAAAAGTGCTTAAAATAACTGGTTGTTTTGTCTTAAATTGCCTAGTGCTAGTCAAAAGGTTTCCATCAACATTCGATATTAAAAAATAATACTTTCTATTCATAGTCATATTACTAGTAATGAAGTACGTTTTTTTTTTGGTTTAGCGAGTTAACATTAGGCCCACTTTAAAACTTGTTTTTTGCTTAGAAATTTTTTAAATTTTCCGCGGGTGGCCGGACCCTACCTTGAGCTGGGGGTTGTCACCCTCCCCAAGAGACCACCTCTATGGGCTGCCGTTGAGTCTGCCCAAGGGCGCTTGCATCTTCAAGCCGCCCCTGGAATGGGGTGTTTCAGAGGAATTTTCAGTAAAGTTTAGTTTATTTAGTCAACGCTGTTTTCAAGTTGGGCAGCAAACAGTTTCTCAAAAATCGCCACTTTTTTGTAATTTATGGCAAACTATGTGCAATACTATGCTTGCTCAATAGACGTCTGAAAAATTTCAGATGCACCATTTTTCACTCCAACTATGGTATTAAGAATTGACAAGAAAAATTTAAATAGCGATTTTTATGGCCAACCTAATATGCCTACTTTTCAAAACATTTGAAATTTTGGGTAAAATTTAAAACAAATACTGAAAATGCGACTTGAAAAATATTTATTCCTTGATGCCTTGAGCTAAGGTTTAAACCAACCTTAAGGCATATAAATTATTTTCAGAGTGGCCTAGAATTAACGAATGCTATTTATTTCAGGTAGGCCTACCCTACCAGAACACCATGCTTATCCAGGTGATTATTTTAACAAGTCTGAGTTTTAAGCTCAGTTCAGCATTTTACATTCCGGGGGTGGCCCCTGTGGAGTTTAAAAAAGGAGACAAGATTGAAGTAAGAGCAGTAAAAATGACAAGTACACAAACTCAACTTCCGTTTGAGTATTACTCACTACCATTTTGTCCTCCCAAAAACAGAACATACAACTACAAATCCGAAAATCTAGGTGAGTAAAACTATTTGTTAATGTAGCCTATAGTATACATGTCTATATTCTTATTGAGTTGCACATATTTATAGGGCAGGAATTCTAAGCAATTGACTTCATCATATAATTATATTACAGTAACCGAAATACTGAACACAGATTTTTAGTGAAGTTGTAATTTTTGTAGGTCAACTTGCAAAGTTGCTAAAATTCATTTTAAAATAACAGGCTTAGGTACCTGAGTACACCTTGTTTGGAAGGCTAGAACTTTTAAAGTACTTTTTATAGGCTATGTTCCTTTCACAAGACTTAGTGGTTGATTCTAGTATCAGGAGATCTAGCCCGAGTAGTTGTAAAGTATTTTCAGTTCACAATAATTTAACTAACCACAATTGCTAATGGTTTGCAGGTGAGGTTCTGAGAGGGGACCGTATCGTGAACACTCCCTACGAGGTACGCATGGCTCAAGACGTAAGTTGCAAGCTGCTCTGCCACTCCTCCGGCAACCCGATGCACTGGTCTTATGAGGATCAGCTGAAAGTCATGTACAGGATACGACACGAGTACTCAGTGCACTTGTAAGTGGTTGTACAGCTCAAAGTAACAATTACTGTTAGAATAATTAAAGGTTTTTAAATTTTGAAAGATTATTATAGACATATTTTATAGGTTTGTCAGCGAGCAAGTGGTTTACAAGGTTTAGAATCGGCTACCAGAAATTTAGAACATAAAAGGTAGACTTTAAGACAGTGATTGGTTGTAGCACGCTACTTTAGAGTGCTAATAATTTTGTACTTTCGGAAGTAGCGTCCCTATTTCTTATAACTATGAGTTTTAGCGTCTGCCGGTTATAATTGAATCCATCGTCAAGCTAATTCATTCCGCTATTTTTGGTGCTAAAGTATTCGAAAATAAAACATAAGTGCCGAACAACATGTTTTGTAAAACATGTGATCTGAAACGTCTGTGTGGTTGGATGTGTAAACATGTGTCGCGACACAACAGCATGGTGTTGTTGGTTGTAGTGCAAAGTCGGCCAAATAACTATGAGCTGGAGGTTACCACTCACTCTAGTTCAAAGTGCTGTTCTGAAATCATCTCAAAACCAGCGTGGTTGTTTAAGTTATAACTTGTCTACTTTTTCCAAAAGATGTTTCAGGAAAGTAGCTTTAGTTTTGGCAAGCTACTTTTTAAAACAAATTCACCCAACACTGCTTTAAGAACAATAAATTAAGGTACTAGCATTTTTTTATAATAAAAGACAAGAGCGTAAATGCTTCAAACTTCAAGATTTCCCAACAAATTGCAAATGCTTTTTTTCAAACTAATGAAGTCAACACAAAACTACGCCAGGCAAAAGCAAGATATATGTTTCTTAAACAAAGTGTTGTTTTGCTGTTTTCACCTGACACTTCCAGTTACGCAAAAGAAAAGTGTACAGTTGTTTAAACATCTCTTTAGTAGTTAACATCTCATTAGTTAGCAGCCCCTAAAAGTTTCCTAAAGTTCCCCTGATTTTGTCACCTACTTTTTTTGTTACATATAATTATGATAATATTTAATTCATTTTTGTAATTTTGCATTTTTCAGGTTGGTGGACAATTTACCTTGTGCAACAAAAACAATAAACACTGACACAAATGAAATCCAATACGAGCACGGCTACCGACTAGGGACCTCAGCTAACGGGAAGACCTACATTAACAACCACTTGAAGTTGATTTTGCTCTATCACACAATAAATGAGTAAGTAGTATTTTACTCATTTATTCAAAGTACCTGGTCTCATTATGAGGTATGCTTGTAAAGAAACCTATTAAGTTATGTATAGCTCTGTTGGAGAAGAGTTACTTGATTCAGGAAAGTGGCCACTCTTCTACATATGAATAAAATAATTTTATTTCTGTAAATTGCTTAGAGCCATTGTTGTTTATTTCGTTGTAGTATACTGAAAGAAGACCAAAACTGACCTAGAACAAGTTTCTGTCGGTCGTGTTTTGAATCCACTTTTGCTTGCTTACATGGTGAAACTGGTGCATTAAAAATACATTTTGTCAGATAGATTGGCCATTAATAGTAATGTTAAGGTGCATATTCCCTATAGTGAAGGACGGATATGAGTTATGTTCTTTCTCAAACATAACTAAAGCTAACTTTCTAAAACTATTTTTAGCTTCCTGCTCGCTTCAGAAGGCCTGAAAATTGCAGGAAATTCTGGTGAGTTTTCTCAACTTTACCTGTTTAAATGTGCAGAGACATTCGAGTGGTGGGGTTTGAAGTGGAGGCAAGCAGCGTGGACTTGTCCGCAGTACAGTTTGACGGAGACAACTGCATGCTCGGGGCTGGGACAGAGGGACTGGTCAAGCCGCAAGAGATCGGAGCTTCACGGGACTCGCTGAGCCTGCAGTTCACGTACTCGGTGCAGTGGATGGCGTCAGATGTCAGCTGGGCATCGCGCTGGGACATCTACCTCGGCATGTCCGATGTGCAGATCCACTGGTTCTCCATCGTCAACTCGCTTGTCGTCGTGTTCTTCCTCTCTGGTGAGGATGAAATTTCATCTGCGATGTTGGTATCTTTTATTGTTATATTTTGATGGAGCACATATTTAGCCTGAAAAATGTATATTCTGATTCCTTGACTATAGAGCTGTGCGGGAGCAGAATTTTGGGTTCGGGACAGAGGGATTTTGCAAACGAAGGAAAAGTTGGCAAATAGACATATTAAAGAAATATTAACTGAAATTTAGTTTCTTCAATCAAATTATTTGGTTTATGATCAATCAGTTGATTGTGGCTTACAACAACGTGCAGTTTTAAAATAAAAAATCTCAATGTACATCACAACTATAACAGAACCCACTCATTCTCACTCATTTACAATGAACAATTACGCTGACTCACTTAGCCCCAAACATTACAAAAACAGTTGGGGAGAGTCAAGAGTATGAATCACAAAGGATTGTAAATCACAATGAGGTTGCTGCTAATGTAAGGAGAGAGCCACAGATATGAGAGAGTGATAAGTCAAAGAAAGAGAAGATAAGTGGAAAGGACAAGGAAAGAGAAAAGAAGACAGAAGGAAAGACAGCAGCTGTAGTATGTGGGCAGGAGTGGGAGGCAGGTGCGTTGTGTCAGTGTGGGACAGCTGCATCCTTATCAGCTGTCTACTACGTCATTAGCTGTTGCTAGGCAACCCCATAGGGGCGGGGTTACATAGCCAATCACAGTATTTTCTCTGTATGCATGTGATACAGTGGGATGGGGCTTTGAGAAGAGTGTTGTGTGTGTTTGTTATTTCCATATCTCATTTCCATTTACTCAATGATGAATTTCAGTTGACAAAATATAATGTTTTTTTACTAGTTTTGAATTACAGTAAATTGCAAAGACAATATTGCAAGATAAAATTGGATCTAGTACAAGTACAAAATGGATGTTTGGTTCTGTATGATATTGTTATCAGCCAACCTGACAATGGCTGCCGGCCTCCATTGAAAATGCACTCAGCACGGAAGTACGGAAGGGGTTGCTTACTTAAAACTGCTCGGCCACTAGTTCCTTCCTTATCTTCCAGAAGTACAGTACACACTACCTAATAAAAGCAGTTTTTAATTCCTCCAGAAATTTCTCGTACTAGGGCTAGGATCGGGAAATGATCTCAATCCTGTCCTGGTACCGGAAATCCGGGATCCCGCACAGTTCTACTTGACTACATAGGATTCTGAACCTAAAGTGATCTTGAAATACACCTCTAAAAGGATGTTATATGCTAAATCAAGGCAGTTTTCTTTTATTTGTTCTAGGACGCATGCTTTTCAACTTTATAATTTGTATTGAAATTTATCAGTAGACCCTGTGAATAATAGATCATATAAAAAAAACAGTCCAATACATGTGATTTATTTACTTGTTTTTTCTTAAAAATATAATCTACCATTTGCCAATAATCTCCCCTTCAAAAATTCATTCTTGTGAATAATCTTAAATTCTTAAGAAAATTAAATCAGACTGATACCTCTGGACTTTAGTTCTTTAAATTCAAGCCTGAGTTTAGAAATCCAAAGCTATGTCTACAACTTCAGGATGAGAGCCTCCGGATTACTGATTGAACTCAAATTAGGTTTAAATTACCTTTCACTCAGTAATCCAACTTAGATTACTGACTAAAAGGCCATTTAAACCTAATTTGAGTATGTCTAAAAGTCAAGGAATTCTATATTAAAAAGGTTGTTTGTCAGGTATCCTCACAATGATCATGGTGAGGACGCTGCGTAGAGACATCGCCAGGTACAACGCGGACGAAGGTATCGAAGAAGCTCTGGAGGAGTCTGGCTGGAAGCTGGTTCACGGAGATGTGTTCAGACCGCCTAGATATCCAAGATTGTTTGCGGCCGTCATAGGATCTGGCATCCAGATCTTCTTCATGTCTCTCATTACAATTTGTAAGTATAAGAGGGGAAAAAGTTACTTTTAATTTTGTTGACTGCAGCCTGTCACAGATATATCAATGGTAGACCCAAACTTATGTTGGACACCAATTAGTGGACACCAAAGAAATTTTCAATACCTCCCTGTGGTGAATAGCTATGTCTCTTGTCTACATATACTACACAGTTGGCATAGCTAACAGGCAAACATAACAATAAACTTTATCGCTAAGCTATAACAATAAACACAACCATGCGAAAAGCAGCTAGAAAACTTTACGCCCACTTTCAAAGTACAGGAACTGCTGTAAGGAGCGGTAGTTTGATGCCAGTACCCAAGCATCAACCTACCTTTTTACAAAAATACTTTACAGTCATGATACTGTAACATAATACTCGTATTTAATCCGTGGCGACATGGCAAAGCATGGGTACACAGCTAGTAATACACTAAATAAAATTCAACTTTAATGAGCTGTGGGATTCAGGACAACAAGAAATAAAACCAATACACTAAATATAAATTTGACATTTTATTGTTAAATAAAATTATAGTACTCAAACGACAGTTAACGTTATTAAAAATTTAACATTTGTATAGTACAAATTTATAATAATATATAAAAATGAGATGGTGTGTGTTTGTCTGTTCCTCAATCACACAAACGCCACTGGACCAATCGTAATGAAATTTTACAGGAATGTGGCTTATATACCTGGCCAACACATAGGCTATTAACATGTTTGATAATTTTATTATTTTCAAGATGGTGGTCATTGATAAGACCTCATTACACGTGAAAATTTATAAACCTAATACTGTAACGTGAAATTTTAGAAAAAATTGTAAAAGATATTTAAGTTTTGACAGCCTATACGAGCTTTAAAATTTAATCCTCTACAAAAATGGTTGTGAGCATTTTATCGTATCTTCAACCGTTTCCCGAGCTTGCTTCAGTGTGGAGAAACAGGCTCATGATGCACCAGGTATGTTTAAAATATACACACAGCTACAGCAACAAAGCCTTGAGGCAAAGCTGGTACACTCAGCTAGTAAATTAAATAATCATACAAAATATAAAAACTTACCTATAAATAGCAGCAGGTTAAAAACCTTAAATCACAGCTTATACTGAGTCAGCCCGACCTGAAGTAAAATCCTGTCCGTTATGAGACCCCTAATTAACTTTAAAACAAATGTACATTTTTAGTCAAATATACCTGTAAAGCCAATAATTCCAGGTTTGTAAAACAGGTCATTGGGCAAAAATAATGAAACTACAAGCATAACAGTCTGATAGTTGCATGTCATTGATACCCTAAACTGTTATCAGTAAAATCCCAAGATTTTTAACCTTTACTGTTCGTAAGGCGGGCAGGGCCTGACACACCCGTTTTGTAAACATTATTTTTTCAAACAAAATTGAAATTGAGTTGATTTGTTTTAGTTTTTGCAATGCTGGGGATGTTGTCGCCAGCTTCAAGAGGAGCTCTCATGACAGCTGCCATCTTCCTGTATGTGTTTATGGGGCTCATCGCAGGCTACGTGTCGGCACGCTTGTACAAAACCATCAAGGGCCGCAAATGGAAGCGAGCCGCTTTTCTGGTTGGTATTTTTCTTGTTGGTAGTTCAACGTAAGCTTTTAGGGCATAACAAGCTACAGGGTGAAATGATTAATCCTGATATATTTCCTCATTTTCAAAAGGCAACGAGTCTGTGAGAATGATTTAAATCAAGTTTTACATCTCAAATTAAAATCTTTGGGGGACACATAAAATTTGTATTACACGCCCTAAGTTCTAGAAATTGATTATTTTAAAACCTAATGCCGAAAAAGACATTTCAACTATTAAAGTACACTAGAATCCCTCTTATTCGACCATCTCGGGACTGGACTCTCAGCCAGACTATCCGAAAATACGCGGGAAAGATGTTTGGGGGCTGTTTAGAGCTACAAAACTGACGTATACAGTGAATTAATATGGTCAATCACTAAAATACCGTTCAGCAAAACCTTAAGATTTGGGACTAATTTTAAAAGAAACTGCGCAAACGAATATACAGTTACCAAAAATGTGTAGATGTTGCCTATGTTAAGTGGCCGGTCGACCATTCGACGGCCTAACCAAGCGAGGCCGAATGAGATGGTATACAGAGTATTAATGTTATTTACACTTTAATAGTCAAGCAAACCTCCAGTTTTTCACTAAACTTAATCAATATATTGCAGACCGCAACATTCTACCCAGCCATCGTGTTTGTGACTGGATTCTTCCTTAACTTCTTCATCTGGGGAAGAACTCTAGTGGAGCTGTCCCATTCTCCACAATGGTCTCGTTGCTGTTACTGTGGTTCGGCATCTCTCTACCGCTTGTGTACCTCGGCTACTACTTCGGTTACCGCAAGCAAGCATTCCAACATCCGGTGCGAACCAACCAGATCCCTCGCCAAGTGCCTGACCAGCTGTGGTACATGAACCCCATGTTGTGGTGAGTCATGTGACCGCAGATTACTTGTGTTTGTATTTACTGACAAAATGCTATTTATCCAACAAATGCCTGTCAGTTTATTTGCATGATTAGTATCAAGCTTAATCTGACTTTGCTGAATTACAGGAGGAAGTAATTGTTGAGAGTTAATGTTCATGTGTGAGGCTTGAACAGTGTCTGCATACCATAACAATAGAATATTGTCACTTGCACAATGACAAAAGCACCTAAGTATTGGTTTGGTAATGAATGTGCCATAGCCCATGATATTACTACCACAACAATAGACCTACATCAAACAATGTACATGTCGAATATTGCTAAAAATGCATTATAATTCGCTAGCATCGTCTTGTTTCTTTCAACTAAAAATCTTAATTTTTAAAACAATTTCACCAATCAAGTTGTTAAAACACATGTAATTTGTTAACAACACTTATGGCCATGCTAATTTTGTGTTGTTCATGGGTTATTTTGATATTAACAATTTATTTACGATAACAGTAATACAATTGCGTAGAAAACAAGAAAAACAAAGACAACAACAAAGTTACAAAAACATGGTTGTTCCAGTACGCTGATGGCGGGAGTGTTGCCGTTTGGCGCAATCTTCATCGAACTGTTCTTCATCCTGACCGCCATCTGGCAGAACCAGTTCTACTACCTGTTTGGTTTCCTGTTCCTTGTGTTCATAATCCTAGTCATCTCCTGCTCGCAGATCTCTATCGTCATGGTGTACTTCCAGCTGTGTGGCGAGGTGAGTGGAAGGAATATCGGAGTTTAAATTTATTTTAACTTTAAGGTTAAAGTTTTATTTTGTCCTCCACTTAAAGTCATGGGTGGATGAAATTATGGGGTTTTGGTTTTTGGGAGGAGAAATAGAATGTCCTCAGGAATATTTAAAATAAAATGAGGTAAAGAAAAAAATAACAACTTATTTTTTTTAAAGGTAAAATTGTTTTCAATTGTGCTATAAGCAGCACAACCTTTTTTTTTTGAATATAATAGGTTGTTATTGTGAATCCTTTAGTATAGTTAATGTTGCGAATTTTCAAAGGTTTTAGTGTCTACAAGTTTTTTTTATTGCCTTATTGGCGTTTGGTAAAAATGCTCATCAACATAATTTTGTAAGACTCTCGAAGGTCTGTTGATTTGTTTTCCCAATTTGTAAATGAGCATGCATGCGACTGTTACTGAGGTTTATTAGTTGGTAGAGACATGTCACTATTCGAAATCCACAAATTTTGGTGGAAGAAGTATGTGAATCATGGATTAGCGAGGACTTTAGTTCCTATCTATTGACCACTGACAAGGGAATGGGCTCTGAAAAATCAAAAGTCCGCACCGACAGTTTCATCAAGGCGGCGAATTCCATGGGGCCCTTTACACAATTGGAGCAGCTGGTCGGCTTTTCTTAGGAAACTGAGTGACTTTTACTTGTGCAAAATTTTCATTGTTGACAACCCTGAAGGGGTTACCGAGTCTTGTCTTTAGCTCAGCTAACTTCCCTAGGCCAGTTTTTAAAAGCGGAACTTGTGTAAGTTCTAAAAGCAGACAAATAAGAGTTTGCTGAATGCTGAGGGCACATCAGGTCTAGTTATTGTCGTTTGGGTAAGGATGGACGGCAAAATGTGGGTAAGCACTCCTCCGCAAGTGACTCACATTCTAAGACTACCTGTTTATTTTTTTGTGAATCGGAATTAAATTTCATCCCAGTTCTATGGGAAAAAGGCGGGAAATTTAGGACTGTCTGTCCATTTGTTAACTGCTTATCAAGAATATCGCCACGTTCCAGGATTACCACTGGTGGTGGAGGTCGTTGCTGGTGTCGGGAGGTTCAGCCGTGTACGTGCTCGGGTACTCCATCTTCTACTTCATGACCAAGCTGGAGATCACTGAGCTGATCCCCACCCTGCTGTACTTCGGCTACACGGGCATCATGGTGCTCACGTTCTGGCTGCTCACTGGTACGATCGGCTTCTTCGCTGCTTACGCCTTCGTCGTCAAGATCTACGGAGCTGTCAAGATTGACTAGAATCTCAACAAGAGTCATGAAGAGCTTCCCAACGCATCTTTAGTATACTAATTTCAACTTCTTGCACCTCTTTGACAGTAATTTTCACAGCATTGAAAAATGACGGTTTTCTGTAATGGCCAGGATGGTTTTTATCATAACATTTATGGGACTTAAAATAATAAATTTATCAAAATGACTTGCCTCATTTTCCAAGCATATGAGTATCTTAATCAAGTCATGTTTTAATTTTAGTTTCATTACGTGTTACCCTTGTTTGACAATATTTTTCAAAAATCCACAGTTCAAAACTGGAGACAATTTCTTAAATTATTTATTTGGACATTTAATTAGACATAGACTTAATACTTGTGGATGCGCTGTAAATATCCAGTTCAAAATAAATAAAACACATGGTTTATTAAGTTTATCTTAATTTAATGAAAAACTGCCGTGGCCATTCCAAATGCAGATCTTTTAATAGCTTAATAGCTTTTATGACTGATTATTTAGAGCATTAGTCCAGACAGATTAGGTTTATAACAAAAGAAAATTAATGAATGAGAAATGAGAAATAACGGATATTTCACAAAAATTAGAAAGGATTGTTGTAGGTGGTAAGTTCATGAGTGTTCTTTACATGGGAAAATACAGTACAAATTTTCTGGGGGGTGTATGAGTTATTACATGATTGGGAGGGAACTTACTTTCTAGAAAACCCTGATACATATTCATAACAACCCTCTAAAATAAAATTTATGTATTTAAATTACAATTTACCCTGATTTATAGACTGTGCATTGGACTTAAGTTATAACTTATGCATTTCAATTTTATTGAATGTAAAAACGTTATTTATACTGTTATAGTTCTTTTTGTTCTTTATTATAAACTACTAACATAAAGATACATGTTAGTAATTAATTGTGTATACAGTTGAGTTGATTCGAATTAAACAATTAAGTTTAAATTAGCCTTCATTCAATTAGCTCTCACATTAAAAAAATGCCTCTTTTATTCATTATTGCACCATGTAAACAAATATTTTCTAAACTGTAAAAAGTATGAATTTACATGCATTTTCATAGGTGTAAATTGCCTGATGTAAATATTTATAAATAATTGACGTTTTTGTAATCATCACTGTTTAATACCTTTACCCTTGTAAATAGCAGACCTTCTTAGTCGTAAGATGAATCTTGTTTAATTTATTTTAAGATTACGTTAGTTTATTTGAAAATGTTATTTATACTTTGGGGATTTGTGATGTTACGTGTATCTATATGTAAAATAACTAATATTTTAAGATAGTAATGATAGTTAAAAATACAAATTTTACCATATTGCTTTGTTTTTATTTCTACATAATGAACCCCCACACATTAATATCAGTTAGGGAGATTAATTATTATGCCCTTAAAAGGGGATTAAGACGTGCAAATTGATATTTCACATGGATTTGGGAACTGGACACCACTAGAAGTTTTCTCTTTTTAATAGCCTTTTTTACCCTCAGTAATTTTGTTCAATAGTGAGAAACACTTGCTTTTAAAAGTAACTAAAAGCTAAGTAGTTGCCAAGATTCCATAAATTTATGTAGCATGGGTGAAACAAGTTGTAGTATGTTTTTAAAATATATTTTTTAAACACAATTTTTACAATAGATTAAAAAACTAAAAATATTTGCTGATTGGTTCGCCCAAAGCTGATTCTAACTCTTGAACTACTCGTTTGCTGGTGTTTTCGACCTTTTCATCTTCGTCCTCCAAGAGTTCCGCAAGGAAAGGCACTGTTTCTGGAAGAAGTGGAAGGAACTCTTCACCCAATTTCTTCGCTATTTCACAAACAGCAAGAACACCACCAATTCGAACCTGGGGAACCACCATCATCAATGAGACATAGTAGATTACACGTGCTTTGTAAGTATAAATAAAACTGAGTTTTTCTTTTGATCAAGAACTTATCTAAATTTTTTTCCTTGAGTAGTCCAATTTAAAATAACAAAGTCACAATTAGCAAGTTAAAATTATAGAGATTTTCTATGAAATGAGAATGTTGGTTACGTTTTGAGAGTATAAAGCCCCCCACAAACAAGTTCAGTCTTAAAAAATTACTATGGGTGTGCCAAGTTTTTTTTGCAGCGCAAGTTGAAGTTAAAAAGTAAGAAATTCCTTGTGTAAGAAGATGAACTACCTGGGGCAGATTGTGCCTGGTCTTGAGCAGGATTTGGTAGTTGAGTTGTTTCCACAGAGTATCGTCCGCCGCACTTACAGCCATCTGTGTCAAACACGGGATCACCAACGAAGTGACTCTCTGTTCCATGGCCTCCTCACTGCCCAGCTGGTTCTCGAGCTGTCAAACCATAAACATAAATTAGAAATGGAAGACATATTGTTCCAAAAATCTTACTTTGTAGCAGTTGGGCTAGATGAAATTTTAAATTTTACAACATTTTTTTAAAGTGGGAAAATTATTGTTTGCTACCTAACAAGAATGGCACTCCCCCCGCCAAAGGTCTCGGTTGTGGACAATCGAATAAATAATCACATCCATAGAACTCTGGTCATGCACACAGTCTTAGTAATTCAGTATCAATTGCTGAATTCTGGTCACAGTACTTACAAATTATAAAAGATATTGAATTAGTCAAAGTCAAAATATTTTTATTACTGTTCTTAATGAAATAAGAACAGTAATGTGTTACATACAACAATGTTTAAAAACAATACAAGTTTTAATTAACTTTACACTTTGTTTAGTTTAGTGTTGTTAAATTAGAAAAAAGAACACTTAAGGTCACATCAAAGGTCCAACAATGTTTTACAACCAAATTGTTGAGTCCAAATATTGCTGATAGACGTTTGCAGCACATTATGTCTTGTGCCGTTATTAAAGTACTTAAGCATATTATATTTCTTAAACTTCAAAGCCTAAGTGCTTAAGTATGACCAGTGAAATGCATTAAATCTTCAACTGAAAACATCCGGTTGTTCGACGAATTCAAGGAATCCTCAGCAGAAAATCTGAAACCGTTTTTTGCATTCAGCCTCTATACGAGTTCCTATTTGACAGTCTCACTACAACCTATGATCAGCTGACTCACCTGGTCTACCAGAGGCTGCATCAGTGTCTCGAAGCGCTCCTTATTGACAAAGCGACTCGCATCGTGAACAAACACTGTGTGCAACGCTCTCAGAATCCCCTCCACCAACTCTACAGCTTTCTCCTCCTCACACTGCAGCTCTTGTTTCACTTTGTTGTTTTCCTCCAGAAGAGTGGCCGCATTTTCCAAAAAGTAATGTGCAAACGAGACAAACAGTCCTTTCAAGCTTTCTGCAATACTGTAGGTGAGTCTAAAGCATAAATAATGTACATTAGTAAAACTTGGTTACCTTGAGTCAATTCAAGTTTTCCCAATGGTTATTTAAAATGTGTCTTTACAAGTCGGTTTTCAAAAAAACTATACTCAAAGAAGCTTCTAATGCAAGACAATACAAAAATAACACTTGTAGACTCGTTTGTATTTCATTTCAAAAACAGTTAAGACTAAGAGTTTTAAAACATTCATTCTCTATTAGAAAGAGAACAACTTGAGGGTAAAATAAAAACCAATGCTATTAGCAAAATAAAAACATACATTGTCTAAATGACATTCTTAAAAATAGAACTTACTTATAAAAAGTGATGGACCGATCCCAGTGGCCCTCTGATTGGAAAGCCCAGTTGAATATCTTGTAGTAAAACGGCGGAATGAGGACTCCGATAATTTAAACACAAGTGAGATGATTGCTGAGACAACAGCTGATTCAACCAACTCCACATCGTCTTGGGCCTGGTGTAGACTTCTGTAGTCAAGAGCAGAGAGGAAGAACGCTGTGAGTTCTGGTGTCAACGTCACTCCCCCCTTGAAGTTGTCAGTTAGAAGGGAGAGAAGGGGGGGCAGTGCTTGCGTCTGATTGGACGAGACTAGCTGCGAGTAGCTCTCGCTCACTGCTGGCAACAACACTCGCAGAGGAACGTCTGTAGCTATCTTTAGCCTGTAAACATAGCGTGACAAGAGTTAGTTTGAATAAAATGTGGTCAATACTCATGCCTCTATTATGTTTAATGTTGTTTTGGCCTATGAGAAAAACGAATATAAAACTAGTGGCTTGTTAATGCACAGAAGGATCACTTACCGAATAAGTTTGATCTTCTGCGACACATTCTGCAGCTTGGGGTTATCAGCATGTGCTGAGGCAGTCAACACACACAGACTCAGCAGCAGTTGATCCAAGTACGGGCTGAGGAACGGCGCTAGACTCTCTACGATCTTGTTCACTGCTGAGACAACGCTGATCACCAGTAACTCACAGCTAGAAAACCAGAAGAGTTTAATGATAGTTAAAGAAGATTTAAGGCAGAGAGTTGAGATCAATGATTTTGGTGATATAAGAGCCAAGAAATTAGAATCAACTAAAACTTATGAAAACTAGTAAACAAATTCTGGGGATGATTTATTGATTATTGACAACATCTGAGGCAAAATTATATCTTAAAAATTAAATAATCCAAACTATGCAATGTTTACAAAACAGCAAGTATCTAATCACCTGGTAGCAGCCAGATTGTTCTGCATGACTCCGAGAACGGCAGGCATGAAGTTTGGCAACTGGACGATTGCGTGAGCTCCCAACGTGTGTGCTAACTCTCCGATACACAATATGGCAGAGGCTACCACAGGCTCCGGTGTGTTGCTCTTCTTCACTAGCTTTGTAGCAGTCTTCAGCACCTGAACAGATACATTAGAATTGCAAGTTCAGTTTGGAAAAGTTACAGTTTACAACTGAAGATAGTAGGAACAACTCAACAGTGTAACATTCTTTTTTATGTTTCCAAAGAAAATCCAAGTTGGCTCGTTATATTTTTCATCATGAGTAAATATCAGACTGATCTCAGTAAGTTTTTTCTCTATTCCTCTGTTTAAAATTATTTGTTTGGCTCAAAGGTCTTACTTGAAACTTCAAACTGTTTTTCAACATAAAACAAACTGAAAACATGAATACATCACTTAGTGTAGTATTTCCCTATTGACGGACAGGGCGGTTGCCGGGGAAATACTCAACTTTACTCAGAACGTGTTTTGCCTCAAAAGGTTTGTATTGGATAAAATTAATATTATTTCAAGATGTAATAACTAATAAGGTAGTCTGCTCTAGGCCTACTCATTGGTTGGACACCTCAGTATAAAACCAGTTTTAATCAAACTCTCTAATGAGCGTCTACACCTACAGTGCTACTTTAAAGAAGAGTATGTTGTACCTTGTTACAAAGGGTTTTGTTGAGAACAGTCTGAGAAATAGCAAGAAACAAGAACACTTCCACTCCGCCATTCCTGCACTTGCAACCTTGGAACACCTCCGCGTAACTAGGCTTAAGACTTAGAACCCTGATTTTCTGTTCCAAACAACCGGTTCTTTACTTACTGGTTGAAAGTGGTCAGGATGGTTGGTAGCGAGGTGGCGAGCCAGGAACTTGATGGAGAGGAGAGCCGTCTGCTGCATCACTTGACTCTGCTGATCTGCTGCCTCAGAAACCTTGACCTGACTCAGCAGTGGGTTCAGCAGGCTCAGCAACCGATCTGGGTCCATCTCCTACATAATGAGCATAGTTAAATTAGTAGTAGAGGTAGTTTCTGCCAAAATTGTGATATATCATTAACCAGGAATTAAAGAAGATAAACCACTTTTATTCTTGTAGTCAATGGCTCTTGTGACAGATTATAGCTTTACTTTAGTGAACAGATCATCATACTGCAAGAAATCAATGACAGTACCTGTCCTTGCTGCAGACGCCAGTTGAGGAGTTCCAGTGACTTACAACGCAGAGTCACCAGTCGATGTTCCAGCAGTTGACATATCACAGCCAGGAACATGTCTCCAGGCAGCAGGGCATTCGTCTAAACAAACACATGGATAAAAAATGGTAACGGTTGTCTTGTTTAATGAGAAGTTAGACTACAAAGTCCACCTACCTCGACTTACCTAGTTGACCTAGTCACCTTACAAATGTAGTGGTGACTGCGGATCAACATGCCATCAGTGATGAGCTCTGGAGTCACCGATTTCAAATGTCAAACTGGTCCGCTTAAGTTACAGATCATTACAAGTTAGTAGTTACAGATTAGCTTACAGATCGTCAATTCAAGTTTATTTTTGGGTTGTTACCAATTTAACCCAAAAATTAAAACTTTTATTGGTATGATCTATAATTTGAATATTTTTGAAAAGGAAGCTGTTTCCTAATGAAACACATAGAATTTCAGAACTTGCTTCACACTTCAACTCTTTTAATAGATTAATTTCTCTTACAGTATCTATGGGTTTTATATTATTGTTGGAAAATAATAAATTGTCACACTAAATTGGATATAAGTTTGTTTTTACCTTGGCTAAAACATCAAAGCAGATGTTGAACATTGACTTCCAGTATTTTGCGGTGATTTGACCAGCAGAAATGTCCACTTGCTTAGAGACAGTCTGTGTGAGCGTCAAAATGCCTTCAAACATTTCTTGGAATATCCCACTTAATTCTTGTATTTCTTCTACTGATAATTCTGCCATCTGAACAAATCAGAGAAAATAATAAGCAATTATGCTTCAGATAAAGTAATTTATAAAGAAAATATTAGGGATGGGTTGGTTCCATTTTTTGGTTATCCCCCGGTTCTTGCCGGAACTGATAACCAGCCCAACCAGCATTAGTTCTAGGAACCGATGATTCGCTTAATACTTTAGGTGCAGGTTTTAAATGCCATTTTTTTAGAGCTGTGCGGGAGCAGAATTTTGGGTCCGGGACGGAAACAGGAGGGATTTTGCAAAAACTCCGGGATTTGGGAACGGGAATGGGAAAAGTTGGCAAATAGACATATTAAAGAAATATTAACAGGAAGGCAAAGAGGGGAAGACAGCAGGTGCAGTGTGTGAGCAAGAGGGGAAGGTAGGTGCGTTGTGTCAGTGTGGGACAGCTGCATCCTTATCAGCTGTCTACTAAGTCATTAGCTGTTGCTAGGCAACCGCATAGGGGCGGGGTTACATAACCAATCACAGCATTTTCTCTGTATACTTGTGATACAAAGGGATCAGGCTTTGAGGAGAGTGTAGTGTGTGTTTGTTATTGCCTTATCTCATCTCCATTTACTCAATGACGAATTTCAGTTGACAAAAATTAATAATGTTTTCATACTAGTTTTGAATTACAGTAAATTGCAAAGGTTTTAGAACAATAAAAATACGATATTGTTAGCTAGAATTGGATCTAGTACAAAATGGATGTTTGGTTCTGTCTGAAATCGTTATCAGCCAACCTGACAATTGCTGCCGGCCTCCATTGAAAATACACTCAGCACGGAAGTAGGGGAGAGACTTAGATAATACACAGCTTACACAAGATAATAACTGGGCAGGTGATGCCGTTCATATTTTGGTATTGGTCGTCTGTCAGTGTCAGACAAATAACACTTTGCTTCATCAGTTGTACTCGTTGTGCTTGTTTGATCAGTTTTGGAATCGACCCATCCTTAGTAAACATTTATATTATACTAACGTGTGCCACTTTGTTAACAATGTTTGATAGACTACATTTACAGACCAGGCGGAGGAAGTGTTTGGAGGAGAGCAGCATGGAGAGGAAGGTGAGAGCCGTGTATGTGTAGTGTCTCAGTTGTTTGTCGGAGTTGCGGCTCACATCAAACAACGGCCCGACACTGCTATTTTTGAACTCGTCTACTTGCTTCTTGTCACCTAAAAAATAAGTTGGAAGTTAAGATACACAGGATTAATCTGAATTAAAAACTTTTGGCTCATGACAGCAAAATTGGCCAAATAAAGCTTTTTCTGCCTTATTCTGACAAAGTAAGATTCAGTGGATGCCACAGTTATCAGGGTGTCCAGTGTTCAGGAAAAACAAAAATCCTGTATAATTCCCGTATTTTCCCAGATATAATTCACTGATTTCCTGATTTAGTTACCTAATATAGTCATAGATACCTTTCCGCCCCATTACGATATTTTACTTAAACCACAACTTTCTAGCTTCACCACAAAAATAACTAGATTTGTTACCACCAATCCATTTGGACTCCCGCTAGCAACTGCAAGGAAATAACAACTATGATATACGCTCACATGATCTCCTGACTCGCTTACCAAGGATTTAATCAACGACTTTCTGCTACCGTTTCACCTAAAAAACTCTTGACTCTGCTAGAGCCTGTGGCAATAACGCATCACGATCTCCTCTTCAAGACGCATCTCCTGTCTCCCTACGCCTGAGATGAAATCACAATTTTTCAAGTGGTACCCAGTTCACTTACAATCTTCTTGACTCCCCGCTAGCTCAAGCAATAACGGCGACTGCTTCAAGCATCTCCTGTTTCCGCTAGTGCCCGCGATTTATTATCACTCATCTCTTTTACCGTAATGACAATCTCTTTCCTTCCGCTAGCCCTGCCAAAAATAATGACTTTGATGCCATTTGGGTGATAGCTAGAATCGCTCGTGACATAAACACCACTTTCGGGCTGATCCCTCTTCACAAAATTCTCGGTTCAGAGACTAAATTCCCATACAATTCCTGTATTTTGAAAATTCCCTTATAAATTCCGGTTTTCCTGGAATTCCTGTATGCTGGACACCATGGTTATGGAACCTCAGCACTAGATATTGTGTTATCAAGTATGTGTAAAATATCGTTGCAGGTGTCAAATTACAATGACAAATAAAACATATAATAATTATGTTGATTTCTTAACAATAAATATCTTATTTTGTAATGGCGGTGGAACAAAGCGACATTATTGACCTATTTATTTACCTTTATCGACTGGTATTTGACACAGATACTGGACCAGCTGGCAAGCGGTGGAAAGGATTGTGTTTGGTGAAAACTGATGACACAGCTGCAGTCCCACCTCCAGCCTCTTGGGAATTGATCCTGAGTCTTTACCTGTGCACACACACCAACATTTCATTTATCTCTCTTTATAAACCAAAAACAGACTGTTTCATTTACTCTGACAGATAGTTTTGGGCCTAGTTCAGGAATTATCTCCCTATCTTCCAATCTTCAATAGCCCCAATTTGGCCTCAGTTCTCCTCAGGCATTGTCATAATTTCAGTGCTCCAGTGTAGCCTTGGTCTTACAGCAAATTTTTGCTCTGGTTACTCTATTCTTATATATGTGTGAGACTAACTTTGAAGAATATGTACATCTGAAAGTGATAGCTAGCAGTTTTATTTGCAACCAATACGGGTTTGATAACTATACCATCCAAGCACAAGACACTTTCAAGGTGTTCATTATAGTTTACTTCTTTTTCAGAAATCATTAACTTTTGGAAAAATTAAACTATTCTGGCCTAGTGCTTATGTTTTCTGGAAAAAAGGAATTAGGCCAATTTGCTTTTATCAACCAAATAGTGGCACTTAAAGATTAACACTTTTTAGACTTTTAAGACAGATTTGCAACCAATACAAATTTATGAATAAGTTTTTATACGCTTAGTTACTAGAAAGATTAAAACACCTGTCGCAGAGGAATAGGGGTGAAGAACATGACTCTCAAATACAAGCGAAAGGAAGGTCCAGAGGAAGCGAGCTTCTCCGAGCGTAGTCAAGAGCTTGGTGAACAGAGGCGACCTCCGGTGTTCCGGGATGTCAAGTAGTGCTCCCGCAAACACCCTCAGTACCCCCACCACCTCCGGGGTCAACTGCTCCTTTGCATCTGTATTCTGGGAATGGGAAAACAAATGAATTAGAACTGTGTTATATTGGTTCAAGAATCCAGTATTTTACTTCAAAGCATTTTCATAAGTTTAATGAAGAAATAAAGAATGCAAGATGGCTGCCTCATTATCCAACTAGAGATCATAGTTAAGTGCCAAAGAAACCATAAGGAAGGTTTAATGGCTTAATGCATACCACTATCAATGAACTTACCACAAAATCATTTCTAAAAGACCATTTCAATAACATTTCTTGGGGCTTAATTTTGCTAACAAACATTAAGTATTTTAGTTTCAAAGTCTTTACTTCCAAACAATCCCCAGAGTCTTTACTTCCACGACATATTGACTCTTAAGCTTTATTTTGAGGACTAATCTAATATTCTTTTATCTCTTGATGCTTTTCAGTTTGGAAATTTGTTCATCTCTAACCTTACGCTACTACTACTACAAACTCAGCTGATAAACATTTAAAATTTCTTTGGGATAGTCAGCCTACCTTCAAAAGAACTGGGATGATGGTTTCAATGATCTTAGAGATGATCTGGAAGCTGTAAGCATCATCTTGCCGTAGCACTGAGGACCCCATGAACGTGAATATTGGCATTACAGAGTGCAAAACTCTTTCCTGAAATCAATTAAAAACATGAATAAAATGTACTTCAATAATTAGTATCTTTACTATCTTAGTTCTTAACCTAAACTTCCACTAGAGTGGCGAACATTGGTGGATCGGTAGAGCGTGCGGCTAGATCTATGAATCCTGCAGTCATCAGTTTTGCTAAACTGAAAAGACAAACTGGCAATGAAGTAATGATAGATCAAATCAAAACAAGGAGTGAGAGAACTTTCTAATCATAAATGTGCCTAAATGAATAATTTTAAAAAGTAAAACGCTTGCCACAGTTTAACTATAAAAATGGTGACTATTTTGTATGTCAGTTTTAGTAGTGACAAAACAGACACACCGGTAGAGCAACTTAGCTATTACTGCAGGGGGAAATGACATAATGAAGAGAACATAGTAGAAGTGGACAAATCCCGAAAGTGTTGGCACTTTTTGAGACATTTAATTTCTCTGTAAATCAGGAAAAGACAAAAAATTATTTAGCTAAAAATTGAAACAGAAGTGCTGGGAGATTATCAAAAACGGCAAAACCCAGTGGTGCATAAACTATTGAATGCAAGCGTGCTGAATAACAGTTGTTGCCAAACGAATAATTCAAATAATGGTTGTTAACACACTTAACAATAATTATGATTGTCAAAAAAAGTCATGCACACACTTATTATGAGTTGGTCTGTAATCTGCCGAGAGTAACTATGACTCTCATAAGGTGGTAATAAGCAATGTATTTTGACCCAGTTGTCAAAAAGTTATTTCAATAGTATCTTAGGCTTATTCAGTTTTTCAAATTCAAGTTATTTCAAACTACCTGCCCCATCTCATTCCTAAATAAAAAATTCATCCCTAGAAGAGTAGAAGATAGCCTACCGGTATCATGGTAGCCATGTGAGCCAGCAACAGCAGAGCATGATGATGTGTCTGGGGGTTGGGTGAGACTCTGACACACTCCACCACCAGTTCTACTTGCAAGCAAGCCTCGGGCAGAGACACAGAGTCTGGAGACAGCTTGGTGCAGCAGTGCAGCAGAGATGTGAGGATCACTTGTTTCGTGTACTCAACAGCCCCTTGTTCCTCAAACTGTAAACACCTGGACAAACAATCAATATTTGAAAAGTACTACCGTATATACATACTCAAGCCTAAGCCGCATGCGAATCTAAGACACACCCATAAATTTCCCCTGAATATACAGTAAAAAACTCTACACCCTCGGTAAAAAACTCTAAACCCTCAAGCAGAACAAAGAATGCATCACGATTGCCTTCCCTCTCCCATCCCAAACCCTGCCTGCTTGGTCCACCACTATGCCCTTCCCACAGCACAAAAAATGTTGTAAACAAGGGTCGGAGTAGATAAGGAAGGCAGGTAGAGAGATAAAGGATCACCTGGGGGCTGGGGTCTGGCGAGGGACTATTTTTTGTAGTTCATGTTTTTGCCACTGGTGATTTACCCATATTTCCAAGCGCTAGTGTTGATTTGCAATTGATGCACATTTCCCTCTTATATGCTACTACATCCCTCCTCTTCTTTCTTCCCCTCCACCAACCTACAGGCAAGGGGAGTCGTGGAGAAGGAAGGAGAACACAAATGCAATAAGAAGCAATTCTGAGTCCCCTCTAGTCACTTTCTCTGTTTTTCAACTATTCCTCCATTCCACTCTTCAAAACAGGCAATGCAATACTGAACCCCCGTTGTGGTTCCTGTGTTTCCTACCTCTCTCTTGGCCTATCTGAATGTTTTTGTGGGTGTTTTTGTAACTCTTCAAATGGATTCAATATTTTCATCCTAATGTGCGAGTCTAAGGCGCACCCGATATCCACATATAAGACGCACCTTTATTTTAGAGCCTAAAATATAGTAAATGAAGTGCGTCTAAGATTCAAGTATATAAGGTAATTTCCTTACTTTTACTGTCGTCTGCAAACAACAAAATTAAACTGAATGAATATATTTAGGTACAAGACCTTAACGGAGAATCACCGGTCAAGATAAAATAACTGGATTGTGTAGGAAATAATTACATACACATTTCAGCTATTATTCAAAACTGGATTAATAAATATATAATTATTATAATTGATGAACTTTTTATTATATTGTTGAATGATAAATACACATATTTTGACTTGACTTGTTGTGAAAATGTTGTTTTGTTTGACCAAAAGAACATATCATACAATAAAAGAAATAAGTGTCACCCTTACCTGCTCAGGACTTCAAACAGAACTGGCAAAAGCTCTTGAACATTTTCTAATTTCTTCTTGTTTTGAATGAACTCTAGCAAACAAAGCCCTTGCTTCCATGCAGTCGAAGTCAAAAGTGAGAGAGGAGGAGGTTGTTTCACGGACCAACCTCTGTAAACAATTAAAAGTTGTCATACAAGTTGATTTAACTTTTTTACTATCATTATTTTTAAATTAAATTCTAGATAATCCTGAACAGTAAAACTATATTTTTCTGTTTCTTTTCAGTAAAACTAACCCTTTATGCACCATTGTTTGATTTCAGCAATTACTTAAAACTGAATGAATAGCCCCACAGGCCAACTAGGCCACCAGAGTAGTATACGCGAACAGCGCCACCTGCAGATTTCACTGGCCTTACATGGATCTGATAAAAGCTTGGAATTTGAATGTTTCAAACTAGTTAAATATTTACCTTCAATCAATTTTTATACACTTTTTAAATATAAAAATATTTAAGTCCATAAGAAAACCGCTAGTCCAATAGTCAACAGTCAGTTATCAATTATAGTAATATCCACAAACCATAGTAAGGGAGCAAAGAAACTCAGTCTATACATATAGAAAACCATTTACTCATTTTGGACTAATTTTTTATTTAAACCAGTAACGCACCTCTTCTTGACCCCAGTCTGCACGACGGGAGGCGTGTAGTCTCGCATGGACTGGAGCATGTTGGCAGCGATCTTTGCGTCAAGCGAGATACGCTTGAAGCTAGAACTCGCCGCACTGGCTACCTCGCTCTGTTCTGTCTCGCCTACGCTCTCCACCGTCATTGCCACCAGACGCTCCTGCTGCTCAAAGGTCAGCACTGCAAACAGCTCTCGGTCTATCTGTGTATGAAGCCAGTAGTGTTAAGATGGTTTTCTTTAAACACTTTGAAGCCTGGCCCAGATCTTTTAGAATTACAGTTTTCTGTATTTTTTGTTTATTTTACATATGCTGTGACTTAATGGAATGCCGTAACTAACTTTCAATCTCTTAATAAAAGTGTAATAGACCCAAAACAACAAAAAACTGTTCCTTTCTTCTATACAAAGCAACGAGAATCAAACCAGGTGTTTTAAAAATAAAAATCCATATTAAAATCCCTTACGCTGTCAACTTCCACCCGTGCCGGACACCGTCAGTTTATTTGAGGTGGACCCTCCCCATTACTAAGCCACATGTAAGTTAGCTTAAAATGGATTGCTCCCGCTACAGGATTCGAACCCTCCACAATCAAGTGACCTAGATTGCCAGCTCATCAGCTGAAGCCTTAGACCACATGGCCATTCTCACTCCCAGTAGAAGCTATCGTTTCAGTAACTTGGTGAAGCTTGCGTGGAACACTAGCGCTCTAGTAGCAATCATGGTAACTACTTCATAGGCTTTTCTCAATGATCTTGGATAGATCAGCTCTGTCAAATGTAATAATCATGACTAAAGATATTTACTGGTGAGATTATTACATTTTAAATGTAATATGTACACAGAAATTTCAATAATTACAAGTTTAAAACAGCACACTTGAAAGTCTGATTCTTTAATCCTCCAATTTCTTTGAACTCTTTTCGGTTTTGTTGATAATTTTTCCATTGTTAGTTTTGTTCAACTTTCAGGTTTCACTTATTAAAATTTTTTAAATCTTCAAAGCAACAAGCAAAAGTCTGAACAATATGACAAAACAGTTAAAAGTCTCAACAGCTTATTTAACTTCCAATTGCACAGACCACTGTTTCAAAAGCTGAAAGAAGTCTAAAACTAAAAGAATATTCTTCAGTACACTAGATAATTTCAGACCACAATCATCGACCCACCTGTTGAAGTATCAACACAGCTGGGATGGCACAGTCGACAGCTCGAGGTTTTTGGTCTCGTAAGCAAGCCTCAACAAATGTCCAGACATGGTTCTTCTTGAAGGAAGCAGCCGTTATGACGTTCACTCTTTGAATAATGGCTCTCAACACATTCATGTCCTCTACCGACTGGTTTCCTGAAGAAAGTATCCTCATTCCTAAAGTGTTCCGAGAACATCCTGGAAATTAACAACACAAATAGTGGTTTTAGTAACTTATTCTGTATCAAAATTAACAACACAAATAGTGGTTTTAGTAACTTATTCTGTATCAGTTATGCATCAGTTGGTACTTATTCTGTTCAATTGTGATGTATGAGGCTACATCTTGGACAGTGAGAGACGAGCAGTGGAACATAATAGAGGCAGAAGAAATTAAGTTTTTCACATTCATTTAGGAGAAAACTAGAGTATAACAGAGTTAGGGGCTGTAATGTAATGGTCCAGTTGAAAGTCCAGAGTGCTAGAAACATGTATAAGACAAACCATTAGATTGTTGGGTCATGTTGAAAGAATGAAGGATACACGACTACCAGAAAATCATGCTAGACTATTTTGATTGAGAAAGGGTACGGATCAAAAGGGAGGCCCAAGAAAAGATGAATAAAGTGAAGAAAGATATGGAGGGAAGAGGACGTCTTTGGACAGAATTTAAGGAACAAGAACTATTGAACTACCAACTTCTCTTAAATTAGTTGTTGATAATGTGGTTTTCTTTTTATAGTAGGAAGAGTTTGAGAACTGTGTTTCAGAATTTTCCACTTAAGAGTAACTAAATCAGCACTTGTTAGTATAGTATAGAGGTGAAATAAAATGAAATGAAAAAATCGTCTTTATTGGCGGTGAAGTTAGGACTATGGAGTCCTCTCTTCCACTTAACCACAAAGAGGGGTGAGCGAAATCTCGGAATTTCGAGATCGAGACGAGACTTTTCTATTCTCAAAAAGATCAAAAAGAGAACAAAAGTTTTAACATTGTAGTATTGACTAGAAGTGATTTTAAACACAATTTTCGCTGTAAACTAGAAGATTCATTCCAAATATTAAGTGCCAGCAGTTTCAATAACGGACTAGGTAACATCGATGTCCAGTAGCGAATGAGAACGGACGAGATAAGAGGTTGATGCAATATTTATGTGACGCAGTAAACAAGCTGGACAAGATGACAGTCGACGCCACAAAATGGCCTCCAGCCAGCAAATAACAGCTACCATACAGAACTAGTCACTTAAATCGATATTTACGATAAGTTTCGACTGTTGCGATTTGTTTAACTGTTTTCACTAATCTTGCAGTAATCAGAACAGCAGTTTAAACTCGAAAGTTTTGACTTTTGATCTATCGCAAACATCTGATCACGTGATGTCATTATTGTGTCGTCTGTTTCTGATAGTACAACTTCGTTTCAAGACTTGTCGTGTTACAAAATCATCACTGACACATATGATGCAATTTATTGAAGTTTTAGAATTTCAATAGAGAAAATGAAAATGGTTATAAAACAAGTTTTAAATAGTAACAAATCCAATTTTTTATAACAAAAACGGGAGAACGTTTGTTTGTCAGTATGTTTAGAACTTAACCTTACGTATAGTTATATAGTGATATAGTATAGTTTGAGAAAAAACGTAAGCTCAGCCTGTTGATTTAGTCAGTTTTAGTTACTATACAAGTTGTTTTTTCTTTTACTTGAAATAAACATAACTCATATTTTACTGCACTGTTAAGTTTATTTTAATGTTTGATAGTATTACAGCCTAAACAAAAAAAACCTACTCTCGCACACCTCTAGTTTAGTAACATAATAAAAAGCAGCTGTTTTTAATTGACAAGAGTAACATACCAGCCTCAAACTTTTCTTACGAGAACTGTACATTTCAATGTAAAATCTTGTGATGGGTAATATTTGAACTCTTATGGGTTATTAATCAATTTAAAAAGTAGATTAGTGAATTGATTAACTTACCGGGGAATTGACTTGGTCCAGTGTAGCAAGGAGTACAGACTTGACATACGCAGGGGTCTCATCTGCCATCACCAGGTCTAACAGACAGTTGCGAACATTGGCCATCTCGCCCTGGGTAGACTTGTCTAGCAAGGACTGAACAGACGGGTCTGGGGACAAGCTGAGGTACAGCGCCACGTTAACCTGCCTGCAAACATTTGTATATACTAAAAACAGGGCACCATAAGAAAATTCGTCCTGAGTGTGGGAAAGCAAAACTATGGAGGTTCTCTTACAAAATATTTTACGTACTTAAAAGGAAAATGGTGCATTTAAGGCATCAATTTTCACTATAGAAATATGGTACTCAAGTTCATCATGATAATAATTAAATACTCTCTAATGTATACAAAAATTTTGGTATAATTTAATTTTTCTAGTAGGTACTTTAATCCTGCACATTTTCCTCTCCATCACTAATAGCAGTTTTTAAATAAGTATTAAATATGTAAGCGCTATTTTCTAGGAAAAATAAGACAAGTATAAAAATGTGACAAAGCAATGTTAATGTACAAGTAATAAAACTCTTTTTCTTCCAAATGAACTTAATGAACAATTTCCCTCGATAGTTGAGTCTCTAAAATGGAGCAATTTTAAAATTTTCAACAGACCAGTTCAAAGTTGCTCTTCTTCAAATCTGAAATTTGTATACTTACTATTTGGTTAAAAAATAGTAAGTTTTTATACAATGCTTTCAAGACCCCTGTTGACCCCTTCCTGGACTATGGGTTGACATTACCAGTGGAGCAATCAAAGATTAGACAATTTTAGCTTTCTGGCAATACTTGCAAGGAGTTGCCTAGCCTGCTAATTGTAAGAGTGTAACAAAGAACACCAAGAGGTTTTCTTTCTTTATGTAGGAAATGTCATGCCATTTGCTTTTGAATTGCAATCATAGCCAAAAATAGACGTTGAAGATCATAATGGCATATAAATAAACTTATTTAGATTTTCATACAAAACTTACTCATGATCAATATCAATCTCCTGAGAATGCCGAGTGAGATGATCCACGAAATGGGTACAGGCAACTCACCAGTCTGTGCGCCAGACAGTTCAGCAGCCTCAGGGCGTTGTATCGACACTGCTCCTCAGGCGAGTGCAGGGCTACCAACAGCGCAGGCACTAAGACATTCTCTGCCACACTGCCTTCCCGCGCCTCCACCCACTCCTTCAACTGCGCCACACACACTGCGCGCACCAAGACTCTGCGCACCCCAGCACCATGTTGCTCAACACCTCTATCTCCTGCTCTTTGGTCGAACATTTCTGCACAAATTAAAGCGTGCTTAATAAACAAAAAACCAACACTTCCAAGACAATTAATAAGTAAAAACTAAAAAGTAATTATTGATCAAAATAACTCCACGAGAAAGCTTACAATGTTGTTCATAGCTTTAAAACTTCTTGACATTTGGGATATGACCATCAGATTTATAAACTTATAACTAACGAATGCAGTAATCTCTCAAACACAAAGAAAGCATTTTGAAATAATTTGAACTATTAACAATATTTTGTTTAAATGTTGGATTACCAAAAGTTTAATGAAAAGCTGAAGAATGAGTGAAGTAAAAAATCAGTGAAGTAAAAAAATACTCTGATTATGTTTGTAATTATTTTTACTAGTTATTTACAAAATGGTTCGCGAAAAATATTTCAAAATGTAACAAAAACAAATAATTGCTTTTATTTTTTTTATTATAATTCATTTTTAAAAATTGATTTGAACTTGTTTGAGATTTCTGCACACTTTTGACATGATCACATTACAATTGATAACACATTTTTTATTTTCCTTTAGTAGCAAAGGTCTTAAGAAATTGAAACTCTGAAAAGTGTCTGTGTCCTTTGCTCAGTGGATAGAGTCGTGGTCCCGGGTTTGATTCTTGGCGGAGGCACTTGGGTTTGGACCGCTTTTCCTAAAAGCATTTTGTGATGCCCACAAACCCTAGATTAAGTAACAGATTAAAAACGTTATTGTAGACTGTAAAAAAAACTATTCAAGTCTTAACTCTGCCTAATTTTAGTAAGATACATTTGATTTTTTCACCCTACTCAAAGAAGCATTTAGTTCAAAGTACTCACCTCAAACATACGTAGAGTCAAACTGTTGTAAGTAGTGCTAATGTGGTTATTCTTTGAAGATTTCATTTTGAATATCAAAGTGAAAACTTTGACAATGAGGGCAACATTGGGTTCTGCAACGTCGTATATACTACTGTGAGTGGATGACGGAATCTTAATGTTTTCCATCAACGTGAACAGAGCATTTACTCCTCCTTGGAATGGAAGTTTTCCTTTCCGACAAGAGGATACAACTGAAGTGATATTCTTCTCAGATAACAACTCATGAGACTCGGAACTTATCTGCAAAAAATCAAAATATTCAACATTCTGTAAATTAAATGTGGATTTTTACAAAAACTTTAAACAAACGTTGGCAACACACAAATTGTATTAATCTGGTTTATAAACAAATATCACTAAGTGCACTCACAGCAGGTGAATTGTTATACTGAGTCAAGTAGTCCAACAACGCTTCGAGGTTAGCAGACGATGGTTTCTGAGCCACAGCACTAGCTGCCACCAGGATTGTCATCAGCTGATACACCACTCCGTGAGGTTGCAGCTGCTCCCCCGCCTTTAGCACACTCTCTACGTCAAGGCCAGCAAACCCCTTTTTCAACATCTTGAAAACTTGCTTTCCCAGGCTTGTTATATCTAACTTCTCCTGCAGCTCTGAAAAAGTCACCATAGTAAAGGTTTTTGACCTAGTGAAAGTCAATATAATCGATTGTATGATTGAACAAATGTAGGAACACTGATTCATTTAATTATAAGATACTGAAAGGAGCAGAAAGACATTGCTTCAAAGTTCAAAGTCTTTACGTCAGTTTGAGAAGTTCAAGCAACCATATTTCTTCCTACTGTAGGTTCTAAATTTTATACAAGATTTTACCCTATTAAAACTATATTTACGAGTATCATCCGATTTCTGTAGGTTCTAAACATTCATACAAAAAGTCCAACCCTCACATTAATTGCCTAATATCTAAAATATAAAAAAGAAGAAAATCTGTAACTCAAATGAAATGTTTGTTTTATCTGTTAAAACCAACCCTCAAAACTTACTTACACTAACAGTATTCCTGATATGTAGCAAAAAATTAAATAATGTACGTCAATAACTTTTTTAAGCAAGATGAAATACTTACTGGCTTGATACGGTTCAAGGAATTTAGACTTCCTGACAGCAGCACAGTCAAGCAATCCCCTGGTGACTTCCAATTGTTTCTCTGACGTGGGAAGCAGGAAAGGTAAGGTGAGCAGCAGCAGTAGTGAGGGATCCACTCGCTTTGTGTTCTGCAAGTGACCTAGTACCACAGGGCCAACAAAGTACATAGTCGAGTCAGTATGCCAGCAGCGAGTAGCAAGTACAAGCAGCTGGTCTTGTAATTGCTTGCGAGGCAAGTGATTCACCAAACTCAGCACAGCAGACACTACCTTCTTCCTGTCATCTGCTAGCCTGGGCCAGCCTGGCCAAGAGACCTTCCCTCACCCACTCTTCCTACAACACATAAATTGTAATGCTATAATGTATACAATTAAACAAAACTGTTATAATGCAGATTTTACCAGAAAATGAAATTCAGTAAATGTATGTTTAAACAAAATAATTATACCTGTATGAAAATGTTATATGTTTATGTATTCAAATTAGTATATATATCTAAATGCATGTATTTCTAATATACTCTAAATAAGTTATATATATCTTAATTTACTAGATAAAATATTATATCTAAGATGCAAAACCCTCAAAACATTGACAAAACATTCCAATAGGCCACGAGGTAGGAAACACATCAGGGTTGCTATGCATTGCCTGTTTTGAAGAATGGAATGATAGAATTTTTTGTGACTAGAGGGGACCTCAGAATTGCTTCTATTGCATTGATCTCCATCCTTTTCTCTCCCTCCTCCTGTCTGTATGTTGGTGGGGAAAAGAAGGAAGAGAAGGGTTGCAGTAAACAAAAGAAGGAGATATGCATCTATTCAAAGCAAACACTAGCCCTTGAAATGTGGGGCAATCACCTGCGGCAAAAAATGAACTGACTACAAAAATAGTCCCTGCCAGACCCCAGGTGGTCCTTTTATCTCTACCTGCCTTTCTTAACTGCTCGGCTGCTGACCCCTTGTTTACAACATTTTTTTGTGCTGTGGGAGGCTGAAAGTGGTGGACCGGGGTTTGGGATGGAGATAAAGGCAAACGTGATGCATTTTGTTCTGCATATTTTACCTTTTGACAGCTGCAGCTGGTTGCTAATGAGGGGTCAGGGGCCTGATAAATCATAGCCCTCTAGCTGTTGACATTATAAAATGGGGGGCTCTTATACGAGGATGTAGAGTTTTTTTAGTGTATACTAGAGGAAGTTTATGGGTGCTGCCTTTAGATTCCATGCTGCTTAGACCAGTGTTATAAAGTAGTAGTAACGAATGCAACATATTGAGGAATATGTTTCAGATTTAACGACTCCTGAACTTTTGGTGGTTATTTATTGATTGTTGAAGACACTATTGAATGAGTAATCAGACAAAATGTGCATACAAGCATTGTTGTCAGATAATAAGTTTCCAGTATAGACCACTTACAATATTCAGTAACCTCTCTCAAAATTCCGGACAAGGCCAGGACAAACAGAAATAGTTTTATCAGCATTTGTTAAGATTTGTTGTTGAGATTTCTTTTCTCATGATCTCTTGACTCTCTTGATGTTCTTGTGTTATCAAATTTATCATGGCTTTGTTAACATAGATCAATTTCTACTGAATATGCAGTAAAGAACTTTACACTCTTGTACAAGCCACACCCCATGTTATGTACCTTCAACAATTAGGTAGGCACATTGATATGCAAGCACCAGTTGTCATAGTAACAGGACCGTTCCTTGCGCTGGAACGGAACTGAACCTAGTCGCATGGTTTATGAATCAAAACACAAATCTGCTCGAAATTGCTTTCACGATTCATATTCAGCTCTTGAACAACATGTGTTATTCCCTTCCAACCCCTAGGATTCGAGTAATGAGAATAAGTCATTGATAAAATTTTCAGATTACACGTCGTCTAATATCTAATACAGGCTTCCTAAACTACCATTGTACTTGGCAATTTTCATCAAAAGATTGATTTTAGCGTAAAACATGAAATAAGTACAAGTATAGAAAATAAATACAAACCAAATACCCTTTTATCATTTTTATATTACCAACCGGTTTCGAATTATTCCATGGTCAATGTGTGGAAAACAACAAAATTTCATTTGAACCATTTCGAAATATGCTGTTCTTATCATGCACCTGCTCACTCTCATTCCTCCGTGAAATGGTTTTTGTATTGTTTTGTGCATCTGTTTAAACTTAGTGTTTTCACTTTTCATCATAAATGTGTGATTCTAAGTTGTAACCCAGTTTTAGAGGCTAAAATAAAGTAAAAAAGTGTGGCTGAGATTTTAGTATATACGGTAGCAATTGTCAAACCGTTCATCTGAAACTCTTGCCACCTTCCTGTTCAGACAGCTTCTTTATAGCCCGACTGCACTCGGATGCACCAGCCTGGAATAGATCTGCCTACCTGTCCCAATGGCATTCACCATACGCTTGCCCCAAAAAACGCAATACCTCTACCTCCAGCTGGTTCAGAGTGCCCATCCTGCCCATTGTTGGTCGGTGTCCTTCTGCGAATATCCTGTAACATTGAGGAGTTACAGTTAGTAACTGATTAACATTTATTACTCTCTCCTCTACAAGCAGGCTCCACAATCTTAAACTTCACTTTATTCCTCAACTGATGGTGTGAGTTGTGGTCAGTAGCTCTCAACACTGTAGTTCCAAAGTTGCAATTCTGGTTCTGCTAGACCTATCAGCGGTAGTTTGAATGATGTAAAGGTAATTTAATGATAGAGATGTGAGCTTCATAGAATTATGTTAATAACTAAATAGCAGCAGTAAATTGATAAACAGTTTTGACAAAAACTTCATTTAAGTTTGCAGCCTCCTGTTTTTTTTTAATTTCTACTACAAACACAACTTGCATACCTTGTACACTTAAACGGTACTTACTTGAGCAACTTAATCGCCTCCTCGTTTGTGAGAGCACTCTTGCGCAACAAGGCAGTGAGAAACCTCAGCTGCCATCATCCTCCTCCTGCCAAGCTGGGCTAGGACAGTGTTTGCGCAGCAAGCTACCAGAGGGTACACAACCACCCCAGCTGCCTCCAGCTGCGACAGAGTGGGCAGGAACCACTCGCACGAGGCTAGATGCAAGACGGACGCGAGTGTTGAGATCGAGGTACTCATGCCTACATCAACCACTAGCACCAGTGTCGCCTCACTTCTCAGCTTTACTTGCTCACACTGACAACATGAAATATGTCATTCAAATGTTAAAATTACATAATCATTTAGCTAGCAGCAAAAAAAACACATTAACATAAACAGTTTAATAGCTTAATTTTAGAATGTGAGTAGTAATTTTTCAAGTTGAGTAAAACTTTTATTATTAAATTGAGTTGAGTAAAACATTTTAACTTTGCTTCAAGTTAAAATGCAAGCTCGAGTTTTTTTCTTGTCTACGCCAATGGCATTTTTATTTGTTTCTTAAACTAGGGTTTGTGGGCATCACAAATTGTTTTTTAGGAAAGCGGTATATGCCTTAAGTAACTTAAGAGTTTCAAAAACTGTTCGAGTATCTGGTGAGTTTTATTTAAGCTTAGTTACGAGTTTGAATTTTAGTAATTGCACATGCCTTCTTATTTTGTAAAAATATATTTACCACTTACTTTGCTAACTTTATAGAAGAGCTCGGAGAAGATGGTGGAAGTGAGATGTATCTTGGAGACCAAGTGTCCGAGGATCATGAACGCTGCCGCAGTGAAGTCGAAGTGGGAGGAATTGATACCAGCGATAAGAGACGGCAGCAGATGAGTCACCTAGTTACAACACAGCCTCGTAACTCGGTGTAGTGTCTTACAAACTCTTTACTAACGTACTTGTAGACTTGATAATGATGGATTACTCCACATAATAATGTCTAAAATAAGTCCTTATGAATAAATTCTTATTATCCAATTCCCTTTGGAAAAATTAGATATTCATGCCGTCAGCAAGGTAAGAAGCAGACTTAAGACCATAAAATGAGCCCCAACTCCTAAAAACTTTAAGTAAACATATACATCCGGTTCTTTCATTTTTGTCCCATACATACCAAATGTTTCTTTTGTCTCCACAAAACAAAACCGTGGAATTGATAACCCCAACCCATCCCTAAATATAATCTTTAGTCAACATTATTGATAGTACCTGTACTTCAGACACTGGTAAGGAATGTTCCAAAGCTCCAATCGCGGAAGTGCAGTAAAAGGCGAACATTGTTGACAACATAAAACTCCTCTCTCCCCACACCTGAGAACAGAAAGGAGGTTCTAAATACTAGGACAGATACTAAACAAGTTAGTTACTCAATACAGATAGTAATATCAAAACATATTTCACATAGTTTGAGATGAAGGAAAGCAATTTATATCCTCGTTTCCTCAACATAATGACCAAAATCTTTCATGTCAATTAATCTTGAACTTTTCAGTTTGTTTAAAATGCTTTTCTTAAAATGTTTTTGGCTATTACATATCCTAAGTACAGCATTAAA
The DNA here is from genome assembly GCA_018831715.1 of Matsumurasca onukii. NCBI lineage: Eukaryota > Metazoa > Arthropoda > Insecta > Hemiptera > Cicadellidae > Matsumurasca > Matsumurasca onukii. The sequence goes on from CM032065.1 coordinate 28,016,568, forward strand.
AGAACTTAGAAACGCAGATATTAGACAATTTTTATTTACAAACAGTACTACCCTATTCAATGCAGCCAATAATCTTAAAGTCTTTTACTAAGAAATGAAAAAAGCGCCAACCTGAACCCCTTGTAGTGGGATATTGCAGACAAATTTAAGGAATGAAGGATCTGATGATAGGCGAGACAGCAGAAACAGTTTGGACATCGGAATGCCTTCTTTCTTTAGCGGCTGAAGCCACAACCAGCGTCCCCCTTTCTCTTGCAATGACAGGATTTGTATCATCCTTGCGAAGATGTTGGTCTCATGGTACGGCAGGAACAGGGTTAGTATGCTGTCCACATTGTACTGATGTATGTGGAATCTGAAATACACAATTAGATTCTTACTTAACCACTTGACGGTCAGATTTTATTTTTTAGTCGGCACCGAAAAGCCCGGGTTTTTTATCTTGGAAATTGAAAGTTTACATCATTATATAATTATATAATTTTAAATTATTACCATAAAGTTTTATTCCTAAAATACGTTAAAATATTTGCCTGAGTTAAGTCGGGATTCTAATCCACATCGGTTTTCAGCATTTTAGCATTGTCAAACATGATAAATACAACAAAAAACCCATATAAAACCTCTATTACCAAATAACTATAAAAAACATAATAAAAACCGTACATGAACCATCCCGAGTTAACTCAGAATTTTTGTTTTGGGCTTCTTTACCCTAATCGGTTTGAATGTGCATGACCAGATTGCAAAAGTGTCATATGATTTCAAAAGTAAAATATAACACCTGACACATTTTAAATAAAAGCATTGTATGTGCTTTTCCGAGTAAAATCGGGGGTTCCTAGCCATGCGTATGTCCTCTCCATCTTCTTCATCAGTTGTATCTGATTTGTAACAGCTATGTTCAAAATCACTTTCCTCGACTCCACTACTACCTTCACTATCATAGTCACTTTCAGTATCACTCATTGTGCAAACCAACACGTGGGTGTTAGGTGAGTGTGCACAAGGTCAACAACACAACCCCAATGGCGGCTAGCTTGCTCTCTGAGCGACAGTAGAGGTCTAGCATTGAAATAGATCAGTGCTGCATTCCCACGGACATCGCCGCAACTAACCAATCCAAGTGAATCCATCAAATACAGCAGAGACCGCAAAACCAAATCACACGAGTACACTGGCTACGTAATGGCACAAATGGTGGTTACAAAAACATTACTTGAAACTTTGTTCTGAATGGTTGATATAATATTTGAAGAAATAGATTATGCTGGAACTTTTCTTAAATTACTTGTTAAAAGAAAACTTGTATTCTATTTAGTTTAAAAAAAACACTAACAATTGTATGCACTAACACGCTTTAAAACAACAAAAGTGTTTGAACTTTGGTAACACTGACTGATAAGAAATCATAAATGTGGATAGTGAATATTTTATAAAACTTTAAAATATTTGTCAACCTGCAAATCAGCCATTCTAGAGCTTTGTGAGCAGCAGAGCGATTGACAAACGGACTGAGCAGGACGAGGAATCTATGAATCGCTTGATCCAGCTTGGCGTTGGCTTGCTGATCTTCGACGGCACGCTCTAGATGTTGACTCGTCTCATCGAACAAAGAGTCTTGAAACTCGGCAAACTGTGGTTCAAGTGCCTTCAACTCTTTTAAACCACTCAAACCTACAACCAACACAAATCACAACTGTAAATGAAAATCTGATTCTTATAAAATTGGTTTCTGTAATCAACCTAGCTTTTACCTTCAAACAAGTTTTTAATTTTGAATTTACCATCTCAAACATTGTCATCTGAACTGGTTTTGTTTCTGAACTTTGAGACTCCATTTAATTATAGCCCTAATCTTGACTCCTTAACTTATTTTATTATGATTTTTAAAGACTTCCTGAGTGGTAGGATATTCAAAGTCAATTTTAGGTAATATCTCATTATAATCTCAGACACAGTGTTTTTAAATTATGTGAATTAATTCTAATTAACCTTTCAAACTGCTTTAAAAGATAATTTAATTTTCTAATTTAGGAAAACTGGTCTGTACTTAATTCATATTGAGAGATAAAGCTATTAGTGATATTTCATAAAACTACTAACCAATTTGGTAGAATGTGTCTCTTGTGATATTGCCTGCCTCTTTTGGATCAAAGAGCAAAGATGGTCGCTTCTTGGTATGAACCAAGATAGACGTTTGTGGGACAGCCAATCGTTTTAACTGCTCAGCCAAGGAAGTTCCAGCCATTTTGATTGTTAGATGACACCACTAACTTAGCGTGTTATTATCTGAAATTTAATGAACAAAATTAACTTTGATGAAAAAGTTAGTGTAAAAACTGCCTCTTCCAGATTTTGGAGGCACAATTTAAAGTCTTAAGGCAGTTAATTGGATTTAAAGGATCAATCAGGTAATATAAACTATCTTTTAGGTCTTAACAGCAGCCCTAATACTAACTTTGTGATTTCACCTATTAATTTACAGAAGGGACTGCATTTCCTCAGGAAGTATGTTACAGAGAGGCCGCCTTGTATAAACAACTTGGCTTATATCCTAAGTTAGATAAATAAATAAATAAGATTTTATTGTCATTAAGTTTGTACACAACAATAGACAAAGTCACAATACATCACAGGTGAAGTTATATATTCGTGGAGAGTTGGACGCAACACACATTACGCCAAACACAATGTCCTCAGCTACGCTAGTAGCAATGGCTATCTCCATAAGGCCTGTACCTGACATAGGGTGAACGTGAAATAAAGTATAGGGTGATGTTCAATGTTTGGGGTCCTTGAGCCATTTCCGCTCCAGGGCTCTCCAACCCTGGCTACGCCACTGCACTCAACATCGGCCTTTCACTTTTACCTAGCGTTACCATAGAGTGACATTACAAAAAAATGTAAGTGGTGACTGCGGGGGTAACCGGCAAAGTCATTTCGTCTAATTTAAAATAGATAGATTAAAACTTGTTCTGTTTTATTGGAAATTCGACAAGCGCTTGTGGCTACGTGACGGCTATGTTTGTATTTTTACTATATCAGTCATAATAAATTTAAGGGTTTTGCAATTGTTCTAAATAGCGTTACCGTATAGTCACTTTACAAAATGTTAAGTGTTGTAAGCCAGACTTGGGGATCGAACCCAGCAGAAAGATAATCTTTCGAGTCGCGCACGATTACCAACCCACCACGGGTCCGCAACTGCTACTTATAATATTATTGACTAAACAAAATGGTAAGGATCACAGAGTATTTATTGGTAAGGATGAAAGTAGGTTAGCCAGCCAGGTCATATGATAAACATGCACTATAAGTCCACGATTTTAGCGCCCTCATCCGCAACCATGCCACGACAACCTGCCAAACTTATAAAGCGTAAATAGTATGGGGCCGTTTTCTAAGCAAATCGGTTTAACCGAGGCCAATTTAAACCAAAAGGCCGTGAAACCTGATTTTGAGCAAAGGTTAAAGTGTACTTTGTCTGTTTTGATTTTACTTTGTTAAACAGTTGCCTTTGTATTTACTATTTGGCTCAAATTTACTAATGATATTTAAAATATATATATAAGAACTTTGTAATAAATACTTAATAGAAGATATTTGCTAAAACAATAAGGATATACAGCAATTAAATTCTGATATAGATAATGAATTAAGGATCATAGAATAGTTATATATAAATTTAGATATTTAAAACATATGATCAGAAGAAAGAAATTATTGATAATTGAGATGATTATTGAGTTAGCTTTATTAGTTGATCTCAGCGAGAGTGGTCTGAGCACTGCACCCTGTTAAATAGTTGTGTTAAATAGTTTATACTTATCCATTTGAGAATGATGTGTACTATTTAAATTTAATAACAAAGGAAATAGAGTAAATTTTGTATTACATGAATTTTACAAGTATATCTCACTCATCAATTTTTAAATTAAATACAGATTTGTTTAACCATAATATATAATAATAATATAACCATTGCGTATCGTAAACAACTTAACCAGTTATTTATTATTAGTTAACCGAAGATCATAGCCTGTGATCAAGCGCTTTTCCGCCAAAATGTTTGATATTGGCCTACTCTTGAATTCATTCATCAAGTCATTATCTTCAAGAAGAAAATTAGTTTTATTACTTTTTGCCGATACTCTATTTCTATGTTGTTAAGTTCTATATAATAAACCAATCAATTCTTCAATAGTTGGCAACAATGTATTGAACTTAAGTCCCTTGTTTATTTTTGAGTACTAGTTTTTAGTTAAACAGCAGACTAGACGTCAGATCAGATTTTCTGTAAAGTAATTTTAACTATGTGAATAATTAAAAAACTGAGTTATTAAAACTTTTTAAGGTTGATGGTACACATTATATAAGTCGAATCTTATAAATCCTGTTTTCTTATAAAAGTAAAAAGTTTCACCTATAGTTTTCCAGCCTAGCATGTGATTTTTGGCAACTTAAGGTTTTCAAACTTTTGTTTATACAATTTATGATACATTTACTAAGTTTATTTTGTGATTTAACGAAACCATCTGCGGGGTAAAGACTAAAACTTGAGCAAGTTTCATTATGAGCTCATATTCTGACACAATGAAGCTTCCCTCTATTTCTCCACTGAAAAGACCGCATGACAATGTAAACTTTACTATCAATTCTAAAAAGCCTCATTTAGAACCTAATAGAGTGGTTAGGCCCATGAACATTCTACAAAGTCGTCAGATGCTACCAGTATACAAGGTCAAAAGGAGGTAAGTATTTTCATAAGCTAGGATATTTCGTTAGTTCTAGTTTTATGAAATATTTCAACTAATAATTTTGACGGCAGATTCCATAACCCCGTTTAAATTAAAATTGTGATATTGCTCAGTAGGTTGGTAGGAGTCCTGTGCAGCTTGGTACAGATGGGTAGGCCTAGTTGGTCTATTAGTCATCACTAGCAACTTACAAGGTTTGGCACTGACCTTTGCTAGGGATGCCTACACACACGACTTTATCTAGAAGGCTGACCCTTCAAACTAGGCCAAATAAAAATATCAATGTTTGAAAACTACAACTTTTAGACTCTAAATAGAAGCATTTTACCAATTGGGATTTAATTTGCAGCATGGGTAACCAAATTACCAATCATAACTTTCTTTTGATATTATTTTAATTTTTAGAACACTACAGACGCATATCTACTATTTTTCATTTTGTGTGTCCTCTTACAGGTTACTAGAAGAGATTGATAAAAACTCAAGAAGGAATTAGTAAAATGGAAAACTGAGGAATTAAAACAAAATGGCCCTACACAGTTCAAAAACCAGTCTACTTCAATTTTACAATAGAAAAGAACCAGATTTTTCACCACTTCTAAAAATGGGAAATAGACATTTAATAAACGATAAAACAGCAATATATTTAGGAATAAACATATCAGAAAATTTATCTTGGGAAAACCACATAGACGAATGTATAGCAAAAAGATTAATACTGTAGTTGTGTGCCATCTTTTACGAAGACTCCAGAATATAATTGATAGAGATATTCTCATCCAGATTTACTACGGTTGCTTCCATAGTGTAATGGCCTACGGCATAGTACTATGGGGAAACAGCACCGAAGCCCAAAGAATATTTATATTACAAAAGCGAGCATTAAGGACCATTTGTAAGATGAGATGCCGGGATTCCTGCAGAGATATCTTCAAGGAGCTTAAAATATTAACTCTACCAGCCGTTTATATTTCAGAATGTGCCGTTACCGCCAAACCCAAGCCAGAATACTTCATCAATAACAATCATATACATAACTATAACGCCAGACAAGCCAGAGATCTACATGTACAACAAGTTAAAACAACATTGGTTAAAAGAAGTCCTTATCATATGTGTATCAAAATTTACAATAGTTTACCTCAAGATTTGAAAAATGAAGACAATAGTGTATTCAAGGAAAAACTTGAAAGCTACCTGGTAGAGAAAAAATTATACAGCGTAAAAGAGTTCCTTGAAGAGTAATCACAACCAAATGACGACCACGGCGTTGATACGCTTCCAGTGGGATAGCTCCAAGTATCAAGTAAGTATTAAGTAAGTAACATGCAATATAAGTCAAAGATTTCGAAGTGCGCCCTTCATCCGCTGCACTATAAAGTTACGACAGCTATGTACTAACTTATAAAGCGTAAAATAGTATGGGCCGTTTTTTTTATATAAATTGAGCTTTAACCGGAGGTTAAAATTTAACCGGCAGCCAGGCAATAGGAAACCTGGATATTTTTGAGGTTAAAGGTTAAAGTTGTACTTTGTCTGTTTTGATTTTACATTTTTGGTTAAACAGTTGTGTTAAATAGTTTATATTTATCCATTTTAGAATGGTGTGTACATTTTAAATTTAATAACAAAATATGGAAACAGGGTACCTTTATTACACGAATGATCTTCAATCATTCATTAATTTTGTTTCAACGTTAAGAGAAAATATAAGTAATTTATTCATAGATATAAGTAATTTATGAATAGATATAATTTTTTTTACAAATATATCTCACTCGTTAATTTTAAATTAAATACAGATTTGTTTAACCATATATAATAATATAATCATTGCATATCGTAAACAACTTAACCAGTTATTAGTTAACCGAAGATGATAGCCTGTGATCGAAAGCACTTTTCCAAATAAAATGTTTTGTATTGGCCTACTCTTTTGAATTCATTTAACAAGTTTCATTATCTTCAGAAGAAAATTAGTTTTATTATTATTTTTTTGCCGATAATTTATTTCTATGTTGTTAAGTTCTATATAATAAACCAATTTATGCTTCAACAGTTGGCAATCATGTATTGAACTTAAGTCCCTTGTTTTTTTTTTGATTACAACTAGTTTTTAGGTTAAACAGCAGACTAGACGTCAGATCAGATTTTCTCTGTGTAAAGTAATTTTAACTATGTGAATAATTGTGTACCGAGTTATTAAAACTTATTTAAGGTTGATGGTACACATTATATAATTCGGAATCTTATAAATCCTGTTTTCTCTTATATTGAGTAAAGTAAAAAGTTTCACCTATAGTTTTCCAGCCTAGCATGTGATTTTTAGGCAACTTGGGCTAGTTTTCAGACTTTTGTTTATACAATTTATGATACATTTACTAAGTTTATTTTGTGATTTAACGAAACCATCTGCGGGGTAAAGACTAAAACTTGAGCAAGTTTCATTATGAGCTCATATTCTGACACAATGAAGCTTCCCTATTTCTCCACTGAAAAGACCGCATGACAATGTAAACTTTACTATCACTTAAAAGCCTCATTTAGAACCTAATAGAGTGGTTAGCCCATGAACATTCTACAAAGTCGTCAGATGCTACCAGTATACAAGGTCAAAAGGAGGTAAGTATTTTCATAAGCTAGATATTTCGTTAGTTCTAGTTTTATGAAATATTTCAACTAATAATTTTGACGGCAGATTCCATAACCCCGTTTAAATTAAGATTGTGATATTGCTCAGTAGGTTGGTAGGAGTCCTGTGCAGCTTGGTACAGATGGGTAGGCCTAGTTGGTCTATTAGTCATAACTAGCAATTTACAAGGTTTGGCACTGACCTTTGCTTAGGATGCCTACACACACGACTTTATCTAGAAGGCTGACCCTTCAAACTAGGCCAAATAAAAATATCAATGTTTGAAAACTCCAACTTTTAGACTCTAAATAGAAGCATTTTACCAATGGGGATTTAATTTGCAGTATGGGTAATCAAATTACCAATCATAACTTTCTTTTTGATATTATTTTAATTTTTAGAACACTACAGACGTCATATCTACTATTTTTCATTTTGTGTGTCCTCTTACAGGTTACTAGAAGAGATTGATAAACACACAACATTGATTGTGATCGGTGAGACTGGAAGTGGAAAAACAACTCAAATTCCACAGTTTATCCACGATGTTCAGCTTGAAAGTGGGAAAATGATTGGTATTACACAGGTAAGAATGAAATGGTTTTGTTAGGGTTTAAAATAAGAAAAATATCTTAGTCGGAAAATAAAATTAACACCAAATAAAAACCTTTGATTATGCGGCCTGTAAACCTTATAGATGGGGTAGAAGGTATACAGGCTGTTAATACAAAGACATTTATATGTACTAACTAGCTATGTACTCCTGCTTCGCTTCAGATAAAATATAATATTATATGACTGTAAAGTCTTTTTGTAAAAAGGCAGGCTTTGTTTTGGCTCAGGTGCTGGCAACAAACTATTCCGATCCTTACACATGTTCCTGCACTTTGAAAGTGGGCTTGAAGTTCCCTAGCTAACGTACATCTTCTTCCCATGGTTGTGTTTAATGTTATAGTGTAGCGATAAAGTTTCATGTTTACGAATTCATGGTTTAATCGGACACATAGGGTGGTCCAAAAGTAGGTAGGTCTGAATTAAAATACGTTCATGAATGACATTTTGTTTGCAGCCCAGGCGAGTGGCAGCGATCACGGTAGCTCAGAGAGTGGCCCAGGAATCAGGCACAAGGCTCGGGACGTTGGTTGGCTACACGGTACGCTTCGAAGATACAACCTCTCATGAGACTAAAATCAAGTACCTGACTGATGGCATGATGCTGCGGGAAGCATTGCTTGGTGGGTAAAAGCTATGCTGTCCTGGACTTTCCCTTTTTATTAACTGATAGCAAAACCAAGTAGAAAATATTTGTGTGGCTGAGTTTTTTCATGTTTGTTAACGGCTCTTTTTTTATGTTCTAGATGAAAACCTCACCGCTTATAACGTTATTGTTTTGGATGAAGCCCACGAGAGAACTGTGCAGACCGATGTCTTGTTTGGCATCGTAAAACAAGCCCAGAAAAATAGATCTTCGGGAAGTTTCCATCCATTGAAGGTATGGGGATTTAGCTACTGTAGTTGTATTTATTAAAATTAAAATCTTGATATTCAAGTACAACTCCCCAATGAAGAGTGCTGTTAATGATTGGTTTCAAAGCCTATTTCACAACTCTTAGAAGGGATAGTGCTAGGCTTCCCCAGATTAAATAACACAGGTAAGTTAACGGTTGAAACATATTTGGCAAATTTGCGTCTGTCAGTCGTATAACGTTAGTTCTGTGACAAATAAAGTATGTTCTGAAATTTAAAGCTACTTCCTGGTCCAGGTGATAGTGATGTCAGCAACCATGGACGTGGACCACTTCAGCAAGTACTTTAACGATGCTGTTACCCTGTATCTGGAAGGAAGGACTTACCCTGTGTCAATCCACCACACGATAGAGTCACAGGAAGACTACGTTTTCAGTTGCCTTGTTACGATATTCCAAATCAACAAAACGGCACCAGTTAGGTATGTTTACTTAACTCACAGTAACATTCTTTTCAATTCATGTGGTAAAGAATCTTACTTTTGATGTCGCAAATCTTGGTAAATCTTTTACCTTGAAAACAATTCTATTCAAAGCACTTGATTCTTCTTCCATAGAAAAAAATTTTATAAAATGGCTTAGTTACAAACTCTTCTATTGCCTAGATGAGTTTTTGAAATAGATATTATTTCTTTTAATTCTATTAAACTGAGAAGCATAATTGTGAATATATAAAGTGTTTTGTATAATATTGTAAAATTAGTTTTACTGTAAATAATTATAAAAAAGGGTTATTTTGTGTTAATATTTGTAAATTTGGTCTTAATTTGAAAAAAGAGCATGTATTATTTGACTTGGTCAAGCATGTATTATTTATGTGAAATAATTTGGATGGAAACCACTTAGAATGTTTTAATTATTTAAAACACAAAACAAAGCGTTGTTATTTAGTCTGTACTAGACATCTTCAGTTGAAGAACAAAGAAGAGTATAAAATATATATATATATAAAACATGTAAAAATATAAAATGTATAAAAGATCTAAAAATTCAAGGTTAACATAATTTCAAATTGAAAATAAAACAAAACTAAATCATGTTAAAGTAAAATAAAGTGATTTAAAATTGTTGAAGAAATAGTTAATTTTGCATTTACCTGACAAAATTAATTTTTTTTATAACCAGCAAAATTAACATTTCTTTCAACAATTTTAAATCACTTTTATTTTTACTTTTAACATCTGATTTAGTTTGTTTTATTTTCAAATTTGAAATTATGTTAACCTTAAATTTTTTTGTGACTTTTATACATTTTATATTTCTACATGTTTTATATATATATATATTTTATACTCTTCTTTGTTCTTCAACTGAAGATGTCTAGCATGGTGACTAGACTAAACGCTTTGTTTTGTGTTTTAAATACCAAAACATTCTAAGTGGTTTCCATCCAAAATTATTTCATTATTATACAACCACTCAAGTTTAAAATTGAAAATATGTATTAATAATTGCTGGACTGTACTTAAGACATTGTTAATAACTTGTTCAAGTTTTACGACAAATAAAGATTATTATTATAGGGACCCTTCCTTATTGGTGAGGTCTTAGTGACTTATTGTGAAATCAAAATTATTAGAATGGTCATTGGTCTTAAAGAAAGTTTTGGGTTTCTAATTTTAGTTCAAGGTTTAAATTAATCATAAGAATATAAAAAGGGTTTTAAGGCTCTCATGAGTCAAATTTGTTTATTTTTACAATATCATCAACAATAATAAACCTCAACATTTTTTACTATTGATCATAATTCCTGATTTTTAGTGAGGATATTCTAGTTTTCCTTACTGGACAAGAGGAAATTGAAGCTTTGGCTACCAATATTCGCTCAATTACCAAGGTAAGTTTACACATATTATCATAAGTCAAATTTCTTTATTACGTAATTATTAAGACCAGTTATGCGTAAAAATAATAAAATATGCGTCATATTTCTAACACTTTGCATATTAATTTTGTAAATGTAATTTGCCACTGATTAAATTTCTATCCATAGCATGTTGATGATAGAAAGTAATGAATATTAATACTTTTTATGCCAGAATAAAGAATGTCAAGAGGCTGATATGAGGTTTTTCAGAAGTTACCGGTTCCGGTTAGTCCGGTTAACGAGATCTGCTGTACTTTTCACATTCCCAAACACATCAATCAATACAATTAAAGAACACAAGGCACTTGAACTTGTCTAAAAAAAATTATGGAAATACTCTATCCTGAAATATTGATTTTTAGTGTTGACCTTTAAATATATTAATTAGAATTTGAATCTCATCTCCTTAAACAAATATAACATTACAGGATACTCAGTTCACCGGCCCAACTATGCGAGTGTATCCACTTTACTCGTCGCTCTCAACACAGAAACAGTTGGAGGTTTTCCGACCTATATCAGGCCATCGCAAAGTGATCCTGAGTACCAACATCGCCGAAACCTCTGTCACGATCAGCGGAGTGCGTTACGTCATAGACAGTGGCATGGTGAAGACAAGGTGAGTCACTTGTAACTTGTAAACAACTGTTAGTCAAAGGTATATTCATAAAGAATTCGCTAACCTCCCTATCAGGGAGTTTTTAGAGAATGGTTTCAAACTACCCTTTAATGTATCATCATGAGAAATATGTAAAAACCATGATCAAAGTATAAGGAATTTCCAGGTTATTTGCATGGTATTTTGTCGTTGTCATTTTGTAAACAGCACACCTAGGCTTGGAAGTAAGGAGTAATTATTCCTTTTCATGATAGAATAAATAAGAAGCTGATATGAGGCTCTTTCAGAGGTTACCAGTTCGTGTTAGTCCTGATAAATGTGATCTGCTTTACTTTGTGCATTCTCAAACACAATCAATCTTTGATGTAGCCTGTAAAATGTACATTCCTGAAAGGTGCATTTGTCTAGTCCGATATGAGAATTTGGCTGTGTTGATGTTGATGCAGGTGGCACCAGGCAGGGACAGGTCTAGATGTGTTGAGAGTACAGAGAGTGTCGCAGGCGCAAGCTTGGCAACGAGCGGGCCGAGCAGGTCGGGAGTCTGAAGGCTCCTGCTACAGAGTCTACACACAACAGTTACGCGTGTCAAACTTGTACTGACATTTTGGTAGAGTTTGCCTGTGAGATACACACTAGATAAGAAAAAAGTGCTGCTGACATCTTGTCACCAGTGATTGGTTTTAATTCAGCAATATTTTCAACTTTTCTTTTGCAAGAAAAGACACGTACAAAACTAAGAGAAATATAGTCGTTTAGGTGCTATTGGCTTTAAATGTAAATTGGAGAACTGAGGATATTTTGATGAAGGACATTTTTAGGTAGACATTATAATCCACCTTATTCAAACACACATTCGTTTGTACAAAGTTTATTTTGATGGTCTGAACTGGTAAAAACTGGATCAAAAACAAAACAAAAAAGCACAACACTTAACTTAATGCGAATTATTGCCTTCCTAAAATAAGAATAATAGAATCCAAGCAATGTTGGAACAAAGTTATGGAATGCCCTTCTAGCAGAGTTGGAAGATATATTTGTAAATTGAAATTTAATCCAACAATGGTACTGTTCTCAATAATACTTCAGTGAGATTAAATATAAATATCTGTTCAAACTTGTATAACCAATCCAATTGTTCTAAATATTTTGCAGGAGTTTGACAACATGCTGAAGAACACTGTCCCAGAGATACAGCGATGTAATCTTTCTTCCGTTGTGATTCAACTAACGGCACTTAAAATCAACCCTCTTACCTTTGACTTTCTGGACAAGCCACCGACAGAGGTAAACCATTCACAATTATATTATAGTTGTCAAAGATTTTAAACAAACTAAAGAGATTTTTAAGTGTTGATTTATTAGTGGTAACATAGAGTAAAACTTCTCTTAACTAAAATGTAAGAGGGAAGGATCATTTGGATACAAAAACTTAAAATTATGGGACTCTTGCTATGGAATTGTGATTTTTCGGTCAAATTAGTCAAATTTTAGGTGTTATAATAATGCAATTTTGTGTTAAATGTGATTGTGGAGTTTTGGATTAAAGAGATTTTACTGAGGTTTTAAAGTTCCTATTGGGATATTACTTACGAGTTTTCCTGAGTCACATTCTTGTAGGATAAACTCAACACTTAAAACCTTGATAATAATAAACAAGATTAACCGCACACGGTTTTTGGGCCTACAAATTGAGCATAATTTAAATTGGGTAGAATATGTTGATCTATTAGTTAAAAGATTGAATACAGTTTGCTTCCAAATAACAGTTCTTCAAAATATAACATGGAAACTAAACTTATTGTCCTTGGCTGCTTGACAAAATTTAAAATTGAAAACTCTTAAAATTATTTATTATAGTGTAGACGATTTTCTAAATGAAGTGTTATAAAAACCATTTGTTTACCGTTATTTTGTAAATAATTTGTTAAAATACTATTTTAATATATCTTTATTTTAATACTAATTTATAAATATATTGATTTCAATGTTTTTTTTTTTTAAATTGAAATTATGTTGTTTTTCAAGCTTCAAGAATTAAGTATAGCTTAGATGTTGAAAACTATACAACAAACTACCTTATACAACCAAATCCCTATAAACTATATTATATACCAATTGATAATTTCATCTGTTTCACCAGCATAGCTGGATGTTATGTTACGTTATGTGAAATAAAGATTTGTTTTGTCTTGTATGACTATATTTTGTTGGCATCTCATAATATACTCAATTTTTATATAGAAACAATTATATTTAGAGTATTATCAATACTCATCTTCAGATTGTCAACACTAATAAAACCTTGCTAAAGTACCTTTGCTAAACCTAATAAAGTTTCAATAAAATTTAAATGTGTGTTCCTCTTGAAGATTTAAAGCAATGGAAGGATGGAGAGATTATTAATTATGGGTTTCACCAATCCAGGACTTTTACAATAAAGAGCAAAGGCCTATTTATGACTTTTAATAATGTTACGCGCTACCTACGGTAGCTTCCTAGTCTAAACAAGGCCCTATGTGAAATGTTTTCTTTCAACAATTGTGATGGTCTAGTCTACAATCTATCTTTAACTAACATTTAAAATTCAATCCTCTACATTTTAGTTTCAATTTTATTATATTTGCCATTGAATAATTTCCTTATTTCAGTTGGTGAAAGAAGCTTTGCATCACTTGGGTCAACTTGGTGCTATAGAAAACGATCATTTGACCACGCTAGGGAAGAAAATGGCTCAGTTTCCTCTAGACCCTTCGTTCAGTAGAATATTGCTTGCCGCCAACGACTTTAATTGTTTGTAAGTATTCCACAATAGTAAATATCTCTTTATTAACACTTAACATGTTCGATGATTTAAATTATACTTTAAATATTGTATTTCATAATTATTTTTAAACCAAAGTTATTTAGAACTGTCAAAAAAGTAATGATAATAATAATAATCTTTATTTGCAGTGTAAACTTGTACAATTTATAAACAACTTGTCATAAATACTGTCTAGCAATTAAATTAATACACGCTAGACCAAGTCAAATAATACATGCTCTTTCTCTAATAGATGGAGTGATTATTCAGAATGGGAACGAAAATATTTTAATTTTTTGGGACAGGACGTGCACAATTTCTAAATACAGACTTGCCGGTTTGTTTCAGAGAGGAAATGTTAAGCCTTGTCTCAATACTCTCCACAGACTCGATATTCGTGTCTTCAGTAAAGCGGGATGAGGCAAAAGCTGCCAGAGCTAAGTTCCTGTCGAGTAACGGAGACCACATCACACTGTTGAACGTGTTCAGGTGTTACAAGAACATCAAGGAGCAAAAGGTCAGAGTAGTTTCTTATATGCAGAGCAAAACCTGGTGTGCATGCTCAATATCTAACAATGTTTATAAATAATCATAATATTTTTGGCCAAATGCAGGCATGAATAGCTTGATTATCAGCAGTGATGCTTGGGTAAAACCAAGCTCTCTAATCTTGGAATGGAATACTGCTTTACTGACAACACTGTATATATATGGCCTGGCATCATTCCTCCTTTCCACTGGGAAGTATATTAACGCAGCTGTCTTGGCCCCTGACCCACTTCAGGAGTTGGACTACTTTAACAAATTCCAGACCTAATGGAGAAGTTTTATATAATTTACAGTTGTTGTTGGGAGATTATGAAACTTGTTCCTCCCATCAAATACTTCCCAGGACCAATTCAAAATGAAAGACGACAATGATCTATCAATGACAGGCTGTTAGTAATAGTGGTTGCTGAGACTTAAGGTGCCTGCTTTCCTTTGAAGAGGGATAAACTCTGCGAGATGGGTGGGTTGGGGGAAGACGAGATCCTATAAGGTACTCTTTTACTTTGTTATGTCTTTATGCTCTCTCTTTAGCCAACAGTACATTCCGAGGCAGGCTGTAGAGGTGGTTAGGGGAAGGAGGTGGACTCCAGGCTCCAAGAGTTAGGGCTTGGTGGCAATATATTACCGCTCCTGGCAGGAAAGCATGAACTACCTTGCCACATCAGCTTATGATTGTCATGTATAACCTTGGTTGATATGAACCTAAGTAAAATGAAATCAGTCTAATTCTCTTTTGTTAGGATTGGAGTTGAGCTTCCATTGTTTAAATAACTTTCAAAGCCTCAAAGTGGTAACCGATTGTAGATTATGGTGTTTTCAAATCAGCATTTTGTATCACCAAAGCAGTATCTTCTGCAAAGGCCAACCTTCTGGTCTGATTGTGTGGCAGACCAGCAGAGTAGACATAGTTGTAAACTAAGTTAAAATTTGTTTTCTCAGAAATGGTGTTTTGATAACTTTCTCAACGCCCGAAATCTGGAGTACGCGATGGAAGTGCGCAAGCAGCTGGCTGAGTTGTGTCAGCGTGTCGGACTCACTCCCACTAGCTGTGGAAAAGATTTGGATCAAGTGCGGCGCTGCCTTATCTCAGGACTGTTCCAGAACATTGCCGAGCTGCAGAGAGACAAGTACTACCTTACAGTAAGTAACTAAGGGTGGGATCAGTTTTAACTCTCTAGGAAGTTTAGGACCAATAAACTTGGGACCAAAAATACTCTAATTTAAAAAAAGTTATGTTTTTAACTAGAAGGAAACACACTAGTTAGCTACAAAATGATTTTTTGGAGGAAATTTTTCTTATCAAATTCAGAAAAATGAAGTTTGTTTTTTTATTAAAATCAAAACTTAGACTCTTATAAAATAGGATTCATTTTGGTGTAATTATTGCAGATAAGCACTAGACAGAAAGTGCACATCCATCCGTCGTCTGCCTTGTTCGGTTCTCTGCCTCCCATCGTGGTGTTCACAGAGCTCGTACAGACGGGCAAGTGTTACATGCTCAACGTGTCAACCATCAGTGCCGAGTGGCTGCAGGAAGTCATGCCGTCATACGCCAAGCTGCATCCGTTACGCCAGCTCGACTAGGAATTTGTCGAAGTTTAGATAATTCTGTGATAAATCGCTAGGATAAGTAAGGTGGGGCGGCTTAACCTGTAATCTTCGTTAGCAAGGAATCGTTACTGATTGAGCAAATACACAGGTGTTAAGAAGTTGCTTGCTGCAAGAAAGGGGTTGAGAGATTCTCATGGCTTAGTATGAGTTGTCTTTGCCTTAACCTGGCAATGAGCCTAGAAATTTTGTGGCTTACAAAGTTCTAATATTTAGTGCCTAGAAACTGAGAAAAGTGTTAACAGGCTTTGTCAAAGTTAAATGTTTTCTAGAAATGATTAACTAGTTTTGGACTCGTTATTAACTTGCTCAAAATTAGGTGGGAATAGGGAGTTAATCCTCATATTCGTCGCCTGTGTGACGAATATTAGTTGTAACTTCTAATATATATTAGTAGTTCCAAGTGTCAAGAAAGTAATTTATTTGTTGAAATTATACAGGAACACCTGAAGGAGGCAGCAGGAGAGGAGGTTTCTTTATCCTAGTTAATATAAAGTATTTTGTCTTATTTTATTTAGGACCAAATAACCTATACATAAACCTAGTTATGAAAATAAAAACTGCAATATTATCAGGCAGTGTTAATTTGGCAATTTTCTTGAAATGATTTTTAACACCTTTGTTCAATTAGTTTGTGATCTTTTAACAATAATAAATTGTTTTTATTGGTTTGTAAAAAAGGCAAAGTTAAAGCTTAAGAACCCTTTCTTCCACAGGATCGTAATAATATAAAAAAATACTATCACTTCAGACTAAATATAAAACAATAATCAAGTATCACATAAAATAAGTCTACTTTCAAATAAAAAAAATAAAACGAATGGTTTATTTCATGAATTTACGATATGCTTCAATAATACTTAACGATTTAATTTCATTGAGACAACAACTTTTTAAGTCAACTGAGTTCTAAAGTTGAACAAGCTCACTCCTATTGGAAATTAATCTGCAAATATTCCAAATGCAAAATACACATTTATTATTATTAGAATAATATAGATATATAAAAACATAATTAAAACATTGTACCCTTTTCCAAAAATGATTTATATAGCGACCGATTTGACAAATCATCTGGCAAACAAATACTTACATTTAAAACAAAATATTTTCTTCAGACATTTTTTTTATAAGAAAATGTTTTGTTTTAAATGTAAGTACTTGTTTGCCCGAAGATGACTTAAGTCGAAATACGTCGAATTATAAACCTTTTTTGAAAAAGGGTACTGTGTTTTTATGTTTTTATAATATTATTGGAATATTTGCAGATTTGTTTTAAAATTATGAATTCTAACTTTTAAGGGTTTAAATTTATAATTTTAATATCTTAAACATTATTTTACTTTTATATTGAAATATTTACAAGATGGCCAGGCGATTTGAAATAAATAATTAGTAAATCATCAAAATCAAATAAATTTAGTAGTACAGTTGAAAAATGTCAATTCAGTCCACGAATTGAAAAATGTCGAAGAATGTTTTAACATTGCAAGTTTTGAAATACAAGTCAAAAGCTGCTTTAAGATTATTCACTAATAACCATTGTTACTAAACTTAAGATATAACTAAACTATTTTTTACATGCAAGCCTTTTTTATTCTGTTTGTATCTTCCTTTTTTTGTAGTTTTTTTATCCATTTAAGATATTTTAAGTTAACACTAGTAAATGAAATATTTTTATTACTTTAATTCAAGCTTAATTTTACTTAGATTTTCACAGTGAATTGCACATTTGTAATTCACAACTCAAGAGTTGGGTATTGAAAATCGCCAGAAAAAATCTTAAAATGGCTCTTAAAACCAATTTTTTAGAAAGAATTGATTAAACCAATCTAGGAATTTATATGGGGTAATAAAAAAAACTTGTCTCCTCACTGTATAAAACTTCCTGAGGGAGAAATATACTACATCTGTAAATATTTTGTACACTTGTAATACAGTTTTTATCTTTTCATTGTGTTTCATTAATTTTCCATTTTTCAGTCCACAGCCTACTTTGTTTGGTTAACATCGTGCGATTACTATCGCACCCAACTATTCTGCCAGGGCCGTGGAATAGTAGCTCTTCTCTTGCTCTCTATAGTGTTTGTCTTATTTTCAAAAAAAGGCGACCGTGTCGCTCTATTCAACTGTTTCTAAAAAAAAATCAGTGGTGGTACTTTAATGTCGTCATAATTAACCATTATTTCCGCGTACAATTCTATAGAAAAGTTCTGTTGTGTATCAAAAGAACAAACAGCTCTTGTGTTTTTACGTTTGGAGGGTATTAAATTTGGCGCTGCTAACTAAAAACGTAACTGGCTGTGATTCGAAAACATTCCTCGCTTTTTAAATGACCCTTGTAGCATGAGTGACTAAAAAGTTTGTACGCTTTATCTTTCGTGACAGTGAAGACAGGCCAGTAGCGGAGCCCTGTGATGAGTGGAAGAAGGAAAAAACTGCTACAGATATTCCCTTCTTCCCCCAACACTATTTTCAAACCCCATTTATTCAGGAAAATTGAATTGCATTCGTTTCCTTCTCCCGCTCAAAGATGTGTAGAAGAAAGAAGAAAAACCAGGCTGACGCGCAGCTAAGCGCTAAAGGGCCGCCTACATGAGTGAATTGAATTCCTTTGCAATTTGTTTCTCTAATTCGCTCCGTTCGCAGCTTCGCTTTGGCATTCGGCCGTTCTTTTGCCACGGGCGTTACGTCCTCAGACTTGATGGTCCATTATCATGAGGTCTTTGGCCTCACGTCTTCTTTTACTGCAAGTTTTATTATATATCGTGAAGGTAACCAATATTTTTAATTCTATTGAAATCGGACTACAGTACTAATAACGCTGTTATAGCCAAAAATCACTTTTTTGGGCGTCATTTTGAAATGACTCAGTGTATTGTCATAATTTTTGGTACATATGTGGATATCTTAAAAATACATATTTATTTTAAATTTCACAAAAATCGGATGATATTTAATGTTTCTAGATCATTAAAGCGACTTTTTTGACCTAAACTCCTCTCAAAAAAGGGGGCTTCGGCAGCCCAATTTTTCTAGTTTTCTAACGTGACCAAGATATTTACAAAAGGAACATTTGTACCAAATTTCATGAAAATAGGACACAAATCCAACCTGTACAAAATAATAATGAGCATCAACTGACCTAGACGATTTGAGATTTTATTGAAGACTTTATATACATCATGTATATGTATAAGATGTATATAAAGTCTTGTAAAAATGCTCAAATCGTGTTCGGGGTCAGGATTGTTGCTCATTACACGGTTCCGAGTGTGGGTCTTACCATGCTGACAGCAAGAATATCTCATTTTCCAAAGGAAATTCGATCTAAGTACTGTATGTTTATTATACCAAAAAATTGTAGATCTTCCTTTATTCCAGTTAGTGGTTCTATTGAAAAACTATATTATTAATGTGTGTTAAGTACAAGTTTTTATTATCTATAGTACAATCATTGAAATGAAATGAAAAAAGTCTTTATTTACGTGGTGAAGTTAGGACTTTGTAGTCCTTTCTACTACTTAACCACGTTAAATATATACAAAACGTAAAATATATACGTTAAATATATACAACAGAAATACATCAAATCAATATACATTCCAACATAATTACAAATACATTACAAAGTCGTTAACCCAATTTTTGATTACATTGCAATTTTGAAAAATGTTTAAAATATAATTATATAACACCATTCCAAATTAATTTTTGTCAAAACTATTCTCAACAATTTTATGGAAACATATTATTATTAATTTGTAATTTAGCATTTTTACAAATATTGAAGACTGTTTTTACACACCACCTGACGATGAGGTAATCCTTCAAACTGGTCTTAATAAAACGTATTTGCAAGGATACTTACAAGTAGTTACAGTATCATTTAATTTTCATCACATATACAGTATTCCTTATTAGTGGATCCTTCCTTTTTCACATTACACAGATATTTTATAACTAGCTGCGCTGAAGAAGCACTGCTCAGCGGCCTCGGTGCCCGCTTTGTAAAACTCGGCCATTCTGATGTTTTACCCCACTTTTAACCCCCTTCTTCCCCAAACAATTTGTAGAAAACCAATATATTTTTGAAATCAGCATAATATTCCCTTTTTTTGATACTGCACATAGATTTTTATGATTTTTTTATTATTTCTTGCCCCTCCTTTAACTCCCAGATCCATTATTGTGCCCCTGAACCCCAAAATCAGTATGGGTCTTTGATTAATGGTATACAACTATGTGTCAAGTTTCAAACAAACCGCTGATATTTACTAATAAATATTTACTAAAAAAAAGAAATAGAACATGGGGAATTAGAGACCTTAAAACCCATAAAAAAAATTCTATATAATTTTATTCGTTTCCCACCCTCCACACACTAAGGACCATTTCTATTCAAAAGTTCTGAATTACCCCAGCCAGATTCCAAGATCTCAACATTCGACAACCCTAACCGAAATACTAATAGTATAGATTAGGTTTTTAAATATAAGATAAAATAAACTTAACTAAAGCTTCTGAAGAATATCAAATACATTACGCCCTACCACACATTTACCATTAATAAAAAATTAATCAATTATTTTTTAAAATTCAAATACAGTTTGAGTTGGCTATACTATGTGTCTCTTTAGACTCCACAGCAAAATTTTCAAAACAAAATTGGTATTTGTCTATGATTATGTTAGGTTTCAATCAAAGTTATTCAATTGGCACATCTGTAAATCAAGAAGTAATAACACCTTTGCATTTTTATTGTCAATAAAAACTGGCTGTAAGGAAAGCTAACAATTCTGACAGTACATTTGTCTTGAGGAGGCGGAGTAACTGTTTACGACACTTTGTAAAACCTACCGCTACAATTCAACAGAGTAATTGTCTTTACTAACTTACTTCATTTTATTCATACATTACTTTTGTTTTTCATTTGTTCTTGCCACTCTCTACTATTGAAAATAAACAGCTCAATACCTAGTAAAGTTAATATTATTATTACTTCTTGCAATTTGTTACTCTTATTCGCTTTGCTGGCCGCCGCTCCACCTATACTCTGCTTCGGCCTTCGGCCTCAAACTTAATGCTCCATTATCACAGGCCCGAATTCGCTGGTTAACGAACTTGACCGAGATATTTACAAAAGAAACATTTGTACCAAATATCATAAACATCGGACCACAAATGCGACCTGTAGAGATTTTACATTAATATACATGTAAAGTCTTGTAAACATGCTAAAAAATATTCTGGGGGCAGGACTGGTGCTTATTTCACGGTCCTGGGTCCAGGTCTTACTATGCTGACCTTGGGATTTTTCCAAAGGAAATTCAATAAAAATAATATTACCTTAAATACTTATTTCCACACTTACCAACTTAAACAAGAACGTGCGTACAGGGTAGTCTTGAAAAACATGCACTACTCAACCTCCGCAGAGTATATCAAAACAGCAATCGAAGAGTTTGACCATCAGATGAGAAACATCACTAATCTTAGACACAACATTACTAAGGAGCCACTTTCTATTTTTAAATAGATTTCGAACCCCACATTGACAATAGTACTATATACGATATATCTCAACAAAACAAAACTATCTCTCTTCGTATGGGATTAACTTTTTGCTAAATGACAAAATGAAATCAGAACCCCGAACCCCAACCCCCCTACAAAAAAGGAGAAGTTGTATAGTGCAAGAGGTGCCAGCAGTTTGGCCACACTCGGTCATACTGTTATAACAGACCACGATGCGTGAAATGCAGTCAATGTTATACACATAACATACATTTATAGTGTACAAAATGTTGCAAATGAAACACTCCCCACTTCAGGTTGATCTAGGGAAGTTTCAAACGTTAACTGTGGGGTCGATGATGGTTAATACTATAAGTTTTTTTCATAGTTTATAATTTAGTAAAACGGAATCAGCTATTTACATGAGTTCCATTACAGTGATTAATATCAGGATACGCTTGAATAGAGTTTACATTTATTTTGATTTTGATTAGTAACGTGCTGGGAGCGTTAAACGCTTTACAACACACCGGCCTTACGGAATAAAAAATCGTTAAGTTACAAATTTAGATTAATTTTGTACATCTAATTTACAATAAAAGAAATGAGATTCAAAGTTTATAATAACAGTTCTTTTTATTAAATTATACCTGATAAAGTGATCCAATACAGGAAACACAAATTAAAATGTACATACAGACCCACACACTCCAACTAATACCTCTAACATATAAGGTTATTTCCAAAAATTTTCCGGGGTGGAGCCCTGAACCACCCTTTCCAATGCGGAGTATGGAATCCCTCATGTTTTGTTCCAGGGCCCTAATGTTGTGATTACGCCTCTGGACCTTTATAAACCATTAGGCGTCTGTGATTGACAACCTTTGAATTTGTCTGGTTGAAACATGGCATTCTTTAATCCTAATCCAATCGAATACATAAAAAGGAAGCTAACTCGGAGGTAAATAAACACAGAGAATTATTCAAGGATAATGTTTATTTTTACTTGTCTTTGCTTAAACCTTGGGGTAGCTAGCCATGGTGGCAATACCGCACATGTTGTGCTCGTTTCTGGCCAGCATGAAATATCCCTTCATTCCCCAGCTTGCACCCCAAGAGTTCTTGACGAGCCAGTAGTTTCCTCCCTTCTTCTGGTTTCCGTAACCGACAGCCAAGACACCGTGGTTCAAGTAGTAAGAGGAACTGCCACAGCTGCTGTCGTTAAGCACTCCTGAAAACCATCAGATCGTCAGTACCACTCATATTTGACCTTGGGTCTAGATCCGTTCAAATATTGCCGGATACGTGAATATACAAGTCACAAGAGGTGAAATCTGATCTAGCCAATCTGATCCAGATCTTAACGCGAGGTACAAGCAGTAATACGGTGCAGTGTATGTGTACATTTCACATGTGGGTCGGATGGACTCTGGTTTAGAACATGGCGGTATATTTGAAGAGTGCCAAAGGACAAGGTAGAACAAGTTTAAAATATACCAGGCCGACACGCAGCTAAGCGCTAAAGCAACGCTTGCATGAGTAAATCGAATTTCCTTTGCAATTCGTTTATCTTAAAATTCGCTCGGTTCACAGTCTCGCTTTGGCATTCGGACGTTTCAAGAAATGAATATTCTCAAAATATCCTGAATATTTCGGGATTTGGTTATGTTTAGTGAAACTCTATGAACTTCAAGCCAACCAGTTCGGGCTGTGCGTTGGTGTGTGAAGAGGATAATTAGGCTTACCACTTGAGTACAGTTGGAGGTTTGAGGTGGCATCAATGGCAACTGAGATAGGTCCAACGTTAGCAACGGCCTTCTGGAGAGCCGATTCACTGCCAGACTGAATGTCAACGTAGCTGGAAATGGTGGCGCCGGAGGACTTTGACTTGTACTTGCAGGAGCTGGAGTCCTGAAACCAAACACATATTGTGATGGTTTTCTCTTTCTGAATTTTCTTTGTATTTCTGTATACCAGAAAAAAGTGTAGCATATTTTGCCAAATCATTGTCAGAATATATTTTAAAACATAAAGAGATATAGGATGAAACACAAAACATAATACATATTTAAAAACAAAAATGGCAATGATATTAATAATGGATATTGGTAATGTTTCACTGCTGTTTGGGCAGAGTTTCTACATCTCTATGTTGGGCCCAAGGCCCACTCGCATGCCCTTACTACCACAAAAGGTAGTCTTATACTTGTATTAAACTGGAAGCAGGGATGAGAGGCACAGAGTGGTTGTTCATTAAAGTTTTCCTTCTCAGGCAAAAGTTCATTTTCTCAACAAATTGCCATATTTGATGAAAAACACCATTTAGAATTGGCTAAGCCCAAGGCATCAAAAACTAAAACAGTACTAATCCTCAAAAATTCTGTAATGAATAGAAATAATAATAGAAATAACACAGACGAGTTATTTATAAATAGCTGACAAACTAGGGACTAGAGTAGTACTATTCAAATGAATGAGAGAGAGTGAATTTACGAGAGAGTGTCTTAACGAGGCTTTTAAGGTGGTATGAAAGGAAAATGTAAAAAATTGACCATGGCCAAACATTTTATGTAATAAAAGACTTATGTATTTATTCAAACTCACAGTGCCAGTGTACTTGTAAGAGGCCTCAGTGTCGATACCCTTGTTCTTGATGACGTATGCGAAGGCGGTGTCCATGTTGCTGCCGCTGCATCCACTGCTCACAGCGCAGTCGATAAGATTCTGTTCACTCAGGGACACAAGCTTATTGGTCTTGATGTAGTGTTGACCCTCCATACTTCCAGTCTGAAAATAGTGTTAAAAATGATGCCAAAATTAAATAAAACCTAACAAAAAAGCAACATTTTGCGATGGAACAAACCATAAAGTTGATTTAATAGGCTACTTAAGCAAACTCAGCAGCAGATGGACTTACTGCACTGAAACTCCAGCAGGATCCACAGTTTCCTTGGTCCTTGACTGCAGTGACGGCTCCCTTCTTTCTCCAGTCGATGGCCGCGGGGAGAGCAGAGTCATCCTCTTCGCCTGTGTACACCTCGTTACCGGTGGCCTTCTGGCTCACTTTCAGGTTAGCAAACTGGGCACGGAACTCCTGGTTGGTCTGTAAACAATGGTCAAACATTCAGTTCCATGGTTCCATACAGGTTTGTAACTTTGTTAAGATTGCTAACTCTCGACTGTTTCAGGTCTTTTACAAATTTCAAAACAATGTGTTGTTGCCTATATGTTGTGTTTGTGTCCTGTTTAAAAGTCTGCGACCCAGGACTTTTCATTTCGGGCCGGGTCAGGCTTTGTTTACCGTATAGAAAAATCTGAGTCCATCCCGAAAAATACGGTGCCACCCCCAACACTCTTCGACCTGTATCATGCCTAACTGAAAATAAGACGGAAGGCAGGGCAAGCTGAATTAGGAGACTAAAAAGTTCCTACTTTAGGTGACGCTTAACCCATGAACATTTTATTCATATGCTTCGGCAATTAAGGCATGGCAATATATTAGCTAGGAATTTTAAAAGATTGGCGAAGAAATGTCTAAGATGGCACATTTTGAAATAGTGATTACTTATAAATGGGGAAAACAGACGGGCTGGCAATCAGCCCCAGGCCCTTGATTTCAAAGGACCAAACAAGAAAAAAATGTTTGAGGACAATAATAAGGAATGATTAATTGTTCTAACGAGGTGTTTTAAGTATTTCGAGTTTCAAACATTTCTTTTCCATCTCAATCAGATATTGAGACCTCCAAGCCCCTCTAAAGAATAGTAAAGGCCCCAACACTCTTTGCCCCAGGTCCTTATTTCTGCTTGGGGTGGCTTTGAAAACGAAGAAGAATGAATTGGACCAATTTAGGTACTTTAAATTTTAGAAATTTAGACGGATGATGGGAACTTTGACATGAATATAATCACTGTAGCTAAACGAGCGACGTACTTTGCTTTAAAAATAAACTCTTTACGGTCCAAAAAGCTTTCGATGAGATTGTTCTTACCAAGTCAGCGAACTGGGTGACACCTAGCTTGAAGGTGGACTCTCCGCTTTCGTACTTAGCATTGTTCTCCTTGATCAGCCTGAGGTTGTCCATGAACACGCTCTTCCTGTATTCCTCATCATTGGCATAATCTCTCTCGTAAGTGACCTGGAAAATTTCACCATCAGTGATGATTAGAGGAAGAAAGCCTTTATTTTTCAGAGGAAGAAAAATTGGTAATTTATTTTGATACAATAAACTACTAGAAAAAAAGAAAAAGACCTAGTCATTACATAATTATTGTTTTAATAAACAAGTTCTTTGATGACTTTTATTACATAATTATATACATTACAATACTTTAAATATCAATAACACTGTTCATGGTTAATTTTAATTTGATTCTGAGTTAAAAGCTTCTTAATACCCAATAGGTAATTAAGTTTGTCAGTTACCTTGAAGAGCTCCCATTGGTGGAGATCCTCCTCGGAGACTTCCAAGGGCTGGGCAAGAGCCACTGCCACCAAGGCAGACAACACTAAGGCACACTTCATGATTTGCTAAACAAAATGAGAAGAAAAGAATAAATCACTAAATCATTATTTGTGATGCCGACCACTCTCATGAGGGTATTTTAAGGCAAATATGTGGTGAAGGATGAGTGTGATGAGTGGTAGTAATGAGTTATGAGGTGTAGTCTTGTTACAAACTAAGGCCGACTCTTCCTTAGAATGGGTCATTAATTAATAGCCCGATGGCCAATGGAAATACAAGGACCAACGGTTTAACGTGACTTCCGAACCACGCAGGTGATGGTCCGATATCTCTAAACGACGGTGGGAGTTGATGCTGGTATCATCAGATGATCACTGAGACTATCTGAGCCGCTTTAGACCTATATCGGCTCCTCAAAACCTGACCTCCAAGAAGCTGGATTACAGGACCACGCCACGAGTCCCAGTCCAAATAAAGAATTTGTGACCAGATGTTTCTATTGACTGTATCTCTATTTCACTTAACACCAAATCTTTTATTATCAAATCATTAGTAAAACAGTTAAGATAACACCTGAAAAATATATTCAAATTTTACCCGAATTTCCAAAGAAAATGTGTGTCAATTTAAAAATGTGCACAGGTTAGTGTCAGACAAATCAATAAACGTCCTTTAAATATAAAAGTTAAGAAAATTCACCAAAATTCAAAATAATTCAAAGCGTGATCTTTTCGAGAGGACTTTTTACTCAGTTTTTGAGTATATCGATCTTTTCCTATGCTAATATATTAATAGACTATCCCTAATTTTAGATAACTCTCCTGTAACTATTATCAGACGTAGAGTGTGAAAGTCACATCAAGACTGAGAATTTGATCAAATACGCTCATACAGTTTAATTATTAACTGGGCTTTTTTATTTTTATAGTAAAAAAAACATATATTTCCAAGTTAAGATCTAAGGCTTCCGGTTTACACCGCGTCACAGTTGAAATATAAATCTTAAGGGCCAAGCTTTTGACTCCAATACCTTTAATTAATTATTTTTAAACCGCATAAAATATATTAATTTCAAAACTGTTTAACATGAAAATATTAAAACTTTCTAACATCACTCTATACATTGAAAATAAAACAATTAAAAATAGTTCAATACCTAGTTCGGTACAAAGATGAAAAACAGAGTTAAAGACTTAAAGACTTAAGAATTAAAGAGGTAAAGAATTGGATCTATGTTTTACAGTAGTATACACAATAAGCTAAGTTTGATAGCTTAAAGCTAAGTTAATAGAAAAATATAGTTACCTTCAGGTTATCTATGAATGACGGGAGCAGGTTAATAACGGTCTTTTTATAATGACTCTTTGTCCACCATGCTCTATAAAAAAATTCTATAAAAAACTTTACTTGTCAAAACCACAATGCACTAAAGTGATAACAAATAATTACACAACTGTGTTTTTCCAACTTCTTGGTAGAACGTCCTTTGTTAGATAAAAGTGATTGACTTATCCGTTGGAAAACTAAGATAATACTGTACACAACTCGGCAGAGATGAGGCACGTTTTACGCGTTATAAGATTACTTTAACTTGATTGATCAAAATAAATTTTGACATAATGAGGAAATTGAAGTAATAAATGGTGTATTATTATTAAAAACTCTTTAGCCTGTAACAAATTATGTATATTATAATTAAACAGTCACTCAACCTGACCCCACATTTTATTTTTGGAAATATTTGCGTTCTACTTGCTAATTTCTAATTTGTGAGTTGGTGATGCAATTACTAGATTTAGGATGGTTTGAAAAATGTTTACATATAGTTCAACTCTTGGACAATAACATAACTCATTTACTGTAGGGAGGTATCATTTGAAAGGTTTTGTCAATGTAACTGTCCAAAATCCATTTACTGGCAAAGTTATTTTTATCTTTTTCGAGCTTTGCTATAAAGAATTTATTTTAGATATGTTGGAATTTTTACTCCTTTTAAGCGTGACTATTTATATTGTGGGTCAGTGTATCTATACCGTATGGTATATATTCTGTATTTTGTTACAGCTTCGTTCACGTCGACAATGTTGCCCTCGCAAATCAGGACCGTTCCCTTTGCCAATTTATGATAAACAGTTTTTGTACAGTTTTTAAAATTGTTTCCCCCACAACGATGCTTCGGCTTTCGACCATGTGGTCACAGAGGAGTATGTTTATTTTATAGCAAACTCAAACTTCAAAGTACTCTAGGCTTTTACTAGTGACGTAATTCACAGTGTCGTTTCGGCCTTGCAAACGCTCACCAGGAAGCTGTCCTTTGCTGGAGCGAAACTGCTGAGCATGCTACCTCATGGTTTTAAAAACAAACTAAAAAAATCTAAAACACAGTATTGCGTTAATACAGGTTAATAGGAAATGCAAAAAAGAACCTTAAATGCAAAAATAAATACAATCTTCTTAAGTTTAAAACAATTGGAAACAATGGCTGGAACTTTAGACACCACCTGTAGTCATTTTCGTGTCAATTTAGGATCTGACCAGATTTGACAGCCCTAAAGCTAAAGTGATCATTTGGGTACCTTGCAGATACTGGGGATTTCCGATGACTACCACGCCCAAGTAATCTTTTTTTATTTCGACCAGGATCGAACCCTTACTTTGTAGGGGTGATGTAGTTCAACGTTTCTCGAGGTGATTTCGTTACGTCTAAAATAGGATCCTTATGGCTTCAATAACCCTTTTTATTTTAGTTTGTATTGAAATTCAGGCTTCGCAAGCTAGTTATTGGACGTTTAAGGTCACTAGACAACATATTTCTTTTTTTAGAATAAATTCCAAGAGTGAAAATTTGTTTCGGGTCACGTATCTAAATTCTTACCGTTTTTAAATTCGCTAGGTGTGTCAATGAATAGATTTAATTGCATAACATTTTAACGCTGAATACCCTTTCAAACCAACGTTAATTTAATACATTCGTAATTAATTATATAAATGCAACTAAATAAAATACAAATAATAAATACAAATTAAATAAATTATCATCTTTTCACTTAATGTAAGCTTAATATTGATAAATTGAGCCTGTTGAAGCAGGGCCGGATTTAGGGTATTTGTGGCCCCCGGCGGCTCATTGTATTGAGGCCTCTTCATGGCTGAATATAAGGATGAGGCTTTTCCAGAGGGCGGGCGGGGGTATATATTATGGGTTGAAATAAAAGTTATAGTTTAACAGTTTAAAAACTAGGTTTTGTATATATTTAACTTTATTTGTCCATATTGTACAGTAGACTACTAATAGGACAAATGTATGCATTCGAGATTTTTAAATAGGACCGTTATCAAAACCATATATTTCCAAGTTAAGATCTAAGGCTTCCGGTTTAAACCGCGTCACAGTTAAATATAAACCTTAAGAGCCAAGTTTTGACTCCAATACCTTTAATTAATTATTTTTAAACCGCATAAAATATTTTAATTTCAAAACGGTTTAACATAAAATATTAACACTTTTTAACACCACTCTATATATTGAAAATAAAACAAATAAAAATAGTTCAATTACTAGTTCGGTACAAAGATGAAACACAGAGTTAAAAGACTTAGATCTATGTTTTACAGTAGTATACACAATAAGCTAAGTTAATAGAAAAATATAGTTACCTTCAGTTTATCACGAGTATCTCTGAATGACGGGGGCAGGTTAATAATTGCCTTTTTATAATGAATTTTTGTCCACCATGAACTATAAAAAATTCAATAAAAACTTTACTTGTCAAAAACCACAATGCACTAAAGTGATAACAAATAGTTACACAACTGTGTTTTTCCAACTTCTTGGTAGAACGTCCTTTGTTAGATAAAAGTGATTGACTTATCCGTTAGAAGAACTAAGATAATACTGTACACAACTCGGCAGAGATGTGGCACGTTCACGCGTTATAAGATTACTTTACTTGATGGGATCGGTCAAAATATTAATTTTTGACATAATGAGGAAATTGAAGTAATAAATGGTGTATTTTTATTAAAACCTCTTTAGCCTGTAACAAATTATGAGTATAGTATAATTAAACAGTCACTCAACCTGACCCCACATTTTATTTTTTGGAAATATTTGCGTTCTACTTGCTAATTTCTAATTTGTGAGTTGGTGATTACTAGATTTAGTACTCTGGATGGTTTGAAAAAATGTTTACATATGGTTCAACTCTTAGACAATAACATAAGTAACCCATTTACTGTTGGGAGGTATCATTTTAAAGGTTTTGTCAAAGTAACTGTCCAAAATCCATTTACTGGCAAAGTTATTTTTTATCTTTTTAGAGCTTTGCTATAAAGAATTTATTTTATGCTCGAATTTTTTACTCCTTTTAAGCGTGACTATTTATATTGTGGGTCAGTGTATTTATACCGTATGGTATATATTCTGTATTTTGTTACAGCTTCGTTCACGTCGACAATTTTGCCCTCGCAAATCAGGACCGTTCCCTTTGCCAATTTATGATTAACAGTTTTTGTACAGTTTTTAAACTTTTTTTCCCACAACGATGCTTCGGCTTTCGACCATGTGGTCACAGGGGAGTATGTTTATTTTATAGCAAACTCAAAGGACTCTAGGCTTTTACTTGTGACGCAGCTCTCAGTGACGTTTCGGCCTTGCAAACGGTCACCAGGAAGCTGTCCTTCGCTGGAGCGAAACTGCTGAGCATGCTACCTCATGGTTTTAAAACAAACTAAAAAAATCTAAAACACAGTATTGCGTTAATACAGGTTAATAGGAAATGGAAAAAGAACCTTAAATGCAAAATTAAATACAATCTTCTTAAGTTTAAAACAATTGGAAACAATGGCTGGAACTTTAGACACCACCTGTAGTCATTTTCGTGTCAATTTAGGATCTGGCCCGATTTGACAACCCTAAAGCTAAAGTGATCATTTGGGTACCTTGAAGATACTGGAGATTTCCGATGACTACCACGCCCAGTTCTCGGAACCAAGTACTTTTTTTTTTTATTTCGACCAGGATCGAACCCTTACTTTGTTGGGGTGGTAAAGTTCAACGTTTCTCGAGGTGATTTCGTTACGTATAAAATGGAATCCTTATGGCTTCAATAAGCTTTTTTATTTTAGCTTTTATTGAAATTCAGGCTTGACAAATCAATTATTATTATTTTTGTGTCAACCACATTGGCTGTTTAAGGTCACTAGACAACATATTTTTCCTTTTAGAATAAATTCCAAGAGTGACAATTTGTTTCGGGTCACGTATCTGAATGTTTTTCTGTTTCTAAATTCGATAGTTATGTCAATAGGGAATCAGTTATGCATTTAACGCTGAATACCCTTTCAAACCAACGTTAATTTAATCGCATTCGTAATTTGTTATATAAAAACAAAAAATAAATTATCATCTTCTCACCCAATGCAAGCTTATTGATAAATTGAGACTGTTTATATGAAGATGGTGTCTTTAAATAGTTATAACCTTGTTTACAAACACTGTTAAAATAAAATTTAAAGTTTATTTTTTAATTTCTCTTACCCAGAACTCAATAAACATTATGTTGTAAACAACATTACAATAACTTGGGAAAAACTGGAATTTTGTGTTTGTCCAAATAATAATAATTAGCAGTGGGATTATATTATATGTTTTGTTTTTATTCATTTACTAACTTTGGCTGTCCTTTATTAATTTCAAAATGGATTGGGTCCAAAATAACCCACATATCTTCTTTTTGCGTCAACAACAACAATATTGCTTCCTCTAATAGAACCCTTAGCAGCAATCGCAAACCTTTCGAAATATTGACCTCTGAAACCTTCCTCACCAAGATTTTTGATCAGATTTTAGCACTTAGGCTAGGTCTGGCTTTCCGAAACTGAGCAAGTTCCCAAACAGGGAGAATCTGTCACAAATATGTCACTTTCTGTGCTGCAGCTCTGGTCACTGATGTCAATTGGCTGAACTAGTGAAAGTGTTCGCACCACTCTTAAATAGAACAGGTTTTGAACCGGTTTACAAGGGAAACTCTGACAGTAAGAAGTATCCTCGGGTTGTTTCTTGAGTTAAACTTGCGCGTGTTGTGTATTGAAACTGTAGCAAGAGCTGAACACTGTAACACAACAGCGGTCTATTCAGGTGGCATGTGATAGGCTAAGCAGCTTTAGTTAAAGCCTCTGCTTGATCTGAATATGGTGATGTACAAAATGCGTTCAGCGCCAGCATTAACGTATTGTGTTATTAACAATACATACAAGGTATACAAATTTGGATGATTTAGGGAATCAGGGTTATTGATGACATTAATAATTTGTATAATTTGTCCAATCCTGCCTTTGTTTACCAGGAGACCTTTGTCTTTGTATGCTTATGATACGTACTACCTCAATTATTATGATTTAAAACCTCAATATTCATGGTTTAGAAGTAAACCCAAAACTAATGCTCCTTTACCTTAAAAAGTAAAAAAAAATAAATCGTAGGGCCTATAAAGTTATAAACAAAGTTGAAAATTGTTTATTTTTGAGGCCTTTTGACAAGCAAAACTGTCATGTTCATACACCCTCAAAATCAGCTTCATAAATAAAAAAAAATTAAACTCGTTTATATGATTTAAATGAGTTTACTTTTTTAAGTTCATTATTAGAGCATTTTCCTCAAGATCCGTTATCCTGTAACAACGAACTGAACAGTGGTGTAAAACTGTCAAAATCAATTTACGTTCATTTTAAATTAAGTCACCATATTGATAATAACTATAGACGAAGACCTCTTATTATGATAGAATGTTGAAAATATGGCGAAGAAGTGTTTATACTTAAGTTTCTAGGAATCCATGTCGATGAACTCTTATCGCGGGATTTTCAAAAAGAAAGTGTTTGTGCAAAACTACATCAAGCATATTTATTCTACGAATTAGGCTGATTTCTGTGGTCGTATGATGTTGAGAACTGCATATTTTGGTCTGATTCATCCTCACCTAAATCATGGAGAGAATGTTCAGAACAAAAGTCGAGAAGACGCATATTTATTTTACAAAAATAAACCATCAGGATCGTTTTTAGGGCAAGGTATCGTGAATAATGCAGGGAAACGTTTAAAGCCCTTTCTCAACCGATCAAAACAACTCACGTTGGTCTAGAACCTACCGTTTTAAAGGTATTTCTGTTTAATTATTTAAATCCAAATTTCTGCACTTTGACATTCAGAGCACTGAGCATAAGTTAAGCAGTTATATAATTTACTAGTCTACGTTTCCTTAGTTACAGAAAGTAAAAAGGTGGAATTTGTCTTGTTTAACAAAGCGAAGTTTGGACTACAAAGTCCTCTCTACCACTCAACCTCGTCCTTTACCTAGCGTTACTGAAAGAAGACTGATATAAATAAATAAATAAATAAATAAAATGCCTTTATTGTCGAGCGGTTTTAAGTTTACACTTTTTACAAAATAACTCCAGTCAATCCTAAAACTAGTATGTACACAAATATAACAAAATAAATAGTTAACAATATAAGGTACATTAAACAATAATTACTAGACTACGACAATAATTTAATAAGGCCCTTCTTAAAACTAGACAATGACATTGTTTTGAGGTTCTCGGGGAGCTCATTGTACATTGTCGGGCCAAAGTAGGAGAACCCTCTCCTACCCAGTTCAAGTCTAACTCGGGGAAAGTGAAGCCTTCTGTCCTGACGGGTATTTCTATCGATGATCTCTCCCCGGTAGGAGAGTCTCTCACTGAGATACTGTGGCTCATTAAGAAGGAGTGATTTGTGGACCAAGCAACATGTCATTATCCTGCACACATCTTCCATGAGAAGCATGTTTGCTGCGTCTCTAGAGGGAGAAACATGCTCACTAAGCCTCAAATTGAAAGCGTAGCGGATGGCTGCATTTTGCAACCGTTGTATTCTCCCTTTGTTCTCTCTTGAAAGACTGTTCCCGTATGCAGGATAGCAGTAATGAACAACAGATATGACAATCGCTTGGACCAATTTAAGCTTAGCAGCCTGAGGCAGAAGATCTCGGAATCTATACAAACCCCTCAGTCGGCCAAGGGCACGCTGGATAGTCTGCGTAACATGGTCTGTGAAAGTGAGTTCACTGTCAAGTATGACTCCAAGAGTCTTGACACTGTCTGAAATAGTGAGACTCTGTCCACCAAGTCGCACTTCCACACCATTGTTACTTAGGGTCTGTACGAGATCTTGTGGAGCCATATGGAGCACTGTGCACTTGCCTATGTTCAGTTTTAGACCATTTGATTCAGACCAATCTAAAACGGACTGTAAATCAAAATTAATGTCTTCAATCGAAGCAGCAATGTTTGCAGGCTCGTAGGACAAGTGCAACTGGCAATCATCTGCATAAATATGAGCTTTACAGTTCTTTATGCAGCTAGGAAAATCAGCAGTGTACAAAGTAAAGAGGATAGGGCCTAGACAGCTACCTTGAGGAACACCACGGTTTTTGATAAGTGACTTTGAAACCCCGCCTCCCAATCTGGTAACCTGCAGCCTGTCAGTTAGGTAAGACCTTATCCAGCCAATCACTTGTTCACTAAATCCATAATATTTCATTTTGGCAAAAAGCATCAGGTGGTTAATGGAGTCAAAAGCCTGCGAAAAGTCAAGCATCACAAGTGAACTAAATTTCCCTTTGTCCTTGGCTTCAAACACATCACTGAATAAGTTGGTGAGGGCTGTGCAGGTGCTGTGATTACTTCTAAAGCCTGACTGTAGTTTTGGAAGTATATTTACAGCCTGTATAAATTCATTGAACTGCTTGACAACAATTTTTTCAACAATTTTAGACATAGCAGGTAAAATTGATATGGGTCTCAAATGTTCAACTACTGAGGGGTTTGTTACTTTATAATATAATATAATATAATATAATACTTAGAAATCATTTTATAGTGTAGGTAAATTCATTGTCAGTACACACTGAATATTATATTTCCAAGATAAAGAAAAGTGTAACAACTATGCATGGTGAGTTCTACCCCCACCTTAACTTTTGAAAAAGGAAATATTTTTAAAAAACCCTTAAAGGAATTTTTTTAATCGAACTCAAAGGTTGTTTTGATGGACTTTGTGTCATCCACGTCCACCCGTTAAATGACGAGGGGAAGGGAGGGCTCCCAAAATTTTTAAACCCAAAAACTATATCACATTAAACATTTTTTGATTACAAACCCACCCTGTATAGGGAGTTAGTAGTTATATCTATTTTTTAGCCAATCCTGGCACCAGAGATTTTATAATTATAAAATTTGATGTTTGTGAAATTTAGTTTTATTGTAGGCTAAACACAATGTATACTGTACAATAATCTGAATACTCCTTTGTTTAAAGTTTGTTATTGGGAGAATTTCAGAGATTTAACTATTATTGCGGACATTTTCCATCTTGCTCACCAACGATGGAAAATGTCCGCAATAATAGTTTAAACGCTGAATCTGAATACAATGCTAAATATATAATCCTGAGTTTTTGATTCAAACCTGAATTATTGTGTGTTTAGAGCAATAATTTTCCACTTACATCAACATGTAACATGTTCTTGAGAGACTTATCTAATCTGTTGTAGCAATGTTACAACTACGACAAACATATTAATTTTCTTAACTTGTTTAGGATGATTCACAGTTATTTGAACCAAGACTCTAGTTTTAATGAACAAACCACGGGACCAGTTTGACAATGTAACTCTGTAGGACTCTTGTTAGATATATT
Source organism: Matsumurasca onukii (assembly GCA_018831715.1). Lineage (NCBI taxonomy): Eukaryota > Metazoa > Arthropoda > Insecta > Hemiptera > Cicadellidae > Matsumurasca > Matsumurasca onukii. The sequence continues at coordinate 28,052,656 of CM032065.1, forward strand.
GTGTTGGAATAATACATTTCCTGTTTTATCTTAAAGAGACCGGAATTTTTACAAAGATTTAATGCAAAATTCCAGTAACATTTCCCTTATATTACATAGTTAGTGAATTTTCTATGAAAATAGAGTTATTCATTTCTCTCGCCAAAAAGAACGAAACGTCGTAGACAGGTGCGGTTTGCAGTTTTTTGCTTCCCAACACCTTTTGAGTCAAATGACAACACTTTATAAATGAAGAAATCTAGGGCAGAAATAGTTGGGCCGGATGGTGTTGTGGTGGGATTATTGAAGAACGTAAAAATAAACAGATGATTTTCTTCTTTTCATCTAATATTTAGACCATCTGGTTGTCTTGTTTTGAGTAAAATTTGATGCGCTGCTTCTTTGATACTGATTATACTATTGTTTATGTAGGGTTCCGGGTGTGGCTCTTCATGATGGAGCACTTTCAGTTCAAAGCATTCTTTCTTCTATGGCATCCTTTCCATGGAGTATCGCATGTGATGACAGCGGTCGTACGTTGTTTTCATGAACAATGTCAAAACGGTGGTTTGTCATGCGAAGTCTCAGTGGCGTAATTGTCTTTCCTACGCCAAAATTTGAACCTAAGCTGACATATTACATTTTTTAATCGCAATTGATGTAATTTCCGTGGATTTTATACTCTCTGCCTGTCACACTAATGTGAAAGAGTTGGAATTTTGGATAATTTGGCAGCAACAACATCTTGGTTGGTTACATGGGCCACATTTAAAATTTTGGATGTTTGGAAGGTATTATTGTAATTGAGTTTGGGACGAGAAAGGACATTTTTCAGATTGGACGGTTTACTGAATATAACTTTTGGAGATTTTGAAAAAAGGTTTTGAGATTCATGGAAATTTTCTAAGATAGGATTTGAAATTTTCATTATTTTGTTAAGTTTGTGAAGCCCTGGATAGTATTTGGTTATCAGGATCAGGCTCAGTATCTGGTAATTTAGGATCTGTTTTAAAAGACAGTTGGTTGTTTGTAGTATTTTTTGAAGCTTTGGCTTAAGACTTGATTGAAAAATGGTGGCCATTCAAAGTTTTGATTTACCTATAAAATTGCAGCAATACCATAATTGAATACAAAGTTCACTCTATATAGTAGAGTTTTTACTTTGTCAACCGATAAAAATCCCTCCCTTTGCACCAGAATCTACAGTTCTACAGTAATTTCTGTTTCATTATTTGATTAGAATTCTGCACTTAGACATTCAGAGCACTGGGTATAAATTAAGATATAATTATAATTTACTAGCCTATGTTTCCTTGGATACAGAAAGCAAAAGGTGAAGTTTGCCCCAGTTAGGCGAGGACTACAAAGTCCTAAATAATTTAATACAAGCTTTTACAAAAAACAAACATATTACAACATTTTAAAAATTTACAACAAGATACCATTTAACATCAAGAAAGAAGAAGACATCGTAAAATTCAAACGAACATTCAAAACCTTTTTAGTACAAAAATTGTATTACAGCATCAAGCACTTTTTAGAAGATACTATTTAAATTTACCTGTGAACTTGTCTTAATAATTTTATATTTATGTTTTTTTTAACCTATATTTGTAAAGTCTATGCACTATAATTATGTGCCAATGGCTATTAAACAAAATTAAATAAATAAACCACTCAATGTCGACCTTTACCTAGCGTTACCGTACAGTCACAATACACCTGTAAGTGGTGACAGCGGGTATAGTGAATAAAGGAATTTAGTCTAATTTAAAATAGACAAATGAAGACTTGTTCTGTTTTAATTAAAATTCGGTAAGATTCACCATAGCATCACTTGTGGCTACGTATCCGCTAAGATTTTAAATTGTTTCTTTAGTTATTTACTGAAACAAAAATAATAATATACAGGGTGTCACGAAAAAATTTAGCGCGCTATGCAGAACCGCAATCTACATACAAAAGTAAGTCGAAAATGTCTTGTAACATTTTTTATTTCGGGTAAGTAAATAAATTAAACTGGAGTTTGTCTGTGAAATTTCAAATAGCGCCATTTTGAATTTGATAAGTTAGATAAAAATAATCTTTATATTTAGATACAATATCTATACAAATATCAACAAGTTTCAAAACAATATCTCTATTGTTTTGAATTGTTAATTATTTTAAAAATTCCCAAGATGGCGGATTAAGGCTAAACTAATCCGAAATAAAAAAATGTGATTAGACATTTTCGAGTTACTTTTGTATGTAGAATCCGCTTTTCACAAACGCGCTTCACATTTTGTACACTCTGTATATGTTAAAAATGTCCAAAAAATAAATTGAGGATTTATTTGCTCGATAGCTGTGACGAATGAATGAAGCGGACAGAAATGAAGGGCTTTGCACTCTCGAGCGAAACTCTCAAATTAAATAAGTTCTGTGTTCTGGAGTGGAGACGGACCTGTAACTTTTAATGAACAACTTGTAGCTTCCAGCGATGTAGTGGAGCCCTACAAACTGTGAACAAGCTTTATGTTAGTTTGTTTATTCAACTTTCAAAACTCTCTCGACTCTCTTCATTTCGGGGATTATAATACTCAATACTTTGAGGTGTATTGGGTTCAAGCTTAAATGTTTTCTATGCTTGTTGACGTGGAAAATGTTCTAATTTATGAGGGAGGGGAAATAATATTTGACTACTTTTCAAACTAGATAAGTGAAGTTCATCTTAAAATAAAATTCATTTTGTGATAATGCTATACAGTTTATTATTTTCTGAAATCAACAATCAAAACTTAGACATGCACAATACTAACTTAAATTCGGTTTTGTAAAAAAACTCACGTAACTGCAATACAATTTTAGAGTTTAAACTATTATTTCGACGTTTCGGGATCTGCAATCTGATCCCGTCTTCAGGTGAAAAGTAACCTATAACCTAACACAGAACATAAAAAAATGAGCTAGCCTAAGGTAATCAGCGTAAGCTGACCAGTCAGACACAACCAAACAACATGTAGCTCCTAAAGTCAAAATACTAAAACTTAGAAAACTAGCCTAGAAAACAAAACTACATGCATAAGACACACTAAGAATTTAGCAACAAGAAACAACTCAAAGAAGAACCTTCACTGAGTGTGAACGTGTATACACAGCGAAGGCTCTCCGCAAGGTGAAAGTGAAGGCTAGCTCATTTTCTAATGTTCTGCGTTTTGTTTTGGTTTTCTTTAACCTGAAGACGAGATCAGTAAAAAGAAGACGTAATCAGATTGTAGATCACGAAACGTCGTGAACGTCTTGTCTTGCTCACTCACGAAAGAAAATTTCCGCAATAATATTTTAAACTCTGAAATTCCTCCATCGTCAACAACAAACTTCAAGCAAAGAATGCAATACGATATTTTAGTAAAGAAGATTGCTCGGTATCTTTTTAGGTTACATGACTTAATTAAGTTTTCAACCTAGACATAATTTTGGCTTGATTTTTAAACATTTTTGGCCTTCTTCCCTACTTCCCTAGGAATCTTCTTTCCATTGTTAACTTTACTTACTCACATTTAACAAGACTTCGCTATCAACCTTGTTCACAACTACGTTTACTCGTATACTCAAATTAAATTTTAATGATTGATTTACAGACGTCCAAAATGTTCTAGGGTAATGAAGTAAGTATTCAGAATGGCAAAACACTTTCTTCTCCTCCATTCAGGTTTACTAAAATGTAATCTTGATCAAAATTATGATACTCAGTTCTTAGTTAATTTTCTTAGTTAAAAAAATGTGAGTCTTTCATAATTTTGATATAAATTACTTTTCAGTGAACTTGAATGGAGTAAAAGAAATATTTGTGCCATTCCTGGAATACTTACTTTATCACCCTGGCATTGCATTACACCAGTACAGTTTCAATACCGTATTCGTCTGAGCATATACGTAGAATTGACATGTCTCTCCTCTGAAGCAGTACCTCCTTGCCATATACGAAATGATGTCTGGCTTCCTGCTCTAAATGTTCATTTACTGCTGTGAGTGCACTTGTAGTGTACTAGTGCCTGAAGCTCTTAGTTCCATCAACTGTATCAAGAAGTTTACATACGAGTAAACTGCTTCCATTATCTGTAACAAGGAAGAACTTTGTCTACAAAGTTTGTAAAGTTTCCCACTGTCGCTTAACAGTTGGTTAAACATTTTGGTTTGAAAATTGAGTTTCCAAAATTTAGCATGACAAATAAGTCACCAGTAACAACAAACCAAGGAGTTGTACTTGCACCATTCTACACCCAAAATGTCTTGAAATGTAAGACCTTTTTAAAACTGGTTTAGGTTTGCAAGACCAACACTTAAGATCTACGAGTATATTAGATTATTTGGAAGATATTTGCTATTCTGGTTGGCTTCGCACTTCTTTACCTGTTACTAAGTTACATTGGTTCGTGCTGTACAATGATAGATAATTCTAATTTAATAATAATTCAGCCTCCCAAAACCTTCCTAACATTTTGAATTTTGGAAGTTCTTTTCCCCGTGGTTGAACCACTACCGCAAACGTTTTCCATAGTTTTTAGTTAACAAAAAGACCCTCAAACTGACCGTGCTGTAAGACTCCATGCCCAGAGTGAACACTGTGCCTGCACTCAGCCTCAGCGGTCTGCGGGTCACAGTCATCATGAGGTACAAGTCCTGCTTGAAGCTGGGAGTCTTGTCCATCCAGTAGATGCCGTACAGAGCTCGACTTAACCTCGCTGACTTCAACAATTGCCAACAACAAAGATTATATTTTTAGATAATTTCTTTCGCTAAAGAGAACGAAACAGTTTGCAGTCTTAAGCTTACCAACTCCAGCTGAGTCGAATTGCAAAAAAAAAAAAAAAATATAAATGTGAGGCTAGGCTATGATTAAGCCTTATTATTAAGTAAATTGATAATGTATTACTAAAGACATTTGGAGATAACACATGTGCACCAAACCGGGACTTGAACCCTGATCTCTTACTTGCCGGGTGAGAATGCTGAATATCACCACTGATAGGGTTGTGTAAATCTTCATATGTGTGTGTGTGTGTGGATATCCCGGCTTCAGTAGCTATATGTTGTGTGATTTGAGCAGGTTTCTGTGTAAATACAGTTTTGAGATATTGTTCCAAGTATCGTCCACTCTTAAAATACTCACATACAAACTTGAAGTATTTGGTATTATGGAAAAAAGGTTAACATGCGACTAAGCGCTACTGGCATAAGTTAATCGAGTTTCCTTTTAAAATATTATGTAGTAAAATGCTAACTACAGAAAATAGCTATCGTACAGTCAAGCAACTGGGTTTCCTAAGATGTAATTTTTAAGGTCACACATATTAGTAGCCATCTTAAATCAATCAAAAAATATTTGAAATGAACAGTTAGAACACACTGTCAGTTCCACTTAATTTATAACGTCAATTTGATTTATGTTGTTTACCTGGTCGATGAGAATCTGGCCGGCGTAGCTGTTGATGTAGAGGAAGAATACAGTACTCATAAACATGTTCAGTCTATCAGGAACCAGTTTACCGAAGCTATACCATTCCTGATAACAGTAGTGCGTTAAATGCATTCATCAGGATACAAGTCAATCATTTTATGTTCACTTTTATAATTTAATCGCACTTGGTAACAGTAAGCTATAGAATTCAGAGATAACAAACACCAATGTTCCTAATATATTTCGTTCTGTACAAGAATAAAAGTGTGCGAAGTTTTAAACGTACGCATTTCAATTTAAAAATGTAAACACGAAGCAATTTTAGAAACTCGTTAAAGTTTTCATAAAAAAACTTGAATGGTTACGAGCAATAAAGTTTTGACTCGTAGGATTTCAGATTTGAGATTTTTACAACTTCTAAAGAGAATGCAATTAAAATGATTGTATACTTACATCAACCATCAGCATGGCTGAAAAGGCAGTAATCAAAATTCCACCTTTGCAATAAAACAAGACTACCCATTTGTAACAATCCTCCAACATTCGAACATGTCTGTAAAAAGTAAAACATACTACTTGTACAATTTGCTTAAACAAGAACCATTATAACCTACGAACAGAAAAGAGCAGGTGTATTTTGGATCATTGTGTCATTGGAAGATGAACAAACCCGTGACAAAAGGTCACTAAAATCATTGTTAAGTTAAGAGGTAACATGGTTAAAAGGTAAATATAAGTAAGTTTTGATCTTTTTACGTTGTCAAGAAAGACAAGTCGTTGGTATTTGAGTTTTACTTCCCAGTTGGCATCTCCCATGATCCCTTATAAGTACTTGCAAGGGTATTTGCAAAATTACCCCATATCCCAATGATGTTTAAAAATTACTGACTGGCCAGAATATTTACATTTGTTTTATTAGAAAGCACATTGGGTTTGGAAATAAATACATCTTCCTAATTCATATTTTGTTGTATGATATTGACTTAAACTACGTGTAAATTAAAATAATAGACAAGGCTTACTTTATAATATTTATATGTTTTCTGACGACCTCTCGCAAAAACTCCTTTGGAGATTCTTCGATAACAGATTGGTTTAATTCCTTTATTCTCACTTCACAATTTACCACGCTCATTTTCTCCTGGCAGATTTCAAGGGTTTTCATTTCAAATTGATTAATATCAAGGACCAAAAGCTTCATGTAAGTCTCGATCTGTAAGGCAGAACTGAAGAACATAGAGAACCAGCAAACATACATTGTGGAACAAGTCACAAAAGCAGTAGCAGATACTAGATAGACCAGAGCGAACCACCAGATAGAATCTACGAACCAAGGAACTCGGCCAATAGGAAGGGGAAGGTCTTGAACTTGACTTCCTTGGTTGTAAGCCCTCAGTGCAAGCAAAAGTGATACACCGCATTCTAAAATTACCCCGATGGTCACAAAGCCGCAAATGGCCAACCCGCAAAGAGCGACTCTCTTTTTGAACTTTTGCACTACCTTGAACTTTTCCGAATCTTCGGGAAATTCCTCGAAAGGCTCTGTTATTTTCTCGTTCAAGGTTTGGACCAGGTGGCGCTTTATCCGGTACACGATGATGTGGGAGAAGATCCCAGTGAGTATGACAGTATCGCTGACTCTTTCCAGGAGAAAGGAGAACTCCAATTTGCCGTTGATACTTAGGAGGTTAAACACCAACACTGACGTCATAGAGAGAAGAATCCAAGAAAAGAGAGAAATGCAGAGTTGACTGAACAGAGAGTTGATTAACGACAATTTCTGGTAAAGGCTCCACAGACTCATGGCTAGATGTTTTCTGAAACATATTGAACAAAGTAGGATGTAATAGAGGAGGAGAATCCATGAGGAGTGCAGAGTTGGCTAGAGACACTCTATGGCTCTATAGCTACATGTTCCACAGCTTTATAAGAACTTAATTCTATTGGTAATAGAATAACCAATACATATTATATTTTCTTCTCTTAATTGTGTATTCTAGTAAATAATCAGAAATTCGTATACATAGCAAACGTTATTTCAAGGTGTGTTGAGGATGCTGTTGCGCATATTGTACTACTTTATTTAATCAAAAACATTCTGAGTGTGTATAAGTCTTTACAACTTTACACTAATTGGAGTATTGTTGCGCATAACAACTTTATGTCAATTCTATTTGATTCAGTGACTCAAAAAGTTTCATCCAGCTTCATGGAGGTCAGGTTTGAGAATGATATCTCAAGCGGTCTAAAGCGGCTCAGATAGTCTTAGTGATAATCTGATGATACCCGCATTAACTCCCACCATCGTTTAGACATACAGACCATCATCTGCGTGGTTCGGAAGTCACGTTAAACCGTTGGTTCTTGTATTTCCATTGGTCGTCGGGCTATTAATTAATGACCCATTATAAGTCTTAGTTTGTAACAAGACTACACCTAACTCATTACTACCACTCATCACACTCATCCTTCACCACATATTTGCCTAAAAATACCCTCATGAGAGTGGTCGCCATCTCAAAAGTGATTTAGTGATAAATTATATAACTTTAGAAAGCCTGACTCAGTGTGAATCCAACAGTATGCTTAACATTTCTTGTTGTCATTTTTACTATATCTAAATGTCGAAAAAATTATCTCTATATTTAATATTCCCGCCGCCCAAATAATAGGCATATTAACGTTAAACTAATTTTTGACCTCATATTTTCGAGGAAGGTTTTTTAAAACCTATGTATGTGTATGTGTGTTTGTATGTTAGCCAAACATATAGGAATTTCATCTTTAACTTTAAAGGGAAGTACGTAATCCAATGATTTGCAAACTTAAGCAAGTTAAAGCTTGAACTGCGTCCGTTGTCATGGAAACTGGCGGCGGAATGTCAAGCAATAGCTTAGAAAACCTTGTGCCTTGGTATCACAAGTGCTCTGAACTTTATAGTGAATATGTCAAAGTAAATAGAATGCTCTTCAATATAATGCTCTTTGATGTGCATTTTACTATTTTTGAATGGAACTTAACAGCTAAGAATAGCCCTCCCCATAGCCCTCAAACAGATTCTATTTTATATGTGTAGGGTAGTATGAAAAATCCCCCAATGTACCCAAAACACCAAATAATTGCCCAGAATGTAGTTTAGTCTACTAAAAAAATTATTTAAGCGTATCATTCAACAATTATTTTAGTAACAATAAAACTATCTCACCTTATTTGCAAAGTGGCGAACAGTGTGAGCAAGAATGTGCTAGTCACTTAACTGGAAAGCAGTGGCGAAGTTTTATAAAGAGAAGTTGATAATTACACCTGGTGGTCGAGGGTGGAATAATTACATGATTACACAGCTCCGCCCGAGGGTTAAATAATTACATGTAATTGCTGTCCCACCTCTCCAGCTGGGCACTTGAAACGCTCTACGCGAATATCTATTATACACGAGCTGATAAATGGCGTTTTATAATATTGTCTTAAAAATTATACATAATTTGGAAAAGGTTGAAAAGTCTAACTGTTACGTTTAACTAAAAATATTTCAATGTATGCAGTCTGATAAGTAGTTTAATATATTAATTGAATTTTAAACGGTTTATATAATCAGTCAAATGAATTTTAAAATTTAAAATAAGTTTTAAAATGTGTGTTGAAAAATAGCTGTGGCTATTAATGGACATGTGAATTAATTAGAGACCAATTTCTTTTAAATTTGAAATGTCGATTTTCAAGATTATTTGTTGGGAAATTCGCATGAAATTTTTAAACGAATTTGAATTTAAGATGTCAGCTCATAGTATCATAGATGACGTGATAGTAGTCAGTATTTAAATATACTGACAGTACAATGCGATGAATTTAATTTTTGAATAATCATTGGGCATATAACATTGTGTGAACATTACATTCGCCTAGTGGGCGTACTTCTTCCAACATAAACAATAAAAGTTAGATCAAAATACTAAAAATGAGGTAAAAGGGCTTTAGCATTGTAAATAAAACCGTTCCCAGTTATGCATTTGAGAACAACTTGTACTTGCAGAAGAAGCGAAACAAGTAATTCGATAACTTAGGTGTTTAGAATTGGGACTAAGTTTACTATTGAAAAAACCAGCTGATTCAACGTTGAAGAACCGAATACTTCACACATATGGCTTATTTGAGCTGTTAAGTAGCTCAGTGGAGTGACTTATAAAGACAGGTTTTAATTAAAACTGTAATTGGAGATTAATTACTGATTAAACTGTTTACAATCTGCAATGTTTATGTTTTGCACAGTTTTGAATACACTTAAATGCATTATTAAAATCTGTTCAAACAATGAAGTTTTTATTTGTCCAGGTTTTATTTAAATTTAATTAAATTTAAGTTTAATTTTCTATATACTGCAAAAGAATCTAAGTAGAAGATAACCTAAAGCGTTCTGCAACACCCAAGGTTTTAATTTCTATTGTCCGCTAAAACCAGTTGTAGTGACAACTTTACCCAACCTCAATTTATTATTGTCAAAAGTGATTTTAATAATGATCCATACCGTAGTTCTAAGTTTTGGGTTAGCGAGTTTAGTTTCAAATAGTCTTATAGAGGTCAGGGTTACCCAAAGTAATAACGTAGGGGTATTTGGACGATTTTAAGAATTGGCTGCCTGATGTACTTATATAAAGTTATTCAGGTTTCCCGGAATAAATAAAATGATAAAAGCTGGCTTTGACAGCAAAGACAAAGTGGATTCTTGACTTTGGTTCACAAACAACGCTTTCTCTCGAGTCTTCATATCACACCGCACGGTTTTGTTACAAGTAGCGGAAACATCGTATGATAACATGTTACAACCTAACATTTTCAGTTGGAACCAGAACTTTACTCTGGTAATTTAATAAAATAGCCAAATAAGATGTACCTTTACTTAAAGTACACTGAAGTTTAATAGTGATAATTTACTTTAACTAGTAAGAGCTAGGTTAATAATTTTTAGTTAAAGTTATACTACAAACCAACACACGTTGGCTTTAAATTCGCTATTTTATAAACGTATACGTTATATATAGTATACGTTATTTAGTATATTTTGGTAGTTTTTTGGAAATGTATTTACATTCTTTATTTTTTATCCAGTGCTTTAAACTACCACGTAAATGTAGCCCAGAATTTATTGACATGATTTTATAACACCTTTTAAACACTGTTATTTATTGAAGTGGAGTACTAACCTTTAAGTCCATATAATGAGTTGAATTATAATACCTAATAATAATAGATTATTGACCAGCTTTAAGACCTCTCTTATAACATACCACACCTTTTTAAAATTAGTGCCATTCAATAGCAACAGTTCTGTGCCCAAATTTAAAACGTTTCAGTTATTATTGGTGACTTTTGACAACATTCATATTAATACCTTTCTCTTTTGAAGTATAAGCCATTTTTTGACACATTAATATCTCACAATTTTGGTAATAGCAGTATTCTCAACAGAAAAATTTAACACGTTTCATTTTTACATTCCAAGGTGGGTGGCTAACGGTGATCGTTGACATTTTTGAACAACAACCCTCTGCATCGTAAGTTCTTCCGCGGGAACTGCACAGCCTTAACAGTTCAATTTCGTAAAATGAACTACTCAAAGTATATTCTGTTGCAAACAACATCAATGTGGTATGCCCAAGGTAATTGTTTGCCAATGGATAGACAAAAAAATTATCGAACTGACAAATATTCTAATGTACATGTCGAATCTAATCACTTAACGGTATAGAGGAACAGAAAATATGGTATGTTTTCCATAAAACTAGCTTTTGAACTAGAATGGTTTAGCATTTAATGTATAAACTGTTGATGTAACTACATTCGAATAAGAATACTGTGCACGCAGTCTTGGTAACAATTTGACTATAACGTTTTAAAACTTGCGGGAGTTTTATTTGTAATTTAGCTGTACAATTTTTATTTTTTAGCATTTTTCGAGTCTTGTGTATTGGTGATTGATTGATGCAGTAATGTGTGGAATTCTGGGGAAACCAAGATAATTATATTTCCGTTCAACAGAGATGAGTTGACAAGATTAGTGACCTATCACATCAAAACAAAGTCTTACTCACTATCTTCTCGCCTGTTGCAAGGTTTTGACAGTCATGTTTCTGAAACTCTCGAGTGTTCTTTAATTGTTTGATTGACATTTGTTGAAGATAACTAACAGCTATAACGATCAAGTCACCTTTGTCTAAATATGCGGCAACAAAATACTTATTGTAGACATATATTAAATTATTTTTTACCTTAAGTCTATGTCTGAAATTTCCTCAGAAACCAATAAAATTGTATAATAAAAAAAACATAGGTCCGATTAAAAAAAAATTAAAAAATGTACGATGCTCCTGTTGAAATTAGCAACCCAAAACGTGTTTGAGAAAATAGATGGACGCAATCTATCGTTTTCAACATTTTAGAAAAGAATTATGGATTCAGTGATGACCCAATCATTAGAGATTTATTTTGCAGCAGATAACTTTAACTTTATAGCTCATTCACAACAGATAAATTTTGCAAACTTTAGAATACTGCCAATTTTCAAAAGCTTGCAAAATGTACCTTAACATATTATTATGAAGCTTTGAATACCCAGCAAATGAATCCGTATTTTCTTTTCTCCAAAGTTTGGTAAACGACAGTGACCGCGGCTAATTATCTGCTCAAACAATGAATCACATTTTGAGCCGCCATTTTGAAAAAGGCCATCCTAAAATCGTATTAGTAGTATCAAAGAATTTGTTTTTATACTATTTCAAAATAGAGTCACATGGTGGAATAAAATAAATATTCCAATGGGTTTTGGGGTGGGGGTGAACCCAGAAGTCGCATTTTATGCTTTAATTTTAGGAGGTGATTATTTTATTATTTCCAACTGTATCTGTAATTTAAAATATATAAAATGTTTTTATTTATTTATAAAGAAAAGAAAGAAAAGAAATAATAGGGAAATATTAGTTCTTTTGGTTTTTGTATTAATTGAAGTTAGCAAGCAGAGGGAGGAATATAGATTTAAGGTATTTGATTTTGAACTGATTACCAAATCGCAGGTCTAATCAACGCTGACATACATTTTCTACCAGTTATCCTTGTACTTTGTATCCAGATATCTAAGCAAAACAAGTCGTATCGCGCGATGCAGGTAGCGAACACTTAAACACTGACACAACCGTATGTGGAACTTACATATACATATACAGTGTTAATTTAAACCTAGATACACCAGTTTTCATAGACGAGGCGAGATAAATATTGTTGTTTATTCTATACTAACTTTATTTTTGTAACGTGGTACTTGCTTGATCTGCCTCGAAGAACTAATTTCAATGACCCAATTGAAATTGAACTGTACAAATTAAACGTTTTAAAATTCATTATTACAAAACAGTTTAATAAAAATAAGTTTTGATTTCATTACTAAACAACTAATGTCAGGAGTGAGATTTCCATATACCGAATGTCCAAAAACTCAACCCCTCCCCCTTTACTTTTGAATGTACAACATTTTTGAAAGTACTTTGCCATAGGTATTTAAAGTCAACTGAAGTACTTGGTGTTTTTTTGAGGTTTTCCCTCCACCCCAAAAGAGGGGTGGTGAGAGGTGACCTTTTGAAATGTTTAAATTACCCCGACATGTGACCCCTCATTTGAAATGGTATATTAAAAAAATCATTTATACTATTACAACTTTATGAGCCCTTTTTCAAAAATGGCGCCCCAAGACGTGTTTTATTGTTTGAGCAAATAAATGGACCCGGTCGCTATTGTTTTCAAATTGGCAACAAAGTTATGGATTCAGTTTTTTGGCTAATTAATAATTTTGAAATGATACGCTACAAAACAAAATTTGCTTACTTTTTAAAATTTGGACATTAATACCAGCTGATTTATCAGGTAATAATAAACAAAAAGCTACCTGTATCGTACCTGACGTGTAGTACGGAAGGTACGATACAGGTTTTTTTTGTTTATTATTACCTGACAAATCAGCTGGTGAAAATTGATCCCGTAATTACTGGACACCCTGTATATTAATGAACATATTAATGTACTCGTAGATCCCCTGGTATTTCACTAAAATGCAGGATTTGAATCCATCTCGAGCAATGAATTTTTTTCGGAGGTTTGTGTGTGGGTTGGTACCTTGACAGTTTGTCTCTGTAGCAGTGGTTCTATTCGATCGATCTCTGTTAATGAAGACTAAGTTTTCCATTATTTATTGTTGACGGAAGTTTACTAATTCAAATCAAAGATAACCCATTCACAAAAGACAAGGGATTAAATTATATATTTTTTAGTACTAAATTTATGTTCTAAATGTAAGACGTATAACAAGTGAGCATATTAAACACTCAAGTAACGCTGTTGTTAGAACTGTTCAAGTATCCATTTCGTCGTTAAAACAATTCCATGGGAGCAAAGTTTTGACGGATAAGTTGTAACAATGTTTCAGCCCAAGTTGGGAATACAACTTGAAACTCAAACCAACAAACTTGGTTTAGGGACTTTAATTATACTTTGTACTTGTTAACTCGATTCATAATCAGCAAATACTGCAATATTAAGCAGATTGTTTGCACATTTTATCTGTTAAACTTTAAGCGTAGCTTGTTTTAAACACCATTTAGGGAATGTTAAGTCTTAAGACTATTTCAGAGAAAAGAATATAAATAAAAAAAGATGATAAAGGTTTCATCAATTTTTCAAAAGGTATCTGATTCGAACTCTACATAATCTCTTAATTCATAGAAATACGTTTAGTTAAGGGATTTCAAAGTGCTTTGAGGGACTAAACATTAAATATATGTAAACGAATGCCACATTTCCGTCTCTGACGTAAATCTTCTCGCACAAAAGCGACGTGTAAAAAACACCTGTTAAATTCCACACGTTTCTGCCTCGTAATTCAATATTAATTCATCTTTTATTCATTTGCACCCCTGGAAAAATACTTGAAACGTGGAGATAGAACTTGTAGGGGAAATATGTGAATAACCCTTACACTCCACGTGCTAATAAGAAGTTAATTATATTTAATATTAACCGCAGGTGTTGAATCAATAATAATTTAATATTGCATCATCTCTTGTAAACAATACAAGAGTGTCATCTTATGTTATAGTGTCGGTAGCCAAATGCCGTTACGCCATTTATACAACAGTTAACGCTATTCAAAACTCCAAAGAAAAGTTTTGAATTCACGCTTTTAAACAATTAAACCGTTACACGCAGTACTTTCGAAAGATTAAACTTGAAAACAAACTAGGTTCAGTCTAATTTTATCAACCTTTATTTAGGAAGATCAAATAATTGAAACAACCCTACAGTTATTAACCACCTAAAAAAACTTTAATCTATAATCCACTGCCACAAAACCTGAAAACGGATCTTACAATAAATATACGAACACACACGGCTTTACATCAGATTGTATACGTAAACTAACTTAACTTTGACTGGTCTGTGTGTCCGTGGTACAAATGTATGTTCCGGAGTACATACAATAGTGCTTCTATTATTCTATTGTTCCAGGTTCTATTGTTCTATTGTCATTAGTCACGTGGTCAGGCAGATCTGCAATCAACAATGACAAATGTTGCTGTGATTGTTACTGCGGAAACATTTCTTTAGCCGTGGAATGTTTTTCAATCACTAAATCACTAAAACGGAATCTAACAGCTATCAAGTAATTTAAAACGATGCGTGTGGAGAGTTTGGGAATTTATCTTATAAGTAAAGCTGCATGCATTAATCCTCACGCGACTCAAAAACATTATCTGATATTTCTTTTACACCAAAGTCAATTAGTCAAATATTTAGTTTAACTTTTACTTGATTTATTCTTTCATAAAATCCTCATGATAAAAAACAATCAGACCCCAGCAGGTTTTGAATTTCAAGACAAGGAAGTTTGGAGATCTCCAAATTCTACCAGTAATACCATCTAACAACGGAGATCTGAGATCAGTCTTTATCTAGCAAACCAGATGAAAACCTCCACCAGCACAATACACGAAATTTAACAAACTTTGTTCTCTTACCACACCATCTGAGCATGCTCGAGAAGAACATGCCTTAAAATTAAATCATCAAGAATAAAAAATAAAACTAATGAAGACAGTTTTTTGCTAGACAATCTAACGAATGATCTCTCGTTAGTGAGATCAATGTTATATAAGAACTATGTACCTATATCTTTACGTTACTGCTCACGCAATTTCTACTGGTTGATTATTCTATTTAAAGAACCTGTTTTTATCTTAGAGTAGCAATTGTACTACTCTCTAGTTCTAACAGTTTGCTTTTAACCCTAGGGAAGATCGAGTTATTTCTCTCGTCAAAGAGAATGAAACGTCGTAGAACGAACCTGCTCAGAACCTTCTCTTTGGCGAGAGAAATGGGTAACTCGATATCCTATGAAAATTCGCTAACTCGATCTTTCCTAAAGTTAAAGACAAATTCTTTGGATTAGTACAATTGTTACTCTAAAACAAAAAAACACAGTCAACGTACAAAGATCATCAAGTTAATCTCCTTTTAATAGAATAGTCAACCCAGTTGAAATTGGGCCAGCACTAACCTAAAGGTATACAGATATTGTTATTATATCTCATTTTTCTCACTGACGTGAAATCACTCGTTAAGTGGTATTGCAAAATATTATCTCTAATAGTTACTGTATATTGTTTATTCTTGAGGATTTAATTTTAAGGCAGGATCATGCTGAGGGGTGTGGAAAGAGAACACAGTTTGTAGAATTTCGTGTATTGTGCTGGTGGCGGTCTTCTCGTCTGGTTTGCTAGTTGAAGACTGATCTCAGATCTTGGTTGAAAGGTATTACTGTCAGAATTCGGAGATATCCACGCTTCCTTGGCGGAAAATCGTTTTCCGCCGCCAGCTTGGTCTGGCTGATTGGATTCTGTTACTTTTGGTATATGTTAGGTATGGTGTCGTAAATGTTTATACTAAGTTCAATTGAAAACATATCTTAAATGCAGTTGCTATAGCAGAAAATCAATTTTTTGGGGACTCCTCCCATCTACTAAAAGGACAATTTTGGTATAGAATATGGGGTACATTAGTTACTCGAAATTCACTAAAATTCTTGGTATCACTTGTGTCGGCTATGTATTTGTATTTTTATGTTGGAAACATTTTACGTCTCTTAGTGCAACAGATTTTATTGCTATTCTAGGTAGTTTTGTTTTATTGAAAAATGATAATTTATTACTAAATTTAGTTAAAGGCGTAAAGGATCTACTATTTCATGATTTACTCATGAATTAATTACCCTCCAAACATAAAAACCAGGTATAAAGTTGATGAAACTGTGCCAGAGTTTCAAACAGCATCAGAGAGCCACTCCACAGAATCGCGATCATTTGATTGATGAATCATTTAATTGGATATTTCGATTTCATCGCCTAGAGGTCAATTGGGTTTTGCATCCATTTTATTTTATTGCTGTTTTATTTGTTTGTAGTTTTGTGTAAAAACAGGTTATCAAGTTATTAGTTGTGTTAGCTTTTCTAAGTGGAAAATTGTATAAATCCGCCCCTTCATATTAAGAGTCAGCTCTACTAAGGTGACCTGGCAATTGTTTGGCGTGAATTGCTGTTTTACACCCATTTTATGTATTTGTTTTCATTTGATTTTATTAGGGTTTGTTTTATATTACAGCGCATGAAAGCAAAAATGTTATTTGATGATCAAAATATAAAGGTATTATGTCCTGTTTTTACTAAAAAGTCAACACTTCATCAAAATTCGTCACTTTTTAAATCAGTACAACTGTTGTATGAACAATAGTTCTATTAGATTTACTACGGTAAAATAGTTTCTTTTTATTTTGTTATTTCAGTTATATTATTTTTGTTAACACAAAATATGTTTTGTTTTGTGCCAATTTTTTTATGAAAATGTTCCAAGAAACACATTTTAAATTGTGGTAAGTGTTAAATAATACTAATTTAACATTTTCGATGATAACTAGTCAAGAAAGAAAACAGGGTTAATAATTTAGCTTATGGAGAATAAAACAGGGATGGCGCAGGTAGAGCTACTTAATTAATTAGTAGAGGTAAACGTGAATATCAGCCATGACTATGTTTTTCTGTCAATTGTATGATTGAGGGGCTTTTATAAGGATTAACGATCCGTAACGAAAAATGCTAGTACGATAAATTATTCTCAGTACCCCGACCACCACGGAGCGGTTTTGCAAGATTACGAGGGTGTAGATTTGATGATATAATCTCCAAGGATGAGTTTCGAGACTTGTGTTACTTATACAGGGTGTTCTGAAAAAAGGTGCCCATAATTCAGGGCATGATTCCTCACATCAAAAGAAGAAAAAAAGTTCTAATTAACATAGGTCCGAAAATGCTTAGTTACCAAGTTATACAGGGTGAAAGATTTCGTCTGAATTTCAGTTCCCCTGCTGAAACGAAGCCCTACGAGTATTTGTTGGCTGTTAATTAAGATGTACAATTTAGCGTACTTTATGTAAAGTGAACTGAAAAATTGACTAAAACCGTTTCCAGACCAGTAGCTACAGTAACTTTTAAGATATGTAACAAAATACGCGAAACTTGGTCCCGAAAAACAAGTTCCTTTAAGGTTTGAAGCAGATTTACTATGTTAAATGTTCATCAAACACAAAATATTTTTTACAGACCTTGTAGAAAACTTAATTTCGAAGAGAAAGATGTAAAATAAGTCTATAATAGACAAACGCAACCTTTAAAAAAATAATCCTTAATTACATACAAAACGCATGAAAAATAGACAAAATCTGTAAAGCTCTCTACAAATGTAATGTTTTTTAAAGTTTGCGTTTGTCTATTATAGACTTATTTTACATCTTTCTCTTCGAAATTAAATTTTCTACAAGTTCTGTAAAAAAATATTTTGTGTTTGTTGAACATTTAACATAGTAAATCTGCTTCAAACCTTAAAGGAACTTGTTTTCGGGACCAAGTTTCGCGTTTTGTTACATATCTTGAAAATTACTGTAGCTACAGGTCTGAAACGGTTTTAGTCAATTTTTCAGTTCATTTTACATAAATTACGCTAAATTGTACATCTTAATTAACAACCAACAAATACCCGTAGGGCTTCGTTTCAGCAGAACTGAAATTTAGACGAAATCTTTCACCTATAACTAACTTTCACCTATGTTAATTAGAACTTTTTCTTTGATGTTCATGTGTTTTCAGAACACCCTGTATAAATTGAGTACTAAGCAGTAAAAGTAATGCCAATTCGTTATTTCTGTTTAGCTTAATTTACAAACAAATTGTTTGCTATATGCGCCAAAGAGGTGATGTTTTTCCAAAGTGGTTTAATAAATGTTATCAAAGTGTGTTTCTATTGTTATAGTGTGTATAGTATTCAACAAGAGATATAAATTCCGGGAGTTTTCCATGAAAAAGACAAATATCCTCAATATATATCTGTACCAATTATATTCTATATACAATTTAGACAATATTCGTTAGGAATCACGCGTAAGGTGAAATGAAAACATTAGTATTTGTTTGAAGTTTGTTGTTGACGATGGGTGAACTGTGGACGTTTTGTAGGCCTACCGTTTGTGATCACGAAAAACAAATGATCCCGTCTAATGATGAAAGGTAATCTAAAACTGAACAAAACAAATTAGAAAACGAGGCAGCCTAACATAAGTAAAGGAAGCATATTAAACAACCAACAGGGAGTTAGAAACCCTAGATTTCCGTTGGGAGTTGTCAAGCAGCTCAGAACAACGCTAAGCGAGGCGGAACCTATATTAAGAGTGGGTGCTCATTGTCTTTAAATAAATTTAAAGTAAATGGGGTGGCCCTCCTCCCTTGCCTTCCCTCTATGCGTTCCAGCTCCGGGGTAGTAGCCAGGGGTCACTATCCAGATGGGTGTTGTCGAACTGCGCCGCTGGACAGGCAGTAGGGACACAAAAGGGACTACATAGTTGCGCCGGTGCTCGGCCGAGCACTCACGAGGGTGATGCCTAACGCGTTTCTTTGTTCAGGGCAGGTTTAGGACCACCGCTTTGTTCTCAGTAGGTTTGCTCAAGCTATCTAGAAACTAAGGAAAACTCAAGCCAATAATTTAAAGCTCTTCTAGAAACTCAGTAAAACTGAAAACAATACCCCTTCATTATGTTTTACCTTTTGAACTCATTGAACTTAGTCGATTTTATTATATTTAATATAGTAGATTTAAACTAGAAATGATCAAACTAATGAGCTCCGAATGTTTGATACGACAATCGGCTGTGGCCGTACACTCAAATACAAATTAATATAGTTTCAAGCCGCACAAAACATGTGATTTTTATGTACATTTGTATAAAGTTTGTTTAAAATGGGACAAAAATGCGACCTGTAGAGATGATACACATATAGACATATATGTGTTCAAAGTATTGATAAAATGCTCAAAATGTGTTCTAGGAGTCAGGATCGGTGCTCATTTCATGGTCCTGGGCCTGGATCTTACCATGCTGACGACATGAATATCTCATTTGTCCAAAAGAAATTCGATAGTAATATGGGCAAAATCTATAGTTTATAATCGATATAGTGTATGAAATAATAGAACATAGCGCCCTGATATGTATCTTTTGTTTGTTGTAATCGCCGAGAAGATGGGCTTAACAGTTGAAACCGGTCACAAAAATGCAAAAATCTTTAATCCAGGGTGCTATGTTCTGTTATTATTTATTTCATGCACTGTACAATTCTAGTAACCTTTAGTGAGCCAATGTGATATAATTATAGACATAGACTGTTAGTATATATCAGCCGATTGAACCCTTAACATCCCAGATACGTACTATATATAATATATTCACACAAGCTACAACAGTAATGAGTAACAACTGTCGGCCGAGTTAACCCTTGAAAGCGTCTATTTAGACAAATCAGTTTACCGAGAAAGCCCTTGGTGAAAGGCCCGTCTACCTGTGTGCGCGCAGTCAGCCGTACATAATTGACCGCTAGGGGTACGGGGCTGGAGCGCCGGGATTTTTCCCTTTGAAAAATCCCTCCACCACCGGCGCAGTTGCACCCTATCCATCCAGATAGGCTACTGGAAGGCTATGCTGCGATTGCTATCGGGAGCATTCCCTGCTGAAGGATTAACCAGCTTTTCAATGGTCTGAACCCCTTATCATCACGTACCCGGGGAACCACACTCATGTCCACTGAGCCTTCGTGTGGTGGGGCTTCACAGCGAGTCATTTCACAGCTGGAACGGTGAGTTTTTGTGGCTTCACAGTGCACACTGTTGACCAGACCCAGACCGAAAGTCTGTCCAATCAAGCACCTGGGCGTGCTATGACTTGGGCTTACCTTTCCGACAAGGACGACTGTCAGGAGGGTACCTGAAGCAACGTATTAGAATCTGTGATCCAGTTCGTCATCTTTCTAATTGACTCTATACAACAAACTGATGACATATGAAGCAGTCAAATACAACATAACCCATTTGTGTTATTTAGTTTATTTTAGTGAACGTAAAGAAACTAAACACGCCCAGAGCTGGTGACAGGTGCTTACTGATTATAATGTCAAACAGTTTGGAAATATCTCATTATTATTTAGGCTCCAATATACTAAGTGTTTAGCTAGGCCATTTATGGCTGGTGATTATTGTGGGTAAACCACGAGTCAATGCAGAGTCCGGCTGCATAATTGATGTTACACAAGGGAGGAATTGTGATATGTGCTGGACTGTATTGTCTCTGATCATTTGTCATTGTCTGTGTTTGGATAACGCTGTACAACCACATTCTACTCCTCCTAGTGTTTACCTTTACTGTAGTGTGATAATGATTCTTTGTAATTATTGAAAGGGTTAATTTGACAGATAATTATAATATTTGGGGGTGGCCATTGTTCAGAGGTATAGTGCTTCACACCAAATCAGCCCAGGTTCGATTACGGGCGCAGTGATAAATTTTCACACCCCGTGGTTTGGAATTCACGTTGTGTTTTCATTTTTTACTAGTGTATTAAGCATTAAGTAGACTTAATATTGTTGAAATTTATCTAGTAATTTTTCATGTTTTCATCTACTTAGTTTTCACGCTATCTATATTGTGGTTGCACGGAACTTAATACACGAGGCTGTCGATTTGAGATTTATTTTGTTCTAACTAAAAGGTAAATAACTCCATAGTATGCCGTCATCAATAACAGACAGTATTAAAAAGTTTTCTTATTACTGACCAATTCAGTACTTCTCATAACAGTAAATTGAGTAGTTCTCGTAATTCTCAAAATAAAATTCAGTAATTAAGTACAGTAATTCTCAAAACATAAATGCGTAAGATTAACTTTCCGCAGACATTGTCTATGTGAAAATCCCGAGTCAACCCTTGATGAAGGAGTATTAATTTGAATTTTGATACTGCCGTTTAAGAAATATATATATTAAAAAGGTTACTTAACTTCATAACTGTCATGTTTTAAACCATTACTAGCTCGTTCGCCTTTAGCAATTACTTTTTTTTGATAACACTCGTGATCATACAGGAGGCCAGGATGAGGCTAAAGCGAGGCAGTGAGCGTAACGATCAGTCTAGTAAAACTCATCGTAGCAGAACGTAGTAATCTGAGGCCGAGGGCCGAAGCAAGGCTATGAGCGTAACGATCAGTCTAGTAAAACTCATCGTAGCAGAACGTAGTAATCTGAGGCCGAGGGCCGAAGCAAGGCTATGAGCGTAACGATCAGTCTAGTAAAACTCATCGTAGCAGAACGTAGTAATCTGAGGCCGAGGGCCGAAGCAAGGCTATGAGCGTAACGATCAGTCTAGTAAAACTCATCGTAGCAGAACGTAGTAATCTGAGGCCGAGGGCCGAAGCGAGGCTGTGAGCGTAACGATCAGTCTAGTAAAACTCATCGTAGCAGAACGTAGTAATCTGAGGCCGAGGGCCGAAGCAAGGCTATGAGCGTAACGATCAGTCTAGTAAAACTCATCGTAGCAGAACGTAGTAATCTGAGGCCGAAGGCCGAAGCAAGGCTATGAGCGTAACGATCAGTCTAGTAAAACTCATCGTAACAGAACATTGAAATCTGAGGCCGGATGCCGAAGCGAGGCAGTGAGCGTAGCGATCAGTCTAATAACACTCGCCGTAACAGAACATAGAAATCTGAGGCTGAGGGCCGAAGCGAGGCAGTGAGCGTAGCGATCAGCCTAGTAAAACTCGTCGTAACAGAACATAGTAATCTGAGGCCGAGGGCCGAAGCGAGGCAGTGAGCGTAACGATCAGTCTAATAACACTCGCCGTAACAGAACATAGAAATCTGAGGCTGAGGGCCGAAGCGAGGCTGTGAGCGTAACGATCAGCCTAGTAAAACTCGTCGTAACAGAACATAGTAATCTGAGGCCGAGGGCCGAAGCGAGGCAGAGAGCGTAGCGATCAGTCTAGTAAAACTCATCGTAGCAGAACGTAGTAATCTGAGGCCAAGGGCCGAAGCGAGGCTGTGAGCGTAACGATCAGTCTAGTAAAACTCGTCGTAACAGAACATAGTAATCTGAGGCCGAGGGCCGAAGCGAGGCTGTGAGCGTAACGATCAGCCTAGTAAAACTCGTCGTAACAGAACATAGTAATCTGAGGCCGAGGGCCGAAGCGAGGCAGTGAGCGTAACGATCAGTATAGTAAAACTCGTCGTAACAGAACATAGTAATCTGAGGCCGAGGGCCGAAGCGAGGCAGTGAGCGTAGCGATCAGTCTAGTAAAATTCGTCGTAACAGAACATAGTAATCTGAGGCCGAGGGCCGAAGCGAGGAAAGTGAGCGTAACGATCAGTCTAGTAAAACTCATCGTAGCAGAACATAGAAATCTGAGGCCGAAGGCCGAAGCAAGGCTATGAGCGTAACGATCAGTCTAGTAAAACTCATCGTAACAGAACATTGAAATCTGAGGCCGGATGCCGAAGCGAGGCAGTGAGCGTAGCGATCAGTCTAATAACACTCGCCGTAACAGAACATAGAAATCTGAGGCTGAGGGCCGAAGCGAGGCAGTGAGCGTAACGATCAGCCTAGTAAAACTCGTCGTAACAGGACATAGTAATCTGAGGGCGAGGGCCGAAGCGAGGCAGTAAGCGTAGCGATCAGTCTAGTAAAACTCGTCGTAACAGAACATAGTAATCTGAGGCCGAGGGCCGAAGCGAGGCTGTGAGCGTAACGATCAGCCTAGTAAAACTCGTCGTAACAGAACATAGTAATCTGAGGCCGAGGGCGAAGCGAGGCAGTGAGCGTAACGATCAGTCTAGTAAAACTCGTCGTAACAGAACATAGTAATCTGAGGCCGAGGGCCGAAGCGAGGCAGTGAGCGTAGCGATCAGTCTAGTAAAATTCGTCGTAACAGAACATAGTAATCTGAGGCCGAGGGCCGAAGCGAGGCAGTGAGCGTAACGATCAGTCTAGTAAAACTCATCGTAGCAGAACATAGAAATCTGAGGCCGAGGGCCGAAGCGAGGCAGTGAGCGTAGCGATAAGTCTAGTAAAACTCGTCGTAACAGAACATAGAAATCTGAGGCCGAGGGCCGAAGCGTGGCTGAGAGCGTAGCGATCAGTCTAGTAACTCTCGTCGTTACTCCATGTTTTTTTTTGCTCATGGAATGAAACATTTTCCAGAGTAATATAGAGCTTTTTTAAGCTTGTATGGCAATAGCGTTGGTATTGCATCCCTCATTATATCAACCGTATTTATGTACTGTATATGTACTATGTATTTATGTACTTTATATGTACTATGTATTTATGTACTGGTTTAACAAGGAGGGGCCATTAGCACCTGGGAGCTAATTATGATGGCTTTCACGCTGAGGAACAGAACACATCCGTCTAGTTTGTGATAAGAGTGTGATAAGAAATTGACCATTTCACTCAGTTTATAGTTAGCAAATATTATCAACTTATATCGCAATATGCTATGAAATGTCATAGGACACAATAGAAAGCAATTGTGAGCTTTCCACTTTTAACATCATAAATTGGAAATAAAAAGGTGATATATTTGTACATGAATATGTACATACAATTTATTATATCACTGAAGAAAATACGTATTTAATAATAAATACAAGAATTGAAACAACTGAGATGCACCCTTTAAACATTTAATTTAACCACATATATTATTTTTTGTTTTTAATAATATATGAGAGTTGAGTAAGAACGAACATAGAACCATTCAAATTACGTAATTTAATTAAACACTGGTTTGCTTTCAGGGGTTACTCCATTTTTGGTTGCGTTCTTTTAATAATCAAGCCTAAAATTACATAGCAATTAATCTAGTTCAAAATTAATTATAAGTAAAACTAATAAACCATGTGTGACAAGTAAAATACTGTTTTGAGCAAATGCTTGGTTATTATACTGGTTTTGTTTAAAAATGTAGTTAAATGTAAGGATTTGTGAATAAAATTAGTAGTATTCAACAATCCATCTGCATATAGGGTATATCTTTTTTTTTCAAAGCTCCTTTAGAAGAGGCGATACCCGAAAATATTTTATAACCTGTACTATAAAACCTTGTATAAAACCTGTATTATATAACCTTAATTTATAGTCAAATTTTGATAACATATTTTATACCAATAACAAAAGACTTAATTGATACATTGATCAAAAAGCAAAGTTTTAAAGCCCTCTCTTCCACTTAACCTTAATCCTTTATTCGACCAAGTTGAATGGAAACCGGATCACAAATGCACTTTTTTTGTAGCATAAAACACCATTTTCTGAGGGACAGGTTCTTTAAAACTCACTTTTTAGGTAAAATAAACCCCTCTCCGTCAGTGAACTTTCAGGTATCTAGTATAGCTTAAATGAAAATGAACTATTCAATACTTTAATTTTCAGAATGGCACAATTTCAACGATTTAGCGCTTAAAATAATTCTTTAACTGATGTAAATCATGACAAATCTTACAAAACTTATGTCTGAGTGTTTCTGAAGTAAAAGTCAATCACCTTTATCAATATGGAAACAAGAAAACAGAAAGAAATGTCAGATAATTATTTGTTATCCTACTAGACAATGACACTTGACAGGTAACACTGATTATTATAGAACCTGGTTTTGTGATTTTGGACTTTTATAAAAGGACCGCGCGAAACAAACCCGACATTCAGTAACACTCGTGACTATCTGAAGGTAACTATTATTATTCAAAAATTGATTTGGCTTAATATTTATATTTCTTTAGAACATAACCTTTAAAGGGTATTGAAAGGAACAACATCAATTTAATCTTAACTCTTAGGCTTTCGCGGCCGGTGTCATCACTAAGATCTAAGGCTTCCGCTTTACACCGCGTCACAGTTAAAATAAAATTACTGCTAGACGTTTCGACCTCGCTGTGGAGAGTCATCCTCAGTAGCTTGTTGACTGGCTGAGACTGGATTGCCACGGACTGGATTGCCACTGGACGCCACGGCCGGCCAATCCAGTCTCAGCCAGTCAACAAGCTACTGAGGATGACTCTCCAGCGAGGTCGAAACGTCTAGCAGTAATTTTATTTTATGACTGATAACCTCAGGAGATCTTATCAATTTTTACGATCTTTAATCCATGGAGTTTATTCTGTCTAACTTCAACATTAACTAATTTCTAAGTTAACTTTCCAATTTTAATTAGAGATAAATGTGGTAATGTTTTCCTAGTGAGTGCCTTAAAAGGCTTTTATTGCTATCAAAGTGTTTTGGCTTTTTATACAGACAAAGTAAAACACACGATTTTTCAATTTCATGAGATGTCCAAAAGAAACTGTTCAGTTGGACGTGTAGCTAACTAAATATTTTTCTGAGCAGTTATTTGCTTCGGGTGATTTAGATTAGACCAACAAGCGTAACAAACAAAAACTATTTCTCTTTTCCTTTTTATATAATTATGGTAGTTTATGGGTTTACCGAAAATTGTTTGGAGTGTAAAATGTAACTTAGGGGTCCACCTCAATGATCACCGCAAAGAAAGTCTGAACTCATTCAACACATGACACCGCGTTCGTAACAACGGGCTTTCAACTTCACAAATTCTTCATGGTTTTCTTCTGATTTTGTTTAGCAAATCATGAAGTGTGCCCTAGTGTTGTCTGCCTTGGTGGCAGTGGCTCTTGCCCAACCCTTGGAAGTCTCCGAGGAGGATCTCCACCAATGGGAGCTCTTCAAGGTAAAGGACAAACATCAATAGCAATTAGGTATCAAGAAAATTTTAAAACACAATCTAAAGAAAAACATGTTTAGACATTAAAATAGAAGTTAAAAACAAATTTAAATGATATAATTATAAACAGTGTTACGTCCAATGTATGAGGGTAATTCTGTAATAAAGTATGGAAACCTACTGTATAAAATGATATAGATAAATTGATTTACAACAAATTAACCAACCCTCATATAAAGAGGGTTGGTTGCGGCCCTACGTCCCCCACGGGAATATAGGAACTAAGTCAAGTAAGTCATATCAAGAATTGTAAGTGATTTGAAATAAAGAATATTACTAAAATTTAAGTCCATTGATACAAAATATTTAAAATTAAAACTGAAATTTAGATGCAAAACTTAGATTATATTTTTTGACTAAGTTTAATTAAAAACATACATTATTTAAAAATTGAAAAAATCAATTTATCTAATAAAATACATTTGACTAGTGAGGCCTCTCACATTTGAATGAGGTAAAATGCGAGTAGTATCTTCAGGGTATTAACAAAAAGGTAAAAATAAGATTCATTAAATTTATATTAAAATATAAAAGTTACCACGTGAGCATTATGCAATTAAATAAAATCAGATTTGGATATTTGAAAATATGAATGGTCAAAAAGTACGACACTTAATTTGTTATTATTTCTGTTTTGATATGAAACACAACAACCGAATCATCGTTCCTAACAAAGAAGAGAAGAAAAGTTTTGTAAAGGCTGTTACTGCTGTGCTCAATAGTATTTTAGTATTTAGAGTTGTCTACAAAACTTAAGTTTATTAACAAAACCTTACAAATAACTTGTTTTTAGTAGGTAGAATTTCTAAACTATTGTTCATACTATATTTAAGAAGGATATTTTACTTCACCTCTACAATGATAAATTGTTCCAGGTCACTTACGAGAGGGAGTATGCTGCCAACGATGAGGAGTACAGGAAGAACGTTTTCATGAACAACCTGAAGACCATCAAGGAGAACAATGCCAAGTACGAACACGGAGAGTCCACCTTCAAGCTGGGAGTCAACCAGTTCGCTGACATGGTAATAATAGACGTATTAAAATAGCAAACCATTTATGATATTTAAAATTCTTCCCAGCAAGAAATTGTCTGAGCTAAAATATTTAAAATCTATTTAATAGTATCGGTAACAATTGTAATTGCTTTAAACAAAATTTGTAATGTTTACCCAGCAGATACAACGGGGCTTAAATAAAAACTTTGTTGGAACTTTGGAATTCAAGTGATCCAACCGTTTTAGATAACAAAGTCATTCCTCGCTAGTTATTCTAAAGTGTTGTTCTTGTTGGACGTCCTTTGAAATGAAAAGCCTTGTGCAAATTGACGGCTTTGTGTTTTATTAAATATACAATTGTTATACGTGTGGTCTTGAAAATTTCTTCAACAACTTTTTGAAATTCATAGCTTATATGTCCAGTGCTTGTAACCTTTTGAAGAATTTAAATAAAATGGGCAACATTCGTTTTAAGGCCTCTCTCTGTTATCCGTTCTTGCTGAACTTGAAACATGATACAAAACCCATGATACATACGCAACACATAGGCTACACTGTTTTGGAAATCTGTGAGAGTCGATGGATTAAGACAATAACTCTGAAAACACAATTAGAATCATGCGACTGAGAGTTTAACTATTGTTAACAGACCAACCAGGAGTTCCGTGCTCGGTACACCAACCTGAAAGTGAGCAAGAGATCCACCGGTAACGAGGTGTACACAGGTGAAGAGCATGATGTCTCTGCTCTCCCTAAGGCTAAGGACTGGAGGAAGAAGGGAGCCGTCACTGCAGTCAAGGACCAAGGAAACTGTGGATCCTGCTGGAGTTTCAGTGCGGTAAGAATATCAATAGCTGACTTTCTTCAAGTATTTAGTTAATACTATGGTTTGTTCAACCCTTAAGGAGTTTGGCCTCCCTGAAGTTGGACCTTTGGGAAAATGAATAAGTTTACCAAAATCATGTAATGATACAGTGATGATTGTGTTTCAGACCGGAGGTATTGAAGGACAACACTTCCTCAAGACCAACAAGCTCGTGTCCCTGAGTGAACAGAACCTTGTCGACTGCGCTGTGAGCAGAGGATGCGATGGTAGCGACATGGACACCGCCTTCGCATACGTCATCAAGAACAAGGGTATCGACACTGAGGCTTCTTACCCTTACACCGGCAAGGTGAGTCTCATTCAACAATACCGTCAATAATCCTAAACAGTGGAAAAACATTCCAAAACATTTGGAAAAAAGGCGTCTATAAATGGCTTTGTGTCTATTTTTCGGAGCTTTCAATTTGAATATATAATCATTTGTAGACATTATTATGCTACGTCTGTGGTAATAAAAATGTATAAATTTAAAATTCAATATATTTTGATACCGAAATTTTCTGGTATCTTCATCAGTCAACAAGAAAAATAAAAATCAATATATACTCGTACAATTGTATGCACCAATTGCGTCACGTCACTATGGACACTATCTTAAAAGTGGGCTAACATCAAAACTATAGTCATAATGTTTGTAAGAATTCAGGCTTCACAATATAACTCCATTCAAGTAAAATGTCTTGTTAACGACTCATTGGGTTTGATTGAAAAAACACACTGTTATCAAGATGACATCACCTTGATCATATTCACTGACTTGGCCAGTTTCTTACACTATTCCCAAAACTTTCATCTATAATTTTACGTTATAAATTATTTGTATTGTATTTTCGTTTATCGCATGTTCTTGGAGACAAAAAAGAAATAGCGTACTTTTATAATATTTATCGTCTTCTGTCTAGAACTTGTAAACAGTTAGCTCAAACCCAAAAGAAAACTGGTTTCGCACTGATAATTGGTGAGTTAATATTCCACAAAGTGCATTTATCTTTCAAATCCAATTATTACCAACATTTCGCCTAACTCGTCCAAAGACAAACAACTGCGCTTGACCCGTCCATGCTATTGTTTTGTTTGCTCCCATGTTTGCAAAGTAATGAGTGGCCCAGAGTGTTTCCTTTAAAAAGTAAGTAGTAATAGGAAAAGACTCTTGAGAGCTCCACTTTTCTGAAATAATACTAACGAAATACAGAAAGAGAAAACCATCACGATATGTTTGGTTTCAGGACACTGGCTCCTGCAAGTACAAGTCAAAGTCCTCCGGCGCCACCATTTCCAGCTACGTTGACATTCAGTCTGGCAGTGAATCGGCTCTCCAGAAGGCCGTTGCTAACATTGGACCCATCCCAGTTGCCATTGATGCCAGTGACTACTTCCAACTGTACGAGAGTGGTAAGTCCAATCGTTCTTTACACTCACTTTGCACAGCCCACAAGCACTTAAAATCTCTCACTCAAACTTTACTATTTCTTGTACGTGTTTAAGATGATAATCAGATCGGCTATATCGAATTTTTCCTCAAGAGTGTCCGTTGATCTAAACGGATCTATAACCAAGGTCAAACCTGAGTGATATTGACGAGGTGATGGTTTCCAGGAGTGCTTAACGACAGCAGCTGTAGCAGTTCTGAGTACGACTTGAACCACGGTGTCTTGGCTGTTGGTTACGGAAACCAGAAGCAGGGCGGAGACTACTGGCTCGTCAAGAACTCTTGGGGAACCAGCTGGGGAATGAAGGGTTACGTCATGATGGCCAGAAACAAGAACAACATGTGCGGTATTGCCACCATGGCTAGCTACCCCAAGGTTTAAGATAAGACTGATAAAATTAAACACCATCTTTGAATAACTCTTTGTGTTTTTATCTCCTGGATTTGCTTTAAATTTGTTGGACGGTTTTAAGTTTAAACATAATTAGTTGAAATATCAGGTTATCGGTCTAAGAGTATTCATGGTATCTTATTGGAAATTACATAAATTAAGAGGAATCTGCAAATATTCCAATAATATAACATTCGTTTAGCCTGGACATTATGTAGCATATATTATTATTATTTTTTCTTTTGTCTAAGTAAGAAGTTGTATATTTTTC
This sequence comes from Matsumurasca onukii, assembly GCA_018831715.1. Classification (NCBI taxonomy): domain Eukaryota; kingdom Metazoa; phylum Arthropoda; class Insecta; order Hemiptera; family Cicadellidae; genus Matsumurasca; species Matsumurasca onukii. The sequence continues at coordinate 28,083,307 of CM032065.1, forward strand.
CTTCAGCTTGATGTGCCTACCTCTGAAAATGAACACTTGGTGTTTGAAAGGCCTCAGGCTAATAAATGTTACACTATTGGAATATTTTCAGATTTCTCTCAAATTTATTTACCTGATATGTTCAATAAATTGCCAATAAATTCTGGTAAAAAGATGTTTAACAAATTACCAGAAAACGTCAGACGAATTCAAAATATTAAAACCTTTAAGTGTGAGCAAATTTATTTTACACAATGGGAGAATTCATGGAAAATTGTGTTTCAATTTAAAAGTGTACATTCTTTTACTATATATTAGTAGATTTTGTGTCTATTTTGTTGTCAACATAATTATTTTATATTGTGTATTGACAAAATATAAATAAAACAGGTTTTTATATAGTAATATTAGTCCGATCAAAAAGATACTTCAATGGGACCCCTATGAAGTTAAGATCTATCAATCAACGCAAATCAGGTGTAAAATGACGGCCGCGTTCAAATGTAATTCGCTTTTGTTGTTAGATACTGTTTGGCCCTGGATAAAAACTTACTTTGAGTTAATTCTTTATTTCGTTTTAAAACACTGTTTATAACATATCTTCAAGAGCTGTGGGTTTTATTAGATCAAGTAGAAATTAAAAAAAAAAAAACAAACTGTCTAATAAAGAATAAAATGTTTAATCCTGAGGCCTTTCAAATGCATGGGCATTCATCGTCAGAGACTCTCAGCAACTGAAGGAAAACAATGATTTTAAACTAATTAACACATGTTACGAACTATAAAATGATTGAAATTAAATAAAAGAATAATATTAGTTGTTGGACTCGTATCACCCTCCAGACCAAAAAAGAGCAGCATATAATTCTTTAGTCCACCGATTAGTTAACACTCCCTCATCAGAAGACAACTACAAAAAAGAAGTAAACAAAATCAAAGAAATTGCAAGTTTCAATGGATACAACCACAGAGTATTTATTATATACAGAGAAGGAACTCAATGGTATAATCTGCGTCTATAGTTTTGAGCGATGGTGGCGCCTCTGTGAACGTACCAAGACCCTAGCCAAAGGTCAAAACCGGATGCTGGTGGGGGCTACTTCCTGTTTTGGTTATGGCGGGATATTTAAATTATTTATGTTCTTTGTTTACTTGTTCATTTCAACTGAAAACATTTTATTTTGCTTCGATTATACTTTTAGTGTATAAACACTGAGAAATATAACCACAAAGCACAGTAAAATAGTTAGAGCTAAACAAAACAATAAACAATGAAAACATAACAGTTTTTGTACACTGTTGTAGCTAAAATAAAACCATTTTCTTTATTAGACATTTTGATGTTTTAAATTTCTAAATCATCCAATAAGATCCAGTTCTTCAAGATATATAACCAACTGTTGTAGCTCATAAATAACCCTATTATTGTTGTTACAATTTAAAATTTAAGTTATGTTGAAATTAATATTAAACATTATATTTGCTTTAATTAAAAGTATTTTCGACCAACATTCCGTATTATAATTTAGGCTATATATTCTTTGTTCTTTCTTTTTTGTTTGTTTGATAATATTTGTTTACTAAAGGGGGATTATATATAAAGGTTTTCATTCATTCGCAATATTATTCATTCATTCATCATTCATTCGCACAGGTTTTGAAGCAAATGCCAGGTATTATAGCCTAATGTATCAAGAGACAAATACAGTATTAAATTACAACTTCAGTAATGGGTTTCTTTTATTAACACTGAAAAATACTTATTTAAGTCTTAATGCATTCATCGTATTACAGTATCAGGCTATTTCAGCAGTTGTATAAGGTTTCACTTATCAATTTAATAGTCATAGTGTCAAAAATAACACTTATAAAAGAATTACTGTAGATTTTGAAAACTTTATAGCTTCAAATCCAATTTTTCTGTAGTGATACTTTTCTGCTTCTATCCAACTTTCATTATAATATTTCTGCAGTGAGACATATTTCTCAGAGTTTTCATATCCTTTAGCTCAACATTTGGTCCAAGTAACCACAATACATTAATGCTCTGAAGTTGAATTCATGTAACCTAAAAATAAATACACAGTTTAATATATTTATTAACCTTTTACCGTCTCATCTCAAACACTAGGTAGGCTATTATTTGTTGTTATATTTTGTCGGGATCAAGAACCAACCATAGTGTATTGGCTTCACCTTGCCTGGGAAATGAGAACCATGCCTTGTTCAGGTGCAAGAGCTAAAAGGGTATCCCCTCTCTTGTCTGATGGTAAAACAAGGAAAATAAAATCCCTGGGCAACAAAAAGCTACCAATTTTAAGAATTTGAGTATATGTTAAAATGGCTTGATATAACACTAAGCAAACTGAGTATTGTTTGTAGATTCAGAAAAGTTTTGATTTATTACTGGGAGGCTAACTTATTAACCTTGCTGCAGATTATTCATTAAGATCAACAGTGTTAGAATCTGTAAAAATAATTGTTTTGTGGACAAAGGTAGCTGAAACTCTTGGCTGGGATTAGCTATATTAAAAGTATAGTTTGGTTTTATCTTGAGAAAGGTCATAATATTTACATTAATGGTTTGTACGTGGTTGATGCTTTCAGTAGAGCAAAAACAATTTTACAGTAATCCTAAAATGCCTGTGCAGTCAGCATTGTTTGAAATGGCTACATTACATACTTTAATACAGAATTTTACAATAATTTAGTTGAGAAGTAACTTGAATGCTGTATGCTATGTTAATTTCTTTGTGGTAGCTTCATAGTGTTGTTTATCCGTCATATGCAAGAATTGTAGGTGCCAGGTTTATGCCTAAGTTACATTAATTTTTAAGAACTCAAGTTCTTTATTTGTTGATAATACAAAAAATACAATATTCAGTATTACAATAGACCTACTACGTTTAAGGCACACGGGGGGCATATACTAGTTCCACATTTTTTTTATGTTGACAGAGGTTGCTATATAAAACATTATTTCATTGTCAAATTGATATCCAAAGGGGCAAACAATGCATTTTTATTTTAGACACAATTCTATGACCCATATTTTAGACACATTGATGATGATTATGAATATTTCTTGGAGTAGGAGATGTCACCGAGTATGCCAGTAGCTTGGTGTCTGGTCTGAAGATGAAACCTTTGTTTTTGAAAGGCCTAGCCGAAATATAACATTTAATTATTGGATTGTTTGCAGTACTTTCTATTTTTAAGTTCCAATAAGAAGCTGTTTCCAGATAATTATTATGTCAGTGATGTTCCAAGATGTTTCCAGATATTCCAAGATATTTTTTCCTTAAAAGATGTATTTTAAAAGGAACTGCACATTTGTTTATTAATTTATTCAATCTACATGCTTTTAAATAACAAACACTAATTCAAATAACAAAATGGATGTGTATGCTAACTTACCTGGACTTTTCATACACTTCGAAATTTGCCCAAATTGAAAATGTTGTTACTATGCCTTTGTTCACTATTAGAATGATTTGAAACTTATTAATTACGGGTATTTACATTTAATATTATGCATTTCCATACATGCAGTGAGACTGTCATTATTATTTATGTTTAAGATCGGCATATTATATCAAACTAAACTAAAACTAGTGTTTAAAATCTTGTACATTATACTCAAATGAGGAATTGTGTAGTAGAAAGTAAACATGTCAACATTAACCATATTTAAACAAGACAGAAAATTTGTCGATATGATGTTGAAGGTGGTTTATTCATTATTAATAGCTGATTGGCAGCACACCTTCTATATATTAAAAATAAAACTATTTTTAATTTTTAAAAATAAAAATAGATTATAACGAAAAACTAAATATTCATATTTCAGAAGGACCATACCAGAGATTAAATAAAGACCCTACAAAACAAATTGAGGTTAAAATTTACAAGATTTTAAAAAGAATGAAAAATACATAGATAGAAAGATGAAAACCCACTTAACACCTCATGAATCCACTCCACCTTTTACATACGAGGGCAACCGAAAATTCATAAACCTGGTAACCCCTAAGAAGAATAATCATTAGTACAATTGGATCTCCAGCATATAACTTGTCAAAGTTTCTCAAACAATATTTAAATCCTCTTTTGAATAATAACACCACATTGAAAAATACTAAACATTTCATAGACAGTCTAAAGAATGTTACGATCGATCAAGATGACATATTAGTTAGCCTAGACATCACAAACATGTACCCTAGCATACCAGTGAAAGACACACTTTTGATTGTTAAAGATTTACTGGAGCTAAATTCAAATGATAATGTCCCCTCGGCAACAATATTAGAAATGCTAACTGTGTGTGTTGAAGACAACTATTTTAGGTATGAAAATGCTTACTACAAACAGTTGGATGGTCTACCTATGGGAAGTTGCTTGAGTCCCATTTTAGCAAACATTTTCATGGAGAACTTCGAACAAAAAGCGTTTTCAAACTGTAGTTTTCAACCTAAGTTCTTTAAGAGATATGTCGATGACTGTTTTGTGATTTGGAAGTATGATCTAAATTCGTTAAATATCTTTCTCAGTCACTTAAACTCAATTAATGCTAAAATACAATTTACTATGGAAGTTGAACAAGAAAAGAAACTACCCTATCTTGATGTCCTTGTTGACCATTCAAGTGAAACAAAATTATCCGTTTACACAAAGGATAGCAATAGTGACTCATATTTAAATTTCAATTCAAATCACTCTCTATCAACTAAGATTGGCATAGTCAGGAACTTGTTCCATAGAAATAACCTTGTTTCAACTCACAAAGAAGAAGAGTCAAAAGAAACTAAAAGAATATATGACGTTTTACAATCTAATGATTATCCTAAACAATTCATAAAAAAACACTCAACAATAAAACAATCAACCATTCTTGACAACAATGAAGAACAAATTAAACCTATTTCATACATAACAATTCCGTATGTTAAAGGACTTTCTGAGAAAATTAAAAGAGTAACTAAAAAATTTAACATATCCACATCCTTTTCCACAAATCAGAAACTAAATTCAAAACTAATAAAATATAACTACAAATATGATAAAAATTTAATTTACAAAATTCCCTGTCATGACTGTTCTGACGTTTATATTGGCCAAACTAAATCATTTCTAGATACAAGAATAAAACAACATAAATACAATGAAAAATGCTTAAATGAAGAAAGTAATTTAGTGTTGCATAAAGTTTTGAAAAACCACAAAATTAATTATGATGAAACAGAAATTCTTCGTTATGAAAAAGATTTATTTAAAAGGACAATATTGGAAACATCATATATGGACTATAAATTCCCAAATTCACATTTTAGCAAACCCTCACAGACCATAAACCCTATTTGGAATAATTTGTTGAAAGAAAATTTAAAATTATAATTATAATCATACATATTTATTGCTACTAACTATAGATATTTCTTTTTCTATGTGTATAGCCATATGATTTAATTTTAAACTATTTGGTTTTATAATTGTTTATATTGTTATTTTTGTAATCTGAAGAGGGTTTTTGTACAAAAACCGAAATATAATTTAAAAATTAAAAATAGTTTTATTTTTAATATATAGAAGGTGTGCTGCCAATCAGCTATTAATAAAGACAGAAAATGTATCAAAACAATCAAATAAATTGTCAGCCAGCTGTGTTTAAAATAACAAAATTCTGGGCCAATCGCATTGTCGTCTCGGGTGAGGCGTCAAACGCCAGCGTCAGCCGGACCTAAAACAGCCAATCAAAAATGTACCACATGAAGGCGGTGGCGCTGTCTTTGAATGTACCCGAGAACTGCATTATCCTTTTTTTCTTTTCTTCTTTTGTTCTGCCCTCTAACACGGTTCGTCCATTAAAGATAACTGTGCCTGGATACAACGTTCAAATGATTGACAATATAATAAACAAGAAAAAACAGAGGCAAATTAAAAATTCGAGATCAACCCTTTTTCAAACAATTATGACCCCAAAAATACATGGAAAAGCTGCAACTACGGTCCTCTAGCTGATGAAATAAGGAAAAGTTTCAAAAAATATTCAAATAATAATTTATCTTTTTCCAATAAAAATAAGTTAAAATTTATACTTGGCAACCCTAAAGACAAAATTCAAAATGAAGACAAATCAGGAATATATGAAATACCATGTAATAACTGCGACTGCAAATACATCGGACAAACCAAAAGGAAAATTAGAGTTAGATTAAAAGAACACACATACAATTTTAAATATAATAAAGAAAATAAGTCCGCCATTGCAAAACACTCTTTAGAATCAGGACATCATTTTTCAAAAATTAATCTACTAAAAGAAGTTCAAAATCCAAAATTATTAGATGCATACGAATCATTGTTCATGAAGAAGAATCAAAATTATTTAGTGAACAAAGAGCCTGGAGCGTTTCAAAATTCACCGTTTCTCATATAGTATCATGACCAACAACTAATATTATTTTTTTATTTACTGTTTATAACTTTACATGCTAAACAATAGTAGATTTCTGACATTTTGACGTTTAGTGAAATGGGATTGGAATGAAATCTCATGGTGTGGCTTAAGTTTTCTGGTGGTCTGTCAGTATATTACTATCCTCATTTTTGGAATACAATTTACATATTTCAAAAATATACAAACTTGGTAATAAATGATAAATGATAAACTTTTAGTATGATAAATGTTTTGTTAACATTGTCTAGGAGGGTACTACCCTTAAACAATTAATTTAAAACATCTATTGTTTTATAATTCAAAATGTTTTAAAACTGTACCACAAAATGGTTGCCAAACACCCTCTAGCTTAATAAATCATAAATATAGATTACCTTCAGATAATTACGAGTGTAACTAAATACCGGGTTTGTGTCACGCGGTCCTTTTAAATGGGTTTTAGTCCAATTTCACAAGACCAGGTTCTATACTCAGTGTTGCCTGTCAAATGTCGTGATCCAATAATCAAACGACTATCTGACATTTCCTTCTGATTTCTTTTTTGTGTTTCCGAGTGATTCACTTTTCCCTGAAGAATAACTCTAAGCAATGTTGAGTTAATTGATGAATCATGTTGTGTGTGTAATCTTATCAGCAAACCTGAGCAATAGAGACTCAGCTATTTCAGTGCTGAGTATGGTTCACCACCCTGATAAATAATCATTTCTTTCATTTCCAAACAAAACTCGTTTGAAATCTTTGAAACTAAAGTTTCTAAAACGTTTGATCAATTTAACTTTTAAAATATCTAATTCTAATTAATTTAACTTACCCTCACACTTTTGTTCATTATTTGTTATTTTCCCCTAAATACATGATATGGGAGAAGAGTTAGGAAGGAAGTTCCGAAAGTCTGATTTTGCTGGTTAACGCGCTTGACCGAGATACTTACAAAAGAAACATCTGAATAAAGTTTTGTGAAAATCGGACAAATAATGTGATTTGTAGAGATGTTACACATAAATGTATGTATATAAAGTGTTGAACAAACACTCAAAACCTGTTCTGGGGTCAGGATCGGTGCTCCTTTTATGGTCCCGGGCATAGGTCCTACCATACTGATGGCATGAATATCTCATTTTTCAAATAGAAATTCGCTATAACAGAAATATATTTCACTGTAATGCTCGAAGCTACGTGCATTGCATGCAAAACAAAACCAACCCTAACAAATAAATCCAAATACTATACAATAGACATCATACAAATAACGCAGAAGGCTTGTTCAGTTGAACAGGGAGTTTTAATTACATACTTGAACATGGGTAGATACTGATTCCCTTTCATGAAACAACAAGTAGAGTATCTCATTAACCTTTCAATGGGGAATCACAAATCAAACACTCGTGAACAGAGAAGCTAAGTTTCAACTATTGCTTTGAAGTATGAGTGAATAAAACATTAAACCTGTTAGAATCAACAATAGAAACTCTCTTGTCTATTCTCTGTGTTACTGCTAACATGATGTACGTTGTTAATTACTATAGTAATGTAATTGTTTTAAATAAGTTTTACTATGTTCTTTTGATTGGTGGTTCTTATAATTTCATGAGGAGCTCAAATAACTTAGTTGGACATCTAGTTAACTAAATATTATTCTGAGCAGTTATGTTTTTATGATTTGGAGGAATACACACTGCTGTAAACAAAAATAGCAAAATATTTAATGTTATTGTTTATATCTGCTAGAATACTTACTGAGTTGACATTACGTCGTAAAGTTCTTAATAAACACCATGCCACATTATTTACTGCCTTAGTCAAAATATAAAATATATAAATAAATATAAATATGAATGATGGTAAACACCATCCAAGTAGTGTTTTCACTGATTAGGGCTTGCGGTAAAATTCCAGAAGTTCAATTATTAGATTCCAGATATGTTTTCGATTATCGATGTCGAAAACCGATCATCGATGGTGTACTATGAGGAGTACGTGATGTCACGGAAGTGAGAGGAAGGTTAGGGAGGGGGTGATTTCCCAGAGCGCGACACAACGTTATAATATTGAGTATTGACCTCAATACTTGAGTCAACACAACTCCAACTGTCAGGAAATATACACCTCAACATCTCAACTCAAATAATTTTTTCAAAAGACTTTTCCATCGTGTTATCAGTTTTGTGATTAAAACTATAAAAGCAACATAACATGAACAGGTTTTGTGATCACATAAAGAATAACTAACAAACAATAAAATTAAAAAAAACATTCCAACCTGAAACCATCTACGAATACACAGCTAAATTGGGTTTAATTTCAGTAGAAAGTAGAAAATAAAACACATTTAATGGTGCTGTCTTTGAACCAGATACTAAGGAGTCAAATACCTTTAATCAAGTAAAGTCGAAGGTAGATCTCATGAGTGGTTTCATGGAATCCTCCAGGATGGGATGGAGAGGGTTGAAGGAGATGTGGATTGTAAATGATCACGTTCTGTAGACTAATGACAAGGGCCAACAGTGCTTCGATTGCTGGTAATGATTTTCACTTTCTTCTTTATACTCGATAAACCGTACAACAAAATAAGTAAAACTCTTTGTGATTTTAAAGTATACTCAACCTCTCCAGAAAAAACGTGAAAGGGATGGGTTTGCTTTATATTTTGGCACACAAATTGTACACTAATTGCAATAAAATATATCGATTAATAACACTTGGAATCGATCAGTTTTGATGCTCTAAAATAATTAAATTACACTTAACTTGAAGTCCTAGATTCCACGCTTTCTTTATGACGGTTGACCTCTCCCTGTACCTAAAATAGAAATATTAAACTAAAGGTGTATACTTTAGAGTATCTGAAAAACATTCCATATGAAAGCCCCGTAAAGGACGTAAAAGCTATTTTCTGGTTTTACTCAAGTTAAATGTAATGGATACGGAGTAACATTAATCAATTACCTTTTTTCTTTTTAGCGTTATACGTTTTCTAGGCCGGTGGTCTGCTTCACCCTCCATTGTACCGACAGTATATTTTGCATCAAATAATATGTGTTTAGCGGTTAGTGGTAAAGTACCTTAAGCCTGACAACCAAGGGTTTTTCTTAAATACTTTACATTAGCTTCATTAGATAATCCTTCATTTTTATAACAGACAGGGTAAAAATCCATTGGTGGAATGTTACAACTGAGCTAGATACGAAGTTGAGGTTGAAAGAACTATAATATATGATATTGGCTGTCCCCAAACAAGAATTTAACTAACGTATCCGTTCTAGAACGCAGCATCGGTTCGGCCCATTAGACGCCAAGTTTAGACTAAATGAAAGCTTTAATTAATAGTTTGCTAATATGTGAGATTTCAATAAATACTAATTTTAAGTTTAGTAAAAATCGGATAAAATTCACTGTTTTCAAGCTGGTCAACCAACTTGAGAGCTAATAACTATTGTACGAATTTTAAGAACATTGGACAAATAATGCGACCTGTGGAGAGCTCATGCATATGCTACACGTATGCACCTATATAAAGTTTTAAAAAATGATCCAAACACAACCCTTGGATCATGACCGGTGCTCATTTCATGAGTCGGGGTCTTATTATTTAAACGACATGAATATCTCATTTTATAAAATAAACTCGATAAAAAAATGGCAAAGGTTCCATCCCATTCCCACAGAATCATTAAAGCAAAACCAACCTTGACAAAGAAAACCAAACACTATGAATGAGAAGCAATGTTGAGTTGATTAGGGAATCATGGTGTGTGTTTTGATTGCATACTTCAACACTGAAGAGTAATGATTCCCTTTCATGAAACAACACGAGTAGAGTATCTCATTAACCTTCCAGTGGTGAATTGGAAATCAAACACTCGCAGAGTAACTAGCTAGTCTTTCAACCATCGTTTTGAATTTATGTTACATATTGAGTGAATTACAGATTAAACCTGTTTGCACTAACCATAGAAACTGTTGACTGGTTGCAGTATAATCTCTTTGATGACGCTACCATACAGCTCGTTGTTGGAATTATTGGATTGAGCCAAAGCAAAATATTACACTATGGAAAATAAGCTTTTTGTTCGTGTCTGTGTGTGGGTTTGCGTGAGTGTTATTGTTTCCGCCTAACCACTAGGAAAGTAAACAGCTGGTACTGCTTAAAATGTTAATAACACGTCATTGTTCCTATCATTTGTCCGTATTCTCTATTTGGAGTAAACCCGTTAAACTGTAAATGTGTAGTAGCTTTATATTATTGAAAATGATACACATGATTAGTTTGTTATCATTTGTTACGTTATAATACTCGTAAGTAGTCATTACAAACACTTTAGTATTATATAATGAATAAATAAAATAAACGTAGTACCCTGTTAATAGATTTGTATATTTGCGCGACCGGTTTCGACTATGAAGTCATCATCTCGGCGAGTTACAACAAACAAATATTATTTTCTAAGTATAAACATAAAGGAGGTATAATCCATATGGTAAAATAAAATAAAAGCTAGTATTTAAATTGTAGAGTAAACAGCTAAAACATTGGCTTCAATTTATATGTACATGTAAAATCTTGCTTCATGATGAACCGTTCTTATTTTTTATTTTTTATTTTGTATATTTCGTCGAAAATTGGGTTTCTTATGTTTACATGGGTAGAATTTAGTATATATCCCGGATCTTTTAAATTATTCAGGTAAATGTGCAAGTCTTCCTTACAGTTCATTAGTTTGCCTTTTCTTTCAAAATCTAAAATTTCTAAGTTGTCTTCTATGCCCTTGTAAGAATGGTTTTCATTCAGGATGTGTTCAGCAAAGTTCGATTTCATTGTTGTGACGTTGTTAGATTTTACAGCTTGTATGTGTTCACGAAATCTTGATTTAAAGCTTCGGCCTGTTTGACCAACGTAAAAACTTGGACAGTCTGAACATTTGATTCTGTAAATCCCTGATTGGTCATACTTATTGCTTCGATCTTGAAATATATTACTTTTACTTTTGATCATCTGGAACGCATTATTTCGGGTTTTGTAGGTCAGTCTAAATTTAGAGTTTAAAAAGATTTTCCTAATAGAACTGTCAATGATTTTACTGAAAGGGACACATACCATAACTCTGTCGTCGGTTTTCTGACTTATGTTATTTTTCCGATTCTTTTCCTTTTTCCTTTTGATCATATTGTCAACCATTTCAGACTTGTAACCATTTTTTACAGCTAGGTGCTTAATGACCTTTACCTCATCTTTATAATCATTAATGTTAAGGGGCGTGTTGAGCAATCTATTTATCATATTGTGGAAACCAGCCATTTTATGTTGCCATGGATGGTTGGATTCCACAGGTATGAGCAAGTCAGATTGAGTTGATTTCCTAAATATTTTGAACTCGTGTTTTTGGTTTTCTTTAGAGATAGTAAGATCTAGGAAATTAATTTCTGAATAATTTAAAAGATCCGGGATATATACTAAATTCTACCCATGTAAACATAAGAAACCCAATTTTCGACGAAATATACAAAATAAAAAATAAGAACGGTTCATCATGAAGCAAGATTTTACATTTACATATAAATTGAAGCCAATGTTTTAGCTGTTTACTCTACAATTTAAATACTAGCTTTTATTTTATTTTACCATATGGATTATACCTCCTTTATGTTTATACTTAGAAAATAATATTTGTTTGTTGTTACTCGCCGAGATGATGACTTCATAGTCGAAACCGGTCGCGCCAATATACAAATCTATTAACAGGGTACTACGTTTATTTTATTTATTCATTATATAATTACAGTAACCCTCAGTGAGTCGATGTATGTAAACTTTAGTATTAACTTAATTTCTAAAAAAAAATCAATACAGCTTATTTTATAAAATATCCGGTTTGCTTATATGTGAGTTGGAATATCTAATCTACTTAGGGTTATTTGCGTGGAAGCCTTGTCTAGTCCTCTATTATGTAAGATGTAACTAATTACGAATTAGAACGCGATTCTATACGTATTAATAAATTAAATTATTTTTTGCCTGAAAAAGAGAGGTTAACAGGGGTTTATTTACTCGTTCAAACGTTAGTTCTAAAAAAGGTTTCTCTCATTTATTTTGTAATTCTGGAACATAACTAGGTAATTTTCCTCTTGCCAAACTTATAGTTTACAAGTTGCCAATGGTGGCCCACTTAAAAGAGACACACTGTATATGTCAAAATACAATTGATGGAAACGTCTCTTGAAAGAAACGGGTTTGAACTGAGATGTTGAGGTGTAGATTCCTGACAGTTGGAGTTGTGTTGACTCAAATATTGAGGTCAATACTCAATATTATAACGTTGTGTCGCGCTCTGGGAAATCACCCTCCCTCCTCTCTACCCTCCCCCACAGCATATCCTCAATATCACGTGGTTTAACTTTGGGAAAAACAATGACAGCTGAAAAATGTGTGAAAGTAAAGTAAATTAAATATAATTTGAATTTGAAAATTGAATAGAACTGTAAAATGGCAGTAAATAAGTTGCACATTTAAAAATAGGTGAAACAAATTTTGTTAGGGAATAAAATACAAAATTACTTTCACGATAATTTCCTCCGGATTACTTTTTGAACAATAAGGTTTAAATTTCAGGCAGGAGTCTAAGTTTTTCCTATTACGGCTGTATTGAGGTCATTCGAGATTTTGAAGACGATAAGGGCATAACGACCTCGAAACGGCCGTAGCAATTATAGGACAAACTTGGATTCTTGACTGAATGGTAAATTAAATCTTATTTGTGTACAAAATTGTATTCACCAGGGAAGGGAAAATCACACTCCGTAGTCGAATAGCTTAGTCTTTGTTGTCTGTGCTCAGGTTTGCTGTTTAATTCATTTAACATGTAACATAACTTCAAAGCGATAGTGTACAGCTGAGTTTGCCGAGTATAGATTTGCAATTCACCACTGGAAGGTTAATGAGATACTCTACTCGTGTTGTTTCATGAAAGGGAATCATTACTCTCCAGTGTTGAAGTACGAGTATGCGATCCAAACACACACCATGATTCCCTAATCAACTCAACTTTGCTTCTGCGCTATTTTCATCCGTACTTTTGATGTTTGGCTCCCTTTGTTAGGGTTTTCCATTTAACGTTGCATTTGATTGTGGGTAACAGGATAAACTATTGGTTTAATATTGAATTGGGTTTGTTTTCTTAAGCTTGTGGTGTGCCTGTAAATTATTTCTGGAACAATACTTTGTTGTTGTAAGGTCACTGTTAATCTCAAACCATAATTGAGTTGAAATTTTATAAATGTAAAACAAACACGCTGGTTTTGCTCACTTATAAAGAAACTAAAACGCTTTGAACATTCAGAAGTGTTCACTAGATTATTACATACTTACGTGAACTCAATGTCTTAAACTACAAATATTTTGGTAATTTTGTTCGGAGATATAAAAAGTAAAAAGAAATTCTTGAAAAACGAAAAAGCTTGTCAGCAATCGAAGCGCTGTTAGCACTTGTCATTAGTCTGGAGAACATGATCATTTACAATCCTCCCCTCCTTCAACCCTCTCCCTTCCTGACGAGCAAGATTCCATGTTAGGAGGGTCTACCTTCGAGTTGACTTGATTAAAGCAACTTAACTACGTAGCATTTGATTCTCGGGTGAATCATTGCATATTTTATTTTATTTTTACCTGACAATTTACCAAATTCAGTAGCCTTAGTGCTGATGGCTTGAAGATGGAATTTTTAAACAATCTTATTATTTATGGTTTTAGGATATTTTTGTTTTTTTTTCATTGTTTGATGAATAATACTTTTAAAGTTAAGAGCAGTGCAAGGATAAATAAATTATGTTAAGATGACAACAATCGACATACTTCCTCCACATGAAATACAAAATAAATTACCCATGGTGGATTGGAATCGTGTACGACTCAAGAGCTCATCACTCTGTTGGCGCGGGTTCGATTCCCGTAGTCACCACTGACATTTGTAAAAGGTAACGCTAGGTAAAGGTCGAGGTTGAGTGGTAGAGAGGACTTTGTAGTCCTAGCTTTGTCTCGTTAAACAAGACAAACTTTACCTTTTTAATTAATGTCAAAAAACCATCCATACATTCTTTGTTTAAAGCTTGTTTTGAGGATGGCAAAATTTCAGAGTTTAAACTGTTATTGCGGACATTTTCCAGCGTTAGTGAGCAAGATGATCACGACGTTTTGGGATCTGCGATCTGATCCCGTCTTCAGGGGAAAAGTGACCTGAACATAATACAGGACCTGACATGATAATGAGGTAGCCTAAAGTAATCAGCGTAAGCTGACCAGTCAAACACAACCACACAACATGTAACTTTTAAAATCAAAATACTAAAACTTAAAAAACTAGCCTAGAAAACCAAACCACATGCATAAGATACACTAAGACCTGTAACGCTCCCCTTTGAAAGCTAAACGAGCCGGGGACTAGTGTAGCCAGATGGTTGAGTAAAAGCACTCGCAAACCAAATTAAAACTCATGTTTATTTAATAAGTCACAAACTAAGAAAGCAGATAGACAGATCCAAATTAAAATGTTAACTATGTGAACTACTATAGAAGGGCATCGTCACTGGACTCTACGTTAAGATGTGTTCATATTAGTAACTTCAAGATTTTGGAATATTAAATATTAAGAGCTGAATCTAAATATCTAAAGTAATCTTATTTAAAAAGTAAGCTAAAAGAATGATACTTTTCTTTTAGCTTACTTTTTAATGAAAATGAATCTAAATTAATGTGAGACAACTATAACCGCAAGATCTGAGCAAATCACTTTCGGAAATAAATTAAAATTAAAAGATCATGAAAACTGACTTTGGAACTAAGACTTGATTAGGGACATAGGTTAGGACTTACCTCCCCAGGGGCAGCATCGTGAAGGGAGACCCCCACACACAGAGATTCTCCTAGGCAACTGCACCCAGAGGAGCTAAGCCAATTACCTTTTATTGCTTGCTCAGCATAACCTTGACTATCAAAACAATCTGGCCAACATTGCTTTGATAACAAGGAAGCAGTTTTAAAGGTTGTCAGCACAACATTGCGACACTATGTTATTAGAAAGAATGTGTTAGTATCTCAAAACTGAAGGTAAAAGAGATTCTTTTCTAACTTACATACAATATTAAAATCATGAAAATTCTAACTATCGTTATATACCTTAGCAACAAGAAGAAATGTTCTGTGTTATGTTTTAGGTTACTTTTCACCTGAAGACGGGATCAGATTGCAGATCCCGAAACGTCGTGATCATCTTGCTCACTAACGATTGAACATGTGCGCAATAATAGTTAAAACTCTGAGATCCATACGTCCTCGGTTCACAACCACAAAACTTGCTTATACTACTCTTATTGTGTATGTCACAAAAAAGATGACATGATAGAAACATCTCTTGAAAGAAATGGGTTTGAACTGTGATGTTGAGGTGTATATTTCCTGACAGTTGGAGTTGTGTTGACTCAAATATTGAGGTCAATACTCAATATTATAACGTTGTGTCGCGCTCTGGGAAATCAGCTCCTCTTTCTGTTACCCTCCCACCATATCCTGAACTATACGTGCTTTACTACTTAAAGAAAACATTAAAAACTGTGAACAAGTTAGGGAGTAAAGTTCTGTGCATACTTAGTTATTACCAGTTTTCATGCGTACATACGCTACAATGTTTGTTTGGTTTCGCAGTAAGGGTATTAAGTAACTAAGTACTTTATATTCGGTAGGTAACCAGCTTCCTATTTATTTTTAACTATATTTCTTAGGCAAACAAGCTGTCAGATCTAAGTGACATGATTCCCGTTCCCAACCTACCAACTCTCAGTCCTGTAGTGCCCCTAATTGTGTGGTATTTTACACCTTCTAATAATATGTTTGAGTACATGAGTAGCTGACTAATTTGGGTGGTAGAGAGGACTTAATTAGAATGGTCGGCATCTCTAATAGTGATTTAGTGATTTAATTTTGGTGCCTTAATTTTGCCTGGTTAATCGAGATTAACTTTACCTCTTGAAGTCTAATGAGACATGTTGTAGGGTTTTGCGAGAGAAAGAAGGTAGAGACCAGGACTAGAGGTTTAAGAGTGCACATTTGTGGCACCAACCTTTAATGCAGGAGACACTTTCTCTGTGAAGACAACATGTTAGAAAGCTAACAAACTGGACTGGTTTGTGCTGACCTTTAAATAGTAATAACTATAAGTGGCGGCAGATCCGCAATCAAGAGATGAACTTACTCAAAAGTGAAAAGGCCAATAACCTAAAGTTTCTTTTTATCTCTAACCATACAGAATGTTCGAACGTCACACAATACTAATTTATAATAGGCGCAGTGAGTGCAAAACTGAAAGAATAATAACTTCTTTAAAATTTAAATACGTTATAACATCTACGAATTGAAAATTAAACTAATCTAAAGCATTCTATGTGATGTCAGGTAAGTTAATGACGGTGGAAAAGGCAGGTTGAGAGGAAAGGGTGACCTAGCCTCGAGTTACAATACACCGATGTTAGCTTAATGGTGGAGGAAGGGATTAATGAAGCTTCTGTCACGGAATTAATTACTCGAGCCCTTTGACCGAGACTGCAATAAACAGAGCTTTGTTTGTACCTAAACCTTTACCCTTCGCCTCAGGCTGAGTGCCGAGTTGGTTACAACACAAACACAGTGGAACTGAACCTACCACACATGTGTTGTACAAGTTGCTTAACGGTATAACATTTTCAACAGATAACTGATACTTTTAGGAAGAATGGATGGAGGGGAGAGAGGTGAGGGAGGAAAAACTATGAGGATAAGGGGAGGAGGAGAGAATGTGGAGGAACGAGAGGAGGATGAGAAAAGAAAGAGAAGGAGAAGAGGTTGAAAGGACAGAAGGTGTAGGAGGAGGAAGAATAGAAGGAGAAGAAGAGATGGATAGTAAAAAAAAGGTGGAGGCGGAAGAGGAATACAAGAAAGATGTTAGGAGAAGAAGAAGGAAGATAAGAGAAGGCGAAGGTGAACAATGTAATAATTTATAACTTTGAATGATATCTGATATTTATAAAAAATGGTAACTGAAAATTTGCATTTTATAGGTACAAACTGTAAAACCAGGTGGAACATTAAATTGTCAAACAATCAAAATATTAAAATAAGTATTTTAAAACTATTTTAACCATTCTTTTTTACTAACATTGACTGTTTTTTGATGGATTTAGCGTACTGTAAGTATCTGTACTGTAATTTACAAAAGAGTCTACTCTGTGCTCGGGTAAAGTGAAAATGATATGTATCTTTTACGCTATGTTTTCATGTCACGTAGTCAATAGGACATTTAGCTTGAAACACACATAATGACTTCAAGATACAGAACTCATTTAGGTGAATGTTAGTATCTAAATGGGGTTCAAAATAACATGTGGAACATTCTAGATGGAAGTCTTTTATTTATTTATGAGCATTGAATGAAATAAAACAACTCGCATTTGAAATATACATTATATTACAGTAGTTGATACAATGTCTAGTTTTAAAAATTTACTAGTTATATTTATAAATACTATTTCTCTCTGAAAAGTGGGTACCACATTATTAGAAAATTACATGTCAACAAAAAATCTTACAATGAGTCCATCTTAGCTGATACTATCCTATCGCCAAATTCTGAGTACTACTCGTATTTATGTCTAACATTTGTCATGTTACTTGTCCACGCGTGTATTGTTGTGGTCATAGCTCAGTGGTACAGTGTGTGCCTAGCACCAAATCTGCCCGGGTTAGATTCCCGGGCGTAGTGGTAACTTTTCACGATGTCCACTCCCCGTGGTTCGGAAGTCACGTTGAGCCGTTGGTTTATTTCATTGGTCGCGTTGAGCTGTTAATTAATGACCCAATCTAGGGAACAGACAGCCCTAGTTTGTAACAAGACTTCACCTCATCATCCATCAAACACACTCACCCTTCATCCCTTATTCACCTTAAAATACCCTCTAGGAGTGGTCGATGTCTCAAATCAAAGTACCAAAGTAAAGTATCAAAGTATCTCATAATAAAAATAATATTAGACTTCACCTCATCATCCATCAAACACACTCACCCTTCATCCCTTATTCACCTTAAAATACCCTCTAGGAGTGGTCGATGTCTCAAATCAAAGTACCAAAGTAAAGTATCAAAGTATCTCATAATAAAAATAATATTATTATTTTAAGATATTTTCCAGAGTGAAATGTTATTCTGGAGTTGAGATTCACTACACGCTTGATATATT
This sequence comes from Matsumurasca onukii, assembly GCA_018831715.1. Lineage (NCBI taxonomy): Eukaryota > Metazoa > Arthropoda > Insecta > Hemiptera > Cicadellidae > Matsumurasca > Matsumurasca onukii. Next base: position 28,102,000 of record CM032065.1, read on the forward strand.
ATTGAAATAACGTTGACTGTACGCCTTGTGGTCTTAACTTTCTTAAGAACAAACACTGCGTTGCCAAGTTTCTTGCGTATATTAATGTAACGTGAGGAGGGTTCGAAGAAATAATTTAATCCATTACGAGTCCTGCCTACTTGATTTTAGAAAATAATACGTGAAGAAAGCAATCATTTTAACTATTCTTTCAATACTGCTTACATAAAGGTAAAATATAAATCAATATAAACCTAGTCTTAAAACGTCAAGTGAAATTCGCTTTGGAATGTTTATTGTATGGTGAATTATTTCAAACAGGAAAACTCTCCCAAAAGGACATTATTACACTCACAAGTAAATAAAAGTATCGTCATTGTTGTGTTAGTTATAAATATTAACTAGTAAAATAAAGAAATATTTAATCTTGAATTAAACTCATGACATTCGTTTAGTTTAATAACATTATAATAATATCAATGTTTTCATAAAACATTATTAGAATAATCATATGGTGTAAATCTTGAGAAAGTATTATATTATATAACAACTCTCCCCTACTTGATTTAGAGGTTCATTCGCACTACTGGCCGGTTACTTCTCTTAGGCCGTTCATTGGGTTGGAACTGATGAAGTTGGCTGGCTGCAGTATCATTGCCTGTATTGTTTGCAGTTTGTTGCGGAAACGACCGAAGCTGGTTAACATGTCGTTTCAGGGTGTATCCATTATCAAGTTGTATCAAATAATGGAGTTTCCCGAGGCACCTTATCACTGTTCCCATTTTCCACTTCATATGTCCTTGATAATGTCTGGATTGCACTCTATCACCTGTTCGAAATGACCTAGTCATGTTAGGTTGTTCAATTCCTTGAGTTTTAGGTTTAGGTTTGAGCAAATCTAAGCAAGTATGAAGTTTTCTTCCCATATGTTGTTCTCCAGGGGTAATTCCATTTTCTAAAGGTGTAATGTGATACTTCAACACAAATCTGTATAACTTTTCTTGAAGGGATCCTTTTTCTTGAGCCATACATGTTAGTTTCTTCTTCAAGGTTTGAATAGCCCGTTCAGCAGATCCATTTGTAGCTGGATAGTTTGGTGCAATCAAACACTGTTTTATTCCATGAATATTACAAAAAGTAGTGAACTCATCTGATGTAAATATTGTGGCATTGTCGCTGACTAACTGCTCTGGTAGTCCCTGTCGAGAAAAGATTTCTGATAATGCAGAAATAGTTGATCTTGATGTTGGTGCTTGTGTTGACATTTTCACTTCTAACCATTTGGTTTTGGCGTCTATCACCACAAAGAAGTAGTGGTTTTGAAATGGTCCGGCATAGTCCATATGAATTCGAGACCAAGGACTTGCTGCTTCTTCCCACTTGTGTAAGGGTACTTTTGGGGGATTGTTTCGTACTTGGGAACAAGGAACACAGCTTCTTACTTCGTCTTCTATGTCTTGATCTATTCCTCTCCAAAAGCAATAAGATCTAGCAATCATTTTCATTTTAACAATTCCTACATGAGTAGAATGTAATTCATTTAGTATTTTGGATTTGAATACTTTTGGAATAACTACTCGACAGCCCTTGAACAATATTCCTTCATGAACAGAATATTCTGAATCAGACATTTCACCATTAGTCAATTTAGTCTTCAAGGATGTTAGTTCTTCATCATGATCTGTAGCTTCACGCAAAGCATTGCTGGTGATAGGAGTGATTCCTGTAAGAAAATTTATTTGATTTTCATTAACTTTGAAGTCATCATTGAGGAAGTGATATTCAATATCATTGATATCGAGAGGTTGTCTTGATAAGTAGTCAGCGTTTTGATGTAAGTGTGATGATCTGTGTTTGATCTGGAAATTGAATCCACTAAGAAATGACGCATACCGTAATAACCTGGATGCGGCTAAAGCTGGTAATGGTTTGTCAGGAGAGAATATTTGTTGTATCGGTTTATTGTCAACGATGAGTGTAAAATGTCGCCCAAATAAATACTGATGAAGTTTCTTTACACTCCAGTAGACAGCAGTAGCTTCTCGGTCGAGTTGACTGTAATTCTTTTCAGCCTTGGTTAAAGATCTGGATATAAATAGTATTGGGCGCTCTTCATTGTCGATTGTGTGTGACAAAACTCCAGCTAATCCAAAGGGGCTGGCATCTGTAGCCAACGTTAGAGGTTTTGTTGGATCATAAGGGGTTAACACCCTCTCACTCGCTATTTCCTTCTTGATGGCTTGGAATGAGATTTCACAAACTTTATTCCAATTGAACTTGACATGTTTTTGAAGAAGATGGTTTAAGGGCTGCATCAATTGTGAGGCATTTGGTATGAACTTACAATAGTAGTTCGCAAGGCCTAAGAATGATCTCAAGGAATCTACATTTTGAGGCCGAGGTGTTTTAATCACAGCTTGAACTTTGTCATCCAACTTTTGAAGACCTTTTTGTGAGATCACATGACCCAAATATGTTATTTGTCTCGTAAAAAACTGACATTTGTCTTCATTGAGGTGAACATTGTGCTTTTGTAATTTATTCAGACAGATTTCTAGTCTCCGCAAACATTGTTCTTTGGTTGTACCTTGAACTACTATGTCATCGAAATAGGCCACTACACCCTCAAGATCTTGAGTTATTTGGTCTATGATTTTGTGGAAATCATTAGGGGCAGTTTTTAACCCGAAATTTAAACGTTTAACACGGTATGTTCCCCTGTGTGTTGATATAGCTGCAACATCTGAACTTGTTTCATCCAGTTCTACATGCAAATATGCTTTAAAAACATCTAACTTACAAAAGTAGCTACCGTTCTTCATCTTGTGAAAAATATCTTCTATTTTTGGAATTGGGTATCTTGAATCATGGAGGTGGGGGTTAACTGTGGTCTTGTAATCAGCGCACAACCGAATGCTACCGTTAGGCTTCACTATCGGAACTAGGGGCGTTCCCCACTCTGAAGTGTCTACTCGTTCAATTATTCCTTGTTCTTCGAGTGAGTCTAGCTCTTGGTTGACCTTCGACAACAAAGAATAAGGTACTGGTCTAGGTTTGAGAAAACATGGTTTGGTATTGTCTTTGAGCTTAAGGGAACATTTATAGTTTGGTATTTTCCCTATGATTGGTTTGAAAATATTTGAGTATTTTGAAATGATGGTCTGCTTTAAGTACGTGTCACTTGAATCACTCAAATTTTTTATTTCCTCTGGATATTTAGTTACTTTATTCAAATTCAAGCTACGAATCCAAGATCGGCCAAGTATAGGTGAATATGATCCTCGAATAACATAAAGCTTTTCATTACATGCATTATTTTCATGTTGTACTTGTAATTCTATTTCACCTAGAGGTTTAAAAATGTTTCCTGTATAAGATCGAAACTGAATACTGGTGGATTTCAAAGTTAAAGGGTTTAGTCCCAACTTGATGAAATCATTTTCTGACAATAATGTTACAGGGCTTCCAGAATCAACTTCGAAGGTTTGTAAGGAATTTTGAACTCTAACTGTAACAAAAAACTTCTCGTCTGTTTTAACAGAGTTAACAGCAATTATATTTTGATTTATGTCAATCAAGTTAGATACATTATCTTGAGATAAGTCTTGCTGTTCATCATCCTGTGACAGTAATTTCACATGGCCGGAGTCAGAGTTTGTAAATTTGTTTATACATACCTTTTCCAAATGTCCTTGTCGTTTGCAAAATTTACATTGCAACCTGTCCTTGAGTGTACATGATCTGGACGAATGGTTTTCATTTCCGCATCTTAAACAACAGTTCTCTAGTCCGAACTCTTTGAGATTAATTTTGTATTTGCTTTTAAAGTAGCTCTTGTCATCTTTGTTCAGTTTAGGTACTTTTGATTTGACTTGAAAATTGTTAGCTTTGTTGTTTTGAATTGTATTGTTGAATTGATTGACTTTGTTAATTTCATTTATATCATTAGCAAGGTTATGTGTTTTGTCAAAATCATGGCATTCTGTCTTAGACGCTTCAATTGATAATGCTAATTCGACAGCCTTGGTAAATGTGATGTCTGGCTTTTGTAAAATTGACTCTCTTATTTCTTGATCTCTTAAACCGCGAATTAGTGAGATCTCAACAAAAGATAAAGTACAGACCAAGCACATTCTGAACTGTTACAATTTCCCTTGAACTCACATTCACTTCCTAATTCTTTCAAAGTCGCTACAAAGTTAGATACAGAATCTGAAAGAGACTGCTTACTAGAGAAAAAGTAGTGTTGCTTTGTAAGTAAATTCTTTTTAGGTTCAAGGTAATCAGACAACAATTGAATAAGCTCGTCGTATGATTTGTCTGCCGGTAAATCCGGTGCAGTTAAACTAGCCAGTAGTTTGTAGTGTTTAGCTCCTATAGAATTGATAAACACTTGTGTTTTGTGTTTTAAACATTCTTCTGTGTTTTCGACTAAACCTTTTAACTGGAAAAAATTGTTTAGTCTTTGGCAGTATAGCTTGAAGCTTTCCACTGTATCATCAAAGGATTCGAAAGCAGAAATATTTTTCTGTTCCGCTTTGCTATGAGTTGTGGATGAATTACCTGTATCTCTTCGATGGTCTAAGTTGTGTACTAAACCACTCAAAGCTGTAATCAGTTGTGTTAATTCTTCTTGTGTGGAAGATGTGGTATTACCTTTTTTACTCGTCGCCATTTTGTTGTGTTAATTATAAATATTAACTAGTAAAATAAAGAAATATTTAATCTTGTATTAAACTCGTGACATTCGTTTAGTTTAATAACAACATAATAATATCAATGTTTTCATAAAACATTATTAGAATAATCATATGGTGTAAATCTTGAGAAAGTATTAATAATAAGAACAAATTATATATAACAGTCATGTTAATTGCTGCTTATTTATTACAATTCCATATTCTGTAAGTGTGTTGGCAAAATAATATTGATTAACCGAGCTCTATTAAAATTTGAAATACTGAAGTTATTTCATTCACTTGACATTGTGGACGCATAGAGCAACTGTATACAGTGGGCTGGAATTGGATGGCTCTTACAATCGCAGTGGAAAGACTCTCCGTTGAGACATCTATTGTGATATACTTATTGTCCCTACTGGGCTTACCTACTTAGGTCTCAAGTAAAATAGAACCAACCTTTCTGAGCTCTTTTTATATTAAAGAAAAAGAAAGAAACGTGTTTCAAAAGCACTACATGTAGACTAAAAGGAACGAGCGATAGCTGAACTACGGATAAAAGATAATAGGAGCACTCTACAGACGGTAATGTTTTGTTCATCAAATCCATCACTAAGGGAGACTGCAATGTCGTGTGCCTCACTACGAAGTGCCTCACTACGAAGTGCCTCACTACTCTCTCAAGCCCCGTGGGCTACTCTGCCCTCAGTACACTATGATAACCGCGCTTAATGTGGATCTTACGACTTAACTTCAAAATATTTTCCCTAGCCCATTAGATATCTGTAAATGCTCTAATATTTAAGGCTCAACCTTGACGTAATTATAAAGGAATTTCGGTGAAATTTTTTGTGGTCGTTAAAATATTTATATATGTGTGATTCATCTTGATGATAATTAAATATTTCGACTTTGATTTATGTAAAATGCATGGAATCGATGAAAAGACTGACGGAAAGGTGAACGAAGAATTGATGAAAAGGTGACTTTATATGATAACTATACAGTGCTTTTTGCCTTCGATCCTCCGTAACCTAACTTGGTTTACAGAAATTTTCTGTGTATTTGTATTTAGAACTATTTCCTTCGTACCCAAGACAGCCGTTTTAAACACCCTGTTTAAAGGAGAAAACACAACATACTAGATAGTGGCAGACTCTTCATCATTGTCTTGTCTGACATTTTACGACATAACCTGTTAGTACCTATCCTTGGTATTACTTCAATACCAAGTTCCAATATATGTTTACTTGTTTAAAACATGCAATTTATAGGTTAGCCTCTGTCACTAGTTTTAACAATTTAACAATTCATTTATAAGTCAATTTACAAAACAAATGTGTTGACTATATACAGGGTTATTACAAATGATGTTCCTGATTTTTATTATAAATTTTACTGGGTAAAATCGCTCTTAGACAATTTTAACTGGTACCATTGGAAAGAAAAACCCAAAAACTTTTATTTACATTGGTTTGAAAACGTATTTTCTGTTTTTTAAGTCAACTGTTGTAGGTGTTATGTAATGCTTCAATTTGAAGACAATAAAGCTTGTTAAGTGCTGGATTATCACATTAACCAATATTTTATTAGTGTCCAACCATTTTTTAGTGCCAGGTATAATGAAAATCCTCTTAGTAACCACTCTATTCACTAGTAGTAATTGAATTTTAAAACAAATGGCCGCATTAGTAAAAACGTGTTATTAATGGCTGCCTTGGACTGGATTGGGCGCGGATGTCTGAATGATGGCCCGAGTCCAGTCCTAAAATTCAAGCATTACACAACACCTACAACAGTTGGCTTAAAAACAGCAGATACGTACTCAAACCAGTGTAAATAAAACCTTTTGAGTTTATCTTTCCAAAGGTACCAATTAAAATTGTCTAAGAGCAGTTTTACCCACTAAAACTTATAATCAAAATCAGGAACATCATTTGTAATAACCCTGTATATAAAAGAAAACAAACAAGCAAACTATAACTAATAATCAACATAACAAATAATAAAAAAAGTGATAAAACCTACCTGTGATGGTACCGGGATAGACCAACTGAGGTTTAATATTGTAAGTTGAAATTTTATTAAGTTTGAATGTGATCCATAAATTCACCCACACTGTAAATTGATTTATTAATTAAATAGGATTTTAATTTTAGTTTGAAAATACCCAAATTGGGTTCAGTTTTTAAGTTTTTCAGGTAGTTTGTTATATAATTTAACTCCAGCTTGACAAGGGAGTTGGTCATACGCCCGAAGCCTGATAATTATTTCTCAATACGTTAGAATACCTTGTATTATGTACGTGAAAGTTAGCTCCAGTTTCTAAATTATAATTAGTCAGACAAAGAACAACTGCTTCAAAAATGTACGTACAAGGTAGTGTTAATATGTTTAATGTTATAAAAATTTCCCTACAAGATTCTCGAAATCTAGCTTTAGATAAGATTCGTACAGCCTTTTTCTGAAGTATAAAAAGGCGCATAAACCTCTGTTTGAAACTTGCTCCCCATAAAGCAATGCCATAATTTAAATGAGGATGAATTAAACCGAAATAGGCAGTTCTCAAAATACTAATTTTACAATAATCGGATAAATTTCGAAGAACAAAAATTCCAGATGCAATTTTAGTGCACACACACTCTCGACCTGAGAGCTCCAAGATAAATCTTTATCAATATGGATTCTAAGAATTTTAACACTATTCAACTCTTCAAGGATTCTGCCGTGTATCATTATCAGGGGGCTGTTATTATTGATATCATCAAACCGATGATTCAGTCTATAATATAAGTAATGTTTAAAGTAAACTTTAATAGACTAGTTTTTAAAGTTAATTCATCAAAATATTGGTAAAAAGTATTCACCTGTTCAAAGCATGATATTTCTAAATCTTTGATATTATTGTTATTTAATGTGAGTGAAGTGTCATCAGCGTATAAAATAGTACTCTTAGGATTTATAAACCTGTCTACGTCATTTATATAAATTAGAAATAGTATTGGTCATAGTATTGATCCTTGAGGCACACCAAATCTCAAAGAGACTGAGCTTGAAAGAGTACCACTAACCTCATCTTGCTGTGTTCTGTTAGACAAGTATGATTTTATCCAAGTATATGGAATCCCACGAGTACGGTCATATGCATACAGTTTATCAAGTAATAAATCATGATTGACACAATCGAATGCTTTGGTCAAATCGATGAATATACTTGCTGTTTGTCTGCCGTTGTCTAAGCTTTCAATGACAGTTTCAAGAAGTTTATTGACTTCAATGGTACTTAATCCTTTTCTAAATCCGTTTTGGTTTTTGAAGAATGTATTGTGCTTGGATAAAAAGAAAAAAGGCTGTTTAAAAAGAGTTTTTAACTTATCTTTCCAATAATAGGTAAAAGGGAAATTGGTCAATAATTAGCAACATCGTGACAGGAACCTTTTTTATAAATAGGAACAACTTTGGCAGGTTTCTGTATATTTGGAAAATGACCGGTAGAGAAAGACTTATTGGTTAGGTATGTCAGCACATGAATGATTTCATTAGAACATGATTTGACAAGCCATGAAGAGAGTCCATTTACATCTGTTGATAGTTTTGATGGAAAACCTTTAATTACCGGATAAATTTCCTCTTCTGAAGATGGAGTTAAATACATGGAATTTACATTGCTTGGAATGTGGTTGGTTGAAAATGGTTTAATTTGACAAGCATTGGGGTACAAACTTGTAAGTTGTAACTGCTGTTGTTAAGAATGTATTGAAGTGTTCTGCAACCTCTAGTGGTTTAAAAATTTGTTTTCCATTTGAAATAAGTTCTTTTGGTTTTTTGATACTTTGAGGTTTGTTAAAGTTTATAATTTTCCAAGCAGTTTTTGATAGATTAGTATAATTTTGTATTAATTGATTTACTTCGTATGATTTAGCAGCTTTTATTACCTTTCTATAAATATATTTGTACTTTTTGTAGTAACTATTAAAACCTTCGTTATTAGAATTTGAGAAAAGCTTTGCGTAAATTTTTATGTTTTTTCTGGACACTAAGATTTCTTTTGCAATCCAAGAAATATTCTTCTTTTTGAATACTTGTTTGCACGAGTTTAAAGGGCAACTGTTTTCAAAATGATAAATGAATGTATTTAAATAGTGAGAAAAAGCTTCATCACAGTTTGTATTATCATTTAAAACATTGTCCCAAGATTCATTTTGTAGTTGAGGTTTTAGAAGGTTCACGTTTTCAGGATATATTTTACGTCAAGTTCAACAAGTAAATGTTACCTGTGTTTTAAATTCTACAATATTAGTCTAAGACAAAGTAGCCATGACATTGGAACGATTACTCTTTAAATACATAGCACTTTATAAAAGAAACGCTTGCATACGGTTGTGAAGCTTTCAAAAGTCTAAAGCTACTATTGAATACAAACTTTTTCAAAACAAACCGTCACGAAATACATAGAAAGTACAAGTGAGACGTGCTTAAAAACAGAAAATCTAAAGGGTGTAAATTGGTATGCATGTCTGTTGCGAACTTGTTATCAGACCCCATACTTTAGGTGTACTCGCACACATTTTTATTGAGTTTTGTTGAGTTAAGAACATTTATATTTTATTTCGTCATGTTACAATGAATATATGTATGTATTTACCGTATTTAGATACGTGTGAGCTCCAAATAGGTCGCAGCATCCGACCGATTTTCATAAAATGTAGTACAAATGTTTCTTTTTTAAAACTCTCGGTAGTTGAGACAGAGTGAAGTAGAGACTGTCAAAGTTATTGATTGATGGACAATAGTTAGAGACAGAATATTAGATAATTAGATGTAGTATATTGATTCTATAACACCCAGTCACACCGAGCTATTTGAACACTGCTACTGGCCTCATGTGTGAAGTTTTGGCATAACAACGTAGAGTCAGCTGATTCTATAATACAGGTCATCGAAAACAATGCCGTGATTTCAATTAAATACAAAAAAAAACTATTATAGATATTTTATTTATTTAACGAGTGTAATGAAAATGTAGGTACAGGGGAAAAATAGTTTTTTTTATATGTGATGTTTTTTTTTGAAGGAAAATGATTGTGCAAAATGTTTTGAACTGTTGTTTTTGATATTTGGAGTTCAATGCTTCTTCGACCTATTGCCTTTTTGGACTCCTAACACAGGATCGACGGATGCGTTCGACATTTTCCTCAGAGGTTCTCGGTCGGCCTGTTGAGTGTTTTTTCTCAACGTTTCCTGTTTCTCGAAACTGGTTGAACCATCGACGAATAGCTTTGTCATCTGGGGCGATTTGTCTTACATAGGTTTGTCTATAGCGTCGCTGAACACTCACAATTGATTTAACTCAGCAAACCAAATAAAGCACTGTGCGTTCTGCTGCACAGTCAACATCGAAATGGCCGAATAGGCGTAGGTGCTATTTGCTCTCCATCCAAAAACGTGCTGTCCATAAAATCCCTGCATTCTTTTTCGATGACCCTGTATTGACATTCCGCAAACCATTCCGCATTTGCATACCTAGCAGTGATAGCTACTTAAATACCCGAATGTGACTTTTATAACCTTCTTGAGATATTGAAGACAAGGAAAAGAAAACGTACCAATAAACCATTAAGCTTTTATTTTACATATAAAAATTACAACATTAATTAAGTTATTTATTTAGTCTACGTAAATTAAAACACAACCAGAATTATAGTTTTCAACACAACTTTTTAAGGATCACATAACATCATAGAGTTCTAGAGAGCATAACATTGTACTAGAATAACACAATAACACAACCAATAAATAACACTGGTTATAAGTAACGCTGGTTTAGATCACACTACTCATTGTAGTAAAACCCAATAGTAATGTTAAAATGTCTACGTTTCTATTATTTCGCTTGGAAGTGTTTTATATAAATATCGTAATTTGGCACAGATTTTGTTTGGTGCTGTTTTCGTGGAAGATCGTTTATAAATTGGCTAACAACAACCTGAGATTCCTGGTTTCATCAGCATTAGCAGTAGTTTAGGTACAGTTTGTCATTTAGAGAAACAGAACAATGTTATGTATACTGTACATATACAGGGTGTCACAAAAGTGTGTAGCGTACTACTCAAAATCGGATTCTACGTGCGAAAGTAAGTTGAAAATGACGAATAACATTTTTTTATTTCGTCTAAGTTTAGCCGTAATCCACCAATTTGTAAGTTTTTGAAAATATGGAACCATTCAAACACTCTTTGAGATATTTTGTGACACTTGGATTAAACCTGAATTGTGTTCATAATAATGTTTGCCAAACATATTTTTTATCTAACTTATCAAATTTCTAAACGGCGACCATTTTATATTTTCAAATTCTAATGGAATCAAATTGGGATTTGACTTTAAAATCTTTAAATGGCCACCATTTTGAAATTTGACAAGTTAAATAACAAATATTTTTAAACAATTGTTATTAGGAACACAATTAAGATTTATACGAAGTTTTAAAAAAATATCCCAATGGGTGTTTGAATTATTCTATATTTTCAAAAATTACCAAATAGCGGATCACGGCTAAACTAAGCCAAAATAAACGATGTTATTCAAAATGTTTGACTTACTTTTGTATGTAGAATTCGGTTTTGCATAGCGCGCTACACATTTTTGTGACACCATGTATAGGCCTATGTTAGTTATGAAAAGAAAATTACCATTTATATCTGATAATAACGATTAATATTGTTAAATTTTAAATGATCACATTTTTACAGGAAAATAATTTTATTGTAGTTTAAAAACAAACTTAATTCCTTTTAAAACATCACTTCTCGGGTACCAGTAATAAACACATTTCTGTAGGTAATTGACAAGTTTAAAATTGTACTTGGGTTCTAACTCATCCAAAGTGTTCAAGCAAGGAAGTAGTTCTACATACTTCATAGCAACCAGCACTATTAGCGTTGTGAACGGGCTTATTTTAAAAGTGTGAAACACTCACCAAAGCTTACAGGGTCAAGAACTATCTTTTAATTGATCGTTAATAAAGTAATGTGCAATATAACACGCAATATCAAAGTACATTTTCTCGAGTTGATTTCTTGAGTAAACTAAGTAGACATAAAACACGTATAGAACGATGTAAAAGCAAAGTGATTTCGAATGGGCTAAGCACGTGTTTGTTTTAAAATTTCATACGAGTTGAAAAATACTAAAATTTAGACGTTGTTAAGTTTCTAATTGTAAAAGCTTTGTAGACTTTCGCAATGGTTTAGTAGAATAATATTTCACAAAACAACTTGATTGTCGTTTTATACTTTGAATACTACTTTGTACACAATCGTAAAATTCCATCAGATCTTTATAGATGCATGCATAAAAACTCGAGGGTAGTTCATTGTTATTATGCTGCTGCTAATAGATTGAAGATAATGTGTTTAATTGCTTAGTTTACATCTCACTCTCAATTATGTCAATAACCACAGTCCATAAATATTTTAACCGTACAAATACTGTTTTTTAAACGTTAAAAAAATTCTTTCAACATAAAAACTTTAGTGTTTTCTTAAACTTTCGTACACATTACGTTTAATTAAGGATATTTAGATGTATTACATAAGTTATTCATCAACCTAATTTTGTTACACATAAAATCGCGGGAAGCTTGGAAAATGTAAACACTTCCCCACTACTGTACAGAATCACTACTTATATAAACAATTATACAAACATAGACAAAATAACAAACGCAAATAGTCAACGTCGGACCCAACTCATCATGGTTCTTTATCTAGGATCCACGCGTTTCTTCTAGAACGTTTCAACAGTTTTACCACAGACAATATAAGCTCTCTCTCTTTACGTGTATTTGGGTAGGAAAGTCTTTTAGAAAGAAAGTCGACGTCTGCAAGCCGAACGTTGCCAATTCGTGCACCGCTCACCCCCAACCCCTTCCACTCAGAGCAGAGAGCTTCTTTTGTCTGTGGTTTTTATCTCATTAGCACCATGCGAGAACTATCTGCTAATGTTATTTTGTCTGTGCTGTAACTTTAAGTTCCTACCTTAGCTTCTAGAAGCTTCACCCACACGACAGACGTTTTGTCAGTTCGGTGAAATGTGTAACATTCAGCGTGTGAAATATTTCTCAATGTGATATCTGGTTTCAAGAAGCTTTATACGGATTTTACCAGCCGAGAAAATAAATTCAATCAAATTTTATGTAGTATGTAGAGTTTTTAAGCTTACTAGTGACAACAGCTGTTTATTTTGTAAGGGGTTTATCACAGGAAATTCCTTCGAGGGAAGCATATTCAATATTCTATGCCGATAGAAATTTGTGACCACAGTCATAGGAACTTATAATACTTAGTTGTTCAATAATTGATTTGACGTAGTATTTTCATAATATGTTTACAAATATTTACCATGCTAACCGCTTTTGTTTACGTAGTATCATACCATTTCGTTTGTTCCAACCACAAAATCTATACAAAAAAGTCCACATATCCACTTCCAACTTGACAAAACCTCTCCCGTAGGAGGAAGAAGTATTGACTACTACATAGCCACAGGTAAGGGAGAGCGAGCCCATGCATTAGTCCTACGTATAAAATATACAGCAGTAGAAATCGAAGAGCACTTCCCTCAAGAGTACACATAACATATTCTAGAAGCGCACATCAACACGTGCGTCGGTTAGAGCTAGGTCAAGCGCACACTCAATATACAATATGTGCGTCAGAGTAGCTAGGTGTGCGTCCAGCTGTCAGCTGTTCGTTGAGCGATTAACACAGAGTACACGTTTTTGGCTTGTACAATTTTTTAAAATTTATTTACTGTTAAGAGCTAACCATATGTGTTTTTATTCACACGATAGTTGTTGGGCTGGTCTTTCAATAATCTCATAAGATTCAAAATAGACCCAAACGGTAAAAAAAAATTAAAGAATTGCATACGATTGAGGTGACAAGAATATTGATTCAAGATGTTCACCCAGGAGCAGCTGACTCACGAAATTTGGCAAGACAAATTTTCAAAGTTCTAAAAGCAATTATTGGTTTTTTTGCACCTTCAATGGCCGATCTTGTATCTAGCTATTGGCCACACGAGCTTGATGGAGACAATATAGAAAATTGTTTAACTGTACGGAAGTAAGTACAAAGAATACACCATGATCTCAGACATTTACACTAAACACAAAAGATGTGCTCCTTTTAAATTTAGTGAAGACTAAACATGTGTCTTCAGAGGAAAACCATTAATTGTTCCCGTTTTAGATACTCCCAAATACACAAAGTAAAACTCTACGTACACTCTCTGCCTGAAGCCCGTACAAATAGCTTCAGTTAAAAGGCGCAGTGGTGCTATCGTACGGTAGCACTTGGTACTACGCGGTTGAGATACTTGACACTAGTGGCGCTGTCTAGGGTGTTGGTTGAGTAACTATAACTAGCCGCTAGTAAAACCAAATGTAAAAGCTGTTATCTATATCTACTGTATTCTGTGTTATCGCTCAACGCAGTCGATAAGGAGCGTGCCAAGTGTCTAGCTAGAGCTGTGCTCGGGACGGGTCGAGATAGGACGGTGCATAGTAATTGAACCAGTGACTCGAGTTTTCTGAATAAGTGCTAATTTGCTCTTGTCGATGTGGGATTTTCCTTCAATGGTGGAAAAATTATGAAAAGCAACAACATGAAATGTTTTAAGCTATCGAAAGCTTGACTAAAAAGGTATATAATTTTATCTTGTCTTTCAATTTTGTTGAGCGTTTTGGTGTTTTTTGATTGAGTGACAATTCTAAACCGATATAAGTTAACCAGTAACTACGAGTAGATACGGAATGTTTTAGAAACTCTAAACTCAAATGAGTCAAATCCCACATTAAGGTTTGTAAGCAACCAAGTACACTTATGCACCATTCATAAACTAAACACTATGTTTAACTTGGAAACAAAACCACATGCATGAAGCCACTTATCCTAAGACCCTATTAAGGAAGTACGGATAGAACGAATGATGCTGCGGCCTGATGAGCAGACGGCCTCTGTTGGGCCTCTCAGGGGCCTCAGGGGCGGCCTCGTCAGCCATCTCCTGGTCAGGAGACACTGCAGCTTGGTCTGTTTGTGGAGGGGTCTCACTCTTCTCTGATGGTTGTGGCGGTGCAGTTGGAGGCTGGACTGTTGACGTAGTGCCAGATCCTGCAGTAGGGTTCTCTGTTACGACGAAGAAATCATTGTCGGTGTTTGGCTTCACTGTGGTGGTCGGTCTTAAGGTTGAAGTGACGACTTCCTCAGCGACTACTCTCGTGAAGAACTTTGGCTCACCGGTCTCCTTACGCTCAGCTGCAGTCGTGACTTCAGCAAATTGGGGAGCTTCTGTCTGCACGACTCGCGCACTCGATTCATCAGGGTCTCCGTTGTTCACGTTGTAGACAGAGAGTGGTGGAAAGTGAACAGCTGCTGAAGGTTTGTTTTCTGGTTTCTCCGGAAGAGAGTCTACTTTGCTCTCTGAAGACCTCGTGGGACTCCTTCTCCACTGCTTTCTGCGTGGTCGTTACTCCTGGTTCAGACGTAGATTCTGTCTTGTTAGGAGCAGCTGTCGGCTCAACAAAGGGAGAATGACCTCTCAAGGACGGAGGGATCGGTTTAGACTGAACGATGATTTTTCGTTCTTTAGATTGCTGCTTCGTCTCTTCTGAGCTTTCGTCTGATGTTATCCTTGCAATAGAGTTTAGTGGAACTTCCAATGGCGTCTCATCCAACAACTCCTTCTCTGACTTGACCGGAAGGTTGATCTTCATCGTGGTCACGGACGTGTTGCTTGTGGTGGTGGTTGGCTCGTCTGTGAGGATGTCCATGGAAGTCTTAACGGGCTCCTCAGCGGCAGACATCTCCTGGGGGAGGGCTGCTGTGGAAGTGGTGTCAGTTTCTTCTGTTGTGTGAATTGGAATTTCCTTCAGCTCCTCAGCGGGTGGGCTGTCGTTCGTAACCTCAACGGAGTCAACCTCTGTCAGACCTTTAAAAATTTGAAAGAATACATAAGATCAACTTGTTTTACTCAATAGTCCCATTTATCATAAAATATGCAAACTATATTGTCTAATTATCAGTGAATATAGGGATAAAATAGTCATAGTATTTAAGATTTCCATTCAATATGATCCGCTTGATTTTATAAGTTTTATAAAACAAGTAACATAACTCTTAAAGAATATTCTTACTAGTCTCAAAAATAGCTGCAAAGTTCCCTGCCCTAAAGCGTTAATCATAATCCTACTTAGCGTAATGACTCGGGTAAATGCTGAGAATGAGGCCGCATAAAGGGCGGCTTATAACCCTAGCTTTGTAGCAGGTGCGGTGTAAAGTCTAACCCGACCGACCTATAACACAAGCCGGCACAAAATATGGCCTCTCCTTGTGGTGAGGGTGGTAGAGGGGTGAAGGGGGAGTGTGGTTATTGCGTAGTAATATTTAGTGTGCACACGGTAAAGTGAAATAAAGACTCGTTGTTTTGCAGACCAAGATATTTCCCTTTCACCTCTTTATGTTCACTGGATTTATGTGTGTTTAACATTTTGGAATATTGTGTGTGACCTGGGAATTGTATTGTTATGTACATTGGACAAGGCTTGTTTCTTTTTTTAAAGTAATATCGTTGGTTATCCTTTTGTATTTCTTGGATAACAATTAAGCTTTAGTATGCTGATAGCAGTCAGAAAGAGGTTGAACATATATAGTTTATCTTTGAGTTATCTTGTTTACGATAAATTACTCTAAGTTAGGATCTTGTTTTGTGTGTGTGGATTTTTAATATCTTACAATAAAAAGAGTAACAATAAAACCAATCATGAGGAAGTGTTCCACAAGGTCAAGGTTTAATCTACATTACTCGGTCCCATTTTACTTCCTACTCTGATTCTCTTGCGATCTCGTTCATTCACCTTCCCACAGATAACAGAGCTTCTACATAGATCCAATAGGGGAAACAGTGAATAGTGAAAGTGCTTTGAAGTAGAGTTGGAAACTCCATCAGCAAGCTTAATTGTACATCGTTCAGTGCAGTTTGGGTGTAGTAGGACTCATCAGTATAATTATGGTTTCGATGTTGATTTTGCATCCTCTTTATAATGTAGGAACTAAGATCTGTGGAGAGTCTTTAATGTCTGTGGTCTCCGTCTGAGTTTTCAAACATGTTATTCTTCCTCATTTCGTGTCTGCATTCGTGTCTTGCTTTAAACTTCTTTACAACTCTAACCAAGGTTCCTCCACCTTCCACTTCCTCTCTCTCAGACCGTCTAATCACCGTTCCTCCACCCTCACAGATATTCCTACATTGTTTACTCACCCTCAGTGGTGGGCACCAAGTGCTGTGACGACGCCATGTCTACTGTGACATCCGTGTCCCTCCTGTGACGAGTTGGCTGGTCGTTGTCCCAGGTGTTACTGCTGGTAGCCTCCGTCAGACCTTCCGTGGATGACTCACACGACAGCTGTTTCATCATCTCGTCTCGGTTCTGAAATGTGGTACAATTTAGAAGTATAGAATAATATAGAAATGATATAATGTCAATGTTCTTATTAGAATGTTGCAAGAATGTGGTGTGTGGGAACTTGATAGAATGTTTTATTTGTGGGTGTTTGTACTCTAGTGGCTAAGTTGCACAAAAAACCTTTTCCTAGTGTATTACAATTTATGTTTGTATAAAACATTTTAATAATATCGATAGAAATTATGAATCAAAATCAACTATACCAATGTATATATGTAATATAAATAGCACAATATGTAATGTTAGCTTTAGTTTTCCTCTACTTAAGTTTTCTTGTACTTAATGTAAACTTCGTACTTTTTTGTACGAATTCCTCCCCCCCTCTATACTATTCAAACTTCGTAACAGCCCTAGAAACGTAATTAATAGTCTTTTCAATATACCCTGGTTAAAACCTACTTGATCGTTCGGAAATACCATTGTGTTACATTAGCTAAGTAATTAATCTTAAACAACTAAGAATGGTTAGAATAAAGTATACAGCCATATAGATTAATGGCAAGATTGAAAAGGCCCAACAATAACAAAAGGCTCCCAACTATGTCTATAAAGCTCCATTTTAAATCGTACACGTGTTTTGCACATATCAAACCTCTAGTGCCCCAATAGTCGAAAGCAACTGTTGCCAATCAATGCACTAAAGTAGAGAAAATCCAATAATCCAGTAAGTGCTATAAAAGTTCACCAAGTCAATAAATTGCCACGAGGCGACGCTGTGGTTAATCCAGTTAGCTCTTTATGGCCTCTTTGCTTCTAAGAGGACCATTTTAACTTTTTATAGCGCTTTTAACTTTAGTTCTCATTGTTCTATGATCTGTGTCAAGAAATACGGCTTCCAAACCAAAAGTATTTTGTTTTAAAAAATGTTTTACTATAGATTTTTATTTTGTTTAAAAACATTAAACTAATCTAGGTTTATAAGAGTTTTAAGGGGTTTTAAAAGGTTTATTCTATTTTCCTGATGTAGTCCTTACCCATACAATGTTAATCTTATTAAATGCAATAATATAATGCTAAAACAAGTATTTGTTTGTGATGAGGAGAACAATTTTTAAACGGGGGTGTTCGTGAAATGAAGAGAGGGGAATATCAAAAGATACAAGTACAGAATTTTGAGCACTTTTGCATGTAATATAATCTTTGTTTGATAAAGCTCAATGCTGTTATTGTAAACGGCCAGTGTAAATTCAGTGTTTATATGCGACAAGTTAGACATTCAAGGTTAAATACACATTACTTTTACCGTTTGTCAACGAGTTCAAAATGTTGTCTTGATGACTGGAAGGGGTAAAAGTCTGAACTATCCGTAAGTACAGAAATTACGTCAGTTTGTACAAAATAAGTTTGAGATTTTCTAGATGAGCTTGCAAGTATTTAAGGTATGCGTTATTCTTATGTAGCCTTAACTACGCAGATTATATATAACACGCTGTATACAACGTTACCACCCTTATCTCTCGGCTTTCATCTCCCCTTACCTTGCGGCTTAGCTCTTATTACTTATCTTGTGGTTTAACACCTACCCTTATCTTGTGGCTGAACTTCTCTTGTCTTCTCTTGATCATCTACTCTTGTGGCTCATCACCCACCCCTTTATTACGGCTCATATGAAGCTTATCACCTACTTTATCTGTTGGCTTATCGCATACCCTCATTTTATCACGTACCGCTTGTCCCTTGCAGGCGATACGCCTAGTGCCCTCTAGTCCACAGTCTGAGATGAGTTCCACAGCCCCCTGTTCCGGTAGGTAGGTTACCGTCAGAGAGGGTAGAGAAGTCAACATGCAGCCGTCTTCCTTACGAGCCCAGTTTGGAACTGAAATTCAAGGAAACAGTTATTACAGTCAACACAATTTAATTTTTAAAATGACAAGAAATCAATAACATAAATAATACATATAATAAGAAGTTATACATCAGACAAGCAAAACATTAAGCAAAAAACATGCTTATTTTTAAACTTACTTTTTAATTTACTTTTAAAGCCCAGTTGGCCAGAGCATTTTATGTACTTGGGAACAACCTGGGGTCGTTGTACAATCAGGGGCCAAAGTAAGAGAAACTTCTCCTACAAACAAGTTTTTTAAACCTAGCTCCAGTTTTACTAGGCAAAAATACAGTGAACTGTCGTGGCATGTGCTGCGCTGGGAGACCATATCCTTAGCCAACAAGCCTGCATATTGTTTCCCTTAAAAGCAATCTGGTGTCACTTTGATTAGAGGACACATGATTGAAACGATCTAGTGAGGAAACAAATAGAACTGCCGCATTTTGAACTCTCTGTATTCTTCTAATCTTCTTTCGAAATACTATTACTAAAGGCAGGGTTACAATGATTCATGATAGTAGTAGATATATGTAGTGATAATGAATTTAGAGTAGAAAAAAACCAAAAAACCTCTTCAAAGACAGATACCTTCCAGCTGGCAGATGAATGAGGCCACCTCCGGACCGCCGCAGGAGAGAGGGTGCCACCTGTAGTCGGCGGCAGGGTCCAGGGCGGCACATACAGGGTTGTCAGTCTGAGGAATCTGCTCCTGCCAGTAGCCACCATTCTCCAGGGGCTTGTAGTCCCTGAACATGGGAAATATATGTTAGAACTTTGCCTAGATTAGATTAGTTGTTGGAGTCATAAGGTCAGATGGTCAGGGATTGGTTAATGCACGTCTCCCCTGGCGTGCCCATTACGTGTGTTTAGGTATAATCCACGCTATCACCTTGATGTAAGGAGGTTTGATAGGAATAGGACACAATTTTGCAGTGAAGCAGCGACAGGCCACTCTTTTACATTTAGAGGATTTCAACTTCCAAGTTTAAGTACAGGCTAATCCAAAACTGTGAAAAGCCTCACGTACAGTCATGGCTTGCCTCATTGACATGGACGCGTGAAAATCAGCGCATGTTGAACATAAGTAAATACAATAAATAAATACACATTTTATTCCATAAACAACATGAATTGCATTGGAATCGTCAATTATTTCGAAAGCTACAATTTTGAAACTCGATACTTACATTGAGAACTCAATCATACATACAATCTTTACAACATACGGGTAGATAGTTCAAAAGCTGCTTGGAAATCATGTGAGCCAGCAGATACCGGTGATTGGGGGTTGGAATATCCCAGCCCAAGAGGTACATATAACCTTAAGATGCCAGTTCAGAGCGATGGCGTTTTAAGATGGGCTTCACTATCTAACAGCAGATTTACCATTCGCCCAAAATTACAGCGAGGAAACAGACACTTTCTACCTTAGGCTAGAGGTAGTGCTAGTCTTTCGACAATTTTGCTTCTTGAACATTCAACAGCCTAATCATAGCTACTTTCTACAGTCAAAATTGCCCAAAATATATGTTTGTATTTTACTGCACAATTAGTACTTAGTACTCACGTCCAGGTGAACTCGCCCTCGGAGCCGCTCCTCTTGAGTCCAACCCACACACTGTTCACCACGTCCAGCTCCTTGAGGTACGCCCTCGTGGCGTCGTACTGCTCACTCGAGTCCACTGCACACAGACACTTACATACAGTGGATAGGATTAAACATGGTTATGCAGGGTGTTTTTGAAATCTCTGGGCACGCTTTGTAAGATTGTATCACATTTTTAACCTTTAAACACGGGTCCAGCTTATTTCATTAGTCCGCTAGCCACCATTTTTTAATACTTTTGAGGAAGTTTCATATTGCTTTGAGAGTTTTTCGAAAACGAAAGTTTTGTATTAAATACTCTTTTTAATTAAAATCTTAACCTAGGTATCTTACCATTGCAAAACATTTTAAAAATCGCATTTTGAATATTGACAAAATTTGGCCAATTATCTTAAGTTGAAAACAAAATTAATTAACAGTTTCGTTACATTCTATTTAAAGGGTATATACTACTACAACTCCTATGCAGGTTAGGGTTACAGCAGAGTTTAGCCTACCGCTCATTCGAAGCGGTTTACTTTGAAGACGTTCAATAACTCTGAATACAAGAACCAAAAGTAAAAAAAGGTTGGTTAATGGCAAAACTTTCCGAAGTATAAATATTTTTTAAATGAGGTATCCCACAACTTGTACTTAAAAGACCTCTAATGTTTATCCAGTGCATATTTAAAATGAGGTACCTCGTAATTTTATCATGACTTGTATTTAAAAAAAAGATTATCTCGGGCTTATAGTTGAAATTCCTTGGAGGGGGAGGACAATTCTTTCTTGGATTCTTGGGTCGAAATAGATCATGATCTTTCAGTTAGCTGTTTTGACTATCAACAAACCATACGAGTGGTGTGCCTCACAATCACCCCGTAACATACATTTTCAAAACATCATATTACTTCTTTAACACTTTACACACATTTAGTTTTATACAATTTAATAATGTTACAACAAGGTAGGAGTACAGCATTGGTAAGGGAGTGAGTCCATGCAATATTAACCAGGTACTAGTGTAGTACGCTCGATACCCGTGACGTCATAGCCTGAGTGTCTTACCCTTGTAGAATACACAAGTCGCACACTACACTCACGTTCATGCACCTTTATGCACATTCTACTTACAGTATTAGAAAAAACACATTAATCAAGGGCTCTAAACACAAACTTTGGGACCTAATGTTGTTCAAGCATATATTTTGTATGTATATTACTTGTTGAATGAGATAATAGGAGGCTTTCTCTATCTAGAGTTAAAATAAAGGGCGTGCAGAGTGGAGAATGAAAAGTCAAATTGACGATATATCCTGACCAATCACGTCAGGCGTTAGAGAAGGGCGTGGTCCACCAGCGTGTCTGGGGGAGGATAGAGTGCGTGATCGAAGACAGTACTAGTTGGCTGACAGTAATCAGGGCCGAACTGTATATCTTCCCTATATAAATTAGCTGAAATGCTAGTTATAAATATTTAAATCTATTAAACTACTTTGAAACGTAATACAATTTGGTTAACATCAAAAATTAGTTGGATTTTTTTAATGCTTCCTAATAATTTTCATGAATTGTGACAAAGCTACTGCCCTGCCCAAAATAGAACTTAAAGAACCCCACATCACTGGCTGAGATTTTGAAGATACTACTGACGCTTGAACAGCAGACTGATAAACGCCTTTAGTACAGTGTCAGCCATCACATAACACTAAGCTTACAAAACAGCAGCTGATAAGACACGCTTCAAACGCCTTGCTCGAGTCACAAGCACTTGTGTCGCCAACCGACTACGTTTTGATCTTTTAACATAAGTTTAAACATCTCCTTTACAAATACTAAAGTGTTATAAATTTTTTTCAAATCAATTCTTTCTTCTCTCTTCTCGTGAACATGTTTTGTATAAACGAAATTCTTACTTTATTTAGAGTTTTTTTTTCTGCTATATTAATTTTTCTTTTAAGTTTGAATTTATCCATAAACCGTTATAAAGTTAAATACTTTTTTTTATATAGTGCTATACAATCTCAAACAATGTTAAGTTTGACTTGTTACTCATACAAATGTACCTTGTTCAAAAAGTTTTTAAAGTTTTGAATTTGTACTTGAATAGATACTTTATTTTGTTTAATTTCTGTTCATACGCACTAGAATTTGCCTTGCAACACAAAGTGTCTGTACATAACTAACTTACTCGATCATAAACTCTTAATTACGGTTTAAACTAAACTCATAACTCCAATCCTTTACGAATATCCCCAGTGATCCTTGAGCTGGTGATACAAGTGATGCACATATGAGGCAGTTATGTGAAGCACATATTCACCACACAGAGTGCTGAGCTTGCAGCTTAGTGCATATGACACGTGCATGTTTGTGACGTCACTAAGAGATGTTGGGGGGGGGGAGTGTTCAATATACGTGTAACCTTGGCTCTTAATTTATATCATGTTAAACATGCCTGACACTATCTTTAACTTTAAGATAATGTCCTGTATGAATCAGAGATACAAGTGCGTTCAATGCTGATCGGGAATGTAATTTTATCTATAAATAACGCCGTATTAAAAAATGTATTATCTGCAAAATAAAATGTACCGTAGTCTTGTATATGTTTAAATTATATAGAAACCTTTGGATTTAGTGAAGTGGATTTTTTACAATTGTATAATGGAAGTCTTGAAACTGGATTTAAATAATTGCAATGCTATGACGACAATGGGCCATTAGTGAGCCTCTCGGGCCAGTTACGCACAGTTGTTTCGTAATAAAAATGAGATTTTATTTTTCAGAAACAATTAATTTTTTGCAAGGACAACTATGTATTTTCATAGTTTACATTTAAATATGCATACCTTGGTTTAAGTATACATAGGCTTTTTACCAAGCGACATTGATAAAACTATACAAATTCGATGAAATAAAGTCATCAAAATCATATGTACACAACAATATGTTGTACCTCTTAACACATTTTCTAAAAATTGTACAAGTGGCGTGGCTTGAACAGTGCAAGCTTTACATTCTTCTACGGAATGATCCTACGCGTGAACTTTGACGTGGTGTACTCACAATAATTTGAGTTAGAGAGTGACGTGTTTATCCCCAACCCTCCTAGAAATTATATACTAAACTAATATGGTAGTGGAAAAATGGACACTTCCAGTGTAAATTCTGAGTTGTCTACCTTTTTTATTAAATTTCCTTTGGAAAAATATATATTCATGCTGTCAGCATGATAAGACCCAGACCCAGACCCTCAGACCCCCAGACCAGGTTTTGAGCATTTTCAATAATGAGCAGATTTAAAGATCTCAAAACAATAAACTTTATCCGATTTCCATAACATTTTTAAAAATATGTATTTCTAAGGTATCCACCAATGTACAAACAAGAACGAAAATAAATTTAGTAGTTTCAAAATGGCGGCCAGAAAAGTGATTGTTTGCTATAACAACGTTATAAGTAGTTCGATTTAAATTAAATTTAAAATACGTTTACCTTTACGATATGCAACACAACTTGCAAAAAGAAAACTTAAGTCTGAGGCCACGTAGGGCCCGTAATAATGGACCACTAAGTCTGAGGCTGAATCCCGAAGCGAAGCTGGGAGTGGTGCGAAAAAGAGTAAACAATTGAAAGGAAATTCGATTTACTCGTACCAGCAGAGCTAAGCTACGGGTCGCCCTTGGTTTACTAATAAACGTATAAAACACTTAAGTGCTTCTATACGCACTTTTCTTGCGCACTTTTACCTGTGACGAGGTTGCCATGATGGAACTGACAAACGGCGTCAGCCTCGAACCACGTGATCCGGTCCCGGAAGTAGCGGTAGAACACCGGAAACCCTTCTTCCGGCAGCAACCAAACACTGCTGATGTTCACCTGCAACATACATAATCTGTGTTCATACATTTCACGTCCTCTTAACATTGCATTATCAGCTGAAAAGTCAAAACAACAGTAACACATTGTTAACACCTGTAATTTATAGCTACAAAACCTTTCATATTTCAAAGTGTGGAAGAAGAGAGTTGCCTGTTAAAATCAGCTTTGGGATGTAATTTTCAAAAATATACATTCGGTAGCTACTAGTTACTCACGAAAGCAAAAAATCTTTAAAATAGCTTTGAAACTATGTTTGTTATTCATACGCAGTTAGGCCTTACTGTTTCCAAGTGTATATTTTCTCATGCATACATTTTACCTCTGTAACCTCTGTAAGTAAAGAAAGTCTCAAACACCAAAATGATTTGCAATCTCATTAACAACTTATAAAACTATGTGGATAGATTTAAGTCTTTATTTGATGTACAAGACTTTCAACAATAACAATAAATTCCATGAAATTATTAAGGATAACAGCCTGGAGAACTCAGACTATTACTGTTATAGAGAGTTGTTTACTATCGTAATTCAATCCTTTACAAATTTCAAACCTGATTTATTACAATAAAGAGGCAATTTTCCAACCATGTTAAATGCTCTTTTTAGCAGCAAAAGGTCATTTCAGACCATTAATTCCTTTTTATTTTCTTGCAACGAGTAGTCATACCGTTATAAACGACCCCCTAATGTTATGAAGCCGTAATGAAAGCATCATTACATTAGCAGTGGGGAGGAATGGTAAGAGGTGCGAACTATAAATAAATAATTTGATACAATACTCTGCCACTCGGACGTGGATAAATATTTATAAAACAGCTTTCTCGTGTTATAGAAGCACACCTAGATGGTTTTGCGTATCAGATGTTACAATATTCTACTCCCAGTACATATGAAAGCCCCTCCACCATATGAGTTTGCAATATAAAGTTTCGTGTGTTGCTTCTTAAAGTTCAAGCGCAAAGTAGAAACATGTTTAATAAAAGAAGTTAAAGAGAGTTGCGCTTAGACGGATGGGTTTAATAACAGGTGGGCTTTTGTAGATCGTATTTTTATACACCTTTATGCAAGTTTGAAAGTATCAATTTTTACAAGCGGTAGTGAAGGACAAATTTATATTCAAGCTACATCTTCGTGGTGGTTTAAAGCTGTAATATATATAAGTTAAACATAAAATATCAATTAATCTATGGGTATTTTATATTAGAGTCATTAAAATAGATGGACTAGATATGGGCCAAACGTCATTTAGTCAAAACAAACTTTATAGTATGCCTAAAATCTGAATTGTAATTTCATTTCAAATTTTTCATTTTGTGTTTTATTTATTGGATTTAAAAATGTTATTTTATTATTACTAAAGCTAATGTTCGTATTATTTAACAAGGTGAAGATAATACTAAAAAAAGACCTCTCCACCACTCAACCTCGACCTTTACCTGGCGTTACCACAGTCACTGATCTCCGGAGTCGCCGCGATGCCAACCCGCCACGAGTACGCCAAACAATTTGTTTTTCGTATTCACTAAATTTATAGTCTTTAATAAAATGAATCATTAGATACAAACTGTTCAGCTGTTGGGGGAAATAATAAACCGAAAATGGATATTATAAGCTAAAAAATAACATGTTGAATGTTTACACAAGAATGTGAAGACCGCGTCGTCTGCAGCGGAAAGGCTCCAGCCTGACTGTCTCGACATAACTCTGAACTTGAAAGCGCTATTGACGTTTGTCTTCCTTCTTTTATATCACTTCTAGTTCAGAACACTCGTCCATTATATCTAAGAGTCAAATACACCAAGGTCTGTGAGTTTTCAACTGCAGTTCCGTATTTGCGAATCCAAAATCGTATTTTCAACCCTCAAAAATTTCCCCAAATGTTGCTTTTTGGGGGTGGGGGCATTTTTAGAAACATTCGAATACATACATATGCCTTATTGTACCTTAGTTTGAACGTCCTAGATTTATATATAGGGTGTCCAGTAATTAGGGGATCAAACTTCACCAGGTGATTTGTCAGGTCATAATAAAAAAGTTTCCCATAACACAGGCCTATCTCACTTAGTTTTCCATCTGTATGTCTGTCTGTGCTTTAGCTAAATAACATTTTTCGAGGTTAATTAAGTTATAAACTAAAAACTTGTTATTATACGAGTAATTAAAAACAACATTTAAAAATTAATTGGACTATTTTCTGTTCCGGTTTTAAAATGGCGGTTATAATAAACTTTGTAAGCTCAATAACTCAAAACCCTTAAACCCTGGTAAATTCACAAGAATAACAATACGTGGCAACAGTTTTCCTGAACAAACTTCTCTATTTACATTGAACAAACATATGTAAATAAAGGTTTGTGCTCAGAAAACTTAAACTACTCCGTTGTTACTTATTGCACCACAAAGAACTTGGTTAAAATGTTTATAAAAACTTTTCCACGTATTGAAACATACGTTTGAACATTCTTGTGTATTTACCATACAGCTTAAGGGCTTTGAGTTACTAAACGTTTACAATTTAATATGACCGGAAGTAAAAACTAGTCAAGTTTATCTTTTAAATATTGATTTAATTTCACTAAAAGTATTTAATTTTGCAAAGTTTGTATAGTTTATACCCAAAATACATGCTTAATTGGACCTCAGCGGACCGCGATGAATAAAATGTGAATCAATGGACATAAGTCAAGTAAACAAAGCTTAATTGACAAGAAAACACAAGCAGACAGGAAACTAAGCGAGATAGGCCTATGTGTTATAGGGCATTTTTGTTTTCTATACGATCGACAAATCATTTGGTGACGTTTGATCCAGTAATTACTTGACATCCTGTATAATTATATATTTTGCCGCAAACAAAATTTGTTTATCTTGGTAGTATATACAATACAGGGCGTGATTAAACGGGTTTTATGTAGGCTTGTGTGATCAATACTTTTGTTAGCCTTAAAGACAAATTTTAGTACGTTATACTCAACAATACGGCTATTTAACTATAAAATTACAGTTATAATTTACGTTAAGTAAATTGTTAAACCATTATCCAACCCAAACTAAGCAAAGAGGAAATGTGGGTAGAAGTGGATCCTAGTCATTTCACGGCTTGTTAGACTGAAGACCAGGGTAAACCTCGTTCCCACAAGTCAGACAACCCCGCAACCCCCCTTGGCCCCAAGGGGTTCTTAAATCTACCCCCCCCCAGCCATAGGAGGGGTGTAGGTGTATGCACTATGCTACGTCAGTTACCCTACTTCGATCAAGATAAAGTAAAGCGTACAATAGATGCAAAATCATCCTTGCTTTTTGCGTTAGTTGACGACACAAGTTGCCAACTTTTTTATTTATTGTTTGAAATTCTTAAAAAGTCACCAACGTTGGTTTTGATTGCCTTTTTGTCTTAAAATGGTTTTTGCCGTAATAAAATTACCAGAAATATCAGTTTTGCACCAACATGTGAGAGCGTTTTAAAACAAGCACCAAGAAGGTTTTAGAATATTCATCTCGTCAAAAGGTAAAACAACATTATTCATTAGGCACTTAATTTAGCTCGTTATTACATAATTGCGGAATATCAAATATAGAAATATCATCAAAGAAACTAGTTTAACGAAATGATTAACTTAACTCCCACCATCGTTTAGACATATCAGACCATCACCTGCGTGGTTTGGAAGTCACGTTAAGCCGTTGGTCCTTGTATTTCCATTGGTCGTTGGGCTATTATCAATCAACCCATTACTACCACTCATCACACTCATCCTTCACCACATATTTGCCTTAAAATACCGCCATGAGAGTGGTCAGCATCTTAAATAGTGATTTAGTGATTACGCAAACATGAGGCTGAAATTGGCAAGTTTCCTCTAAAATGTTCCAGTATAGTGGATGTTCCTGCAGTATTTGCATTTATGTTGAAATTAACAATTATTTCAACAAAACACCTTATTTTCCGTTTAAAATATGGCACTACAAATTAAACCAGCACGTCATGTGAGTGACTGCAACGAACGCTTTCATTATTTGAAAAATTACCCGTAACACATGGGCGCAGTTAGCGACGGAATACGGAGCCATCAGTCGTAAAACTGTTCTGGAAAATTGAAATGGACCATAAAACCAAACGCGCTTCGCATAAATGTTCTACAGTCGTCGTTCCCTTGGCTATTGGCCTTTTCATCACCGTGCACTCAAACAATGGAACTAATGTAATTGGAATCTACGCTAAAAGTAATGATAGTTGACATTTTACACGCATATAAAAGAATTGTGTCATGACGAATATGGACGTTAAACATACGCTCAACGTAAAATGCTTGACTTGAGATTATTTTATTTGCGTGACTCATAAACACAAATCTTTTACTAGGAGCATACTGTAAGAAACGCGCTTAAGCGAAAGGAAAAACAAGTGCTTTTTTAGGTTTCTAAGTCTGTATCATTGTAGTTTGTCAATATTTTGAAATATTATCCATAAATGCACTTAATAGTACTCTAGTTCTATCCAAGATTAACTAGTGTTCGTAGTAATATGAAATATACAGGTTCTTTTGTTTCAACCAAAATTACAATATTCAAACGAAACACTAAAATCAATTTATTTTAAAGGTTTTTTAATCTTAAAATAATACTACGTTTCTTTTACCGTACTGCCAAAGAATACACCCTTTTAGACCTTCATTTCGTAACAGTTTATTTTAATTACTTATCTACAGCATAAAACACACTATTATAACACTTATATTCTAATAAAAATTGGATTTTTGACGCCACGGAAGTTTGGTTAAACTCCTATTCTTCTCTTCCAGTCGAGTGAACGGTTCACTGTGTTGGTAATTACTGCAGAGGATGAATGGAGTTTGAGGTTATCACTAATTGACGCTAACGTAGCAGAAAATCACTTCAAGATGTTTTCTTGTCTCTTTCTTTCAGACTAAACACGAGTCCAAAATTTGAACTGAGAGCAAAGTATTTCTTATACTGTTTTCATAAAGTGTGCGGGGGAAAATCACTTTTCTTTATAAGCTTTATAACGAAAAACTTCACAGTTGTGTATGTAGAGTTCCTATTTCCTGAAGATTTTCACTATCGCAACATAAAGTCTACGCAGGAAAGCCATATTTCGAACTGATTTTTCATAAGCTACGCCCAATTATATGAATCTATATAAACGAATCAGATTCTTTGGTTTGTCAGATAGAATTAAGATTGATCTGGGATGTTGTCAGTGTGTATTTCGTACGGGATATTGGTACTTCTTAAATAAGTTAAACACTTCAACTTGCATCACCTTTCAACTTGCCAACTTGCTACAACTTTTCCTCAAGAAATGTTTTCTGTCGAGAACTTTCAGCTGGTAATAAAGTTTGAACACGTGTCAAAACTGAGTGAAAAACAACACAGCAAGCAACTTGAGTTGTTCCCACAACTGTATCGGTTCTATGGCAATTACATTAAACTTGCCGTGCCAGTGTTGCGGTGAGATTGAGAATTAGTCATGTGACGTCAAAGTTTATCAGCTGATAACTCATTGTGATAGTTGGATTGGCATATATAACAACTGACATTACAACTTTGGCAAGAAAACACGTATTTTAATCTCACTTTAATCATTACACTTTAATCTTAATTCTCTAAAAACACATGCAACTCAAGTGAAATCCTATCGTTGAAATCATGCATTCCACTAATGAATGCTTTAGTAGGCTGAGATTTGATCAAGTAGATAATATTTTGAGCAACGATGTAAATTCCACCTTAAAGATTTGCGCAAAGCCCGATAGACACTAGTTGGAAAATTCAGTAAATCCGATAGGACATTCAAGTTTTTAGAGGTTTATGTTGATAACAATTTATATTGGGAAAGCCACATTGATCACGTATGTAAGAAGGTTTCCTCCAGAGTTTTTCCATTGAGAATATCTTTGCTCAATAGTCTTTGAAAATAATTTACTATTGAATAATCCAACCTCATCTTTCCTACGGCAAATAAATAAATATTTTAATTTTAATGAATTGACATGTTTACAAGCATCTATCTCAATCGTCCATTAAACTATAATACTTAAGAATAGATGAGCTGTTACAAGACTGTTCAGAGCATTTATTCTTCAAAAATCTGCTATTCGTGTTGTTTGTATTGTAATTCCTAGAGAATCATGTAGAGAGCGTTTTAAACGGTTACAAGTACTTTACCTTGCCTTCAATTTATATATTTGAAAATATCATGTTTTGTATAACTAAGTGAGACTTAGTGCAGGGTAAGGGCATACATTGGAGCACAAACTGTAAGACTTTTATGACCAAAACTGTTAAAAAATAAAATAAAACAATATTTGCTTGAATATTTACTAACTAACTAAACTTATAAATTTTATAAAACTATTTCTTTTTTTTCAATAATTAAAATAAATTACTATTGCCCTCATTTTTTGTTATTCATCCGATTCATTTTGTAAATAATGTGTCACCACCGTATATAACTTCAAAATTGTGCCAAATATTTTTAACACAGTTCTACATAAGTAGCAACACTCTGCGAATAGGGTTTCCAGGAAGGTCTCAACTGCAGGAACAAAGCAGATCCTTGGAGCACAATGTAAGACCCGCGCTTGAGGAACTTTAGGAAACCCTCCAGAACAGGAACAGGAAACCCTCCAGCTTCCGGCGACGCGTAAATTAACTTACTTACGACTTTACTTCCTGGTGCGATACTTTTACATTTCAAACTCGTTTTGCAACTTGTTTATAGGGTGGTTCGGCTTGTTCTCGAAGGTTTGAAATACTTAAAGTGTTTCTCAAATATGCACAGGTAGGAAAATAGCACTATTTGGGAAGCTAGCATTAAATGAGTGTGAATGTAAAGTTTATTTCAACTCAAAAAGAACTAGTTTGTTACACATGAATGTACTAAAAGCAATTGAACGTACAATCTACAAGTATTTATTTTCTTAATGAAAAATAATTTTAAACGACAAAAATTTGTGTTTTACTCTTTTTTGACCTTAGATACCTTAGATAGATAGAACGACAGTTTCATTCTATTTATAGTCGTTCATTGGGTTACAGGAGGGGAGGTTTTAGAATTTTGAGGCTAGAGCTTTTCACTCTACATACAAGTAAATGTCAAATCATAATACTTTACCTACACTTTGATTCCTTTATGTTCCAATCACAGACCCAATAAAGAACTGTGCATCAAAATTGTACAACTAAATATTTTGTTTGGATTTCGGGTTTAGGGACAAAGTCTGTTATTGATGAGCAAAATAGGTTGCAACATTATAATCCAAAAGAAACTAAATTAATTGTACATGAGGTTGTTCGAGCAGATTAGATTAAAAATACATAACCGGCAGTAAACTTAAGATTATTAATTCAAACCAAAACTTCAAACGTTTAAGAAAAAAAACTGAAAACGCTAAAGCGAATTTGTTTGAAAAGTGAAAGGGAACAGAAAATGTACACTTCTCCACCATATGTGGCTCGACTAGTTCGTCTAAGTTAGGTAAAGTCTAGAGTCGTGGAGACATCTTGGAGCCATTTCATGCTTAGTTACCTTCAATTAGTGCTACAGCAGCCCAAACTCCGTTTATCCACCTTACCCCTTTGATCTCTGTTGTTCCTCTCTGTTAGGTTTTGTTTTCAAATACAATTTGTTTTGCTGTTGAACACTTTAATCAGTTTGTCTTTGCTGATTAAAAGAAATAAAGTTGTTATCGCTTGTTAAGTTTGTTTAATTATTCTTTGCTTGTTTTATTTGTGATGAATTAGAAAAGTAAAAATAGTAAAAAAGTAGTAACTCATACTTAACAAAAACAGGGTTTTGAACAATTGAAGGGGTTGCCGGAACAAAGTGCTAACCCACATTTTTGTCCAAAGGAGGCTAATGGCTTATTCTAGCGGGGTTTTATGTGAACTAACTGTTGTCTGTATGAAGTTCCTCGTATGACTACTAGGTAGCTCTAGTAACGATGTGCATTTTGTTGCCTCCCTGCGCTTCGTTAGGCATATTTGTGTTAACATAGTGCTAAGCCATTTGTGCAAATTATGATGGATGGCCACATTAAGGACAATGCCCGGATCAAAAGGCAACCTTTTATGGTTCGTCATGAAGAAAGTGACATACCTGTGGTCGACAGTGATGCTTATCTGAATTATTTACCAAGTTTGTCATCAGAAGATGAAGTTAATGTAAATTTGGGATAGCACTCAAGATATAATCTAAAATGTTTCGAGGTTTTTAAAACCATGATCACTCAAAAAGTCTTCTGAGAGGGTTAGCACTTTGTTCGGCTACTTCCCTTCAATTGTAAAACTGTTTTATATCCATAGTTTAGACATTTGTTGAGGTCTCTTCAAATCGATGATTCCACGTCTGCCTGACTGTCACAACTAAAACCCCATTCACGAAGTTACTAATCAGAAAATGTTTGACCCATTATAAAGGCTGTTACCCGTTTACCACTCAGGTTTGCACCCCATTTTACAATTTCAGATTCAAATTTCGTTACAAGATATACGTTAGCGATAAACAACACCACGACGAACGGCTTAAAAGGCTCGAAAACATTAACATCGATAAAACGATGAAATGTTGACTGTAGGTGGAACTGTAGACGGTAAGTACAGCTGAAAGGTAAGCAGAGTTTGTGAGTGTTGGCAAGGCGTCAGCAGTTGCTGGCTCCAGTGAGACGCGATCCATACACAGAATGGCTTCTAGTAGACAACATATCTATACTTATATATACGTGGTTCCAGGTCAGTGTTTGGAAAGTTATAAGACGCAAGTGTAAAAATGGACTTTTGGTTTCGTTTGATAATTAATACAGATATGAAAACTTCTAATATATTTTTCATCACAATAAGTAGTTAAACATACTACATATTATTAAAGTATACCACAAAATACTGAGCTGACGAATAACAGCAGTATCTTGTTCTTTGGTATGGCCATATGACATATTTTCAGAGAACTTTTCTTCTTTTGCTCTGCACGTGAGCTAGTGAGAACAATTTATTGAGATTATTAAGTTGTGAAAACGGTGTATTTAAACTCAGTGTATACCACAACTGGGCTGCTTCCGGAGGGCTAATCCAGGGCTTTCCCCATCCGTTATGGTTTGTTACTGTTCAAGACAATACAAACAATTATTATTTTGCGAATCGGTAAAACAAGAAAATATTACTAACGTAAATATGTTCATTAGCCTTTAAACATTCTCGAACTTTCAAACACTTCGTACGATTTAAAAAATGAGATGAAGTTAAATGCAAATCAATATTCCTTTAGATTTGTAACCCTTATGACACAGTTGATGTTACAGTTACCTGAAGCATGTCATAATAGATATTATTTCATCTTTAATTGAAACCTTGTTATAACCAAGATTGAAATATCCTCTGACATGGAGATGTTGGTGTAACGAAGGTTGTCTGCTACAGATATTGCCTGTAGCGTTGGTATTACAGTTACTGACTGCCTGTGTGTATGTATCTAACGGTTACGAAGCAGTAACTGTTACAGATTCGAAATTTGAACAACGTTCTCTGATATTACTTACTTCCCTTAACAATAGAGATTAACTTTCCTTACATAACTAAACCCTTGTTATTAACAAGGTTTAAATATACTCTAATCTAGAGATGTCAATGTAAAGAAGTGTGTCTGCTACAGTTACTGTAACGCCTGTAACGGTTATTAAACAATAACTGTTAAAATTACGACTGTAGACGAACTTTATCTGCATACAACCTTAGGCTCAACAGTAAAGATTATTTGTCTTTAATTAAATCCTTATTATAAGCAAGGTTCAAATATACTCTAACCTAGTGATGTCGGCGTAACGAAGCTTGTCTGCTACAGTTACTGCATGTAACGGTTATTACTATTAACAATAACTGTTACACTGGTGACTGTTGATTACCTCATCATCTCAAACTATAAAATCAAGAACTAACCTAGACAGACTGTCTTATCTTCTGCAGTAACAGTTACTGCATTAAACGGTACTATGTAACAATTACTCAGAGGTTGTTCAACGTTATCTGCTAATTCAGTATCTAGACATTATCTCGCCTGTGTTAATCAAGATTTAATAACCAAGGTTCAGCGGCGTGAACGATTATATACAACGGTTTAGGTAGTACAAACGACTGTAGACCGTTATCTGCATATGTCAACAGAGATTATCTTGCCTTTAATTAATTATTATAACCAAGATAACTTACGAAAGCGAGTGGTATCCGAAAACTGCTACAGTTACTGCATCATATTATTAAACAATAACTGTTACAATTACGACTGTTGACGAACGTTATCTGCATATAACCTCAGGCTGAACAGCAGACATTATCTTGTCTTTAATTAAAGCCTTATTATAACCAAGGCTCAAATATACTCTAACCTAGTGATGTCGGCGTAACGAAGGTTGACTGCTACAGTTACTGCATGTAACGGTTATGAGACAGTTACTGTTACAGTAACGACTACTTTTCAATGTCACCTCCTGATGAATTTAGCCTTTATCATACAGATGATCACGTTTCAGTCAAACTCTTGATAAAATCAAGATTTAAATATACTCTAACCCAGACAGACTCTAACGGCATGACAAATAATATCTTCTGCAGTAACCGTTACTGCATTAAACGGTTATGTAACAGTTACTGTTTCAGTAACGACCACTGTTCAACGTTATCAGCGGCTAATTAACTCAGTATCTACAATAGACATAATCTCGCCTTTGAAATCTTATGTTAATCAAGATTGAGATCTACTCTAATACAGGGAGGTCGGCGTGACAAAGCTTGTCTGGTAAAGTAACTGTTACTGTCTGTAACGGTTATGACGCAGTAACTGTTACAGTAACGACCGCTCTTCAACGTTATCTGCTAATAACCTCAGCCTCAACAATAGAGATTATCTTGCCTTTAATTAAACTCTTGTTATATCCAAGATAAAATTAGCTTGTACGAAAGCGAGTGGTATGGACAGTGATGGTTTTAGAATCGGTTAAAGGGAAATGATATGTTTAGGTCATGTACATCAGTATTAATAAAAACCTACTCCAAGCCTGGATTGTTACTTTTGAGGCTTGTGTATATTTATAAAGGGCGTTTCAAAACTCCCGTCGATTAAATTAAGGCAATGTTTCTAAGACTGAATGAATCAAGTAAATATTTTATGTTCTCCAAAGCTCCTCCACCATTTGTATGTCCGCCAGTGAGTTGTTTTTGTGTTTCAAAATTCAAATTTGGCTTGACGTATGACTTTAAAACGCTTCATACATTTGCATACTACCAATAAAATTTTGTCAATATTAACTAAACATGTTTAACAATTGAAAATTAAATAATGGCAGCTTAAAGTACTTAAACAAGGGTAATTGTAAACGGCGTATTACACAGACAATTTACGTTTGCTAACATACGTTCATAAATTACGTACGTGGGATAACAAGGCTCGAAAAACAGTTTTAACAAATTCAGATTGTTTATGACGGTATCTCATTTTAAAACATTTCAAATCATATTTACCACTTATTAGCGCCATCCTGTCCAGATAAACCAGATTTAGCACTTAAAAGCACTAAGGTCCGTTAAAGCAGTTTTCCTAGCCTTTTTCCCCTCATACCTCCGTTGTTTATAAACGTATTCGCACAGAAAGTCCTCTATAGGTAATCTGTGGTTTTGATCGTTAAGTAGTTGGATTTTTATGGAATTCACTTGTTTAGGCTGCTTCTGAGTTTATCGTTATGGTTTTTGGTTATTTAGTCCTGTTGTGTTTCGTTCATGCATGAACAAGTTTATAACTGTACTTTGAAATAAAAATAAAGCGCGTAAAATTGGTGACCTTTCAAATAGTGGAGAGCCCTTGGTCAAAATACTTATGATTTTTGAATTCATGAAAAATATGATAGTTAAATATTAGACATAGGAAAATACCTTTAAATATTCAACGATAGTTTCGAAACACCAAGTTCATAACAGTTTAAGGTGCGCACTACAGTACGATAATTATATGTTTGCGAGCGGGCAACGGTCTTCGAGTGAACTTTCTACACGTGCTTTTTAGTAGTAGTTACAAGAGTTTGCAATCCAAAAGTCCTGCTCTAATGAAATTAATTTCTGCATATTTCATTGATTTTTATAACGTGTCTTGAATATTACCTAGAGAAAATTTGAGTAACATTTCGATACGCCACTTTTAAGTGGGATTCTCAGAGTTTCAAAACACTTTAGTTTCACGGGTTCCAAAGTGGAATTCAAACCGGAAATGAAGCAGCCCTGAAGAGTATATTCCCTGCTGTTGCAAGTTGTAAACTCATCATCAGGCTACATTTTGGACTGTAACATTTTTCCGCCCGAAATACGCAGCCTAAAGAGTAAAATAACACACAGATTAATGCAACAGTTTTACTCTCTGCATAGAATAACCGTGCAAGAGGGGAACAAGCGTAGAGCGGGGGGCGAGGGTTGGGGTCCCCGTGGACTCGTATACCAGCTCGCCGGGAGAATTGAAACGGCGCAATAAACCCAAATTAACTTTGCCCCCTTGTTTTATCAGTTATTGCTGCTGTTTATGGCTGGCTTTTGTGCTGAATGTACCACTATTATATGTTCTTACTTAATGTGCGAGTGCATTTCATGTGTAGTGTTCATGTTTAGCTTTATATGCAATGTGATGACTATGATATAATATTATAGCCATTAAGAGTTGTTTTATTGTTGTTTTATTAAGCATTAAAAAACATTGTTTTTACAATACAAAAATAATTTATAGTATAAATACATCATTTAATTTACAATATAAAAAAGCCTACCCATTGGAAAGATTACTAGTATATAAACAGTTCATAAAATAATTTACTTAAATTTATTTTCTAAGTGCCACGAGTAGTGACAGATAACTATTAATTAATTTAACGAATAGAACGAATTTAAAAGTAAATAACTTTTTAATTTAGTAACAGTATATCGCGCAATTTACCTTTGGCCGATTCCGGAGTCATCCTGAGGAATTTTATGGGAATTAAACTTGTTTTTTATTAGACAAAATAAAAACCAAAGCTTACATTTTCAAAAATTGAAATTGCGAGGCCAGTTCTAAATTATTTAGTAATAAATAACCTTAAATTTGTATTGCCTGAAGATGCTGGTCTTGCTAGTGAAAGGCATCGCAAGGTAAATTCTTGAAAGTATTGGCTTTAACACCTCAAGTATAAATTTATTACAATACTATGGCTCAAGATCAATATTGTTTTGCACTGTTTACCATTTTGCGTTATGTTTATTGATTGAAATATAGTTTACAAGTTGTAAGAATAAAAAAAAGGGTAAGGTGTTTTACGTTTCAACACTTTGTGGTTAAAAGAGAACTTTAAGTCCTAACTAAAGTTTTACGTTTTCATTTCATTTCATTTCACTTATAACCCATTGTACTTACAAAAGACGAACAGTTTACAGCATTTTCACTAACCTGCAACACACATTTGTAGATTTAAAAACGGAAGTTAGAGTTGATACAATTGTTTACCATTGATTAAAAACCACGATTTTCGAAGAAAAGTGTACAACTGATTTTAAATTTAATAAGGGGATTGGTTTTGATCTAATACTGGTTGGTGTGCGGTTCATCGCCAAAAATAAATACTACACAATTCAACCACTCCAAAATTATGAAATGTATAACACCTAACCACTGTAAAACAATAGGGCAAAGCTCTTATGTTAAATAATACCCGCAAAGAAAGAACAGCATGTAAGCTATAAGAATGTGCGCTTTAGAGTAAAACATTTCCGAAAAATAAAGAACAGAGTCAGTCTTCAGGGGTTTAAATCAAGTGTGTTTCTCCAGTTAAGTATATTTCAAAGGAAATAAAAAAAGTAAATACTCGTTTTAGAGAGCTTAGTTTCTACGGCTGAAAGAATAATTAATCCTTTTTATAAGCGGCTTTTCCGTCAGCCCGCCGGCTCTTTGCAGGGGTAAATATAATTTACCTTCTCTTCGAAATTGTAAACAATTTTTAGAACCGTTTAATTACAGACCGCGCTTCTCAACGTGTATTTACAATGTTTCTGATTGGTCAGAGACTCTGTAAATAACATTTTAATTATGCGTCAAATTCACTCGCGTATTATTTTGTTTTGGAAATACCTTTGATTCTGGAAAATATCTGTATTGCAAATTGCCTTCCCTAAACACGTGTACTTGTAGCTTAATCAAAATGAGTTTTTCATTATTATTCATTCATTGAATCTTGTATTTAAGTTAATAGTAGTTTGTATCAATGTGTTGACTTGTGTTATAATACTACTAAATTGTTTCAGAAGTGGAGCTGGGAGGCGTTCAACAAGATATTATTTGGCAACAGTATATGTATATTTAACTGGCAGGACATAAAAAGTGTGGCTCAAATTTATTTATTTATGTCATTATACAATAAAATTATTGTGTTGACAACAAAACTATACCTACACAATAACAACAACAAAAAATCTACCACCACTGGTAAGAAACAAAAGCTAAAAAATCTTTAACTGTATAGTAAAAGGTATAAGTATAAAATTTAAATTTAAACACCATTTTCCATGAATTCTCCCATTGTATAAAATTAATTTGACAGTGAAGTTTCTTTAGTTTACACTTAAAAGTTTTAAAATTTAGAATTTGTCTGATATTTTCTGGTAGTTTGTTAAACATCTTTTTACTAGCATTTATCGGCAATGTATTAAACATTTCTAAACGGTGGCTATCAAAATTTAAAATGTTTGCACTACGGGTATTATAAGAGTGACTTTATTCTACCAATTGAAATGTTGAAAACAGAATAATAAAGTTTCCAATATGTAAAGTGACGTAATTGTCAATATACCGGTTGATTTAAAAGCATTTCGACAGGATTCTCTATGCTTTAGTTTTGCAGTTATTCTTAAAACTGATTTTTAAAGAAACGACGGTCTAGAAATTTTTGTGTCCCCGCAGTTTCCCCAAAAAATGATACAGTACCACATAATATTTGGGGATGTATGAGACCAAAATAAACCATTCTTAAAATATCTGCACTAGGTTAAACTAGGTTAGGTAAGGTGGAAAGAAATTACTAAACTATTTCAACTTAACAATGTTACACTTATTTATGTGTTTCCTTATAAGGTCATCGTTAAGTTAAACGAGTTTGTTTTTAAATAAGCTTATTGTAACGATTCAGGATATTAGAACAACTTAACAGTTTTACAATTGAAGTGAAAATTTCTGCTGTTAACCTATAATAAAAGACAAAAAGGCTCCGTTTAAACTTTAGTGAATAGTAATTTATAATAAACCTTAAAATGTCGTATTTCCGTTAGTAAATAGTTCAAATTCAGAACGGCTTTCAAATTTCAAATTTGAACCAAATACAACAGTTTTTTTGAAAATAGTATGAATGATAAACCGTGTTATCTTTTGTTCACTGAACAACTAGGTCCAAGAATACGCTTTGAAAGGAGTTTTATGCTGAAATAACCTCCGTGTTGCTGAGTGTTCAGTGTGAAAGGTGCCTCAGAGCCGTGTTTGCGGATGCCCGGCACGTCTCCGTCCCTCCGTGATGTGAAAGGAGCCTCTGTACAACTCCCTTGACTATTCAGCACTTCTATCTTACCTTACCTTAAATAAGAGAGAATTGTAAAAAATCAATTGAAGACTGTAATTGTATTTTTGACATTATCTACTACTAATTATGAATTTTTAAACTCCAGAGAAGTCAAAGCAAAGATATTGAAAGGCACGA
Organism: Matsumurasca onukii; assembly: GCA_018831715.1. Lineage (NCBI taxonomy): Eukaryota > Metazoa > Arthropoda > Insecta > Hemiptera > Cicadellidae > Matsumurasca > Matsumurasca onukii. The sequence goes on from CM032065.1 coordinate 28,142,249, forward strand.
CGTGTTAGCGTGGCGGGTTGGAATGTCGCGCGGGTTCGATCCCCGCAGTTATCACTTACATTTTGTGAAGCGAGTAACACTAGGTAAAGGTCCAGATTAAGTGGTAGAAAGACTTTGCCTTTTTAAACAAGACAAACTTAAGTAGCTAAGTATCACATTCAAGATCAATATAATACTAGTAGGAAGCGATTCGGCTCAAAAGGTGCACTCTCACGGAAATGAGTTTTAGCTGCCGCTATTTTGGATAAAGACAACTTACGGTGGAAGTAACGATCAGAAGGTTGCAGTGCAAACCAACACCACTGTTATAGTGAAACTGTGAAATCTTAACCTCTTTAATGACATATTTATATATTTTTAGAGAGGATTGGAAGCCGTTTTTCTAAATTATATTTTCATTTCGAGTGAAGTCCACTTTGAACAAGTAAAAACGGTACTTTTGGAGCTCTAAAACCTCATTTCAGTAAAATTTCAAAAATGACTCCAATATACTCTAGATTATATGTCGAGCTTTAAATCATGTACAAATTACTAAACGAGTTCAATACAGAGAGCCATCAAATGATAATGGCGTTTCTTGGATTGCAAAGCCTAAAGGACGCTTGTTCAAAGTTGACGTAAGGTTTTATTGTTTTAGCTTCTTACGCCCGTAGACTACAGTCATCGGTCAGACTACATTTTGATGTCTGTACTTCGGTTCGGTTTACGGTGTTGCACTGCACTGATAACGAACGTTATGTTGTTTTGTCACGAGACCTAAGACTTTCCTCTGACTCCTTGTGGGCAGTTCCTCTTAGGGGGCGCTGGTTACGAACCATCTTGAACTGTTGTATATTTTGAATACTAATAATACAACTAATTTGAAATGCCTACAGTTAAACATTAAAGAAGATATCACGCCGTTGCAGGACATTTAAAACACCCTGTGTAAAGTGAGATGAAGTACCCAGCATCACTCTGACTGACAACAATCATGGACACGTGTTGTAGAGAGCTTGATGGGATTCACAGTAACTCAATTAACTGAGTAGACACTACAGAGCAGAGAACAGAGAACGACAACTGAGTTACCCAGTAATTGTCACAGGCAGAGCTGGCAACTCGGCTGTTCAACTTAGTGTCAACAGTGGTTACTATAATTCACGAAACAGCCAAACGAACTTTGGTGAAAATTATTGAAAATAAAAGGAAATGAGTCGAATGCAAAGGAAATGTACTGAAGAATTAGGAGCTTTTAGCACCATAGACGCAAAGAATTGGTGAATACTTAAAACAAAATGAGCAAAAGCTGGACGTGTTGTGGGCAAAGAGGTTTTAATCATTTTCAGAAATAAACACTGAGTGCACCTGCTAAGACAGAAGCTTTTGATGTTTACATTAAGCCAAAGTAAACAAAAGAAAAGAAGTTTACCAGGCGTAGATAACCTTTGTTAATCTAAACAGTACGTTCCAAATTGCTATGTATGTCTGTACGAAATAAATATATTTTCTGTAGAAAAAATAATTAAATAGATAATTATAAAATTAATACCCACGACAAAACCAATACCATAGTTAATTATGTTTGATATTACTTTAATTGCGACCGGCTTTGAACTACATCTTTGAGTAAACGAGTACTTACATGAGAATAATTTGTTTGTTCAACATTTAAGATTGGACAACTGTCCTCCGAATCGCGTCATGTGAAAACCGACCCACTCGTGGTATCTACAGGCTAGTCAGGTATCTTTAATACTTAAAAAGTTCCTAAACTGGGATATATTAAATTCTTTTAAAATTGAATTTACGTAGAAAGGAATGAATAAACTAATACTCCTACTTCAACACACGGCGAAATAATGGACGTTACCGCCACCTGTCTAAATGTTTACAACACCTGACGTCATGGTGAGGGGGTGTGGAGAGGGCAGTGGGGGTAATTGTGGTGAGTTAATGTGTTAGGGCACCTTTCAGTGTAAAAGCGTATCAATTACCAGCCTGTGAGTTCCACATGGGGTCATTACCTTGGAGAGAGTGAGAGAGATTTCAGTAATTGATCTACTTCACTTTATCCAGGCGCAAACGTATTGGTTTTCTAATTTTTTACTGTTTACTTTTGACCTTACACAGTTCGTGTTACTTGTCAGCTTGGTACCAGCCTATTGACCGGGCCCTAGTTTGTCAAGTCAAAAGTTTGAGTGCTTTCTTGGTTTAAATCAAATTAGAAAATTTACTGTATTTCTCAACTTTTGTTATAGTTTTCCATCAAAGGCGTGATAATTTCTTAAGTTGTTCTTGTGTGTGTTAAAGTTGTATTGTGGACTTTATAGCAGCTTGTCCTGAACGACTGAGCAAGAAATTGTTTGTTTGATTTTAAACGCTTTAGCAAAAGATAAATTTAGTCTATATAAGTGGTAAATTACCTCGTCAAACAGTTTCGAATGAGTGGAGTTCCACTACATGTTCCACTACATGCACGGCACAGCTGATAACAAATAACCTCTAATCCTGTCCAATCTGTCAACTACCGACTCGTGGTCGTGACGCGTAGTAGGCCTACTTGTACAGTTCGTTAGTTTTTCGTTCCGTGTTTATGTTTTGTGTTATATTCATGTACTTTGTAACGTTTCATAGTTCTCGACAATCCCTAGCTGGAGCTATCATCAGTGTACTTCAATGTGTTTAGTGTGTACTACCACCTGAAGATGGGACCGTTGTCCCGAAACATGTAGTGGAACTCCACTCATTCGAAACTGTTTGACGAGGTAATTTACCACTTATATAGTCTACTACACAGTTTCGTGGCTAAGCAAAATGAATTTCAAATAAATTTAGTGCAGTAAAAATATTTTAACCAGTCTTCACTGGAGTGTTCCAGCGGTAAGTATAACAAATGTATGTTCCGGAGCACATACAATGGTGCCTCTATTGTTCTATTGTTTCAAGCTCTATTGTTCTATTGTCATTAGTCACGTGGTCAGGCAGATTCGCAATCAACTATGACAAATGCTGCTGTGATTGTTGGTGCTGAAGCTTTCATAGGCGGGAAGTAATCTCGCAGGTAAATCTTTATACATTCATTTTCATAAAAGTAAAGGCTATGTTTTTCTTTGTTCTTGCGTTAAAACAGCTAGATTTTGTTTGAAATTTAGTGTACGTACTAACGATTTTCAAACATTTACTAAATCGTTACTTTCGATGTGCTTGAAAGTTTATACAGGGTGTCGGTGAACTCTCCAGTCAGCTAACGCAGCGACAATGTAACTGAATACATTATTTTGATTCGGGAGTTTGTTAAATTCGTTTGGACATCTTTACAGTCAATTATTAGTATTTCCCGTTTATGTTACCGTGTCGAAGGTCGTCATTTTGAACAGCTCGCTCGAACAAATAAATTATATTTTATGGACTCAAGCCTTCATGGAGGTGGTTTGATTATAGGTCTAAAGCGGCTCAGATAGTCTCAGTGATCATCTGGTGATACCCGCATCAACTGTTTAGACATATCAGATCACAGGTTCGAAGTCACGTTGCCGTTGGTCCTTGCAATTGGTCATTTAAATTAATGATCCATTCTAAGGTGGAGTCGGCCTTATTTGTAACAAGACTACACCTCGTAACTCATTACTACCACTCATCACACTCATCCTTCACCACATATTTGCCTAAAATACCCTCATGAGAGTGGTCGGCATCTCAAATAGTGATTTAGTGATTTGTTCTGGAAGATCAAAATCAATCAATAGTTTATTGCATAAACATTTCTATAATGTATGGCAACGTCATTAAGGAAAACTAAAATTTTCCATTCACTCAAACATCGAGAACTCTTTCAAACATACATGCGTGCACTCATTCATCTTCATTCATACGAATTGTTCCTCCCTAGCTCTTTTGATCAGATTTCCAATTGTGTGCCAAAAACTCCATAATATGAATAACTTTTAAATTTAAATATTGTTTTATTTATTCAAAACTATTTAACTTCATAATAATAGTAAAACTGTGTTTATAGAAAACTATTGCTTCAAAATTTAAAAGTTTTTTATTTATAGAAGAACTTTTTTTTTTTTCATAGACAAATTTATAGGAGAACTCCGACATTTACTAACTTAATTAACTTTTAAGTTTTAACTAAGATAGTTTAGTTAATTATGTCAACTACTAAACATTTTTATAAATTCGCGTTAGTTTAATTTAATTTGTTGAAATTGCCAGTAAATAAAACAATTTAAAATAAAACATTACATTTAAACCCTTTTATTTAATCTTCTATTTAATCCTCCAAAACAGAGGACATAAAATGTAATTTATTTGTTAGTGCAAAAGCTGTTTAAAATGACTACCTTCGACACGGTAGCATAACCGGAAAGACTAATTATTGATTGTAGAGATGTCCAAACGAATTTAACAAACTCTTGAATCAAAATAATGTAGTCAGTTCCATTGTTGTTGCGTTAGCTGACTGAGGAACCCATGGTGGACATAGGCCGGTAAGACAGAAATTACAATTATTTTGTTATTTCTCATTATATTTACAAAGTTCATAGTTTTGGAAAGGGAAATAAATACACTAAAAGTAATTATTCTTAAGTTTGTTGTAAAAGTATTAGTTTTTGAGTTATTCAACTTTGAAAACTTTAAATGGCCGCCATTTTGAAATTTGATTGTTAAATTAAATGAAATTTTTTCCTAATTAATTAATTTTATAAAATATTCTTATTCGCCATTTAACAAAACCTTCAAACGTTCTAAAACTATAATTGGTTTAATTTCTATTGCAAACACATCATTGCATGTGTTTTACGAGTTGGAAAAATTAACTATATAAGACTTTTTGAACTTACCCGGTTTACTGAGAGTAAGCACTTTTTAAATTATTCAATGAAGTTTTTACGAAACTTCAACGGCAAAATATGACACCAAAGTAACAATCTTCAGTATTTCACCAAGAAAGTAGTGATTAATTACTTTTGACACAAACAGAAACAGGTCCAAAGTTGATGAAAGTTCACCCAGCTTTGGGGAACCACTCCACAGAATTGTGATCATTTGATTGATGAATCATTTAATTGGATGTTTCGATTCTATCGACCAGAGGTTAATTGAGTTAGGTTAGCATCCATTTGAAATTATTGCAGTTTTGTTTGTTTCTAGTTATAATGCAAAGCAAGGTTAATTCCTGGGGGGATAAGTTTTTATTGACTGTTCTATGTAGACGGTTTTACGTTTTATGTCCTTCAATATTGAATACTTGGCAACACTTTATTAATATCAGTCGTTGTCTTTCCGTCAATTAAGGAGGTTTTTCTGAGGCTCGACGATACTCAATGGTAAAATTATGTACATCAACTTTAATGTTTTAACAACGTTTGTCTTATTTTTGTTTACGATTTGTTTCACTGGCCTCGTGCTCAAGGGAAACATTTGCAGAATACGTAATAAGTACTATAATGAGTATGAAAATGGTTGGATTAGTTTAAAAAAAATGCAATGTTTCTGTTTATAAATTTAACAATGCATGGGTCTAAGCTTATTAAAACCCCTAACTGTTTAGTGTCTATAATATAATAAAAGTTATGTTGCCGAAAAATATGTTTCAATTCCTTCTACAGTGTGAAAATGAAAGTTAAAACGCATACCATTTCTTAGACTAGGAATGAAATGGAAGTATGTCTTGCAGTGGAAAGATGTACGTTGTTGAAAGTTGCAAAGTCGAGAGTTGTACATCCAAGTCACGTTTGGTGAGACCTGCTTCTTTAATACACTCCGCCCTCTGCTCTGCACTGTCTGACATTCACAGTTGCAACATTCACAGTTGGAAAAATGACATATTCATGACATAGACATGGTAAAATCTAAACAAGGAAACGTGAAATGATCACCTGATCCCCAAAAGTTCACAACCTGTTTCTCAACTAGCTGTATGTATCTCAGTTTACTTTGGAGGTAAGGTTAGTCCAGTAAGTACAACTATTTGATGGTTCTAAGTAATAATTCTACGAGATTCCGAAATTACTCTAAGAAGAGCTTACAATCCAAAACTCAGGAACGTTGTTATTCGTCAAAGGAACCCTTTCATTAATCACAAAGAATCATTATCACACTATAGTAAGGGTAAATACTAGCTGGAGTAGAATGTGGTTGTACAGTGTTATCCAAACACAGACAATGACAAATGATCAGAGACAATACAGTCCAGCACATATCACAATTCCTCCCTTGTGTATCATCAATTATGCAGCTGGACTCTGCATTGACTCGTGGTTTACCCACAATAATCACCAGCCATATATGTACTAGCTAGACACTTAGTACGAGTATATTGGGGAATCAATTTATTTCATATTCTCCGTAAAACTGTTTGCCAATAATTTTATTGAAACGTTTCACTCTTTCTCCCAGAACAAGTGTTATATCAATATGGGTGACAATAGCTCAGTGATACAGCGAATGCTTCACGAAAAATCGGCCCTGTAGTAACAACCTGTTCACGATGACCACTTCCCGTGGTTTAGAAGTTACGTTAAGCCGTTGGTCCGTTCCATTGGTTGTTGGGCATGATTTAGACTTTTAAAATAATTAATGACCCAATCTAGGGAATAGTTGGCCCTTGTTTGGAACAAACTACACCTTATCATCCAGCAAAACACTCATTACACTCACCGTTCATCCCACATTCACGTTAAAATATCCTCTAGGAGTAGTCGTTGTCTCAAATCAAAGAAGCAAAACAACAAGGTATTTGTGTTCTTAGCGATTTCCTTAAGAAAAATGACATATTCATACCGTGAAATGAGCTCCAATAGTTTGAGCACCTGACTCTTGGAACATGTTAAGCACTTTTCTTTGGATACTTATGTAATTTTTTTACTATACAAAAAATTCAACCAAGAGGGAAGTGATTTTGCTATCTTCCCAATCGACGAACATGTCAAAGAGACTTCCTCTCATGGCAGGGTAATGTCATTACTCGTTGATGTCTTGATAAGTAGGGTGGATGGGTAGGGGTAATTATTCTACTTTGCAAAATACATCCTTATCATGTATACAAGCGAAATGATGGGCATTAATGATTGGGCCTGGAAGAAGAAGTTGCTTTAAATGAAAACAAAAAACTTAAGTAACACAATAACTGTTTCAAACATAACTACAGTAGTAGAAATACTGTATATATGTTTTTGTCATATAATTATGGTGGAATAAAATGAACAACGTAAATATGATTCAAAATGTATGTCTAAGCATTCTACATTTATAATTCTACTCACTCTCTCTCGCGTTTATGTTTTTCAATGATTTGTTATAGATGCTTCCATGTTCCCCATCAAGTCCCTTTTAATTGTTCCAACTAGTTGTGTACAGTGCCAAACATTTGCCTGGATGATATAATGTGTTGGCTCAACCGTGGTCAGAGTGGGGAACACTACATTGTCCTCGCTCATTTGTCATGCATTTTACACTCAATATAATTCACCACATACCACCCACTGTGTCATACAGTCATACAAACTTTACACGCGAGTAGATGAACTTCCAACAATAACTTACTGGTATATTTGTTGAAATGGTTATGTTTTGTTGATTTTTAGCCTACATGCACATTTAATATTCCACGTTGCGATAATGTTTTGACATAGTTTTCATGTTTTCTTTAAATAATTTACAATGTATTATTTTGGCATAGTGCCCATTGTAGTCAGGATGAGATGAATCCATTACAGAAAGGTACCACCTATTTCTCAATCCTCTATTACACATCTACTTTACTGTGGAATAGTACTATAATAATCAAACGCGTATTAACAAGGTCCGATTATACGAGGGCTCTCCAGAAAGTAAATTACGTTTTGGAATAAAAATTCTACGAAGAATAGGAAAAGATTTTTATTATATACATTTGAAAGCCACACTAAAATACTACTTTTCTACATAATCGCCATACAAATTTAGGCAATTATCATACCGATGGACGAGCTTTAAAATTTCTTCGTCATACAATTCTGCCGCTGGTTCCTTCAACCCTTTTGTTACTTCTTCCTGCAGCCGTTCATCATCGTCAGAACGCTGTGCGTTGCCAGCCACTTCTTCATCGTTGGGAACAAGTGGTAGTCGCTTGGTGCAAGATCCGGACTGTACGGTGGATGAGGAAACAACTCACACTCGTACGGTCACCATAATCTTCCTTATCGACATCGTTTGCATGTTTTTTTTCTGAGGGAAATTTGTGTGTCCCCACTGCATTGACTGCAATTTCGTCTCACAGTTAACATGTTTCACCCAGGTTTCATCACCAGTAACAATCCGATTAAAGAGTGATTCGCCATATTTGTGGTAATGGTCCAAAAACGTTAACGCTGCACCCATTCGCTGATTTTCGTGATTTCATTAACTTTTTCCGCAAGTTCGGCATTCGCCAAGCTGAGTCTTCCACTCGTCTTTTCGTCGTGCACATTTGTTCGGCCATTTTTAAAGCGAATGCTCCATTGACGCACTCCACCTTCAGTGATGGTATTGTCCCCATACACTTTACAAAGCTGCCGATAGATTTCAATCTGTTTACAGTTTTTTGCAGGGAAAAACCTTATTACTGTACGCACTTTACAGCTGGCGGGATTTTCAATTGACAAAGACATTTCCAAGCGACACTGTAACGTAAAAAAGTACGACACAGACCTGAGAGTTGATTGGCTAGATGCAGACTGAACTGGGGAACAAGGAGTTGCCCCTAGCGGTAACCGAAAACGTAACTTACTTTCTGGATAACCCTCGTAAATCTAGTTTAAATGTTGAGGCAAATCATACATTGTAACATTGTACTCGTAATTTGCAATATTTAATCGTAATAAATTTGTATTCGCCCGAAAATTATGTTCATAATAGAAGCTAGATGTTAAACTACGTTTGAATTACAGTTTCAAATTATTGAAAGAACAGAACTAACTAATAGACGACTAACTTAAACGGGATGTTTGTTCGCTGATTTTAGCCCGCTTTCTGCTAGCACCACGAACCTTAGAAGATGTTGAACATTTAGTAAAGAGAGAACATAGTCTATTATAATGAGCAGATGTCATAATAAAAGAAAAAAGGTGCATCTACAGGCATTTTTACAAATACCTAGGGTAGAAAAAACTAACGAAGCCACAATAGCCAGTAATCAGATAGTCACACTGTTCACTATAACCAATTCATTGATTGATTGAGTGAGCTAGTCTGTGTCAATACCATGTGATTACAACACTGACACAACTGCATGTGAAATGCAGAATAGTCTCTCCGTCCCTTATTTTGACACATTTATATTTTTAACTCTGAACATATAGCTCTGTCAATCTCTACGTTGTCTTTAAATTTATGTTAGTTTATCTTTGCCTTGTGTTTTGACGTTGTCAAAGGAAATTAAGAATTAGTTTACAATAATGACCGGAAAACACACTAAGAAAACGCAATTACCGTTGAAACCAGAATTTCAAATGCTTTTACCCCTATAAACATACATCCTTTTGTAATACAAACTAATTCACCCTAAAAATTGCCAAGACATTTTAAATATGTTTCGTATGTCAGAAAATTTTATTTCTAAGGCTTAGGACACATTTCAACGTAAAAGTCTTTTTTTAGTCTTTATATACTCAATCCGTTTTTAATTTAAACATCCGTTGGGCTGGGTTTCAAAAGAAACTAGTTCAAAGATCAGACGAGCTAATTTTAATGACTTACGACTAGAAAACGCGTGTACTGACAGCTAGAAAATTATTAGAGTCACAGGAGTGCAAATAAAAATATTAAAGGTTTAAAAATACTTCATTCTGCAAATGAATATATACTTGTCCTTGCTAATAACAACTGCGACATCAACATGTAATCTATATTTGCAACGAAAGTATGTCTTTGTACTTTATTCAAGCAGCAAGCGCTTGATTTTGCACTTAAATTACAAAACAACATGAATTTTTGTCACTACATTAAAAACGCTATAAGTAGAATAATTGTTGGTCAAATTATCCGTTTCATCATTGGAACAATTCCAGAGAGGAAAGTTTTGACGGATAAGTTGTAACAATGTTCCAGCCCAAGTTGGGAATATTACTTGAAACTCAAACCAACAAACTTAGTTTAGTGACTTTAATTATACTTTGTACTTGTTAACTCGAGTCATAATAACCAATTACAGCAATATTCTGCAGATTGTTTGCAGATTCAACTGTTAAACTTTGAGCACAACTAGTTAACACTAGACAAACGAGTTATTGAACGCTAAACATATTGGAGGAAGTGTATTTTCAAGGGCGTGGAAAAAGATATGAAGGGATTTGATGTTGGATAATCTGGGAGACAGTGTTTCAAAAGGGTGTACGGCTTGCGACGTATATATTTCCAAAAAAGTACGGTTTGAACCCTACAAAAAATTTTAAAACAAGAATTTATTTTACAATGAAAATTTATAGCTGGCATAAAGCTTAGTAAAACTAATTTAAATATACTCCAATAGACAGTTTTAACTGTAACATTAGATAAATGAAAATAAAAATTAAGACACAAATAATATTTTCACAATATAATGTTTAGATGTGTTTTGATAGACTGAACATCAAAGTAGCCTATACGTAAACGAGTGCCATATATTTGTCTCTGGTGTAAATCTATTAACATAAAATACGTCATATGAAACACCTGTTAAATTCTACCCACGCTGGCCTCGTTATAGGTCAAATAAATTAATCCTTTTTTCATTTGCCCCTTGGGGAAAATTCTGAAAACAATAATAGGCTCAGATAACATATTTTAACTCAATTACCTCTTTCAATATGTTAGCAGTATTTTTATGCTGAGCAGTACAAATGGATACAATGTTGCAATCCATAAAACAGTGTTAATAATACTATTAAATTTCAAAATTTTAAATAAAAAATCGTCTCAGTACACCACGGTAGCTAGTGGTTTGAATTATGTATTAGTTCAATTGATAAAAGCTGAACTTTAATGCCTTTTATGAAAATTTAAAAATAAAAATGAGACGCAAAGGGTTAATAATGATTTTAAATTCAAAATTTTTAAATAAAATTCGTTACAACAACGGTTAGCGCTAGTGAATTATACTATTTTTCAATTGATAAAGCTCTTTATCAATTACTGCCTTAGGCAAGTTCTGTAAACCGTAACCTTTCGTAAATTATTTAAATGTTCGTACATAATATTTGTAAAAATTATGTTCATAGTACAAGCTAGATGTTAAACTACGTTTGAATTACAGTTTCAAATTATTGAAAGAACAGAACTAACTAATAGAACAATACTTAAACGGGACGTTTGTTCGCTGGTTTCAGCCCGCTTTCTGCTAGCACCACGAACCTTAGAAGATGTTGAAGATTTAGTAAAGAGAGAACTTAGTCTATTGTAATGAGCGGATGTCATAATAAAAGGAAAAAAGGTGCATCTACAGGCATTTTTACAAATACCTAGGGTAGAAAAAAACTAACGAAGCCGCAATAGCCAGTAATCAGATAGTCACACTGTTCACTATAACCAATTGATTGATTGAGTGAGCTAGTCTGTGTCAATACCATGTGATTACAACACTGAGTCACGAGCGTCAAGAACTAGTTGTGGAAATTAAGAATGGTTTACATTAATGACCGGAAAACACACTACGAAAACGCAATTACCGTTGAAACGAGAATTCAATGTTTTTACCCTATAAAATACATCCTTTTGAAATACAAACTAATTCACCCTAAAAATTGCCAAGACATTTTTAAATATGTTTCGTATGTCAGAAAATTTTATTTCTAAGGCTTAGGACACATTTCAACGTAAAGTCTTTTTTAGTCTTTTTATACTCAATCCGTTTTAATTTAAACATCCGTTGGGCTGGGTTTCAAAGAAACTAGTTCAAAGATCAACGACAATTGACTAGCCTGATTAGAAAATTATTAGAGTCACAGGAGTGCAAATAAAAATATTAAAGGTTTAAATACTTCATTCTGCAAATTAATATATACTTGTCCTTAAATATTTGCAACGAAAGTATCTTTGTACTTTATTCAAGCAGCAAGCGCTTGATTTTGCAAAAACAACATCGCTTATAACAATAAACCAACGTTTAGTGACTTTAATTATACTTTGTACTTGTTAACTCGAGTCATAATAACCAATTACAGCAATATTCTGCAGATTGTTTGCAGATTCAACTGTTAAACTTTGAGCACAACTAGTTAACACTAGACAAACGAGTTATTGAACGCTAAACATATTTGAGGAAGTGTATTTTCAAGGGCGTCATGTTGTAGGTTTGAACCCTACAAAGAATGACAATACTGGCATAAAGCACACTTTAACTGCACAATATACTGTGTTGTATTGTGTCACTCATATAATATGAAACATGTCTCTTGGATAGGTCAAATAAATTAATCCTTTTTCATTTGTTGTCACCTTATTTTAACTCAATTACCTCTTTCAATATGTTAGCAGTATTTTTATGCTGAGCAGTACAAATGGACACAATGTTGCAATCCATAAAACAGTGTTAATTATACTATTAAATTTCAAAATTTTAAATAAAAATCGTTCAGTACAACGGTAGCTAGTGAATTATGTACTTTCAATTGATAAAAGCTGATTTATCAATTACTGCCTTAGGCAAGTTCTGTAAACCCCCACAAACATTATATTATCTAGCGTCACTTTCAACTATATGATAAACCTGTTGTATAAACTGTGTTTGTGTTGTATTGTGTGACTCCGGACTCAATAACATTCCTGGTCATGTTGTCAACATGTACAGACGAATAGCACAAATACTCGCTGCTCCATCACACTATATATCATGTATTTGGATTTCACACGTATCAAGTACATTCTTACATACTTATAAAGTCCCTTAATTTGTATAAGAATGGAAATCACATTTTTTAGCCTTAACTTTTGAGCATAAAATAATGTTTGATGTTTGAGTAATTGCTCGAACACAAAACATCCTAGATTAAATCTTACCAAATTGCACTGTTATTTAACTTCACGTTAGTTAACACGAAAATATATAACTCCTTTTCATTTCTAATCCCAACCATACACACATTCACAATTTATTACATTCTGTATATACAATTTGACTCAAGTTTCCCTCGTGGGTGTCTGTGGTACAGTATAATAAATGCTTGTTTCGGCGCACGTATAATGGTGTTTCTATTGTTCTATTGTTCCAAGCTCTATTGTTCTATTTGTCACGTGGTCAATCAACAATGACAAATGTTGCTGTGGTTGTTCATGCGGAGTCTTTCTCTAGGCAGGGATTATTTTTCAGTTGAACCGTATCTATTAGTTATTTTAGGAAACGGTTCTAGGCAAGTTTAGAGGATTATTTTTATAAGTTAACTATATGATTTGATCTTTAGCCTTTAGAAAATAATACTTACACTAAAGAAAATGGGGAACAGATGCATGGAATGCCTTGAATTCTTAAGGCAGAGTAGAGTACAGAGAACTGAAAGTGCCATCGTTAACATCATCTTACATCCGTAAAGGTGTAATCCATGTTTGTTGTTGGGATTGTGGTATTTTCCTTCCAACACTATATACACTGAAAAACTTGTATTTTAAAACAAAGCTATATAAAATGAATAATTATTATCGTTAAGATTGGGATTTCAAAATCCTCCAATAATGATAACTTAGAACAATCACTATAGTTATGCTAAAAGAAAACGTTGTTATCACTATGGTTGTGTTAACAGAACACGTTAGACACGTTCTTCCTATGATCTCACAGACAAACCTAACCATCAAAGTAAACTGAGAAACACGAAGTTGAAGACCAGGTTGTGAAACCGTGAATGTCAGACAGTGCAGGGCAGAGGGCGGAGTTTATTAAAGAAGCAGGTCTCACCAAACGTGACTTGGATGTACAACTCTCGACTTTGCAACTTTCAACAACGTACGAGTACATCTTTCCCCTGCATCGGTAGTCTATGAAATTGTATAGCGTATATCTATGGCTCAATTGGATATTGAAGAAGTAATTGAAAACATGGCATCGACAACATAGCTTTTAGTTTACTACCTTAATAGATAGTTAGTAGGCGTTTAATGTGTTTGGGGCTGTTTATTTTTTTAAATAAAAGGCGCACCGTAACATAATCGGCGTTTAATTTGTTTTGACTGTGACTCGTCCAACCGTCTTAACACCCATTGCAGTAGTTAAGGTTTTAAGTCTTTCTTTTTAAGTAATATAAGGATAAGGTCATTTTGAAACCCCTCAAACAAAGGGCATATCCTTAATGACATGTAAACTTGCCTACTGAGAACAAGCTAATAACAACTTATCAACGCAGGAGTTAACTTTGTTTTGTCCTATATAAATAGAAAAATTAAATCTACAATACACCTAAATGAACGCAAAGCAAACTAAATTAAACTCTGGGCGATGGAATCGAAATATCCAATTAAATGATTCGTCAATAAAATCATCACAATTCTGTGGAGTGGCTCTCTGATGCTGTTTGAAACTCTGTCTGGCGCTGTAGTTTTATTAATTTTGGTCCTGTTTTTGTTTCTGTCAATAGTTATTAATTACTTCTTAAGTGCAGTGGGCCATTCTTTCACGTAAAGAACATTTGTGAAAGCAGTGAAACATATTAAAACAATACTTACCGGCATTGAAGTTTTTTTAATCTGTTAAGCCTTTGAAATGTTTTTAAATGCTATGGCAAAGTTGTTATTGATAATACGACTGGTATTAGAGAGTTGAAGACAATACTGTTTAAAACCAGAGTTTTAGCTGATACTAACGCTCTAATTACTACTACGACGTTTTATTAAAGCTTTTGCCAAAATAATTTAATTAAAAAAAGTTAAATTTTGTTATTTTTCACATGTTTACAAAGCATTCAGTAATGGTAAGTACATTCTAAATAAAAGCCAGAAATATTGTGTAAAACTAGAGTTTTAGCTGAGACTAAGCTCTATTTACTACTACGACGTTTTATTAAAGCTTTTGCTAAACAAATCAATTAAAACAGTTAAGCTTTTGTTTTTTTTCACATGTTTAAAAAGCATTCAGTAATGTGTAAGTACATTCTAAAGAAAAGCCAAACAACAAAAAATGTATTTAGTCTTATAAAACAGGTTATTTGATAGGTTAGGGATTCAGAACTATTCTAATAACGACGAAAATATTACAATTTCCTTCAAAAGTAGCAATAAGTTGCTAATGTAGAGGGTGAATTATGTTTCTTCAGTAATACAAAGAATGGCGTGGAGCGAGTTTTAAGAAATATTTAGTGATCGCTAGTTGTTACATTGTTCTCAAACCACTTCTAAAAATCTGAATGAAGGATAATTAAGTGGGTCGTTATTTTCATAAAACAATCATATAGTTTTCTACAACATCAATAATGACTACCAAGGAAAGCTTCAATATTAACAACCAGCAACATTTGTCTTAGCTGATTGCAGAATCTGCAGAACCACGTGACTAATGACAATAGAACAATAGAGCTGAGTTTATAACAATAACAGATTTGAAACTTATTGTACATGCTCTGGAATTTATATGTTCTTATATTATACCGGTGGAGTCCTGTACTTGGATGAAGACAAGTTGCAAATACCTTTACTGCACTAAGTAAAACCCTGGTATAGGAGGATTTACTAAAGCGTTTTAAATAAGACCAACAGTTTTTGTTTAATATAGCTAAAAAGGTACTACGAATTAATACAGAAACCTCTTCAAACATGATTACGGTCTTTGATGGCAACCGAACCTTTTGAGATATCGTTTACTTATTTAATTCAAACCTAACAAACACGTACTTTTGACCAAACAAACACTTTGAAGCTAGGTTTTGAAGTGCAACCATATTATAACACTCTATTGCAACACTCTGTTAAATTGATTTATTTTCCAGGCTGTTAAAAATAAAATCCAAGCAAATTCTTAAGCTAACGGTTTTGTAAGAACGCTATTTAACGACCCAAAACCCGACAAGATCTTGGTTAATATACTCGTGGTTAACTAGAAAATGGTTTTCAAGAGTACGGTGTTTGCTTCAATATGATTACATTATAAACAAAAGATTACCTAAACTACTGCCGTAATAAAGCAACCGCCGTGTTCATAGAAAGCCTATCTTCAATGATGTTGTATAATGTATTCGTCACTTCCAGTCATCAAGTTAATAAATGGCTGATTAAAATCTGCAGACAATGTAATGTCAAAAGTAAACAGCCAAAAACAAGAAAGCCTTTCTGCCTGGAGGAGGTGAGTTAGTGCAATTACTAAAATCCCTCTCACTCTCTCCAAGGTAATGATCCCATGTGGAACTCACAGGGCTGTAATTGATACGCTTTTACACTGAAAGGTGCCCGAACACATTAACTCACCACAATTACCCCCACTACCCTCTCCACACCCCCTCACCATGACGTCAGGTGTTGTAAACATTTAGACAGGTGGCGGTAACGTCCATTAGTTCACCGTGTGTTGAAGTAGGCTTACTTTATTTACATCTTTTTACAAACATTAGGTAAAGGGTGTTTTTTTTAGTGATGTGGTTTTGAAAATAAAATTTAACAATGAAAATTAACTTTTATTACCATGGAAATGCATTTATTTTTACAACAGTGGTTTGCCATTAGTGCTTAAACATTACTTCGGGCATATGGGCACCACGGCTTGCTCGTAGGAAGCGCAGTCTGGAAGACCAATTTTCAAAAACATTTTCCAAAAGCTGGTTGCGTATTCCGTCAATAACACGACGGATGTTGTCTTCCAAGTCGTTCAGAGTCTGTGGCTTATCGGCGTAGACTTGTGATTTCACGTACCCCCACAGAAAATAGTCTGACGGTGTGATATCGCACGATCGTGGAGGCCAGTTTACATCACTTCTAAACGAGATAATGCGGTTATCAAACGTTTCTCTCAAAAGAAGAATGGTGTCAACTGCTGTGTGGCATGTTGTGCCATCTTGCTGGAACCAAAAATCTTCTAAATTTATAAAACCATTTAGTTGAGGAACAAGAAAAAAATTCTCGATAGCGTTCCCCGTTTACCGTAACAGTATGGCCGGTATTGTCTTTGAAGAAATAAGGGCCAATGACACCATCTGCCCAAATTGCACACCAAACAGTAAGTTTTAATGGATGTAGGGGCACACCAACAAACTCGTGTGGGTTTTCTCCTCTCCAAATCCTGCAATTCTGTTTGTTGACATATCCGCCTAACCAAAAATGAGCCTCATCACTGAATAAGATCTTCCTGTTGAAACCTGGGTCAAGCGCAATCTTGTTTTCAGCCCATTCAACGAACTCACGACGCTTTTGATGATCAGTTCTTGCTTTCTTCTACAGTGGCTTCAGTTCTTGCACTAACTGTATCTTATAAACATGTAGGCCCAGATCCTTCCGTAAACCTTCCATAGAGTTGACGGACACATCTCTAACTGCTTTGCACGATGACGAATCGACACATTTGGGTCCTCTTCAACAATCAACACTAAGCTCAACAGCACCAATAGCATCTTCGGTCCGTACCGTACGGCGTCTCTGTGGATGCTCATTATCTACTAAAGTGTAGGTAGTGCAGAACCGATTCATCAAAGCTCGAATAGCTGACTCTGATGGACGATTGTGTCGTCCATAGATTGGACGAAGTGCACGGTAAGTTTCCCGAACTAAACTATGGTTTTCAAAATAAATTTGTACAATTTGTAAACGTTGTTCTTTTGTAAGTCTATTCATGTTAACAATATAAACAGAATCACCATCAAAACAATGAATATTGAAATGGCAAAACATAATAAACAAAAATCAGCTGTTAAATTTCAATTTGATTGTTGTGTGTTGCTATGCTACCAACTTAAAAACCACATCACTAAAAAATACACCCGTTAGTATACTGAATGAAGATTTTCTTTTTATTATAAACAAGCTGAAATAATGACGATATAATCATAATTTTTAAATAGGTTAGGTTTAGTTTAGTTGTCCTACCACTTACTACTGATGCCAATCAAAACCTGATCTTAGCCACCGCACTATAAAGTAGGAAGATTACTTATAAGGATACCCACTATATTTATGAGTGCAATTTCTACGTATAACGATACAATTTCGCTTACATCCGATACCGTATACAACACAACACAGTTTGTCAGCTGTGTTTACAGCTCACGTGACATAAACTGTTTCACAGCTTGCTTCACTTCCGGTCTGGAATGCTGTGAAAACTGAACATGTTTACTTCCGGTACACTTCATCTCGTCTAAAGTGTTTGTTGTTTTCACCACAAACGCAATTGACAGTATGTAACTGACCCTGATGTCTCCTCTGTGCAAACTTAACTTGATCGAAACTGTTGTGTTCATCTATACACAGTTTGATTAGTTTGAAATGGTACGTATTATTGTTTCTGCTAAATGAAAACTGTAATTGCTTCACATAACAACGACTTTTACTTTAAATAAGCCAATCCAATATAAGTACGCTTTAACATTCAATAGTTACCTGGACATTATCCGATTATTTAAGGAACTTAACTGACCCCCCTCCTCCGTCCTCGAACTAAAAGCTGAGTTAGCACACTCCCTTTCCTTTACCGTAATAAAGTTGCAGTATTGTTGTATGTAGCCTCTGTTGCCTTGTTTCACCCTAATTTCTACCCCGTTATTTCCAATAAAACAAATCCAATCGAATTAGTGGTCTTCAAACATTTACATTCTTACGATGTTATGTGAGGAAAGCAGTTAAACTAACTTTTGAGTCTAAAATATTTAACTCGGTGAAAAGAAGAAGCGGACTTTTCCTGCCACTTCTGGAGAAAAACTACTCCTAACGTTTAGGGCAGTTAAAAACTCCACCCGTCTTCAGAGGACTACACTAATATTGGAACTACTTTTAATTATATATCTTAACCTAAGATCTAACCTAAGACTTTACCAAACAATATTTAAAAATTCCACTACATCTTAAGAAATTGATATCCTGTCAAAACATAAATTAGAAAGAGAAATAAGTAATATGAGGAAACGTCAATACGGAATAAGCTACATGCTAACCTATTAAGAACTTTCAAACGAACATATTTAACTCTACAGCAATTAAAAGGTGTCATAGCTAGAACTAAAAACATCTTAGAAAGAAATACCCCAATTTAAAAATGTGTGAAATTAAAATACTTATTTTATTACACAAACAATAGTTTTATTATGTCACTTAAATTATGAAGGTCAATCACGCGTAATCATTACACAATAATTAATACTGTATGCATACAATATTATTAATTAAATTCCAAATACAGACAGTAAAATGATTACTTGCCACACAAACAATATCTTCATCATGTCACATATAATCACGAAGGTCAAACACGACTGGTACAAGTGATTGTTTACCTGTTCTATGACCATGTTATATGTGATGTGCATTAATGTACCACTATGTATGCAAATGTGACCCGCCTGCAGCTGTTTGTTACATGCACTTATTAGTTATCAGAACAGCTGTTACACAAGCGAATTGTACCAATGCGTTTATTGTTTCTAAGGGCTAAGAAGTGCTATTAACTAGGGTCCGATCAGGGTACCAATAGATGCGAAAGGGAAGTTGAATGATTTATAATACGGTAGCAGTTACTATGTGTTTTTTAATAAGGGTGTTTTTGTTACCTATCTATTAATTTATACATTAGTTTACATAACTGGCAAGCTGTGCTTTATAACACTTTTGGAGAAACAAATGCTGATTTACATAACATTTGGAATTGCATAAAAGAATTAAAGCGCAAAGAATACTGTATGGTAGAGATTTTGCATCAAGAAGACATACACATTTCAAATAAAAGTCTATATTTACAAATTAAGGATATGTGTCTTAGTATTGAAGAACTGCCTGGATGTATGATTTGTTTGATCACAAATTGAAATGTAATTAATTGTCACAAATGTATTTTTGTAAAATATAAATTAATTACACATTAAACAAATTGTATCTAAAAACTCCATTCTCCTAATGAAGGAAACAAATTCATTGTAAATTAATGCTACATTAAAAATAATTAAGATTGTTTATTTAAGACTACTGAATACCAACACTTGCCTCGAAATTCAATCTTCGAAGGGTTTATCATCAAATCCTAAGAGTTTTATTCGTAGAAACTACCGGGTGAATACCAAGAGTAAATTATTGTACCTTTACATAAAAGCTAAGGGATGATAACAGATAACGATTCCACACTATCCATGGCGGATTGGTATCGCGCGCGACTCCGGAGCTCATCATTCCGGTGGAGCTAGTTCGATCCCCACAGTCATCACTTACAATTTGTAATGTGACTATACGGTGACGCTAGGTAAAGGTCGAGATTGAGTGATAGAGAGGATTTTGTAGTCCTAACTTTGCCTCAATAAACAAGACAAACTCTACCTTTACCTTACCTTAATCCGTCAAAGATTGTCAATTTTACATACAAATCCTCTCAAACATACAATGGAAGGAATCACGGCTAATATTCAAATAAAACTCTACTAAGTAATTTATACGAAGAGACAGAACAAAAAACCTCATATACAGAAAAGCCAATAAAACGAATTACCACCTGACAAACTACCTTGCACAAAACTACAAACAAATAAAACAGCAATCAAATAAAATGGATGCAAAACTCAATTAACCTCTGGGCGTTGGAATCGAAATATCCAATTAAATGATTCATCAATCAAATGATCTCGATTCTGTGGAGTGGCTTTCTGATGTTGTTTGAAACTCTGGCGCAGTCGTTTCATCAACTTTAGACCTAGTTTTGTTTGTGTCAACAGAAACTTATGAATAAGTCTCAAATCAGTAGATCTTTCGCTTAGCTAGGTGATGAAGTATAGCTAACTAAACGAATTAATTAGTTAAATTAATGATAATTGGAATTTAAAACAAAAGGCCTAAATTGTTTTAAATTCTAATTACCAAGCGCCATTATCTCCAGAAGAAGATCATTAAATTAATGACAACAAGGTGAGCAACAATAAACATTACATATAATGTTACGTTCACTGATTCCATCATAAAAAGAAACGAAAATGCTAAATATTTCTTCAAATTATAGGCAGTACGTAATAACTGTTATGAGGCAAAGTTTGTGAAATAATAAAACCGTTAGACTGAGCAATAAATTAAAACGCACACAACTTATAAAATAAATAGTGTCCATACAAGATTAATTTATTTTCCTTGTTAGCTCGGTGGGTCCAGCAGCTGTAAGGTTAGAACAATGTCCTTGTGGACTTATTTTAAAAGTTGCTCGTCAGAATACTGTAGAACTAGCTGCGCCAGCTGGGAGCTTCGCACCCAGACACCCTGGCACGCTCGCGAGGCAAACACCTCGGCCAACGGCCTCGGTGCCCGTTTTATAAAACTCGGCCATCCCGCCAGCCTATCTCATGGCTTATTTGCTTTGGAAAAAATTTGGTAGAAAATATTTTTTTGTAATCAGCATAATATTCCCTTTTTTTGATACCCCACATCGATTTTTATGATTTTTTATTTCTTGCCCCTTTTAACCCTCCCCTAAATCCATATATTGTGCCCCCCGAACCCCAAAATCAGTAGGGATCTTTGGGTTAATGGTATACAGCTATGTGTCGAGTTTCAAACGAATCCGTTGATATTTACTAATATATATTTACTAAAAAAAGAATTATAACATGGGGAATCGGGGACCTCAAAAACCCCATAAAAATAAAAATATATATAATTTTATTCGTTTCCCCCACCCTCCACACACAAAGTACCATTTCTATACAAAAATCTTAACTACCCGAGCCAGATTCCGAGACCTCAACACTCCGGACAACCCTAACCGAAATACTAATAGTATAGTATAGATAAGGATACTTTCTATGTAATTGAATCGAGAAGGAAAGCTGTCGATACTGTGGCATGATAGACACTCCCCAACACACAGCATTGGTGTGCGAAATATGCGAATTCTTGAGAAGGCCAGTCACACTGTCCATAGGGTTTTGACAATCGAGAACATCATTGAGAAGTGTTCTCGACCATAGGACTTAGTTGTAAAACTAGTCACAGACATTCTGAGAAGGAAGATTGTAGAAGTATAGTATAATGGGGCAGCATCGTTATATACATTTTTGGGGGTGTAATAAAAAAAATGGAAAAGCGTCATTGTCTTGCATTATAAGGCATAACTCGGATTATTAACTCTACTCTATTATTTTATTTTACAGAAGAAAAACAGTCGTGAGCAAGACTCGCCGAGCTGAAGAAATTTTCAGTCAGTTCCAGCTTAGTTGAAGAAGATGGAAAAGTTAGTATTAGCTGGAATACTACCATTAGTATTAGCTAGTGTATGTCTTTTGAAGATTTAGTTATCTATAAGATAAAAATAAAAAAAAAACCTAATTGAAGCAAGAGGAGACTAGACAATCAGCCCTGTTTTCTTCATAATATTTTAAGATGGATTCTTCTTGTACACGTTGAGGTTGTGTAAAGGCAGAGCAAAGTAGTATTTCGAGTATTGTTCTTGTGTAAGTCTTGATCTATAATTTGCTAGGCGGAGATCGCGTGTGGGATTACTTTTCAGAGGTAAAATGTTGTTACTGTTAGGGTTTTCCACTTTTGTAGGCTCCCCTTCGAATTGTATTGAAATTCAAGGACTGCTAGGCAGCGGTTTGTTTTTTCTCAAGCAAGAGGATTCTCTATATAAGGTTGAAAAGAACATTGTATTTAACTATTTGGCATTGGTGTCGAAAAGAAACCAGATAATTATTTCGAGTTGGGCAAAGTTTATTTATAGTTTTACGTATAAAAGTCCATTCCAGAGCTTCCAAAGAACCGTTGTGAAATACATGACAGTAAATTGATACAGTTTTACTGAAAATGATTTCCAGCTAGAAAAAGGTTTCAAATTTACAATCACAACAACATTTGTCATTGTTGATTGCTGGTTCATCCTGACCACGTGACTAATGACAATAGAACAATAGAGCTTGGAACAATAGAAGCACAATAATACGTGCTCCGGAACACACATTTGTTATAGAAACTCTCAAGTGAAGTCTGTGCCAGGTTATTTAAACACTATGAACTGTGAAGACTATGTGCATATGTTGGGTTATAATACTGCGTTTATCTGTTCTCATTTTTTAAAAGTATTGCAAAGTGCTTTCTACACATTTTTTTAGTTTTAGTCCCCTGACACCCCCTCCAATAAGTTTTCACTTTAAGCTCACCAAGTTCTAGTACTACATTTTTTTTCTTACGTTCATTTGTCAATTTCCTTCTTTAAGTCGTTCATGCTGACATAATTGGGTAGTACACAGTTTTAAGTAAATACATAAGTAATGGTTTGTGCATGTTTCTCATTAAAACTAAAACCCACAGTTTGCTGTAATCAGTTTGCTGTTTTCTAAAATACATGCATTACATTTTGTAAGAATTCGCTGTCTTATTCTAATTTAAATACGAGTATAATGAATCAGTTTTATTAGTGAGCATTTCAACAAAATAGATTGCTTTTTAAATCAACAAGCTTTAGGGTTAAAACCAAGACAGAGAAATTGTATTTTTATATGTCTACAAAAGTAAACTAAAAACAAAACAAACAGTATACGTGATGATTGAAGTAATTTAACACAAATCCAGTTTAGCTAGTTTGGGTCCTTATGAACAGATTAATTTATTGATTGCCATGAGGCTGAACTTGTTGTAGTATTTAAATTTAAAACTCATTAAACTCTCCAATGAGAACATTTTACTTGCTTGAAACTCTTCATGAACTAAGTTCACATAATCAGAGGCTCTAGACAGCCTAGAGAAAATCTGTTCACTTTTCATTTCAAGCCGCTAGGAACCACCAATGCTAGTTAACAATTACATTGACCTCTTACGTGACCTAACATTATAATTACGTTGCATTGTTGCTACAATCACGCGTAGACGAAAACATATGTTTGATCACGTGATAGTGTGGGGGTTAAGAGTTCACAAGGCGTGCTTGTCTATTGACTTCATTGTCAGGGACGAACTTGAAGGAGAACTACTTCAACTATAAATATAAGTGCAAGAAGAGCAAACGTTTTTCTAGATATCTTACTATATTTATCCAAGCAGTCCTTTAGTTTAATCAATTTTTAAACCTTTTAATACTAGTATACAGGTTTATAATATGTAACACTGCTGTTGGGAATCCACTTTAAGTTATATGTTCAGGTCTTTATTTTTCTACTAGAACAACATTTCCTTTTACAATGCAGAAAGTTTTGTACCTTTCATATTAAATATTTTATACACGACATTCATCATTTCAAGGTACTAAACTGAATATTTGGATCAACTAAAGATTAAGTTTGTGGTTAATAAACGTGGAACACTCACATTTAATTGCTGAAAATGTTAGATCAATGAGTGTATGTACATGCGTTGACATCATGACCAGGAATGTTATTGAGCCCGACGCCAAACAAAGTTTACATAACGGGATTACCATATGTTCAGTACTATGATATCAGATCTGTTTACAAGTCAAATTAATTTGGTCAATGTATCGTTTTATAATACATGAGTAATTAGTGTTACTTTTATGTGTTACTTTTTATACTCTATGTACCTGAGGATGCCACATCACAGAATTGGCGAAACGTCTGACAACCTTAATGTTAGTTTCATGACGTGGTATGATACCGGACGCCTAGAATGTAGAATATGGTAATCTACAGCAAGGCCAAGATATCTCAACCGCATTATGAAGTTTGGATGTGGTGTGAACTTGAAGAACTAGATTATAGTTGTGGCACCGGCCACGAAAGCCTTGAAGAGTTGAATATCCCTGATATCTTTTCCCGCATCCTTGAGTAGACATTTAGTCTAACATTCTGATGATTTATTATTCGTGTGTTCTTTAACACACTACGCTCCAAGTACAACAGTTAAATCTGCAAGCAATCTGCAGAATATCACTGTAATTGGTGATTATGAATCGAGTTAACAAGTACAAAGTATAACTAAACTCACTAAGCCAAGTTTGTTGGTTTGAGTTTCAAGTAATATTCCCAACTTGGGTTGAAACATTGTTACAATTTATCCGTCAAAACTTTGCGCCAATGAAATTGTTCCGATGACGAAATGGATGGTTTGAAATTTCTAACAAACCGTTATTAGCCAAATGCTTTGCTGCATTACTTTTACACCAAGATATTAAAAGTAATTACAATAGATGTCGCAACTACGGTAGAAGCGTGAAAGCAATTTCTTGCAGTTGAATGAAGTATGAAAACTTGTTTGTTGCAAAGTAGACTACATTTAATTGATGCAGTCTGAATAAGTTGGAAAATGTATTCACTCTGCCAATGAAAAACCTTTTAAACATACAATACTTTTATTCCGTTCTAGCCATTCAAATAATTTGTTTTGACTGCATACCGTGTTCTGCAATTATCGTAAAAATATTATAAATTACTCTTGACAACGCCAAAACACATAAAAAGTTACAAAAATACCAATTTTCAAGACAACACAGAGGTGACTGGGCTGTTTCTATTCAGAGTTGAATTTAATTCTGTCAGAACGAATGATGGAGCGACTCTGCATCTCACAAGCAGTTGTGTCACTGTTGTTATCACATTGGTATGGACACAGACTAGATCGTTCAATCAATCAATGAATTGGCTATAGTGAACATGGTGACTATCTGGTCACTGGTTGTTGTGGCTACGTTGTTTTGTTCCTTGGCTTTTGTTTTTTTACGTAAGGTATTTATAATAGGATCTTAGAACTATCCTCAGTTTTGTTAAAGCATATAGGAAGTAATGAAATGTTTATTTATCGGTTGGTTTTTATTGGCCTTGGGGTCTTAGCAACCTCAAGACATGATACAAAATGTCTTACGAAATTTAGATCTGGGTTTTAAAGAAAAGCGCCAGCGTGAAATCGAATACAGAAAGGTCAACTTTATAACCTATACTTGGATTATTGAAATACGCGTGTAGGCTAATGATAAACAAGATAACGGTTACCCTCCAAAAATAACTAGTAAATTATTGTTGAAAGTTCATCTACTCGCGTGTAAAGTTTGTATGACTGTATGACACAGAGTTGGTATGTGGTGAATTATATTGAGTGTAAAATGCATGACAAATGAGCGAGGACAATGTAGTGTTCCTCACTCTAACCACGGTTGAGCCAACACATTATATCATCCAGGCAAATGTTTGGCACTGTACACAACTAGTTAGAACAATTAACAGGATTTAAATAGGGACAACTGAAGCTCCCATAAAAAAATACTGTCAAAAAATCTCAAAAGAAAGAGAGCATTGACCTTTTTAAAAACCGGAGGAATATAATTACAGTGAACAATATTTGTTCTATGGAAAATTCTTTTTTTATTATTTAATTTAAACGATTGTTGCAACATATTTTACAATGTTACAGCATGTTTATAAAAACTGTAGATTTCGAACCTAAACAGCAACTGGTCGATACAAAAACTAAAGAAACTTGGGAATTGGAAAGCCATAAGAATGAGATAACTCGAACGAATACACGCAATTCTAATTCTAATTACACGTCTAACCAATTTACACAACAGATACATTACTGCGCTCATATGGGCATTCGTACTATGTTATCTATTCAATTAATAAACCCTGAGAAAAGAATGATCTAAGCTAAATGAGCTGATGGTATATGGATACAGTTCAGCATTCGAACAACAATCAAAGAGTTTTCAACTCTGAAAGGGTTTCCAAATATATACGCTCAACCACATATATGGATAAGAAGATGTATTCTTTTAGACCAAACTAAGGCCAATTACTCGTATTTCAGATGATAAACAATTGCATGTATTCTACGCAACAAGATTGCTTCTATTTCATCCACAGCGCTCTAAGTTAGACTGAGGTTCGCCTCCCGTTGTCAGAACGGAGGGCGCTGCGAGTGGAATAGTTACACAACTGTACTGCGTACTTTGCTTAGCCCGAAATGAAGGCGCTCATTCCAGCAAGCAGATATAATAGTAGCTTCGTTTCTATAAGCTTGAACTCAAATAGAAATACACCAATAGATAAGTGTTGATTTCCGTTATTGCAATTCTGGTTTTACATAGCCAATACGAATACATAGTCAGTTTGTTCGTAAAACTGCCGAAATATAATATGTAGAACTATTTTTTAACACGTAATCGAACCTTATCTAAACTAACATCTCCTTAACGTTGAAAGGTAGCACAAATAGACTATACGATACTATTTTTTTTCACTTTTATTTCTTTGTCAAATAAAAAGTTGTCTAGAGTACGACGCCACAAACATCAACTTAACTAACTCAATCTGTACAGTTTCTCCACAAATACTTCTTAGCTCGTATCCCTACATACACTTGATTCGGGAATTATTGACCTTATCCCTCTAGCGGTTAGTAATAAAGAGTAGTTTCAAACTTCATCAGTAAATAAACTTATATGCGTTTGCAATTTTGTGTTTCATAAAGCTCTTAAGACACTAGTACATTGTGTATTCGGCTTAGTCCAAGCGCTCCAGTTTTCAACCTGCCTTTGTTTTCCACACTAACAACCCTCCACCCCTTCTCCCAACCCCCACCCCACCCCTAGGCTCGTCACGCAGAAACGTCTCAGCAGGGTTGAGATTCAATTATACCAGTCACCCAATTACTGTCTTCCGCTACCTCTGATATTTTGTTATTTATCGACAACCTTTTGTTTTCTGCCTCTTCTTTCTCAGCGGCTTGGGATTTTCCAAATATCCTCATATTAGTTTTGATTTATCTATGCCTTGTTGGAATAAATGTTTTAATCGTTACTTATAGCTTTACCGGTGTACCAAAGGTCTGGAGTCTCTCACAGGTCATTTTAATGAAATTAAAAAGATAGAAGGTATTTTACACAACAACTCTTCATAATTGGTTTTGGCTGTCTACCTATGGGAGGAGAGCTCGGAGGGAATCAATGATAGGTAAAAACCATAAAGGCTGTTAAATTTGAAAATTCGAACTCTAAACTAAATAGATACTATCTGAAATTTTAAACATTCAACATCCCCTACGTCGGATGGCGAAACTCTGCTGAAGTTGAGTATTTGGCGTTTATTTGACCAAATAAAGAATTTTTTGGAACCTTACCGAGCATAGTCCCAAGTTATTTTTTTTTCAACAGTCATGTGGAAGTCTGAAATGGGGTTTTCAAGTACTTGAATTGAGTTGAGTTGTTTATGATTTAAATTCATGTTCTTATACCTTTTAAGCCGTTACCTCAGTAGAGTAACGGCTGATAATAAAATGAAATAACTACTCCACTAAACGTTTAATTTTTAATATAATGTTTGATGTCAGTAGAATTTTGTTGACTCCATTCAAAGGTTTATGCAAGGGGTTCTATACCTTTTCCAAACAGCTGCATTGATACAATTCGCTAGTGTAACAGCTGTTTTGATAACTAATAAGTGCATGTAACAAACAGCTGCAGGCGGGTAACATTTGCATACATAGTGGTACATTAATGCACATCACATAGAACAGGTAAACAATCACATGTACCAGTCGTGTTTGACCTTCCTGATTATATGTGACATGATGAAGATATTGTTTGTGTGGCAAGTAATCATTTTACTGTCTATGTTTGACATTTAATATATAATATTGTATGCATACAGTATTAATTTTAATGTGTAATATTAACGCATGTTTGATCTTCGTGATTAGAAGTGATTTAATGAAGATATTGTTTGTGGTGTGTGGCAAGTAATCATTTTACTGTCTGTATTCAATTGTTTTAAATGTAAAATTCTCAAGAATTTCTTGTCTAAAACATAACACGATATAAGCGTGTGACATTAAGATAGATATAAACTTTTAAGCCAATCCAATTCTCCATTTGAACTGATTTTCCAGTTTTACATCGGATAGGATATATAGGAATAAGGGCAAAAACAGGAAAGGTAGGATGTTACAAGTTCATTTTGGTTGAAGAAGAAATGTGGTGGGGGTAACGCTATTGTGAAGGACAACTAATTATTGAGTATTGTACATAATTGTTATTATTAAATGTTTCAGTGTATTTATTGGTTGAATGTGATGTTATGTTAACTATACGGTTATTGTTAACATTGTTCAGAAACAATAATACCATTTCAAACTAATCAAACTGTGTATAGATGAACACAACAGTTTTGATCAAGTTTACAGTTTGCACAGAGGAGACATCAGGGTCAGTTACATATAGTCAATTGCGTTTGTGGTGAAAACAACAAACACTTTAGACGAGATGAAGTAAACATGTTCAGTTTCCACAGCTGACTGATTCCGCGTCATTCCATACCGGAAGTGAAGCAAGCTGTGAAACAGTTTATGTCACGTGATCTGTAAACACAGCTGACAAACTGTGTTGTGTTGTGTACAGTATTGGATGAGAGCGAAATCAAATAATCTCCGTCTTTATAAAATTAATATTCTCCGTACTTCTTAGTCGTCGGTTTAGATAAAATATTGCTAAAAAGCATGATCATAATAAAAATGGTACTACTTATAAGGGATAGGACACCTAATCGGTCAAACGCAACTTAACCTATTTTACGTTGAGATTGAGTGTGTCATTATACAATCTTTCTACTTTATAGTGCGGTGGATTGGATCAAAATATTGGCTAGTACAACAAATTTTACAATTCATAGTTATTGACAGTATTTATTTGGGAACGCCACATGTTTGACCTTTGGGTTGACATGAAGGCTTAAGGGTCAAACAAATTTTTATGTTGATTAAAGTTTTTTTCAATTGTACCCATATGCTTTTTTTTACTTAAATGTACCTTTTTAAAAGCACCATTTGAAAACTATGCAGATATTGGCTCTTAAATAATAGCGAAATATCATGCACATCGGTCTCCAATGAAAAGACAACTACGATTAATGAACACAGTTAACATCTGTTAAGTCGAGTTATCACGTACTGTATAGATTTGAACCGTTTAGAGAAGAATGACAATATTAACCACAATTATCTTTTAAAATCCGTCTAATACTAAAATATTGAAACACTGATTTGACACTTTAGTTCATCCAGCTATGAATACATGTTAATACATTATTAATATCGGAATTGAAGTAACAATTACTTTAGAATCCAATCAACTGTAATATTTGATGTTGAGGTCAAACGATGTAAGTTTAATCTCATATCAACGTCATTTCATGTACCAGTGGTTTTGTTTACATCTCTCATTTTTACATTCGATCAACAAATCCACTCCAAAAAGCTTTAACATGACTAGTCTCATGTACAGGGTGTCCTCAAAATCTCCGAGAATATTGTCAGGTACAGTTCGTGGGTCAAAAATAAGTATCTAACTAACAAATCACTTTCCTTGTCCGTACAGTCACCGGGGTTTCAATTTAACGGGGTTTTACGACGGTTATACCTTACAACTTGAAATTTTGATTGCACTTTGTTAATACTAAAAAATATCATGTTAGGAATAACCATCAAACAAGTTGAAGAGTACAAATCTAAATCTTAGCCAATTAAATGATCAGTTAGACAATTATCTGATCACTACTAGGCGATTGCAGTAAATATATGTAAATATTTTACCATACTTTCACTTGATGTTACTGTTAGATGTCGTAATCATAACGTAATCATTTTGACCCACGGTCAGTTTTTTAGGGGTTTCTAAAAACACACTAGAATAGTTCTGAATCTTCCAGCGATTTGACCAAATATTTCAGTTCAAACTTTTAATCACTTTCTCAAGCTAACATGTGATTAGTGTTTGCCACCCTTGGCAGTGATGAAAGATAAGATTCGTCGAAAGATAAGATAAGAGGAGAGGTTTGTGAAAGCCAAGCAATCAGCCGCTCACAAAAGTTGCCCGAGTAAAGTGTTGAGTCTTCTGTCTCTGCTCCTCTGCCAAAATTAAAGCCGGCTTGAAAGAGTCTCTCTAAACTCTTCTTTCCCTTTCTGTGAAATAATGGACTCGCTTGATTGTTTCTTTGGTGGGATTGACCTCGGTTTAACTCAGGAATAATCTTAGTCAACTCTTACCATTGTTCGAGCGTTTAATATGAATCATACCGTTCCTCTATTCAAAAACGAGTATTTTCCATTAGGCTTTAAAAGCGCCTTTTGCTACGAGAAACTTGGCCCAACAGTTTGTGTGAAATATGGCCTTTTAATCCTCATACCAGCTGGTTAAAGATATTTTTCGTTTTATCATATGTAGTATATTTCAAAAATAAACATGAATAAAATATGAACAAATTAAGTAACAACTTAGGCAAGTACAGCCACTTACAATAGTATATTTCATCGCTAGGTCCTAAAGTGACACTTTTTGACACCAGGGGGTCAAAAAGACATATTCGGGCCGAGTGATGAACGATATTTTTTGTCATTATGCAAATAATATTGAGAAATAAATGTCAAGAAATGTTTTAGTATTATAAACAATTGATTAAGTAAACATTTTTTTGAGCTCAACGGTTTGAATTGTAATGTTTTGAAGAAACAGCTGTTTCACTGATTACTATTCGTCGGTGTTAAATTTCAAAACAATCAAAACAAACTCGTTGAACCGGTTGATGGCCATGCCACAAAAGATCATCAAAACCATACTTTAGTTACCAGTGTAAAAGTGACACTTTAGCACTGTCAATACATGTGTCTAAGGCAGCTGTTTTCAGAGCAGAATGAAAAAATCTCTTTGTTGTCATTTTCTTCAAAACATTGCATATAAACAACTGTTTACTACACCGTTTCCACACATACGTTCTACTTCAGCCCTCCGGTTACAGAATGACGCATCCTTCACTTTTTTCCTGGAAAAACGAGTTTGTTTTGATAATTTGTTTACTTCTTTTGTAAAAAAAAAACGGTAATTTATTGATTTGCATCTCAAACGTTTAACATAGGCTCGTATCAAAAAGCCTCACCCATTGTTAAAATGTGAGTATACTGAGATTTTACATATTGCAAAAGTTACGCGTATAACAAAGATAAGAACAACGTATTTTGAAAGTCAGTAAGACTGTAATGTGTTTCTCCTAAAATGGCCGGAAAAGTCCTAAATGAAAATTTCATATTTAATGGCATTGTTTGAGGGGCGAAAAAAAGAAACTACAAATGGCAATATTTACTACAAAAATACTATTATCGCTAATATTTACCATGATATTTTACATTTCAACCGAATTTCAAGGAAATAGGTCAATAAAATCCCCTTGAACCAGCTTAACAAACAAACGTACAAAGACGTAAGAAAAAGGCCAATCATTTGAGTTGAAACAGTACTGTTAGCCGCTTTGGCGTCAAAGATCAACAACACTGCATTTGAGACTTTTCGCTTTTAATAATCAATGTATAGTCTCTCGCTACAAAAATAAACTACCGTTGCGCCAGCTGTGCTATTCTCTAGTGTCAAGTATTGTTAAACGTTTCAATGCTAACAACTCTTACATTTGAAAGAGTCGTTGCAGAAAATAATCACTGCGAAGCTAAGCCATTAGGAGATGTCAAGACAAAGCCTGAGGTGTCAAGTGCATCCCTCCCCCTTCATCCCCTCATCCTTTCTTCATCCCCTTCATACTTTCTTACATTACACTAATCACTATCCTCATTCCGGTCTGTTTCATGAGTCTCGTGTGTGGGATTCCAACAAAACGGCAGTTGAAAATACGTTTGTGACTTAAACGAGAGATTGACACATTAAAAGTTACCTGAATAAGCGTTCTTTAACTGTTAAAGGTTTGAATCCGTCATTCAACAACTTAACAGCAGTTTGAACTTAAACAAGTTTAAACTTTTGATTGACATTCACAACTTGATATAAGTTGTGTTTAAGTAAAGGTTTTACTCAATTGATCTATTCACTTAATTTACGCTCGTGTTATTTCAAACGAGCTTATTAACGATTTGAAGAGGTTGGAAGAGCTGTCACGTTCCATTGCGCCAGTCACCTATACTAAAAGCAATACACTAACTTATTGATGTTTAGTGTCTAGCATACCTGTGAATTCTACTGTGTTTTCAGAAATATGCGAGTTAATTTAATTTTATGAGAAAATATTATACGATCGACATAGACATCGGAAATATATTCAAGTTGAAGTTTACCGTTTAGCAAGGCTTAAAGCTGATATGTTTGATTAAAATGATTCCGAGTTCTCCGAGTACATTATTTGTATGAAAAAGGTGAGTATGTATTTAAGTTTATCGTGCAATATTTCAAGAAATACTGGTTACAATAGCAATCTAAAGAGATTTTAATAGGGCTGATACAATAAATGAATTTCAGATTTATTTATAAACATTTGATTTTGAACCTAAACAATGGACACTATGGACCAAGGTAAACGAAAAACCAACCCAACTTTAGTTTTTTCCACGTAAAACGGTAAAATAATGTTTCAAAACATAAAACGAGATTAGCCACCCTAAAGAATATTAAAATACCCTACAAAATGTCCTCACTCTGCAATATTGTGTGAAAATTGAATCATGTTTTGTGTACAATAGTATTTAGGTAGCGTTTGAATATCAACCTGAGATTAGGTTAGGTTTCGTTAGTTTTCCACTTTATCATATCATATATTTTAAATCCAATACTAATAGTCCCTTGAACTAGGTTTTCGCCAACGTCTAGTATCTAGTATCAACGTCTAGTTCCGTTCTCATAGTATACATTGGATTTGTTAAAATCAAAAAAATTATTGGAGATTAAATATTTTCTCTTAAATTACGCGTGAACAGCTCAAAATGGATCTGCTATATTTACATTGTTAAGTGCTGCCTGATTTGTCTAAGGGGTGAAGTTTGGAGCGGAAAAGGATGATGGGAAGGAAGTGGGGGGGGGTACTCAACATCTCGACAGGTTTCTAGCGCTTTGTCCCTTCATAATGGCATTGTCGTTACTGCAATGACGAACCCCTAAACCTGCCGCTACTCAGTTTGGCTTTTATTTGCTGTTGAAAAAAGGTAAAATATTTTACGCAGTTGAATTTGTTGAAAACACAAGGGGAAAGCTTGTTCAAGAGAAAACTAAATGTGGTGTTGAAGATAATATTTAGTCTGTAACATTGCCAGGGAACTGTAACGCAATATATCAACATTAAAAATGTGTATTTACATAATACAGTACATACATTTTCAAATTGTCTGAAAATCAATGATCTTCTTACTTAAACCAAAACAAATTTCAACTATTACTTTCTTGAGTCTATCTTGCTTTAATCTGTTATATATATTGTTTTCATCTTACTTTGAGGAAGATGGAAGGCACATTTTAGTCTTTTTTTACATGTAACGCTTTATGACTTAGTTTTAATATTTAATGTAATGTCTAGCTAACAAAACATGTCCTCAAAGAAGATTTCACTGATTGAATTCCGTAACCCGGTTAGTTTTAGCTTCAACTTTAAGGTCAAAACCACGTGCGAAATACTCTAGTTTGCTGTATTTTACTACTGACCAACACGGCTTGAAAGTTATCTCAAAGCTAATACTTGTAACGAATTGATTTAATAGCTTTCATTTAAGTTATTAATGTTTAATGTTGAAGAATACGTGATTATGAACATTATTAAACTAGGCTTAAAACGAAAAATCAGAATGTTACTACAACCAAAATAATTTTAAAATCAATAGCTTTTGTAAAAATTGTAACTTACTTTTAGTCCAAAACGGAGGAGATCGGGATTAAGTTCATCACTTACCTGAAAATAAAGAATAAAACATATTAATGTTTGATAGCAGTACATGACTCTTTTATAAATGCCACACAACTCCTAAATAAACTAAGCAAAACACTTGATTTGCTTCAAATTCAAATGAAAACCTGAATTGATGAATTCTTAAACAACTTAAATGAGACATTTTGTAAGTTTGTCAATTTGTATGTCTGCATTAACCTTTAATCCAATAAGAAACCAAAGCCACCGTACACAAATTGCACTTAAGAACATTGAAAGCTAAACTATTTTGTTTAGTAGTTCCTTTAAATTTCTCTAATAGGTAATTTTTAGACTTAATTCTACAAATGAGTGTTTACATTGTGAGGCTAAGCTAGCGCTTCTGAGAGGAAGCGGATTAAAGGCTTAAGCTCTTAAACAATTTGGAACACACAGCCCTCAGCTGATCCAAATAAACAGTATTTCAGTAATGGGTTTTAGTTTAGTAAATGTTATGATGGGTGGGGGTTGCAAGGTGTGGATTGCACGTTTTTGGAAGACACGGCGTGTGGAAGTCAAATGTTCGGATTATTTGTAGACATTTTTAGGCTATGTCTGTCAATAATAACTTTTAAATTTAAAACGTTAAAACTTGCCAGAAAGTTTTTGGAAATGAAATACATTGAGATTTTAAATTTAAAAATTCAATAACCAACTTATCCCTAAAAAGCCTAAAGATTCCTACAAATATTTATAATCCAATCTGTACAAACATTCGAATTTCAAAGGATTGAAATGGTTAAAGTAAATAAATGTCTTATCTTAAATGCAATATATCTTTCATATATTGATTGGGACTCGTGGCAAGGTCTTGTAATCCAGCTTCATGGAGGTCAGGTTTTGAGGATGATATAGATCTAAAGCGGCTCAGATAGTCTCAGTGATCATCTGATGATACCCGCATCAACTCCATCGTTTAGACATATCAGACCATCACCTGCGTGGCTAGGAAATCACGTCAAGCCGTTAATCCATGTATTTCCATTGGTCATTGGGCTATTAATTAATGACCCATTCTAAGGAAGAGTCGGCCTTAGTTTGTAACAAGACTACACCTCATACACTCACCACACTCATCCTTCACCACATATTTGCCTTAAAATACCCCCATGAGAGTGGTCGGCATCTCAAATAGTGATTGGTGATCTTGAATGTTAACGAACTTTTTATTAGTGTGAAATAAACCAATCGAGAGAAAAGGTTTAAAAAAATCTGATTACTTGTACTTGTTTTATTAAATTTTAGAAATTGTAATGTGTTACAGTTTATAAATCTAATAGGTATTCTTTTTTGGTTAGACTATACTATGTCACAAACTTAGAAATATCAGATTTCAAAACCACCCTGTAAGTTAAAACATTTAAAACCCGTTTCTTAGTGGGTGACTTTGGGCCACCAGAAAAATGGTGTACAAAGTTTCAAGTCTGTAGATCTAGTAGTTTGGGCTGTGGTCTAATTATGAGTGAGGGAGTCAGGACATTCTCTTTTATATAATAGAAAAGAAAATTGGGTGTTCAGATATACTCGTAGAGTCCGAGGAAGTAAATCAGTTGCAGGTCCGATATTTGTGTTGAACAAAGCTTTAGTCCGATGAACAAACGAACTCTTCATGTGTTTGTAAAACAAAGAGCATTCTCTGCTGTAGCGGAAAACTGGATAATAACAGGGGAAATGTGCACTGCGTTATTTATTTGAGAAAGCGAAATGACTTTACTCAGGTATAAAACCAGTGCCGCTAACATGAGTGAAGCGAATTTCCTTTGCAATTTGTTACTCCATCTCAGCCTTGCTTTGGCATTTGGCCGTTCTATTGCCAGGTCGTTACGAGGACCTCGGCCTCAAACTTAGTGGTCCATTATTACGGTCGCCACGAAATTCGTGGTAAACCCGAACAAAACGTACAATGTACGTTCAATGCATTTTAAATGGAAACATGTGTATTATTTGACTGCTATGAGTAGAAGTTTCAATTAACGAGTACGTGTTAGTAAAGTGAGCTAGTAAACTTAGATAGGCCTAAGTATTTCTTGTTGTATCCCACTGTCAAATATCACGATATCAACAAATAAAACGAGTTCGTACGCAAGACCTCTTCTCTTCTAAAAGGCGTAACAAAGTGGTTTAGCAATCGATTAGTTTTTAGTATGTAGCATTATTTGTTACTTTGGAATTAGGGCGTATATGAATTAATTCGGATGACGATATATGTAATATCTTTTGCAAAGTTGTAGTTTGTGGAGAAATTCACTTAGGCTATAATAGAAAAGAGAAACTAAACGAAGTTTCTTCAACTGGAAAACTGTTTGAGCGTTTACCTTTTGTAAATGTTTAAATCGCTGACAACTTCCCGCTGGCTAACTTCCTTTGAGTAGTCTAAAAGAATTATACAAAATCATTCATTCGTTAAATTTTGGTGATTCCCAAATATTCAACTCGTTATAACCTATACAAAGTCGGCCACCGCTAATGGCTAATTCTCATCTAAATTCACGAAATAAGTAAATAAACAGCTCTATCACAACATTTCAAGTTTTCGTAACGAGGAAAATTTTTAATAGTGACTTAAAATTAAAACCAGGGCGACACGCAGCTAAGCGCTAAAGCACCACCTGCATTAGTGAATCCAATTTACTTTGCAATTTGTTACTCTTATTCGCTCCGTTCACAACATCGCTTTGGCATTCGACCGTACTGTTGCCACCGGCGTTACAAGGCTGTTTGCTCACAGACTCACTTCGGCCCTCGGCCTCAGACTTACGTTTTTTCAACTGAAAGTTTTATTACACATCTTGAAGCGATAACACAAGTTAAGTTGCAACTCATGCAGTCACTAGTTCTTTCAGTATTTTATTACTATTACCCTGCCTTTGGCAATAGTATTTCGAAGGAGGATGCTATGAGAATACAAAGAGTTCAAAATGCGGCAGTTCGATTTGTGTTCTCGCTAGGTCGTTTCGATCATGTGTCCTCTTATCGAAGTGACGCCAGATTGCTTCCAATGGAAACAATATGCAGGGTGTTGACTATCTGCATGACGCACAAGGCCCTTACACTCGGGGAGCCGCAATACTTGTGCGAGCGACTTATGTCTAGGGACATGATCTCCCAGCGCAGCACACGCCACGACAGTCTGCTGCATTTTCGCAGAGTAAGACTAGAGCTAGGTAGGAGAAGTTTCTCTTACTTTGGCCCAAGGTTGTACAACGACCTTCCCGAGTGCCTAAAATTTTCTAGTCAAGAAACTTTTAAAAATAAATAAAAACATCATTTTAAAATATGTAGTCTAACTTAATTTTTTGCTAGTCTGTATAACTTCTTGTTTCTTTATTTATTCATGTAATATTTGTGTTATTTATTACTTGTAACTTTTAAATTAAATTATGTTGTACACTGTAATTATAGTTTTTAAATGTAGTAATGTTAAATTAAGTTGACACGAGTTGTTCTGAAATCCAGTTGTAACTGAGAAACGCTCTAATAAAAGGCATATTTATTTATTTCAAATATTATTGAAATAGGACCACTTATTCCACTGTAGTAGCAAAATCACTTTTTTGACTGCCATTTTGAAACGACCAGATGTACTTTCATAATTTTTGGTATAGTGGTAAGTACCTTTAAAATACATATTTCTTTCAAATTTCATCAAAATATGTTAAAATTTACTGTTTTTACACCAAAACTCCCTTCCTCCAAAAAAAAAAACTGTATACCGATTTTGCTAACTATCTGACTTCACTGACATATTTATAAAAGGAATAATTGTACCAAATTTCATGAAAATTGGCCAAAAATGCGACCTGTAGAGAGTACACAAGTATATACATATGTAAACGTATAAAGTCTTGTAAAAATGCTCAAAACGTGTTCTGGGGGTCAGGATCGGTGCTCGTTTCACAGACCCAGGTCTGGGTCTTACCATGAGGACGGCATGAATATCTCATTTTTCTAAAGAAAATGCGATAACTAGTTATATGTGCATGATGGAATGTCTATTTAAAATAGCTCACACTAAGCTGAGTCCTTACTTAGTAGTTAATATAGTGTCTCAAAAAAGCTAGCATTTTCAAACTGGGGATCTGTACCCGAATGTTAGGTTTGGGCTTTTACCAAACCTATTTAAGCTTTGGCATTTACCTCATTTAAAAAATCTCTAATGGTTGGACATAATATTTTGAATTTTAAGTTTACGAGTATAGATTTGCTTTGCGGTTTCTTTAGACTCTTCAAAAAACACATTATTTACGACATTGAGGGGAGTGTAATGTATGAAATGTCACAGTACAAGTTTGATATGTCTGAAGCTATGTGCCAAGGAAGAACGATTCATCAACCCCTGCTTGTGTCTAGAGGAGTGAGATTGATGCTTATTTAAATAAAAACTGTTTTTGCCACCTTTCAAGCTCATGCTTTCATATCTCTTCTCTCTCTCTCTCTCTGCATTTCAAACCCACATTAGTTTCATTTCAAAGCTGGTTTGCATACTTGATGAACTTGATGAATTGTTCCTGCATTTAACTCATGAATACATTTAGTTCTTTAAACAAGAACGGTTTCCGCCAATAAAATACTGAATACTCACATAAAACAGTATTTGTAATGGAAAATTTATTACTTTTTAGTTTAGAATCTTACTTTACTCGTTAACTTATAACTTGGATCAAACATTACTGAAGTTTAAACCATAAATAATTATCTTTTTAAAGTGTTATTTACAGTTTTTCCCAAACCTAACAACGCATCATGCTAATCTAAGTGATTTTCTTATACTAGCTGTTTATCCTTGCTTCGCCACAGATAGAATATGTTAGCGTATCATCACTTTGAAGTTTACAGTAGCATCGTACAGTATACAACAAAATAACATGAGCATAGTTTCCACATCTAGTGTTCAGTGTTTTGTAAAGTTATTTGTACAATATTCTATCCCACCAGTTTTATTTTTAAAAGGTAGGATTTGGTCATTGCTCAGGTACTGGATTCAAACTACCGGTCCTGTGATAAACCTGTCCCTGTACTTAGAAAATTGACATAGTTTCCTTTTTTGTTGAAACCCATAAATGTCACGCGTACAACGCGACATGAAACCTTTCTATTCTTCGTCACTCGGAAAGATACTTTTCTTACAACTTTTGACCCAGTTCTTACCCGTCAATGCTTAGGGTTGCAATTCAAAAAACGCAAAATTGTTATAAAGTGATACTGTGAGGTTTTCCAGTAACTGATTTTTAGCGGATTACTTCTAGATGTGTAGTAGATTAATTAATTCATACACTTTAGATTTTTTGTATCATGAAAAATATGTAATACATACGGAAAATCCTACCACAAGATCAGTTTTTAAGAACTGCAAACCTTTGTAAGGCAAATATGTGGTGAAGGATAAGTGTGATGAGTGGTAGTAATGAGTTATGAGGTGTAGTCTTGTTACCAACTAAGGCCGACTCTTCCTTAGAATGGGTCATTAATCAATAGCCCAATGACCAATGGAAATACAAGGACCAACGGCTTAACGTGACTTTTGAATCACGCAGGTGATGGTCTGATATGTCTAAACAATGGTGGGAGTTGATGCGGGTATCAGCAGATGATCACTGAGACTATCTGAGGCGCTTTAGACCTATATCATCCTCAAAACCTGACCTCCATGAAGCTGGATTACAGGACCACGCCACGAGTCCCAGTCACTAAACAGCGTTCAGTCACTAAGTTGTTTAAGTGCATTGCTCTTTGTCAAAAAGCAAGCGAGGGATGAAAATATCGTGGAAGAAAACATAAAGTATATAATAGTCAGTTATGTCAGACTGTGAAGGTACGGTAACAGAAACTGAATCTAGGTGTGGCTGTATGAAAAGGTATGGTCTAGGAGACTTATGAAAACCAGAACTTCTGACATACACGTTTCTATCAACAACATATTACTGTAAGAAATGGTTGAAGAGACCTTTTGTCGCAACAACACTGAAATCCTTACTTTCTAACTAACCTCAATATAAAATAGCAATATATGGCATATTTTAGATTCTAACTTTAGATTGTACGTGTTCAATTGTTTACTGCAAAAATATGTATTTACATTAGTGTTAACAATAAATCTAAATGTGAAACACGGAATTTTTCCATAGTTTAAATATTAATATATTGAATCGTCTTTTGGTACCAAAACACTAACAGAACAGAAACAGATAAATGGGACTTTGGATCGAAAACAATCTTTTAAAGTCGACCAATAAACTCAAGTACTTACTTAAAAAGTAGAAATATCAATTTTTCTTCTGAACGATTGGGTTTCCTCTGTTGAAGATTTAAGTTCCAATTTCTCGGTCGAGATTGTGAAGGAGTCGAGACCAGTAATGTGGCGGCCATCTTGACCCGCGACAGTTTTGTCGAGAGTAGGTTAAGTTTGGTTTCGCGGGAAACAGTTGCACGCCAAGTGAGATATCATTGTTGAGAATTTGGAATCTCAATTAGTCTAGATTGAAATTGACATAATCAAGGTAACAAACTAGTTACTTGTTGGTAGTTGATAGTTTAAAATTTACAACGATGTAATTGCCATCTTAGAGACCCACGCAAAAAGTAGTGTACCATGGATAGAAACTAGATAGACACGGATGGATTTTCCGCTTTTCTTCCACATTTGTTCATTAGTTATCATAAACGTTCACAAAAACATTATATCAACATTAGATCTTGTGGAGGCCCTGAAAGTGAGGGGTGTGGGTGTTGTGGTCGGGGGCGCGAGCTTGCAGGTTTGCGACAGAGTGAAAACACTTGGTGTCGTTCTTGACCGTGAGCTCTCGTTCTCTGATCATGTCACGCATGCTACTCAACGTGCTCTTGGGAGACTGCGGGGTCTCTATAGATTCAGATCACTATTACCAGAGACTGCAAAGTTGCAGATTCTGATATATTTAGTGCTGTCAGTGTTCTACTACTGTTACCCGGCGTATGGGAACTGCATCTCGAGGGGGGATGCTGCTAGAGTCCAGCGAGTTCAAAACTCTGCTGTTCGCTTAGTCTTTTGCCTCCGCAAATTCGACCATGTATCCCTACATCGTGATGCTGCAAACATGATGCCTATGGATGCAGTTTGTGGGGTACTGACTGCATGCATGGTCCACAAGATCTTTACCCTTGAGGAGCCCAATATCTCAGGGAAAGACTGCTGTATCGGGATCAAGTGTCACAAAGAGCCTCCCGACACGGAAGAGGTCTTCACCTCCCTAGAGTAAGTCTAGAGCTCGGGAGAAGAAGTGTCTCCTATTTCGGGCCAAAAGTGTACAATGGCCTCCCTGATAAACTCAAAAATATACTTAATTCAGATAATTTTAGGAAACAGCTTAGAGCCAGTCTTAGTGAAGTGATAGTGATAGTGTTTTGTAAATTATTGATGTTAAGTTAGTTAAGTTGTTCTGTAAAACAGTTGTAATCCTGAGAAACGCTTGAAAAAAAAGCATTTTTTTTATTTATTTATCGATAACAATGCATTAAAATTGTTTCGTTGGTGGGTATGGTAAATCTACGGTAATACTTACGTCAAGAGCGTTTGGATTTAAAACCAACGTTCATCTTTTAATAATTTATTACGCATAAATAGGATTGTATTCAAAATGCAAACCTAATCATGCAAAATAAAACTTTGAACACTACTTAAGACGTTGATCAATGTGATAGCCAACCGTGGTACTCTTTACTAAAATTTAACACCGTGAAAAATTATAATTACGTTTACTTGAACACTTCATATACCTTATAGAATTGTTCGTCATTAATAATGTTCATACATTATAACAGCGCGTAGGAGGTAAAGCTAGAAG
This sequence comes from Matsumurasca onukii, assembly GCA_018831715.1. Lineage (NCBI taxonomy): Eukaryota > Metazoa > Arthropoda > Insecta > Hemiptera > Cicadellidae > Matsumurasca > Matsumurasca onukii. The sequence continues at coordinate 28,184,802 of CM032065.1, forward strand.
TAGGATATTTATGACCGCCTTTAGTTTCTGACATCTTGACAAATTACTCAAGTACTCAGTTCCATCTTGTATAACTCACTCGATCAAATGTATTGTGACGGAGAAGCAGCACTTTACTTAAATAAGTAAATAATATTCCGTGGGTGCCACTCACTTTGTGATCAAGATATATATTGGAAAGCCTGGAGGATTAGGTTGGGCGTATTTTTGTTATATTATTCATATTTTAACCTAAGCTAGTTGAAGTCATTGGTAACAAATGTCCATTAATTTTTATAACCATTTAGAAAAAAAAGCCGTAGAACTGAAATGGAAAGTTTTTCAGCACCTCTTGAGTCAAACATTAAAACTGTATACATTGTAATATAATTATATGTTTGTGTGTGTGTGGGGCACTCTACAGGTTTGTTTTTTCGTCACTTTCATCGACGTGCTCTAGAATAAGGAGTGATAATTAAGTATTTGTAATACTGATGAATGTATTACTGACTTTTTTCATTGATCTTTATATGCTTTATGTCAACTAATTGAATTTGAACCACAATAGCCACCAGTAATTATATCACAAGTGTACGTTCATTCCACCATTTTGCCTGAGGTTTCATTGTTTAGTGATTCGATAGTAACGGATTAAGATAAGTGTCAGCATTGAGTTGTAATGGGTGGTATGACAAATCAATATTAATGCTTAGAACTTTGTCTTGGTTTCAGAGAAGATTTTGAAATATTGTATATTCTTATGAGGGTCACAATAAGCATGGAGTGTTTATAAATATAATACGATAATATTTGGATGCCAACATATTTATCTGCGAACAAGAGTCAATATTAAATAGCAAATATATTTTACGAATAAATGTATCAATAGCGAACATACAAAGATATAATATTTCTGCCAGGTCTAAAGAAACCTATTGACCATGTTTTCGGTTGAAATATTAAAGAACGTGAGTCAAGTAAGTAAAAGCTGCTCCGACAGAAATGCTCGTAAACAGACAATAATGAAACTCGTAAATGAGGCCCATGAAACAGCCATCTTGCCGCTCTCCAACAGTCACGAACCTTTTATACACTCGACTTTCCTCACTCGCTTTATTAGTCCATGGGACAAAACAACATATTTCAGTGATATTAAATTCGGATACGTTGCCACTTGATGGAAAGATGTAGGAAAAATATATCAACACAACCAAAAAGTTGATGATATATTTTTAATAATTATTTTTGGATTGATAATGTTGCTGTTGAAGATTTCATTGAAGCTAAGAAACAATTGCACCTTGATAAATTAAATTTAAAAATAATACTTGTTCTAAAGTTTATTAGTAAAAACAGCTCTCTGATATATTAGCTACGTAAATATGCATTGTCTTCTATTGAAATATATGAAACATTATGATTAACAAAGTGTCGTCTTGTTCTATCAACATCCATTATTAATGTTCGCTAAATTAGTAGACCAATTTGTTTCAATATTCAACAATCAAATAATTATATGTACGATTCAAAATATACATTTGATTGTTCTTTTAGTACGTAACATATATATGGAAGAATATTGTAATGTACGAGTATTTCTCGTTACATACCCTTGTATAGCACAAAATGTTACAGTAAAAGTAAATATTATGTATCAACTCTTACGAATGTTCTTTCAATACTTTTTTCTGTTCTTAACCAAATATATAAATGTTCTATTTTCTGCTATTTGCATGCACCTTTTAGTTGGGTTTCTGTTTCATTTGACTGTTCGATTAAAAATATAAAATAAACAACATTTATTGTCAATATTAATTACAAACAAGTTTGTTTCATTTGACATAACAATAAATTTAAAAATACAATACCGCTGGTAACAACTTAGATCTATAGAACCACGAAGAAGCCACGTTATCTGGTTGTCAATCTATCATTTATGTTTTCAGCTCCTATTAAGTTATTCTTTGAAGTCGTGTTGGGTTTTTAGTCTTCACAGGTTTAAGTGGATTTAAAACCTTTGGAATTAAGTGCAGGGTTAAGCCTGCACAGAATCTGTTAAAAGTCCGTTAAGTTAAGTACTTGGAAATATCCGACAGAATCCAAGATGGCGGTTTGTTTACAAACAGCAACTATTTAAATTATCTTGTTTCTTTAATATAAATAGTTATTTATTTTGACAATTTGAATTCAGTTTGGTTGATTCTGTTTTATTATTTTTAACAGTTGTTTTGGAATAAGTGTTAAAGCTAAATCCAAACTTCTGTTTAAAAGCAGACGAACAGCATGATCAGGTTATGTTATTTGTATTTGTTGTGACAGCTACAGTAAGGCCTGCTGAATATTAGGTCAGGGTTTGAGGATGATATAGGTCTAAAGCGGCTCAGATAGTCTCAGTGATCATCTGATGATACCCGCATCAACTTCCACCATCGTTTAGACATATCAGACCATCACCTGCGTGGTTCGGATGCCACGGTAAGCCGTTGGTCCTTGTATTTCCATTGGTTATTGGGCTATTAATTAATGACCCATTCTAAGGAAGAGTCGGCCTTAGTTTGTAACAAGACTACACCTCATAACTCATTACTACCACTCATCACACACATCCTTCACCACATATTTGCCTTAAAATACCCTCATGAGAGTGGTCGGCATCTTAAATAGTGATGTAGTGATTTAGCGTACTTGGCGGAATGGAGAGGGAAGAGTGATATACGCGCATGCGCAAGTCGCTTCATCCTAGTTGGCGCTAACTGTACAATCTAGCAGAGTTGTTAAATTCACTCACCAGGAGCGCGGTTGGTGGACAAGGAGGGGAAGGGGAGGGAAGATGTTTACACATTATGAACATGTATAAATAAAACAAGAGAGGAGCTGTGAAATGGCAGTTTTGTACCACTTTTCTCTCTTTGTTTGAGAGCTTTTACACAAAAACCTTCCCTGCTTAACCTTTTAGCTAACAACACGTCACAATGGGGTTGCAAAGTTATAAGCTTGATGGTGTTCGCATTCGCACATAAAGCTACACTAGTTGAGCTTTTCAACCGTACTTCTTCCAACTAAATGGAATTTCTAAACACTATTTCTATTTATTTCAGCTTGAAATTACACCGCACCCAGTCTGAATTGTTTATATCATGAAAACTAGCGGAGTTATGTGGGTGGTTGTTACATATTAGTTGGAGCATTACACATTTTCTTAAAACCTGCGCCATGATATTTAATACTTTTAAAGCACAGTTAAACTAGTAGGCCAAAACATAAACGTAAATAAAGTTGTATGTTAACTTAACCCTATGTAGATGTATAAAATATGGATATTATTTACGGACACAGCTTTGCTCTGAAGCGGTAACTTAGGTGGGATATTTAATTATGTCTTAAATACTGTGGATTCTTCACATAGTAACTGTTTATAATTTACACTGTTCAGTATACGGAACAATTAAAAGGCAAAGTGAAGGATACAATAATTTAAACCAAAATTTGGCGGAACAGTTAAAATAAAATTATATACTATTGGTACAGTATTAAAGCGCATTTAAAGAGATCTAAATAACGACATGGCAAGTTTATAAACACATTTCAAACTCAATGTACGAGATCGGATAAAATCTGAGAGCAGTTTCTAAGGGACTCAGATATTCAAAGCGATGTAGATTTGATGGATTTCACATCCTTGTAAATAATACCTCACTAATGTTCCGTTTGAACTTACTGTGTTTATATCCAACATACATTATACTGTTTAAACATTTATTTTTGTACCTCTATGTTCTTGTTTTAATCATCTTTGTATACATTACTTTAACTGTCTTTGTTTGTAATATCTTTGAAAACACATGTTCAACAGCTGTAGTTAAGGTTTGTTTATTAAAGATATGGTTTCCTAGAAAGCGGTGACCGCTACATTACGGCCGTAATATGACGGTGAGTTTTGTTTTCAATGTTATCATATGAGAGTGGTTTCCTAGAAAACGGTGGACGTAACGTAGCGGTGAAAACTAGTTTAGGGTTTTCTCGTCAGGTGACACATATTGTTTTGTAAACAAAAGTCTTGCTTGTCCATTACTATATACGTAAATCAGATTTGACAACTAAAATAAAAAACATGTCAAAAGTTGTTTTGTCTAACCTGTTTAAATATTGAGTTACGTCCACCGTCACTGTTACGTTCCGCTACATTACGGCCGTAATATAGCGGTGAACTTTTTTCTAGGAAACCATAGCTTAACCCCTGTTTGTTTTTGTTAATTTTCACATAGTTTAACTGTACAAGAAAGTCTACTGTTTTTCAACCCGCTTTTCCTTTTTAGCATTTTACTTAATTATAATATTCACTCTCAATAATGTTCTCACTAAAAACCAAAGTATACAGTCAACTAGTTTATTTAACTAAAATTTACTAAATCATGACATGTGTATGTCGAGTTTAGACGTAATCTAAACCCTTCAAATTATCTTGATTTTGTCGACGGTTTCTTTACATGCTTAAAACGCATTTGAAATACTCAACGCCATTAAAGATGTTAAGTGCCTTCCGTCCATACCTGTAAGTATCGGGATGAACGATAATGCACGATCGAGTAGGTTGCGTAATTATTTCGTAATTAGTGCCTTAGAACTTCGTGTTAGGTTCTCAAATGCTAAATAAAAGTTTTGGATACACACACATTTTACCGGTAAAGGTGCACAAAATTGGGGATTTAAAAAAGGAAGTTGCCTCTTTTGTTATAAATTTCAAAAGTTAATGTTAAGAGGTTATACCAATGAGCAGTTTCTTTTATGAACTATATGCCAAAGGTTTTACCTTGAAAGACTTTTTTTTATCTACTCGTTTTATGAAATCAAACTATAACCATACATTTGCGCCTAAAATTCAAATGACTAAATGTCAAAGTTACAAAGTCTACAGGTGAAGCAGACATGGAATTTGATTTATTCAAGACATTGCATTGTGACATTTTGATATACGACCGTAACAAGCATTTCCTGTCTAAGTAACTAACCAATTTATGTTTATGAAAAGGTTAATATTGCATTTCTTACCATTGTGTGAGGAAAATAATAATAATCTTTAAATACCTTGTATTTATGCCTGAATATCCTACTATCTAGATGAATCTACTTTGCTCGTAGATTTATCTACAAAGTAGATCATTCAGGCATAAATACAAGGTATTTAAATATTTAGAAAATGTCCTACAACTGGGTATTAATAAAAATTAAATAGTAAGGTGTTGGAACGTTGGCACTCTTTTCTTATAAATATAATACTAGACCTGCCATTACATTCGGTCAAGAGTAAATGTATGTAGTAAAATTACTGTATTAAAATGAAACAAACCTACCGTAATAGTAACGATGTTTTCATAGAAAACGTATATTAATGACAATATTTTAGGTTTCAATGATGTTTTGACGGTGATGCAGAAGTATTAGAAATTGTTGGTGTACAATTTTGTTTGGAAAAGGGTTTAACGAACTTCGTCAAAATATGATTAGTAAGTATCTAAAATTAAGTATCATAACTCTTAACTTTAAGTCTTGTTCTACCAGTTAACCACCTCTTTGAAAAACTAAATTTGTATCTCGGAATCCACTCAACCGACTTTCCGGTATACCTGTATTTAGACACACTCCTAGACAACAAAATTACCAGCAATTTTCTTGTTTCAAAATGGTGGTCTTTTTTCGTTATTTTTTAGATACTTTGGCTAGAAAAATGTGTACCAAGTGTCATAAAAGTAGGTTGAGAGTGATTTTGGAGGTAAGAAGGTATCGATGGAAAACAAAATAGTGGATATCAGGTAAATAGATCGTTTTTGAAAAATGCTTCTTTCTTTTCTTTTTGTCTTTACTATATAAAAAGAGACAAATCAGGGTCGGGTGGGTCACGGAAGGTTGTCCGTATTACCCATTTCCCAAGGTTTGCAATAACTATTTTCAAACGCCCTAAATTTTAACGGGACTTAAACACTGGTATAGTACACATTTTCTTCTTTCGAATTGAGGACAGTATACAGTTGTCACAAACAATCTTTTTTCTATTAACGTGGGAGTACTAAATGTATAAAATACAACGGTAAAGTTTTTTACACAAGAAAGGCTACAACGTGAGTTTTGTTTAACAAAATGAAATGTAAAGGAATGAAAACTGTGAACAAAGTTTGCTGAATTCGATGTTGTGTAAAAGGTGGAGGACGGTGCATTGGTGGAGGGGTGTAGGGAGGGGGCAGATGTCTACAATTTACATAACAACAAGGAGATGTCTCTATTTTGTTTCTTGTGTTTCATTCTGTCTCTCCAGGTTACATTTTGAATAAATAAATATCTCTAAAAGCGAGACATTTTAGACCATGTGAATCCAACACATACACATTATTTTCGAAGTACAAGTACGAGTTCGAATAATACCAACAGCTGTTGTAACTATTTGTTAAATCAAACTCGATTATGAAATATTATATTCAAACCTCATAGTGAGAATGTGTTTCATGAGATTTTAAAACTTGACGTAGAAAATATTTACCACCTTGTACGGCATTTTAAGGGTCAATGAAATTACCTCAAATAAAAAACTAAGCATTTCGGGAAACATTTAAGTTCAAAATATTCATAATATCCCTGACATTAAGTTAAGTACCGTATTGTTTGAAATAATGATATAATGTGTTTTAGCGAGATCCCCTTTCTAAGCACTTAAGCCGATAAAAGGTAGCAAGCGCCAGAATCACTCTCATCTCGAAAAATAAACAACAGAATAATTATTATACAGGGTGAATGGTTCGTGGTTGAAATTGTAGATATTTAATTACGTAATAAAGATTATTAAAAACCGCAGACTTCAATTTTAATTAGTCAAGACATTTTAATTTTTCCTATACTTCAACTTCACGTTGTGAAATCATTTTTACTCGCCACACGGTGAGTTCTTTCTCATTTTAACTTTATACCGTGTTTGTAAACATCAAATGTTATCGAATCTCTACCAAATTGCTTCATTTTCAACGTAAATTTAGGTTATAAAACTTGGGTTGAATATAAGGTTATGTTTATTGCATAGCAAATAGAAATGTTTTCAGATAAAACACATCAAAAGTGGTAATACGCAATGACTTTACAGACAATTTCAACTGAAAATGTTTGACTCCCTTCATCTTCTAGTATATACATTCTAAACATCCAAAGGTCTTGGTAGTTAATTTATGTTTTTCTGAAACCCGTTGCGTATCACTTAAGCAACACCTAATATTCTTGCGTCGCCCCTATTTTTGTCCTATACTTATCTGCGGGTTCTCCCTTATCGCGCCCCCTAACCTTGCTTGTATTGAACTGGAAAGGTGACCCTAAGGCTAGGGCGTGGCAGACAGAAGGGCGTGGTTCTTGGTAAATAATGGATTCTAAACACTCAGACACCACAAAGTCCTTGGTATATTGATCATACTGTCCCGTCTTTCACCAGGAGAAATGATTAATTAGTGGTTAAGTATTAAAATATTGTTCATATTTAATTACTTTATTAGTATGAAGGAGGAAGTAAGGTTTTCGATAATTCACAGCCGCAGGCTAAAGCAGAAGCAACCAGATTCCATCAACATGATTAAATAATAATCAACTAAAATAGTTAATTGTTGCTAATAGCTAATTGTTTCTGAACCTAAGTCACATGGCAGAAAAGCCTTGTACTATTCCTTGTTTACTAATAAATTGAATACCCCTAAATTTATGAAACTGCAGTGATGTTTATTCAAATACACATGCAGCTGTTATGCAAAATACTCCACATTGTATCGTAGAAAAACAACGTAACTTTCAATTTGTTTGTTTCATAAATATAGTAGATTGTTATTGCCTTGAGTTTTCTCGTTGTTTGATATTCTACTCGTTTTGAATGTTTTACACAATAGTTTCCTATTTTACAAGAGAACAATTTATTTCACTTAAGTAACCCGGTGTTATTATTCGCAAATATTCAGTTATAGAAGAAAATACTCAGTTTCCGAAAATACACAGAGAAATTATAATTTTAATTACATTTTCTTACACATAGTACATAATGTACCTATTAGGACACTGTACGTAAAGCGAACACGGGTCCGTGGAGGGTTGGAATCGTGCATGACTCCGGAGCTCACCACTCCGCTGGCGCGGGTTCGATCCCCGCAGTCACCACTTACATTTGTACAGTGACTTTACGGTAACGCTAGGTAAACTTTGTAGTCATAACTTCGCCTCGTGAAACAAGACAAACTTTATATTTACTTAAGTAAGACCGAAAGAAAAGTGAACAAATAGAATTTCAAAGCTACAGGGTTAAAATAGAATAAAAACTGACCAATGAAGCATAATAGCTAGAAGCTTATCAACTTTCAGTTTCCAAATTAATTTCACTCCAGTGCATGTTTACCATTTATATTTCATATATAAGTTCTCAATACAATCAGTTATGCTTTTATGCGTAGTAGTTTCGATTGTATGGGTCTCACATAAGACTACTAAACCAGGGTCAATAGTTTTGAAAATGCTAAAAAGTGAAAAAATTATAGTAGGATGAAACCCGTTAAAAAAGAACACGAATATAACAAGAATGAAAGGAAAATAATTTACGGGCTATCTGAGGTCGAGAAGTGGAAGGGGGTGAGTTTTTAAGGGTAAAAACTGTCTACCTCAATTTTGGCAAAACTACAAGTCCTATGGAAAAAATTAAATGACAAAGTCGTAGATAATAAAGAGACCTACAAATTTTGTCTTTGCACTGTTTTCACATAACTTCAAAATGTATGTAAAAATTCAAATAATCAAGTTTTTGGATTTTTATGTTATGCAAAAAATCTTCACGAAATTTGGTGAAAACTTATATTTTTATGTCCTAAAGACACTGCAATTTGTTTTATTAGAAATATTTATTTTCCCCTTATTTTGATTTTAATATCGAAAAAGACTTCAATTAATAATCGAAAATTATCATGTCAAAATATCAGCCTTTTAAAAAAACCCGGGGAGGTTTTGTTCGTTGAAATATTTTCTTCCTGATAATAGAAAAAAATATATACATTACTATGGTAAATGTTCTCAAAAAATGCAAAAGAAAAAACTCGAATCCGAAATTTTTAAAATTACTATGCACAATTTTGAGCTATTTAGTAAAATTTACACTTTAATTACTTGAAAACGTAAGATTCCATATAACATTGATAAACAAAAAATTACAACCTAAGTTAAGCTCCGTGTAAACTGTTTGGTTAGCGTGTTGTGAATGCCTGGTAGTGTGAAATACGACACAGGTACGGGACACACTGCAGGTATTCCCACCTGGCTTAGATCAATACAGCTTCCCACTCTGTATTCTATACAGTGTTGTGTACAAACACAACTTAGCTGAATAGTGCAAACAACAATCATACAGAGGGTTTTTCTGCTTGGATCCTACATGCTAATAGGTATTGTAGTATCGTAACGATTTAAAGGCGGTCGGACAGAGTATTTAAACGGGATAAGGAATGCAACATGGGAAATTTGAAAACGGTGTTTTAGGTAGAATATACTAAAACGCGAAATAATCTTCTCTAGGAGCATAGAGCCGTTAAGGCTGCTTTATATAAAAACAAAAACGATGAGTTACGTTATGAAATGTAATAATTTCAAAATTTTTAAACACTGTGTTTTTATAAAAAATGAAGATGACATTTTAAAATAACAAACTTATTTGAAACCGTAAGAAAAAGTCTTTGGTGTTCATACTATGCAAACACGTCAATAGATCTATGCCTCCAAATTAAACTTTTCCACGTCTAACTCGCTTAAAACGTCGGCTGTTTTTAATTCATGTTCTAAGGAACTAAGCAGTACTCCTGCAGCCGCTCTATCCGGCCGCCTCTTAAGTTCGAACATGAAAGTTGACAAGGAAGTAAGATAAACTCCTAGTTAGATCAGATTTAAAAGTAATAAGTAATGAAATCCTAGAATCCTACCGTTTTTTAGATCCTTTGTCTGTTTTAAGAGGAAGTCACTAAACGTACGATGGCAAATTAAATATGTAATGTCATTTGGAAAAACACAGTAACAAGTTTATACATTTCAGCTGCTGTTAAGTGTAAACTTCAGTTATCAGAGGTAGGTTATCCTTTATACAATCTGTACCAACTAAAGAATTGTCCTGTCCCTTGTCTAAATCATAACTCTAAAACTTTGTTGTAGAAAATTTAGTTATGATGTTAACTTTTTTAAGAAGTGTATTAAACTGTATAGAACAGTTAGTTAACATGATCCATTAAGAGATAAACGAGCTGGTGGAGTGAGAGATAAACTACGGAGACACGCAATCGCTCTAAGCACTTAAGCAATTGCACCTTCATGAGGCGAAGCAAAGCAAAGTTTAGGATATGACCCAATACAATTTTCGCTATAAATTCTTTTTCATTAATATATATTATTAGTTTTTAAAAATCGAGTAAAATATGCATATTCAAGGGGTAAAAACTTTAGGTAGAAATTGTTCAAAACTTTCTCAACATGTTCGAAAAGATTTTTCGTAGCTTTACAAATAGAGATTTTGAGAACTTTTAAACACTTTGCGAAAATTTTTTTATCAAAGAAGTGAAAAGGTCACACAACCATGGGAGTACCTTTTTCATTTGTCAGTACGTGTTTTGTACGAGTACTTAACAAAAAATATTCAGCTCATAGGAGTGTAAAATCCCCTAATGGAAATGAAGAGACATTTTTTAGGGTGTGAAAGTTGTACTGACTCATTAAAATAAATTGAACTTTAACTAACTCTTTAGATACCCCAAGTTTAACGGAACAAACTATTTGCACGTTGTACGCGGTACAGCACAGTTTGCCATTTGCTAATTAAAAAAATGTGTTATGTTGATAACAAATTAATCAGTAACGGTTACTAGGTTACATAATACTGAAGCTCGTTAATGTGAGAGTGTTATATCAATTGGATGCAGTGAATGTGTGGACTCCTAAAATATTTGAATTTTTAGTTTTTTACAAGTGTGACAGACATCCAGAACAGCATACCTTTATTAAAGTTTCCAAAAACTGTTTGGAAAGGTTTTGTTTGTTTGTTTTACAGGTTTCCTGGAATATTCATTACAAAGTTATAAGCGTGAAGAACTTCGTGCTAGTTCGACAATCTACCCAATTGAGTGGCGAAGAAGAAATTGCACTCTTCTGAAGATGTTATTTGATCCAGATGGAGCAAGGTATGGTACCAAGAAGGATTTGGACCAAAGAGAAACTGAAGGGTTTGATTGTCTTCTAAAGGTGTGTCTCTCTAGAGTTTCATTTTAATTTTGTGACTATCTTTGCTAAGGTGTCAACCTGAATTTCTTTAGGTATAATATAGCACTGAGCTATTTTATAGCTCATACTTAAGTGTAGGTTATATGTGGATTAATGGTCTGTAAATATTGCATCAGCTCAATTATCTAATAGCTAATGTTTTGAAATGCTTTTAACCTAACACACAATCAGTGTAAAATATAAGAGTTAAAACTTACAACAAAACATTGTACTTGGTATGTGTTGTAGCAGCGGTAATAATTATTATTATGAGTACAAGATAATAGTTTGTTCTATGTTGTAAATACAACAGTATGAAATTTAACTCAAAATAGTGTCTTTTCAGTCCTCATTTTCTTCGAAATCATGCTTCAAAATCCCACAAAGTATGCAACAATGTTAAGGTGCTTTGAGGTGTTGGAATATTTACGTTTTTCTTATATAAGTTCAAGTTTGCTTCAAAAGAATTTATATGGGTTTTTATGGAAATAAGTTTTACAAAACAATAACGGCATTAACAGGTTATGTCTGAACAAACATACCAGAAACAAACTACTTCCTGGCTGAATTGGGTAGGAACCATTTTAAAACGTTTATTGGAGGATGTTAAGAACTCAAATAAACGTCGGGACATTTTAAAAGTAATATAAATACTTATTAAAAGTAACTTCTTCTAACGATTTAAAGTGTTGTTTTGAGTGTTGGTTGGAATCATGATTTACAACGGATATGAAAACAGAAGAGCGAGATTCAGAAGAAGGTTATTTATGGTGACCTCCAGTTTCTGACATATTGACAAATTGAAACCTTTATTCGGCGCCATCTTGTATAACCCGAGAAAGGAATGGATTCTATGTAAGACAGATTTACCTTCAGAAAGAGGAATGGAGGTCAATATGTTTTCATAACATCTGAGGTGCGTTAGTCGTTTGAATTTATACAATATGTACATTTATATTTGTTTTAATACTTATATAATACTCATAATTGTAAAAGAAATTTTCCTTCTTTTAATGCACACCGTTCATTGTAATAAGAGCTTAATCAAAACCAGTTGTATACCTGCCTTTAGAGCAACACAACTAAATTTAAGAAAAAGGTCTAAACATCCAATAGTTGTATCTTTAAGGCGCATCAAGGTAAAATATTTCCCTTGAGTTGTAGCAGCGTTCCGGGTGATTTCTTAAAAAGCCGAACGGTGAAACATAAAGGTAAAGTGTTGAGAAGAGGAGCAGCAATATGTCAACATGTCAGACAGAAGAAGTCATCCGAGCCTCATCAATAACCTAAACCTGCCTCACACTGTCTCTCTGCAGTTCTGCTAACGGCAGGTACTTGAACATTGCAAATCTTCTAAAACATATCGCTACATTCTCTATAAATACCTTTGTTTGCAACTTTTACTGGCTATCCAGCTTCACCACGGGCAGGTTGGTAAACGATGAAGCCTAACGGGAGTTTTGTTAATGCAGATCCACTAGCCTACTGCTATCATGAACGACAAAACGCAATTCTGTACGCATTTTGTTAATACTTTACCATAAAATATATTAAACTATTCCGACACTTCTCAAACGGACTTTATATGTCTGCGTGTATTAGGGTACTGGCTAGGTTAAACCTCAGCTTTAAACAGCTGTCAAAGCGTATCACAAATCCATTCCCTTGTGTTTTGCCTTCAAGCGACTAAACACAGTGTGAAATGTAACGGCTAGATGCATATATGATGTATATGAATAAGCTGAAAGCTGTGACGGAATGGCAGTTTTACGCCACTTTTCTCACTTTATGTGCCCCATTTGCTAGCTTTTAACATCCGCGGTCCACCAAGTGAAGCTTTTACACGGCACGAACGGTTTGAACTTTAATAGTTTTGCTACACTTACTTTGATACTTCTTTGGTACTTTTATTTGAGACACCGACCACTCCTAGAGGATATTTTAAGGTGAATATGGGATGAAGGGTGAGTGTGTTGAGTGATTTTGATGGATGATGAGGTCTTGTTACAAATTAGGGCCGACTGTTCCCCAGATTGGCTCATTAATTAATAGCCTAACGACCAATGGAATGGACCAACAGGCTTAACGTGACTTCCGAACCACAGGAAGTGGCCATCGTGAAAGGTTTTCACTGCGCCCGGGAATCGAACCCGGGTAGTTTGGAAGCGTAGCATGCACTATACCACTGGAGCTATTACCACCCCCACTGTAGACATTGTTTGCGAGTGAACCTGGTGAAGGGGATTTAGCACATCTAAACAAATCAAAAGCACTCGGTTAGGCATGTGTGTGTCAATGCTTTGTTAATTCGTTATAACCGAAATTGTGTAGCCCTCTTAATTATTTGTTTACGCATCGTGTTTTAATGTGTTATTAAATACGCTTCGAATCTCTTTAGTTATTGTCTTGTAGACAATGGTTTCGTAATAACCTCTTTTTATATTTGATATTATAAAAGTGTGTTTTGTCGAAATATTTAACGTTTTAAATTTATTTATCAAAGTAAACAGATAAAAATAGAAGCAATAAAACTGTCAAAGCGGAGAAAGAAAGCTTCAAGAAGGTTTTAAATCTGAGAGAGAGATCAGCGCTCGCTTTATTTAAAGTGATGCAGATTTGATGGTTTTGACATCTTTACAAACAGACCTCTCTTCATTCTTGCAAACTGTATCTACAGCTCTTATCATCGATTCGGATTGTGGGTTTATCTCTTAAATTCATAGTCTACTTAATGAATAATTCTTTTTAGTCATTTTGCAGTGTAACAGCTGTTTCTTTAGAACATTATAATTCAGACTGCTAACTTCAAAACAATGTTTACTTAACTTTTCCTGTATACTATTAAAACATGTATTGAAATTTGTTTCTCATTATTATGTTCATCATGACAAAAAAGTATTGTTCATCACTCGGCCCGAAAGTGTCTCGGCTGCGCCTAGGACGTTGAAAAAAAAGGTAAAGTTTGTTTTGTTTAACGAGGCGAAGCTACAACTACAAAGTCCTCTCTACCACTTAACCTCGATCTTTACCTAACGTTACCGTATATTCACATTACAAATGAAAGTGGTGTCTGTGGGGATCGAATCCGTGCCAGCGGAGTGATCAGCTGCGGAGTCGCGCACGATTCCAACCCGCCACGGGTCTGCTTACGTGAACTAGGCCTCATGTCAAGAATTGTCACGTTAGGACCTAGGGATGAAAAATATACTATTACGTCAGCTTCGTTAGCTGAGAAATAATTATTCTTTATTCTTGTACTGGCCGTTGAAAGAACAACAAATAAAATATTACCGAATTATTATGAGTTCATTTGTTTTGATTTATGAGTTATTTATCAGTACTCAAACAATACAGAAGTACAAAATTGTCAATGTGCATAGTTGTATCACGTGCACGTTCCGTAGGCTCTACTCTACACGTTCCTAGTACGTTCTTAGGGTCTACAATTAGTATAATGGTTTTTGAAATGTAGGCTAACTGTTAAACCTTAGATCTTATTTAAAATATTTTCGTTAGACAAAGACTAAATCACTAAATCACTATTTGAGATGCCGACCACTCTCATGAGGGTATTTTAAGGCAAATATGTGGTGAAGGATGAGTGTGATGAGTGGTAGTAATGAGTTATGAGGTCAAGTCTTGTTACAAACTAAGGCTGACTCTTCCTTAGAATAAGTCATTAATTAATAGCCCAATGACCAATAGAAATACAAGGACCAACGGCTTAACGTGACTTCCGAACCACGCAGGTGATGGTCTGATATGTCTAAACGATGGTGGGAGTTGATGCGGGTATCATCAGATGATCACTGAGACTATCTTAAGACCTATATCATCCTCAAAACCTGACCTCCATGAAGATGGATTACAGGACCACGCCACGAGTCCCAGAACAGTCACTTCAATTTACATACTTGAAGTCATCATGTATGCTTCTTCTAATCAATCTAATCGACTGCAAGATACTCATTCGTAACAAACTAGAAACGCTTTCGATTATCTCTTGCCTGTTAATAGAACAGAACAGTTTTCAAAGAAGCCCCTATACATGGGATTGAAGCTATTTAATAAACTGCCGTGTAGTGTAAAAAGGGAGATAGTTTTACCCTGAGAAAAAGGCTTCAAGAATACTTGGAGATAAGTTCATATTTTAGCATAATAGCTCTTAATATCTAGCTATTCATTTGTGCAATAAAATCGAAGAAAATATATGCAGTAATTAATGCAGTCTTACAATGGTAAATTATACTAACACGATCGTAAAAAAAGTTAATAAACTCTCAAAATCCTTGTTATTTTAACATTGCTTTTCAATCATGGTGGAAGCTTCAAGGATTAACGAAGACATTTTATTTATCACTTTATTTCATTTACATGATATCTACAAGAAAATAAATAAAACTACCATCGTAACACAAAAAAATAACATGGTTATATTAAAAAACGAAATGTATGCTATTAACAAGCAGTAAAAATATGTACAAGTGATGAACGTATAACAGAACTGCAATATTAACATCATTATAACTTGAAATTTGACAAACAAATCAACACAAAATACAATGTAGTTTATTTTATATTCTAAATAATTCATGACTTTCTTGAAAAAATGTTAAAAAGAGATATTAAAATATAAATGTATATATATAATGCGTTAGATGTCTAACTCATTATTCTGGTAATTTAAAACTTAGGTTATTAAAGAGTAAACAATTATAAATATGAGCAGTGTTACATCGTGGTACATACCAGCAAGCAGCTAATCTTAAACTCCTACGCTGTACTTTAAAAAAAATGGAGAAAAACCAAGTTGTTTACAGTTTTAAAAGCAAAAGAATAAATACAAATGTCAAATCTAATGTTCAAACTTTTAAAGCAAAACATTGACGTCAGAATATTGGTTAAAAAGTCATGGTGGCACGTAACATTTTCAAGCGTAACCTGATGTTTTTCATTTTCCTGATTTAAATTATGTTAAATGTACACATAATAAAAAATTACAAGAAAGATTTCTTAACCAACATGATTGAGTCGTCCACCTTCCACAGTAAAGTTGTCTTGCATTATTTCTTATAGTGGGGATTAGTGTATCAAATAACTATTACATTCTTTCCTCAGAAAGAAGGATTGCTAGTTTTCCTCAAAGCTGCATAATTCATTGATACGGATAATATTATAGAAAATATTTTAAAAGAAACATAACAAAAGGTTCAATTATTGTAATGAAAAGCAGTTAGCTGCAGTAGTAGGCAAGATCAAAACATTACTCTCACATAATTCCACACCAGCAACTGAGAAGATATTACAATTCCGGAGGTAGGGTGGAGTTGTAAGTTTGTTGGCGTTGGTTTCCGGTTAATAAAGTTCTCGAGTGTTGGTCGCCACTCCGCAGTAACAACCTTGACCACTCAAACCCACTTTCTCAGAATACACATCCAGTCCGGTCCTCGTCTGGTTAACTGTATTTTCCTCAATTATATTTACGAAGGAAATATCTTCTAGTTTCTAAATATTGTGTTTTCTTAATTGAAAATAAACCATCTCAAAAATTGCTGACGGGTTCTTTAAATTAGTTTTCAGCCCCATGTATTAAATGATATATACGAGTACAAATCAATATATTACGCCAATACCTACCGATTAAATTAAATTATTCAATGAGCTACAACCTATATATGCTGTTTTGTGAACATATGTTTGTAGATCAACAGCAGAGTATTGCTTTCAATAAAGTAGGTATTTTATTAAGTTAAGACTCACATTTTACCGTGCTTAACAACTTCTTACATATTTGCATTTGTAGGAAGTAACAACAGTGGTAACGACTAGAAGCAAGGCGGGTCATGGGTTCAATTTCTGGCAATATCACGTGGATTCGAATAGCGTTCCCAAAAACATTCTCTGTGTTCTAATAATTCAAGGTTAATTTAAAATAAATGCGTCTAGCATAGAAAATACAAAATGAAACGACTAATTGAAGTCAGAAGAGGGACCAAATACAAAAGCCTGGATGCGCCCTGTATAATGTAAAAGTAACAAGGGACGGGGAAGTGGAGTAAGGGTGGGGAAGGAGGAAGATGTCTACAATTTACATTACAAGCCTACAGGAAGGGGAAAGGAATGTCTCCGTTTTCTTCCCTTCTGTTCTATTTTTTACAGTTAACGATATTATTGAAATAACTTCCTCTGCTGATAAATTATAAATGTGCGATTATTTTAAGCAGTAGACCATTAGCCAAGTTCTCCGTCACATGATCTAGCTTATCAGTTATGATAATGAAGGCTGCAATCTGACCCTTCCAACATGGCGGCTAATGGACTTGTGTAGTTAAAGCTGCTCAAACCCTAACTGTTTATCAACACACAACTAGTTATGATAACCAAGCAGTAGACCATTAGCCAAGTCTCGACCTCTACGTCACATGATCTAGCTTATCAGTTATGATAATGAAGGCTGCAATCTGACCCTTCCAACATGGCGGCTAATGGACTTGTGTAGTTAAAGCTGCTCAAACCCTTAACTGTTTATCAACACACAACTAGTTATGATAACCAAGCAGTAGACCATTAGCCAAGTCTCGACCTCTACGTCACATGATCTAGCTTATCAGTTATGATAATGAAGGCTGCAATCTGACCCTTCCAACATGGCGGCTAATGGACTTGTGTAGTTAAAGCTGCTCAAACCCTTAACTGTTTATCAACACACAACTAGTTATGATAACCAAGCAGTAGACCATTAGCCAAGTCTCGACCTCTACGTCACATGATCTAGCTTATCAGTTATGATAATGAAGGCTGCAATCTGACCCTTCCAACATGGCGGCTAATGGACTTGTGTAGTTAAAGCTGCTCAAACCCTTAACTGTTTATCAACACACAACTAGTTATGATAACCAAGCAGTAGACCATTAGCCAAGTCTCGACCTCTACGTCACATGATCTAGCTTATCAGTTATGATAATGAAGGCTGCAATCTGACCCTTCCAACATGGCGGCTAATGGACTTGTGTAGTTAAAGCTGCTCAAACCCTTAACTGTTTATCAACACACAACTAGTTATGATAACCAAGCAGTAGACCATTAGCCAAGTCTCGACCTCTACGTCACATGATCTAGCTTATCAGTTATGATAATGAAGGCTGCAATCTGACCCTTCCAACATGGCGGCTAATGGACTTGTGTAGTTAAAGCTGCTCAAACCCTTAACTGTTTATCAACACACAACTAGTTATGATAACCAAGCAGTAGACCATTAGCCAAGTCTCGACCTCTACGTCACATGATCTAGCTTATCAGTTATGATAATGAAGGCTGCAATCTGACCCTTCCAACATGGCGGCTAATGGACTTGTGTAGTTAAAGCTGCTCAAACCCTTAACTGTTTATCAACACACAACTAGTTATGATAACCAAGCAGTAGACCATTAGCCAAGTCTCGACCTCTACGTCACATGATCTAGCTTATCAGTTATGATAATGAAGGCTGCAATCTGACCCTTCCAACATGGCGGCTAATGGACTTGTGTAGTTAAAGCTGCTCAAACCCTTAACTGTTTATCAACACACAACTAGTTATGATAACCAAGCAGTAGACCATTAGCCAAGTCTCGACCTCTACGTCACATGATCTAGCTTATCAGTTATGATAATGAAGGCTGCAATCTGACCCTTCCAACATGGCGGCTAATGGACTTGTGTAGTTAAAGCTGCTCAAACCCTTAACTGTTTATCAACACACAACTAGTTATGATAACCAAGCAGTAGACCATTAGCCAAGTCTCGACCTCTACGTCACATGATCTAGCTTATCAGTTATGATAATGAAGGCTGCAATCTGACCCTTCCAACATGGCGGCTAATGGACTTGTGTAGTTAAAGCTGCTCAAACCCTTAACTGTTTATCAACACACAACTAGTTATGATAACCAAGCAGTAGACCATTAGCCAAGTCTCGACCT
This sequence comes from Matsumurasca onukii, assembly GCA_018831715.1. Taxonomy (NCBI): domain Eukaryota; kingdom Metazoa; phylum Arthropoda; class Insecta; order Hemiptera; family Cicadellidae; genus Matsumurasca; species Matsumurasca onukii. The sequence goes on from CM032065.1 coordinate 28,204,040, forward strand.
CTACGTCACATGATCTAGCTTATCAGTTATGATAATGAAGGCTGCAATCTGACCCTTCCAACATGGCGGCTAATGGACTTGTGTAGTTAAAGCTGCTCAAACCCTTAACTGTTTATCAACACACAACTAGTTATGATAACCAAGCAGTAGACCATTAGCCAAGTCTCGACCTCTACGTCACATGATCTAGCTTATCAGTTATGATAATGAAGGCTGCAATCTGACCCTTCCAACATGGCGGCTAATGGACTTGTGTAGTTAAAGCTGCTCAAACCCTTAACTGTTTATCAACACACAACTAGTTATGATAACCAAGCAGTAGACCATTAGCCAAGTCTCGACCTCTACGTCACATGATCTAGCTTATCAGTTATGATAATGAAGGCTGCAATCTGACCCTTCCAACATGGCGGCTAATGGACTTGTGTAGTTTAAGCTGCTCAAACCCTTAACTGTTTATCAACACACAACTAGTTATAATAACTACGCAGTGATAAGTTCGCGTGTTTATTTTCTTTCGCGTTTTTTTAGGTATGGTTTCATTTTTGTCTAAGCACACACTTTGGTTGGTTGTGTTATTTGATTACTTAAGGCTACCTTTTTCCAATGTTATGAGTTATGTTTAATGCTTACTTTTCACCTGAAGGGGGTTGTATTGGAGATCCTGAAATGTCCCGTTCTTCCGCCAAAATTACCTAAGTTTATGTACAAGGTGGTTCCAGGTGGTTTTTCATCACCTAACAGAATAACTTCAACTATAATTTAGTAAAATAAATGCAGACAAAATAAATAAAAATCATCTTCGTTATGAAACAATGAAAGAAAGATAACTGTTCTTAATAGTAAAACATATAACTTGTTTTTCATTTTATTTTAAATCAATTTATCATTTGTTTGCCAGTTAGTTCGGGTTTTAGGCAGAACATAGTTGTGACTTTGAGTCAAGTAATATTGTGCTCTGGAATGGCCTGAGGTATGAATATAGACAGAACATTAGCTGACATAATGGTGGGTAGTTTCACTTTATACATACCTTTCTACTGATAGCCCACTAAAGCGCTGAACATTGGCTAGCACAACATATGGTTCAATATAGCTCACAAGATATAGGCCATCAGGAATTGTTTGCCGAACTTGTATTTCAAATTGTATACAACGGTTTCAAATCTGTTTACCATTTAATACAAATTAGTCACCCCAGCAGTTCTCATCTCATGTTTATACCAATCTCAATTGAAATCAGATAGGAAAATCCAGTTTGTATAGCATACAACCATTTTTATTGGGAAACGCCCTAACAAAAGGACACTGTCGGGGTAAATTATCTCCCCACTACAGGAGTCCTCCCCGCTGCTTGGATTCCTAGTAGCGCTTTTGGTTACGCTTCACCTAAGTTTTCCATTTATATTTCAAACTGTTCCATAAGTTTATTCCAAACACATCATGTTTATGAATAATTAAACCTTTGAAAGCACTCAGCAGTTTTGAATAAGTGATCTCTCATTAATTATGAATTCCTCGTCTAAGACATAGTTTGAACTGGTTTAAACTAGTTTGTTTGTCGCGTCACGGTGCACAAGTGAGTTTCAAGTTAGATTAATGCAAAGTCAAACTCCCCAGGGTCTGCAAACTTGGTTTTGTCATCTCTCCGTACCGAGCTTAACTCTTCCTCTGTTACAGGAGACAGCGAATCTACAAAGTGTTCTAAAAAGAACGAATGTTTAAAAGGTTTTTTTTATTAGTGCTCATTCGTCAAAAGTGTCAATAGTTATTATGTTCTTTCAAATTTCTTTTATTAGTACTTGACAAAGGAAGTATATTGGTGCAAATTTGAGGTATCTCTGACAAATTTGTACGAAACTTTTAATGGCAACTGGATATTTTAAGGGTGTTGCGGAGGTTAGGCCGTTTTACTACGTTATCTTTTTTTAAATAACACGTTTCTTTACGCTTGAATAAAAAATTAATTTAAATTTAACCAGTTGTTTTTAGTTTCAAATAAAAATTACTTTTAAATGAAAATAACAATAATAGGTGAACACGTATTGTGAACAATAATGAACATATTCGGATAAACATAGTTTATCGTTGTATAGCTATTTTCCAAAAGTAATTATTACATGTTAAAAATATTGATTTGTTCATTGTTTAAAGTTTGTTTTAAACGACGATCGGAGAATTTTAGAGTTTAAACTATTATTGCGGACATTTTCCATCGTTAATGAGCAAGATGATCCCGCTTTAGTGTCTCATGCTCGTGGTTTTGTTTTCTAAGCTAGTATTTTTTTTAAGTTTTAGTATTTTGACTTTAACAGCTACATGTTGTTTGGTTGTGCTTGACTGGTTAGCTTAAACTGATAACTTTAGGCTACCTCTGTGTTCTGTGTTATGTTTTAGGTTACTTTTCACCTGAGATTGGATCAGATTTCAGATCCCGAAACCTCGTGATCATCTTGTTCGCTAACGATGGAAAATGTTCGCAATAATATTGATTTGCATGTTTACCTTTGGGACAATCTACACAACGGTAAACTCAAAGAGTGTCGAGAAGAAGATAAAACGCTCCCGTAAAGAATAGTTGCAAATACACCCAGTAGAATGGATTTAGGAACATTAAATTGTATTATTTACTTTTTGTAGTTGTTAGGTAATACGGTACGCGTAGAAGTAGTAGTGTTATGGTCTTGGTCTGGGTCAATATTAACAAAGTCGTGTGATCAGAGGTTGAAATATTATTGTTTGTGGCATGAACATCAGCTGGTTCACTTTAGGACCAAGTAATAAAGTATACTATTATACTCGTATTTAAGATAATTTTAGACTACAACAGGTAGGCCTATTCTACTCTGCTATAAAACGTATTGGTTGATCCAAACTACTTCCAATGTTATTAAGTTTTACTACTCTGATTCGTACTGCGGGTCCTACTTAATAAAAAAGCCGAGTAAACAATAAAATCGTAACTAAAAATAAACTGTTGTATGACAACAAAAAGTTGTAAATTGATGCAAGAGGAAACGTACACAACAAAGAAGCGATGCGGGATTCAGGTAAATCAATAAACCCAAACCAGCACGTCGCCAAACCAGCACGTTACTCAGATGCAATTTTGTTGCTGAGGTCTTTACATCCTTTGTTAAAAAATAGTATATTTCATCACTAGGTCCTAAAGTGACATATTTTTACTCGATGTTATATGAACGAGGATCAAAAGACACTTTCAAGACGAGAAATGAACGATACTTTTTGCCACGGTGCAAATAATAATGCGAAATAAATAATATTTTGTTTATTAAATATTATAAAGAAACTTAATTAAACATGTGTTTTTAACTAGATAGTCTGAATTATATTGTTTTGAAGAACAGCTGTTACACTGATTTACTATAAGTCAGTGTTGAAATTCAAAACAATCAAAACCAAATCAAATCGTTCAACCAGGAAATGTCTACGCCACAAAACGATCATTAGATTTTAATCTTTTTCCCTAAGGAGTAAATGATACGTTTAGATGCTAGAAGCTTATATTTTTAATTAGAAACTGACGGAGTTCAAATCATCACGCAAACTCAAAACGATAAAAACTGTCTAGTTACATTATGAAAAAAAAGTTTTAATGCAAGCATTGCCTTGCCAGCAGAAGTCTGAAGTGCCATTCCGTCTTAAGTAATTGACTACAAACTTTTAATCACTGAACTTCTATGACACTGAACTGCAGGCTGGACTTTCTACAGTACATCTTCTTCGTGTGGAAGTTGTTAATTTATTGGGTGTTCATTAAAACCAACCCAATTTAACTTCTGTATCTTTTTTGTAAGTTTTCTTTTAAGTAATTACAATTTTTACTGTAAGATCCCATATCAAAACGTACAAACCAATTAAAAATAATTGTTTCAAACATGTAATTAAAATTTGTCGTCAGTGCAGCTCTGTGACCAAAATAGTTACAACGTCAAGTTCATTTAAGATATATAACTAAAGTTTAAATTTTAAAGACGTAGTGGTTAAACAAATTTATCCGTAGAAATAGGAAAACGGTGCCTTTAATATGTAGACATATCGAAATCATCTCACCGAATCGATCACGCAATTAGAGCTTAACGTGTTCATAACAGTCAATCTCAAATAGCAAGAATTAAAACTACTATTGCCTACTCAAACCGTTCAAATAGTGCATACAAGAGTTCCACGGTTAAACAAAGTACATCATTTAGTTTTAATTGAAAACTCAATTTAACCATGTATAAACTAGCTCTTGTTAATCCCTACATTGTATTATCCTAAAACCATAATGAAATTCCAAATCCGGTGTAAAAGCTAATAGTATTATTATTAACTACTATAAACCCTAATAACATACTTACCATAACACAAACTGTTACGTATGAACAACTATGAATATTCAAATTTCTTTAGTAATAAATTAACTTTTTAGCGTTTATAAAAATTAAGATCAATAATAATTCGTTTGACATAGTATTTAAATTCTGTGTGTAATATTTTCAGATTTTTTATTTAAAGTGATTATTTCACAGTCAAATGTTTCGGATAACCATTCTGATTTAAGACCTTCTCTAAATTTGAAGGCATAAATAATAGGGCCAGATGGTGTAGTGGTAAGCATAATCGTCCGGCAAGCGAGAGACCCGGATTCAAGTCCCGGTCGGTCCAAACATTTTGTGTTCAAATTTCTTTAGTAATATATACATATGAATAGAGAAACTGGCTTCAGAAGTCTGTGAACATAATTATATATATTACTAAATAAATTTGAAGACAAAAATAATAAATTAGCTATTTAGCATTTATACAAATTAAGATCTATAATAAGTCATTTGACACAGTATTTAAATTCTGTTTGTAATATTTCTAGCTTGTTGATTTAAAGTCACTTTTGACAGTCACATGTTTCGGATAAACATTCAGATTTAAGTACTTATTTGAAGGCAGAAATAGTTGGGTCGGATGGTGTAGTGGTGAGCATAACCACCCGGCAAGCGGGAGACCCGGGTTCAAATCCCGGTTCGGTCCAAATATATTTGTCTTCAAATGTATTTAGTAATAAATTAGCTAATTAGCATTTATACAAATTAAGATCCATAATTATATATACATACTATTCCATGAAATTGTTACCAAAACTGCATTAGCTAGAGCGTATATTGTAGAGTTTCCACTAAACCTGCATTATCGAGATTAATGCATTTGTCCACCAATGCACTACACAAACATTGTGAGTGGTGTGTGTGTGTGTGTATTGAAACCATCATATGGCGACGTGTTTGCACTTTGCTCAAATAAACAGCTCTCGCTAACTTACTCGATACTTGTTACGTTGGTTATACAGGGTGAGTTTTAAATGTCCTTTCCGCCCCCTACCCAGATATGGGGGTGAGTGACGCAAAGTACATCGAAACCAACTTCAGAATCCTATAAAAACATTCCCCAAAGGGTTTTAAAAATTTGTCCTTTGAAGTTGAAATGGAGCGGAGACATTTAAAGCTCACTGTGTATGATTTAATATTAAAGTACAATTTATAAAATACATGTGTACAAAACGAACATTTTGATACACAACTGTCTATAAGAACAGTTTTAATACAACAGAAACCGAACGAACCTTTAACAGCTGTTATACCGTTATAGCTCCATAATAACGGCTCTCAGATCATCACATTTTATGTTAAAGTCACTATCTTTCGTCATAAGCTTTTAATGTAAAACATTTCTGAGAGATTGCAAGCAAATATGTTTAAACTTTCATCTCAGAAAAGATTCCTTTGCCTTCAAATGAAGAAGTTCTGCGAGTTAATTAAGTTCTGAGATTTATCCTGCTGCAATATTTACAACAATGACGTAAGAATAACTTTAACTTTATTGTTAAACCCAGAGCACTGATCAGAAACCCCATGCTTGGACCCATTATAAACATTTCGTAATTTATTGTTAAAAATAAGTTTGCGCCATTGAGCAAAACAACTGCTATGTATTTTCCTTTTATATAAAAGTTAAGGTTTTCGTCTTAGAAATTGTCTATTCACTTTCAAATGAAGAAGCTTCTTCAGTTAATTAAGTTATCTAAGAGATCCTGCTTAAATATTCATAGACTAACCTTTACCCAACTGTATCCTACATTACGAGGAGAGTTTGAAAATGGTCAAATCTAGATAATCAATTCCTTGTCAGTGTAAAAGTGGAAGAGGTTTCTTCTTGGTGAAAAGTGGATAGTATCAATAAATTAAACATTTTTAAACTTTTCACTATATTTTTAAAACTTGACGTACCGCAAATATGTTTCTCAACAGTAGTAATAGTAACATGCATAAAGCCACAAAATTTGGCTAGTAAAAAAATATAAAGTAATTTTCATTATATTTCTGAATATTAAAAATACACTCATGTAAAATAAGCAACTATGTTTGTGTAGTACGGTTTAAAATCTATTGCATGTTTGTTTTAACAAATGGGCTACTGTACGTTCTAATTAAATTGACTCTTGTGTACAACAGTGCTTCGGTAGAACAGTGTAAGGTAGGAAAAGTTAGGTCAAAGCTGGCATTATCTAGATGAATGGAGGCAAGTTTGTAAGTGAGCTAGGGTTCTGAAGTCACTCAACTTCGGTGATTATCTGCAAACTCATGTGTCTCAACCTACATCGGACCACCATGCATCGGACAATGTAACATCGTACTCTCTACTTGTGCAATACGGGGGTTTTCCATTGTAATTCGAATTCAGGTGGAACTTAATATATATTTTTTCGACAAAGAACTCTAACTTTTACGCTAAAATATCTTTGTCAAGTTAGATTACCATCTCAAACTTCTTAAATTATGACTTAAGCAGAAAAACAAATCTTTAAGTTGAACTTGAGATTCTTTGAAAAGTAGAAACGCTAATGTTTGACTTTGCTTCTTTAATAAACATTTACATCTTATCCCCGCTGAATGATCCATGAGAGTGTAGGTTATGTGGGCTTACGTTTAATGGAAATAATTTGCACGATCCCATGGTTAAAAGTAAGCATCTCAAAACTCTAAGGAAGATGCAATTTTTCTTACCAGGCCACGGAAGTTAGAATTTTCAACGTAACAACCACATAAGAGTGTAAGTGTTTTCATATAATTACTCAAACTGCATCTTAAACGTCGTCGTTCTATTTTCTGCGGTTATATTAAGAATTTCATGTGTGTAAACTGATGAATTATTAACATGAAGTATTCTTAAGTTAACTTAAGCTTATTAAGGTTTGAACAATTACCATGCATTGCGCGTACGACCAGGAGATACAATGCACGTATGGAAATCTTTTCACATGACGAGTTAATTTCGAACAAAGGCTCTGCTACAGCTTGAAGGCTACGTTGTAATTATTGATAACATACTATAGCAACAGCTGCTGGGCATTAATTAATGCACCAATCAGCTTGTCCTGTCGTCTGCACAGCTTTGCTTGGAATTACATAGCATAATGGATAAACCGCAAACAAGAAAATAAATTAAAGATATCCATAAATAAGGAGTTAAAACAAGTTTATAGGTGTAATTGCAAAAGTAACTGAGTGTACAAGAAATGTATTAGGGTTGTTTTTTTAAACCTTTAAAACTACCATTACTTTATCAGTACTACCTTTTAGGTATTTAAACGAGGAAACAAATAAATAGTACGACCATAAAGGCTGTACAGAACCATTATGACTTTTTAAAGTAATGGCTCAGAGGTAATCAGAGATGTAAAAGTTATCATCTTTAATCAGAGTTCCTTAACGTAGAGCATTTATCAAAAGTTGGGAGCCAATGTGTTTGGATTTTACTCTCACTAATTATTCCTTCCTTGCAAATGAAGAAGTTCTGCAAGTTAGTTGAGCTTGCTGAGAGATATCCTGTTAAATTATTAATAAGAAATGCCTAACTCAATCTTTCGTTACTAAACCAGTTTGAAAGTTATCAAACCATGATACGGGTTGAAACATGCCTCTCGTTTTAGTAAGGCAATCTACGAGTATTACGGCTGTAGACATTGGAAGCAACAAAAAAGGTTTTGGGTCATATATTAGGCATGTTAAAGTTGGTTTATCGGTAGAATTTATTTCTATCCAGCATAAAGTATGAGCCAGAGATTGGATATAGTCACCAACAAACTCCTTTAAACCTTCCAGACCTCACAATATAATGTCTTTGATAACAACGAATTTGTTCCCAGTACTAAGAAAAGAGTTTATCTTTATTGATTTAAAGGAGTTATTTTAAATTTTAAGTCACTATATCTATATAAACTACCCTACACACTTTGAGCAAAACCAGTTTATACCGGATTCTACCAAAGAGGAAAGAATATTAAACTAAATCTGATTTAACATGCTCGTATAACCCAAGCATTGCCTTGCGAGCAGAATCTATATTTAAATGACATGTTTATTAGGTGATGTGTCAATCCTAAGATGCCTAAGAAGACTAAGATGTCTTGAAGATCTCTACAATCTTCAAGACATCTTAGTCTTCCGCTTACCTTAAGGTGAGTGAGGCCCAAAAACTCAGAGTTTATTGAGCAGAATCTAGACTTAAGTGCTATTCTGTCTTAAGTAATAAACTTTAATCAGTAAAGTTTCATGGAACTCACAGCCAGGTTTTTATTAGTTAATCTTCTTTGAAAAGAAGTATTTAATATATTTATCAATGATCTTCCAGTTTACCAATTATTAAAAAAACCTGTTAGGAAACCTATTTAGTTTGTATATACACATTTCTATGGCAAACATTGTTATACCTGTTAAAACAATTAAGTAAAATGGGTGTAACTGGAAAAAGGTAACAGAGCGTTGCACAGTGATCTTAATACGTAGGCTTGAGCGGCCGGAGTCATAACTATATCCTAGGCTTCCGGTATCACAGCACGTCATAAAACTACCACTAACGTTTCGCCCATACTCTGATGTGGCATCCTCAGTGACATAGCTGAGACTGAAGATATGTCACTGAGGATGCCACATCAGAGTATGGGCGAAACGTCTTGTTTACCTTTGCAAGCAGGAGTTTAACTCGTCAACCGGTTTCAAAATTCGGATAAAAGTCCCGTAATACAAAGGGCACTCTAAACTCCATTTAAAAAGCTTTTAATGAGAAAAGTAACTTATAGCACCGACAAGGTTATGACACACGACTGGGAGAACTTTATGGAGTACGTCTGACTGACCATTGCTAAAACGGGGAACAATCGGATGAAAGAATTGTGTGAACGCAGATCTGTAGATATGTGCGAATGTAGAATACTTACTGGCTATAGACTGACGATTACGATTAATATCAAAATGTACTTATGCAATAAAGTTATTTTCTTAGTTTTGAAACATTCTGCTCTGTATGTGCAATGACAGATGCCAATAACACAAAAACACCTCACCACAACTGCATTAGCTAGAGCGTATATTGTGGAGTTTCCATTAAACCTGCATTACCGAGATTAATACATTCGTCCACTAATTCACTACACAAACATTGCGAGTGAGTTTGTGTGTAATGAAACCATCATATGACGTACTGTTTGCTCTTTGCTCAAATAAACAACTCATGTTTTGCTAGCGAATGTCCTTTGGAAAAATGAGATATTCGTTTAATTAACTTTTCTGATACTTTATTGTACATGAACGTATGTGCTGAACGGAGAATAGTTTAGTGTCGGTTATAAGCGCCATCACGTTTTGTTTATAACTAGATACATACATCGTATTTTAATATTATTCTCATGGTGTGAACGAAATCATATGTACGGGTACAATGGTGTTTCAAAAGAACAGTGTAAGAGTTGGAAAAGTTAGGTCAAAGCTAGCATTATCTAGATGAATGGAGGCAAGTTTGTAAGTGAGCTAGGGTTCTGAAGTCACTCAACTTCGGTGATTATCTGCAAACTCATGTGTCTCAACCTACATCGGACCACCATGCATCGGACAATGTAACATCGTACTCTCTACTTCTGCAATACTTCGGTAGAACAGTGTAAGAGTAGGAAAAGTTAGGTCAAAGCTGGCATTATCTAGATGAATGGAGGCAAGTTTGTAAGTGAGCTAGGGTTCTGAAGTCACTCAACTTCGGTGATTATCTGCAAACTCATGTGTCTCAACCTACATCGGACCACCATGCATCGGACAATGTAACATCGTACTCTCTACTTCTGCAATACTTCGGTAGAACAGTGTAAGAGTAGGAAAAGTTAGGTCAAAGCTGGCATTATCTAGATGAATGGAGGCAAGTTTGTAAGTGAGCTAGGTTCTGAAGTCACTCAACTTCGGTGATTATCTGCAAACTCATGTGTCTGATCCTACATCGGACCACCATGCATCGGACAATGTAACATCGTACTCTCTACTTCTGCAATACTTCGGTAGAACAGTGTAAGAGTAGGAAAAGTTAGGTCAAAGCTGGCATTATCTAGATGAATGGAGGCAAGTTTGTAAGTGAGCTAGGATTCTGAAGTCACTCAACTTCGGTGATTATCTGCAAACTCATGTGTCTGATCCTACATCGGACCACCATGCATCGGACAATGTAACATCGTACTCTCTACTTCTGCAATACTTCGGTAGAACAGTGTAAGAGTAGGAAAAGTTAGGTCAAAGCTGGCATTATCTAGATGAATGGAGGCAAGTTTGTAAGTGAGCAAGGTTCTGAAGTCACCCAACTTCGGTGATTATCTGCAAACTCATGTGTCTCAACCTACATCGGACAACGTAACCGTATACTCTTTACTTGGGCAATACGAGGGGTTTTGCAAAGTTCGTTTGTTGGGTTTATGACTTCAGCAAAAAACGAGTCTTTTAAGTTCAATTTCACACTCTTTGTGAAAAACCCGATAATTTATTTAGAAAGATTGGGTTTGCTTGTTTAAGAATAAACCTTTGACCTTTTGGTAAAGATTTGGACATAACATGTAGGGTAATGTGTCAGCTTTCAGCTGTGAAAAATATGCGTTCCGCGAAGTATGTTGAGTAGACTGTCAGGAAACGTTGGTCAAATGACGAGACATAATACAGCATTCAACAAATACTGTACGGGCTGCATTCAACAGTACGGGCTATCGAAAAGCCGCCAGCCTTCTACTTTTGATGGCAACGTCTGCGTTGGCGTCCATCCCTGGAACGCTGGGGGCCTTGGTCTGGAGATACGAGCTAGAAAACATAGATGTATGTCCTCTTTAAAAATGCTATTGTTTTGTAACTTGTTATGGTTATATTTCTGCTTTATAGTTTATTTATATGTTATTTCTTTGTTAATTTATAGTTATACCGGGTGGTCACGATAAATTGTCCTAAACGGATAACAGAAGTACTATTAAAGCTTGAAAGATGAAACAAACTTTATTCTCTAAAAATCGTACATAAAGATTTCTGGAAAAAATTTTTTAGATTCTCAGTATAGAGTGTGGGTCAAAATACTGAGATCCACGGGGTCAAAACTCGAGATTTTTAAATACTAAGTACATAATTTTAAACACAAAACAATTCTCGATATTTTTCCGAAACAATATGTTTGATATGTTGCCCCGTTACAAAGCTAAACCTTTAAAGGCAAATCGCATTAGCGTTTACGGAACGCCCTGTAGTCAAATTATCAATTCAATTAAAAATATTGCGTTACGTATTGTTTCTCAGAATTTTACGACCTTTTCTGTCGTCTAACCATGTTTTAGAAACATTTCTTACTTCAAAATCGATGTAAACCTTGAAGTTGCTTTTATCATGAATACGTTAAAAACCTTAAATAATAAGGTATAGCATGTTGCATATCATTGTACAGATAATTTTAATATGAAGAACCTTTGTACTAAACAAAATGTATTTGCTTAAGACCTATAACAAAAACCTATTTTCCCTAGATTTTTCCTGTATTTAAGCTTTTTCTACAGTCGTTTGACCTGCTTGGTACCTAAATTAACAGGACAGTTCTAATAAAGTTGTTTTTCTTGGTAAAAAGCTCATAAAATAACAAACAAAAACAAACAATAATAAGAATACAGCAATTGTTTGTAGCTTTTATAAAACAGAGTTTGGAAAGAAAAAGCAGTTGTCATGGTTATGTTATTGCGCACTTTGCACAATTGTATCTGCTGTATTAAATCAGCTGATTTATTTCTCCAGCTGTTGTATTGTTGTAATTCAAATAATTTTACAATGTTACGTGACAATTATTGCAATAAGTATTCATGTCACGTAACAATGTAAACTAATTGGGATTGCAACAATAAAACAGCTGGAGAAATCAATCAGCTGATATAATACATCAGATAAAATATTGCAAAGTGTGCAATAACATAACCATGACAACTGGTTTTATCCGAACTCTGTTTTATAAAAGCTACAACAATTGTTATATTAGTATTGTTGTTTGTTAGCTTGTTATTTTATGAGCCTTTTACCTATTCTCCAAAGTGTTATTGTCTTAGTGCAATTTTGTAATTGTGAAATACATTCTGTAAAATTGGAATAAATAAATAAAATAAAAGCCCTGCTACAAATTTAATGCTACGTTATAATTGTTAGCACACTATGGCAACAGCTTCTAGGCATTAATTAATTCACCAATCAGCTTGTCCTGTCGTCTGCACGGCTTAGATTGGAGTGCGTAACATAATGGATAAACCACAAACAATAATTGTATGGTATGACAACAAATTGGTGGTAATAACTAATTAGATAAGTAAACAATCCCAGTTTAACCTTGTGAGAGATGTGTGGCAAGATATTTAATGCATAAACCGATGTAAATATGTATCATAGACTACAGAACTTGTTACCAACACAGCTTTAAGGTAATTATAATTAGATAAGTATCAAAGTGAGAAGTTGGTATTTAAAGATCTTACAGAACTGTTACCTTTTCAAAGTAATGAATCTGAGTTAATCAGAGATGTAAAAGTAATTATCTTTCTGTTCTGTCATTAGACTTTTAACGTAAAGCATTTCTGAAATTTGGAGGTAAATATTTTTGGATTTTACTCACATTATCTGCAAGTTAATTACTTTTGCTTGAGATATCCTGTTGGAATAATTATCTAACTGAAGCTTTCATTGCTATGACAGGACATTGTCAAACCAAGATATTTAAGAAAGGAAGAAACAAATGTCCCGGTTCAAGTCAGGCCAACTACGAGTATTGTGGGTCAAATAAGGCATTAAATTTCATTACTTAACCTTATTACTAACGCCTTGTGCATTATTGTTTCATTCAAATATATGTAAACCTTACGATAACCTTCATAAGTCTACTTGGCGCCAACAACCAACATTAAACTATTCTCTACGTAGCACATAAGTTAATCTTACCCTCGTAAAGTAGCATATATTCCAGCGATAACCAATTCGAGCATAAAATAACGGACAAGTTAATTAAACAAAACATGAGCTGTTTATTTGAGCAAAGTGCAAACACGTTGCCATATGATGGTTTCAATACACACACACACTCACTCGCAATGTTTGTGTAATGAATTAGCGGACAAATGCATTAATCTCGGTAATGCAGGTTTAATTGAAACACTACAATAAACGCTCTAGCTAATGCACTTGTGGTGACGTTTTCATGGAATAACTGGAATTGATAACGTAGTTGTTATATGTAACAGTTTGTGTTGCGGTAAGTGTGTTATTGGTGTTTATTGCAGTTAATAATAGTACTATTCGCTCTCAACACGGATTTAGAGTTTTATTATGGTTTTAGAATAAGATAATTTAGGGATTAACAAGAAGCTAATTTATACAGGTTAAAATGAATTATCACTTAAAATCAAACACGCAGTGGTTAACCACGAAAAACTGAAACTATTGGAAACTCACCACCTAGTATGAAGCTTTTGCGCTTAGAGAGTTACAGGTACATTTCTAATTGAAGGATTATTCAGATGGTTTTGACACGTATAATTTTGAAGACAAATCTATCTTTATGCATGTCTATGGTTTTATTTGTTTAACCCTGGACGACTTTTATTTTAGTAATAAACCTATAAACTTGCATTTGACGAAGTAAGGTGTCTTGTTTACAGTTACACTGATTTTATATAGATTTTTAATCACACATTTAAACTTGCTATTTTCAATTATTCTACATGGTTTTATATGGGTACTTACACTTGCAAAAACATTACAGAGTAGGCTACAGTAAAAAAGTAGAAAAAGTCAAAAAATACAACGAGTTTAAAACTGTAACGGTTAGTTGGGTTGGTTTTAATGAACGGCCAATAAATTAACAACTTCCACTCGAAGAAGATCTCTAATGAAAGTCCAGCCTGCAGTTCAGTGTCATGGAACTTCAGTGATTAAAAGTTTATAGTCAATTACTTAAGACGGAATGGCACTTCTAGACTTCTGCTGGCAAGGCATGGCTTAAGTTATATGTGAAACCAGATTTAGTTTTATATCCTTCATCCTCTTAGACGGAGAGTAAAACATAAACTAGTATAAACTGGTTTTCCTTTAAGTGTATGAGGTAGTTTTTACGGATATACGAGTACTGTACCTTAAAATGTTATATGAATCCTTTATATGACTGGATCAATTGGGATAAACACTTTTCTTAACTGATTATTTTGGAAGCTCTGAGCATTAGTTGGCAAATTAATCTTATAACATTAATCTAAACATATAACTATAAAAGGCTCAAATGTTATGCTTCATAGCATAACTTTCCATTTATGAATAAATTATAGCATATTACTAAAGCCAATAAAATCTAAAGACAACGTGTGTGTACCAAACTGGGAATTTAACCCGGATCTCTCATTTGCCGGGTAAGTAGTATAAATTATAAGAGACTTATTTTTGGCTCAAAAAAATATTGTTTGCCGTTTGAATAAGTGCGCGCTAAGCGAGATCCTATCGTTGAAAGTAGGCATCTCCGTATTCTATAATCGGAGTTGAAGTAAATTTTATAATCCAAAAGGTGGAAGTTGAATTTTAAACTTAACAATGACGTGACGACTTGCGCTAACCCCAGTCCACAAAAGATAGAACATATCAATGCGACTGAATATTCCAATCGTTCTTAGGCCTTTTCAAAGAATAAGTATTTTGTTTTTCATATTTGCTTTCTCCTACGTCATCTTGTTGTCGTTTTTCCAACTTTCTGGATTTAAATTAAGCTTTTTCAGCTCTGGAAAATAATGTTCCTCGCACTGTCGTGTCGATTGCATTGGGTGGGAAATATTTTAAAATTACGAAAGTTAATATCCAACCAAAAGCTATGTTACAACTTAATAGCCACATTATAATTGTTAACACACTATGGCAACAGCTGCTAGGATTTAATTAATTCACCAATCACGTTGTCCTGTCGTCTGCTCAGCTTTGATTGGAAATACATAATGGATAAACCACAAACGAGAATAGGGTTGTATGCTAACGAATTGATTTTAGGAGTTGGTGCAACTATTTTGAAACTATACACGGAAGAAAATATAAATGTAGCCGGAAATACCTGTAAAGAAATAAAACGGTTTCTGTTATTTTAATTTTAAAACCTTCTACCTTAATTAATATTAAAGAAAACATGGTATTATTTTCACAACTATATTTAGGAGACTGTGCCCCAAATCTAACTTACAGCAAACTTACAGTACGTAGGCATATGTCGTTCCTTGCATCTAAAAGTTTTAAAGGTTACAAAACCATTAGATTTGTATTGAGTGCTATTAGGTTCTCCTTTTTACATTAACTCCGTAACATGATCAATACTAAAGACTTGTAGGCCTATAATAAACAGCCTTGTATTTTACGCTGATCATTCGGGATAAATACTGCAGATATGACCAAGTAATATGTGAATAAATCTCTCAAGTTAACACGTATGTGATTTTATTAGATGGAAATCCTCTTTCCAATCATGAATAGTAATGGTGAAAGTTAGGAGGGTTATCGGCGAAGTTGTGTTTGAAACATACTCTAAAACAGAACAGCTTCGGCGAGTTAGTTTAGCAATTAACCGTGAACCATCCTTATCATTTCACTCCAGTCTTATCATTTCACTATAGTCTTGTCATTTCACTCCAGTCTTATCGTTTTACTCCAGTCTTATTATTTCACTCCAGTCTTATCATTTCACTCTAGTCTTATTATTTCACCCCAGCCTGTGTCTTGAAAGATGGAAAAAGACGATGCAGTGGGTTCCAGTCTCTCGCTACCGTTACAACACCTGTGTGTGAGTGTCAGCTTAAAACTTTTGATTGGAAGTTCAAAATATTTTAAGGGTAGATTGGAAGCCGATTTTCCAGATGTTAGTTTTGTCTTGGAAACTCTACTTTAAACCCTTGACAGTAACTATAGAGTTCTAAAAGCCCCTTAAAATGTAAGATATTAAATTTAAAACTCCTGTAAAGTCACTTAAAACGCCGGGTATGAAATTGGCGCGAGATTCTATTTATTTATTTATTCTTCCAACGGAACAACATTTACAATCATAACAATGCAAAATTCCTCTAAGAGCTTAACAGGTTAAGCTTAAGAGGTTAAATCTAAAAGCTGATGCATAACAGAGTAGAACATATTTTGTTAATGGGTGCTGATGAAAAATACAGACTGATAAAATATAAAGTGTTTGAATCATATTAACACAGTGAGAACAATTTTAAATGGATTAACAGGTGATAATACAGTAAAGTATGTGAGAATAAACACATAACAGCAATGATTTGAAACATGTGGAAATGCGATAATAAAGTATTAAAACCTTTATAACATTGATATAATCTGGTAATAACAATAATAAATGTATAAAATAACAATGATAGTAGAAAAAGCAAAAAGTCTAATGAGACGAATCAGTAGAGAACTATGAAAAGTGTTGGTGAAAAAGTGACCAAGTAGTGTGGTGTGTAAAGTAGGTTTTATATAGTTTCTAGCTGCTTCAAACACGCAATTTCGTACAATTGTGGGCTGAATTGATTAGTCAAGACTTCATCATCGTTTTCCACCTCAACCGCGAAACTATAAAGTTAATTAAGTAAGACCACATTATTTAATAAATAAATTATTTCATTAGAGGTTATAAGTGTGAGTATGATTAATATTAGTATCAACAGGAGTGTATTTCTTGTCTCAAAAATTCAAAAGTATATTACTATTTACATCTAAATTTTAAAAAATACCAAAAGGATACATAAGTAGATAATCAACTCACAGTTGCAAATCAATCTAAGTCCATACCAAGCACAACTTATGTTATTTTAAACAGAGGTAAACATAAGTTATATAACATTACAACTGAAAACAATCCCGGAACATAACACACTACTTGAGACTTAAAAGCTAATGTCAGAAGGAATTTGATTTAAAAGTTGAAAAGAATGGTCCTCTGGAGTAATCCACAAACTCGATTTCACAAAGTTTTCATCACTTTCTTGTCCCTTCTGTTGATTAAAAGCTTAAGTTTGCTGTTCAGCTTTATCCAATCACGTTTTACGAAATATCAGCTGACGGTTGCTAAGATACAATGGCTAACGGACTTTGGTCATAATGGTGAGTTTTTATTTGATTACGCCTTAAAATGTAAAAATAAATCATTATTGCAAATACTCGTACATATCCTACAACGTATATGAATCGCAATCATCAAGTATTTGATTTCTAAAACATTGATTTAACATTCGTTCTGACGTCAAAATATCTTTCAAACATACAAAATTACCATTCTTGCTATGTGTATTAGAATAATTCCACTAACAGTCCAATTGTCGGTTTCCCAGTCGCCTGTAGTCTACTGTAAAGGGCCTGTGAGATTAAATAGTGAAGCTTTTGATACGAGCTCAAGTTAACGTCCGAGGGACAGCCGAAGTTGCATACTTTTGGGCCGAGTGATGAACGATACTTTTTTATGATGCAAATAATATTAAGAAATAAATGTCATGAAGGGTTTTAATACTGTACAAAAACTAAAGGTAAACAGTATTTTGAACTCATCAGTCTGATTAATATTGATTTTATGAAACAGCTGTTACACTAATTTACCATAAGCTATGGTTAGAAACAAGTTACCGCTAAACCCGTTATTGTAGCGTTGAACAACACAATATTAAACGGATGTTGACAAAACAACTTTGACATGTTTTCTTTAGTTGTCAAAGTTTATTTACGTATGTAGTAATGGACAAGCTGACTTTTGTTTACAAAACAAAATCACCTGGTGAGAAAAAGTTTTCACCGCTACTTTACGTCCACCTTTTTCTAGGAAACCACTCTCATCTGATAACATTGAAAACAAAACTCACCGTCATATTACGGCCGTTATGTAACGGTCACCGCTTTCTAGGAAACCATAGCTTTAGTCAGAGTTAAAACCAAACAAATCCATTGAAACAGCTGATGTCATGCCAAAAAATATCATTAAACCAATCCTTTATTAACCAGGGTTTAAAAGTTTCACTTCAGCACGTCAATACATGTGTTTAAAACAGCTCTTTTGTAACTAAATGACAAGTGTTTGAGGCAAGTTTTAAATGCCTTAGGGCGTCGGGGCACTTTTTGGGCAGCCTGTTTGTCAGAAATGAACGCCTGGTATACTAACGTTCATGAATCACCGTTTTATGTCGTCTAAGTTGGTAGTTCTCCTTGCCTCAACTTAACCGTCATTGAAAAATGTTGTATTTGCGCATTACCTTTTTCACAGTGAGAAAGCCTTCTTTAAGTCAAATACAATTCTCGATTGCTTTAGAAAAACATATATTATGTAACAAAATGTAGTAAAATGAGTAGTAGGTAGGAGAATGAGTACAGGTAAGTTTTGACTGTTACCAATAAAAATATAACTGTAGTTAAGACAATGTTAAACTGACTAACTTATTTTATTTGGAAGAATATAACGATTGTAATAAAAATGTTTAGATCTAGGTGAGCTTGAACTGCGTAGTTGTTGTTAATGAACAGAGGTATCGATGAATTCCCGGGATTGGTGACAAAGTTGCACAAACCTTGTGGTTGTGGCTGATTCCAGCAAACTCTGCCAAACACACCTGTCCCTGCATTAGCATTTAACACGAAACGGTTGTCACACTGACAGAACATAATCCGTTGGGATTTAAGATGTCAGATCGGGGGAGAAGGGACTGAACTACGAGGTTCCACAAGGTTCTACACTTAGTTCGTTACTTTTTTCCATGTAATATGTCAGTTGTGTTGAATAACAGGTATTAAAATAACAAGTGGTCGAGTACGCAGATGACACAACTCTTTGACCCAACGCAAAATCGATCAAAGAACTTAAAAAGTCACATTCGTTGAGCTCATATACAGCACAACCTAATACTTTATTAAGATTAATTTTGGTCTTGAAACAAAATTAAGATTAATCATCGTTCGATATAACTTGTGGGAAAACTGAGACTAAAGTCTATAAGGCCTTTTCGATGTGATTAATGTTAGTCTACGATTGACGATATTAAATCAAAATCTGATATTATGCATCGTCTTTAAATTTTAAAGATTAATCTAATTTCTGGTTTACTCGTCACCATTTTGCATTAAGATTTCCAGGTTTTCTTGAGAGACTCTATCTGGGCATAATCAATATTTCTCAAGGGGGTAGAACCTTCCTTTCCATCTTGGAATTAACTCCATCTTGGTTATGCATTTGGACCCGAGCACTGTTTGCACGGTAGCCCCAAAATCCTGGCTACGGCCCTGCCTATCTATAATAGTTTAAAATCAAAAATGATGATTCAGTTTTAGAAGATACACTTAAAGCTAAAATACTTTTTCAAGGAGTTCAAATTTCAAAGTTTTCCTCCCGGTAGTTCACCCCCCAAACCTAATCCTAGTTTCGCCACTGCTCTTATTCTCGAAGAGACAAGGATAAAACGAGACTGCGAAACACAGAATGATATATAGCAAAGAAAGTAGTTCAATTTGTCGTCAACTCCCAAATTCAATCAACTAAACAAAGCTGAGGGCAGAAGCATTTTACAGTCTTGGTAAGCTACTAGTACACAGCTAGTTACCTAATACTGCACTTCCGGGTTTCTTGAGTTTGGAAAATTGGAATAAACGAGCGTACGATTGCAAACAAATAATAATGGAAGGTATTTCGATGGATGAGATAATTAAAAATGTATATGCTATACATTTGTAGAGATATTTTTAATTCACATGCAATTTGTTTATTTATTAGTGATGGTGATTTAGGCTGGCTTTCCAGTTGTAATATAGAGATGCCAGAGCATGGTCAATGTACATGCTGGAATCAGACACAACCACAAGTTTAGTGTAACTTTGTCACCAATCCCAGGAATATATCGACACTTCACTAACCACTTTACATTTATCATTTACCTTTTGTATTTGAGAGTATAGTTGATCCAAACTGCTTTTGTTAAATTATGCAATAAATTATTTAGGTGACTAAATGAACACAACAGCTGTATGGCTTAAGATTAATTTGATTTGAGATAAAAGAAGATATTATTTCACGAACTCTTGTATTGTGATATAATAACGGCTAGATGTTTTATCATGCGCAATAACAAGTTATTGTTTCTGCATTAAACAATTGATTGCATGTCTCTCATGGAAACTTAGCTTAAGGTGAGTTCATAGCTAATGCTTACAAAAATCAAAATATTTTAGAAAATATTCAAAATAAAAGTAATAAACTATCTATATTTTGCTTATGAAGCCTTTAACAATATCAATGACAAAAGTGTTTTTCAATGAAAAGGTTATTCATTTTATCTTTTTCAATGTTCCCCGTGCTGAACTGTAAGCTTGTGTTAACTATAGTGTATTGCTAAAAAGATTCTTAGTGAACACAAAATATCTTAACGCTAAGTTATAACACGATTAGTTAAACAATAGGATGATTTAACGCCGACGTTAATTCGGAACTTTATAGATATTACAAAATAAATCCAAGAGTATAACATGTTATATTCGCGAGCATGACAATCCAACGTTTGTGCGTTTGAAACCAACTAAGACCCAACAGAGTAAGCGGTTACGAGCTACACCTGTTTTGGATAATCTGTGCTTTTACAATATGTTTCCTTCGGCAAATTAAGATTGATAGGTCATTTGACGATAGTTTTGAGCAATCGTGAATATTTCCAGCTTGTTGGATTTAAGACAATCGTCAGGATGGTGTAGTGGTCAATACAGTATAAAGTCAATGTTTCATACTTATTCAAATAATATAATTTAAGGCAAACTATTTGGGCTGGTGGTGTAATGGTCACAAAATCTAATAAACCGTTGTTTTGGTTCAAACTTTTGCTCTGAGGCCTTTAGTAACAAATATAAACTAACATGTATATTTAACATATACAAAATTTAAACATTTTAAGACTAGAGGCACCCAAACTTCATTTGATCTTCAGTATCTTTAGGTTATTTATTTTATTTAAAAATTCAGTAAGAACATTATTAGTCCACTGTCTTTTATTAAAAAGCCCTGATGGGATGGATTTTACCACACTTATTTGGTTTTACTTGGTTTCTTTTGGAATTCTTTTTTTCGTTTTGTCAGCCATTTTTTGTAATATTAAATAAGTTGGACTGACAATCCAACGTTATACTTGAAACCAACTAAGACCCTATAGGTCGCAGTTACGAGTTAACCGGTTTTGTACAGGATTTTCGGCAGACAATAAAGTTTTGGTATTACTGTCGTTATTAGAGCAACATGGTTAATCATCTACCAACATCAGATGTTCAAATGTTTCCAATTATTTCTTCCAACAATTACTTTAAATTGAAATGTATCATTTGACTGCGGCAGTTGTCTAATGACTGGAAACAACAAAAGAAAGACTTGTCGAGCAGCGAGGAGAGGACCGGTGACCCGGGGTGTGTATTGATCCAACTTCTGGAATCGCTACTTTGTTATTGTCTTCGCGTCGAGTTTGCAGTTAAATAACCAACTTAACGCAACCTTATAACCGTGCAACAGTTCCAGACCAATCAGTGCTGGTTTGACGGGTTGTCTGTTCAATTATCAATAGATGAGTTATTGACCGAGTTCTTGAAGGGATTCTAGTATTGATGCCCTCACCTCCGAATAGTTACAAATATATTCGGAAATGTTGAAGTGATGATACCTTCTTGAATCACCTTGTTTTATCCTTTTTAAGAGCATTAATAAAATCAAGATATTAGTTTTATCGCGATGTTGAAAATAGTAGCGTATTGCAAAAAACACAAAAGGATACTAGCTAATTTATTATTTGTTTTGTTTATTATTTCATATTTTGAAATTTTAGGTGTTTGCTTGAAGGGTTTATAACACCGTTCGGAATTTCTATTATAACGGTGTATTTACGATATGAAACCTTAATAACTACATTAATTTAAGGCAGCTGTCATCTTCTTAGGCTAATTTTCTCTCTACACACAGTTCACAAAAAATCCATTTTAGAATTACGAGTTGAATTAAAAGCCGATATGCTCGGAAACCAAAATCTTCCTTTCAATCAAGTCAAAATGTCTTTATTCAAATTTGTACATATTTACAGTACATGAATAGTGTCAATTAACGTTTCAGTATCTTACATAGCTACTTTATAATATCTAACATAGTTGAAGTGATCAACATTATAATTTAACAATTCTCTGCAATTAAATAGGTACTTGTAAAACTATCTTAATTAAAACTTTTGTTTCTAAAATTAAAATTACTGCTCTAATCTAATAGTAGTGCGGAATTTTCATTCAATATTTCTCAGAATTTAGGAAACAATTCCTTTTATATTTCGTTTTACTACTGTTCATAAATTTTACTCTAATTTTATCTAGAGAAAGCAAGCGTTTTCAGGTTGATAAATGCTCTGTTTTATTCACCTAAGTGGAATGAGTGGAGATGAACAACACAGGTTCAATGTTTCAGAAGAAAGGTCAACCCTAAACCAGTGCTTTTTGTCGACCCAAGCACACTTTCCCTTAGTTCTTATCTGAACTGTAAAATCACACGCTTGGCTTGGTTGTTGAACACTTTATTTAAATGGTTTTCATTGGTTGAAATAGACTAGTATGAAAGATGTGGTATTTTATTGCAGGATTTTGCTTCGTGAAAAGGGTAGTATTTTAGGTCCTTCCTTCAATATTTTTATTGTTTGTAATACGCATTCTCATTTTTTAGGATTATTTGTTGGGTTTTGAAAAGCTACGATTGATGTTGATGTTTTTGTGTTTGCTGGGTCAGCTACGAGCCCGAAAAGAAAGAGGTCCACTTTCTACCGAGATCAAACGAATTTTAGATATTAAATTTTCAAATTGTTTAAACTTTTAATTTGTTGAATACATGCGATATTTTGAGTAATAAGATAAAAATCTGACAAATGCGTAAAAGGTAAAAGGCAAAGTTTGTCTTGTTTAACGAGGTGAAGTTAGGACTACAAAGTCCTCTCTACCACTCAACCTCGACCTTTAACCTAGCGTAACCGTATTAGTCACATTACAAATATAAGTGGTGACTGCGGGGATCGAACCCGCACCACCGGAGTGATGAGCTCCGGAGTCGCGTGCGATACCAATCCGCCACGGATCCGCTCAATCCGCGTAAACAAAAACCATGAAATTTTAAAACCATCAATTTGTTTAAGATTATTAAAAAGTTGTAAAACCAAGTATAACATTTGGATTTCTAACTAAAGAATATTTATATAGGCCTATATCAAGTGTGAATTTCTGCAGTTATTTATGAGTCGGGAAGCTAACCAACATTTGCATAACAATTTTCAGACAATATTTAAACAATTCACCGTAAACATAAAAGGTTGAAAAATAGTGCGTATAATAAATTTTAAGGGGGCATTTCAAGTTATGCAAAATCATGTTGAGCAGTGCTAATATTCAATGACATACTGAGCATACTATGTACATTATGTCAAAACTTAAAAGTAAAGTTAAACATTTTCTTTCGGAAAGGGGAGAGTAACGACAACAGAGAGTTGTGGCGGGAAGCCCCTCGAGAGAACTAACTTTGCATTTATATAACTTTAGAGCTCTTGAAGAATAAGTTGTTGTTGTAAACGCATAAACACTCTTCTACTTAAGTCGTTTCCCTTTTCCGATTCTCATGCTACAGTTTAACGAAATATGCTATAACAAAATATGTAAAATACCCGTAAAGGATGTTTGATTAATTACTGAAGGTTTTACCTGATGAAAAACATGTTTTG
The DNA here is from genome assembly GCA_018831715.1 of Matsumurasca onukii. Taxonomy (NCBI): domain Eukaryota; kingdom Metazoa; phylum Arthropoda; class Insecta; order Hemiptera; family Cicadellidae; genus Matsumurasca; species Matsumurasca onukii. The sequence goes on from CM032065.1 coordinate 28,228,182, forward strand.
AAGTCATTCGTTGACATTCAAGCCAAACCGTCTAGCCCACAGATTATTTATGAAAATTCATAACATGAGTTGCAGCTGTTTTTATAATAGTAGTATGTGTCTTTTTCGCCATTTGGTTCGGCTCGATTACTACTCGAGTACTTTGGTACGGCTTGTGCAGAATGGACAGACGCTCTAAAAGAAATCCTGTCTACTCTATGTTTTAAATTCTGGCTGCTTTATGCATCCAAGACTACTATTTTTAGATTTTCTTGTACTAATTTAGAATTGAACCTAATTTTCTAAAATTTGTTAATACCAACCAGCCCATTGTAACTGCAACCACGTTAAAAATGACGATGCGGAAAATATTCAGAGGAATGCATTTCATCTCACACTTTTAATGACTATCAAACCAACCACCACTCTGCTTGTGATGTCATGTTGAACTCTGCAGTAACGAGATGGTTGATTCAGTCGGTGTATAGGAGGAGACGTTGCCAGCTAATAGAGTTATGCCGGGATCTGCTCAGTATTGAGTTTGGATCATACAATCCCTCTGATCATGCGATACAACCCTCTCATGTATATTCATACGAGCATATTGAGTTTCAACACCACACCTATACAGACAGGCAGTCCTTACCTTGGCTTCTACATTCAAACTTTGCACACTCGGTGAAATAGTGTGGTGTTTGCTATACAAAGGGTGTTTTAGACCACCCGTGCTGATTGTATAAGGGTTAAATTAAAAGGAATAATTGGTTCGTTTCAACCCCTAAACTTAGGATCCTTCGAAAATCCAGGAACATTGTTGGCAACTCCTAAAGCTTCCTCAATTTGCAATTTAGAAGGAGGTGAGGGTTTTCAAGTGTAATATATGTTGTGTGGTGCTTTGTTATAGAGTTTTTTACGAAAATCCCTATTTGCAGACATTAAATCTTTCCTCTTCATTTTTTCTACTTAGTCATGCCTTAAATACAGGCTTGTACCAAATTGGGCATAATAGTAGAGGAGCCAGTTGTTTATTTTTTAGGGCTGATATTTGATTTGTTATATGTACTTGAGAACATAAAATTGCACATAAATTCCATAGAATATTTCGCAGTTCAAACTTTGTAAAAAGTGTTATTCACATGGACCTCTAAAATCATTTTCCGAAGTTTGGAACTTTACTCATGGGACACCCTGCGGAGTAGCAATCAACGGGATTGGCTGGTCCAATATTTCCCGTTAGATAGCTTCAATTTATCCCTGTTTGTAAATTTATTGACGATTTTCATGCATCACAATCAGTTATTCATAATTGTACAGGTTGATGACGGTTCACTGAACGAGATAACGGTCGACTCACCAGCCTACACTCGTTGTCATAATTTAAGTAAACAAATGCTGCATTCTGTAACTTGTTGGCCAGTTGAAATAATTAGTTGTTAAAACATAAACATAAGTTCAGAACTTGTTTTAATATTAGACAGATTTCCAACTCAGAAGACTTTGAGAATGCGATCAACAAATGTCAAAACTAATAAAATACAGGGCGTTTCAAAAATAATCATCCCCGTCAGGAAATTAAAGCCATTCATCTATCTACCCTAATGGCTCAAACAATGTACCGTTAAAAGGATTTTCCAATGAAAGTAAGCAAAGACAATACATACACATATATGTATTGTCTTTGAAGTCAGCTTGATTCTGTTAAAACACATTAGTTATGGTTAAAATGATGCAAACCTTCAGTCGCCAAACGTTTCTGTGCGACTTTTAAAAGTAAAAGTCGATCTAAGTAAAACGTTTTCCAACAGTTGAAACGTTACTACATCAGCCCTAAAAAATAAACAACTGACTCCCCTATTATTATGTCCAAGTTGGTACAGGCCTCTGTAGAAAAAATGCACATATGTTCTCTGAAACACCACCAACATGTTCCTGACACTTGTTATTTGGTGTGAGCCCGTGACGTCTTACGTTCCGTGCTAATTCCAAACAAATTATGAAAATACACTTTTCAACTCCCAAGTGTGAAAACACGTCCTCCTTCAATTTAGCGGATCCGTGGCGGATTGGTATCGCACGAGACTCCGGAGCTCATTACTCCGGTGGCGCGGGTTCGATCACCACAGTCACCACTTACAATTTGTAATGTGACTACATGGTGACGCTAGGTAAAGATCGAGGTTGAGTGGTAGAGAGGACACTTTGCTTGTTAAACGATACAAACTACGTTGTTTACTCCTTTTCAATAACGTGATCCACAGTTATGAAAATGAACCCAGTGAATCACTATGCAAACGTAAGGTAGAGCACTCGAGATGTAATGTATTCTAGAGAGATATTTCAGGCTAGGAATTAACCCTTGGTTTCAATTACACGGGTAACGGTATTTAACTGTGGACATATTGCCAACCTGCTTCAAGATGGGATTTTGCCCCGGGCTCGTTTCACGAACCCTACCTCTCTGCAGAGATTCATTTTCAGTTCTATTTAACTGTAAGGTGTATTTTTAAAGATTTTGACGAGCTTTCAGTGGTACACTATCGATCACTGCTTGAAAAGTTCCAAATATTAAGGTAATACTGTTAACCGGTGTTTGCAAATCTGTTCAACAATAAATAATTTATAAGAAGATAACACTAATCAAACTAGGATTGCTGTGAAGGGTTGACTATACAGGGTGTCCATAAGTAAAGTGCCAGACTCTAAGAAAAGGTTATGGGTCAAAATAAAGAGAAAGTTAATTATTCACATTTTTCCAAAAAAGCTTAGTTAACCAGATATTCACCATTTTATATTTGTCATTAATTATCTATTATCTCCCACACCACTTATCGGATTTGACTCAAGCTTAGCATAAATTTGTATCTAAGTAAGACCATTTATGGAAAACTACCAGCATGATCTAATTGTTATTTTAAAACGGTGGCTATTTTATAGTATTTTTAGGGCATTTTTGGCGTTACACCTTAAATAGCGAATAAACAGTGAGGTTTACGATCAAATGTAAAAATACCGTTTTGTAGCGAATTTTATTACCTATCTATTAACACCAAGGTCAAATATCAAATAAGAATCAACAAAGTTACAGTGGAAACCGTGGCAAACATCAAGATAATAAGGGGGAAAGTTGTCTGTTTTCAGCCAGTTTCCCCTAAAGCTTCGTTGCTTCCCAATAGACTTTTATGACCTTGGTGTCAAAAGATAGATAATGAAATTCAAAACAAAACGTAATTATTTAAATTTTATCGTTAACTCACCGTTTATTAGCTATTTAAGGTGTAACGCAAAAAGTTCCATAAAATAGCCACCGTTTTAAAATGATAAGTTAGATCATCCTGGTAATTTTTTCCATAAATGGTCTTACTTAGATACTCGTACAAATTTATGTTAAGTTTGTGTCAAATCCGATAAATGGTGTGGGAGATAATAAATAATTAGTGAAAAATATAACATGATTAATATCTTGTTAACTAAGCGTTTTTGGAAAACGTGTATTCTTGATTTTCTCTTGATTTTGACTCATATAACCTTTTCCCAGAGTCTAGCACTTTACTTATGGGACACTCTGTATACAATGTATTTTTCCTACTGTGCCCGCTAGGTAAAGTTAATAGTTTTGATAGTCACAGGCTTTTGGAATGAAATCGCTGTATATTGGAAATGTATTGGCAATGTTTTGATACAAATACGGCGCAAAGTACTACGAAAAGCTGGGTACTTAATTCACCCTCTTGTACTTAAAAGCTACTATCTTGAAACAACAATTAGATTCAAAATTACTAAAGCATCATTTTGCCTGTTTCTAAAGTTTATTTTGTAAGATATTTCAAAAAAGTTGGTTCATTATAGTTGAATGGAAGCTATGCTAATAAAGTAAAACTGTGTCTCAATCGAAGATTGTTTTTCATTGTATTTCATAATACCTAGCTTAGCTCGGTGTTTTGCCAAATTAGTGAATTCATTAAATCGCATTTCGATCAAAGATTAATAATAATAACTTTTATTTGCCAAAAATAGACAAACTTTTGCGTTTACAAAACATCTAAAAAAGATTACATAAAAAAACACAACAATAAACAAATATTTAAACTAAATATTACATTAAATCAACCAAACAAAAATAGCGCATTATTGTTTCACTGTCTTTTAATTCAAGTTGTAATGTTATTCCAAACTATTTTGAAAACTAGAAATACAACTTTATCCTCTGATGTTTAGTTTAATGCATTCTTCAACTACAGTTTTGGTGATACAACCTGTTCTTTAACTAGTATGTACTTTTATAACTTATACTTTTATGTAACTTTTATATGTTTTCTTACAGGTCAATGACGAGCTGCCACTTAAAATTAATCATAAGCAATCCTATCGCAATAAATAATTCAAATAATTCAGATATGAATTACGGAAAGAAATTCGTTAAACCGACTTTTTCTTAATTGAACGCTTTCAGAGGGGATGGTTTCAAAGAGGAAAATCCCCGAGGTTAAAACTGCCGGGGGATGAAATGATTGCCTGATGAATCTTTAAAAGAAAAGTTGTGGATTAACGTTTTATGAAGTATAATTCCTTTCATTACCGTTCATTGGTTTCGTATTTACGATCCTCTAGAGATGAAATAGCTCTTTTACCTCAAGCTGTAAGGGTTGTTGAATTTCTTATAGGGTATTCTAATGTAAATAAAAATTTTCGATTTATGCAAACTATTAAAACCGTACCATAAATAATAATCTATTTAACCAACCAATCATAATGGCGAAACAACTTGTATAAAAATCAGTTAAAGACACTGGATGCAGACTAGTTTGGTTTTATGGGAAGAAATGGTTAAACAGCCGAAAGCTAAATTAGGCTATTATATTCTCTAAATAGTTCCATACGGGTTTCAATAACAATTTGAAATCAGGGCTTTGGAAAAATACTTCAAGTGCGTTACTAGTTTTATTTTTTACATTAATGTACACAATAAGGTATATGTTAAACATTTTCTTTATAATATAAAGAATCTTTTGTCTAGTGGACCCGACAGACTTCGTCCTGTCAAAAAGATTTGTTTTATGTCTGTAAAATAGGGATATCAGCTGGTAACGAATAGCAATAAAGCTCAAATTGACTACGTTTTAGTTAGAAAACGTTTGTATGGGAAAAAGAAAAGGGCTGTTTTAAGGGGTTTTCCGGCAATTATTCAAATTTTTCTCGCCGTAAAACCATTCTTGAACTCCAACGAACATTTAAAAAATGTGGCCAAATTGGTCCAGGCGTTGTTGAGTTATGCGCTTACCAACACATTTTGCGATTCATTTTATATTATAGATACGAGTATTTAGAAAATTGTTTAGTCGGACTTTTCCAGCCGTTTCGGGAGAAGAGTAAAGGGGAAAAATGCAGGGGCAAAGGAAGTATTTTCCCCCTCAAGTGACCAGAAACGGCATTAATCAATTTAATAATTAGTTTTCACCACTATAATGAAGTTTCCATCTAACAATTCATATGAATTCCAAAATGTGTTCCAAAGTAGCTCAAACAACCTTTGCTACGAGTGATGAAACTCGATTGAAGATTTGCAGCCGTAAATAAGTTACTCGTATAATGAGGGTTGGAATATTTATAGGACACCCATTAATTACCAAATTAAATTCATCCCACTTCACAGTAAAAACACACTACCCAGGTTCCCACAAGTAGATTGATTCGTACCCTAACGACATCTACAGTGTGTTGCAGTACTTCTAAAACCAGGCCGACACGCAGCTGAGCGCTACAGCGCCGTTTGCAGGAGTGAATCGAATTTTCCGTGCGATTTTCTGCTCTTATTCGCTCCGTTCACAGCCTCGCTTTGGCATTCGGCCATTCACCACTTTCACTTTGGCCTTAGGCCTCAGGTCAGCCTTCATTGTGACCACAGGCGTTACGAGGCTGTCGCCCCGGTAACTTTTTAGTGGCCCACTATCTCGAACGATACGAGGCTGTTCGCTACCCTCACAACCTCGCTTGGGCCTTCGGCCTCAGTTTTGCACATTGATGCATACTATCAAATACATATTTATTTGAAATGTCATCAAAATCGTATGAAATGTTACTGTTTTTGGATCATTAAAACCACTTTTGCCCGATTTTGCTAGTTAACTAACTTGACCGAGATATTTGTACCAAATTTCATGAAAATCAGACAAAAATGCCACCTGTTCACACATATACATACATACATATTATATACTATGTATATTAAGTTTTGGAAACATACTCCAAACGTGTTCCGTGGGTCAGGATCGGTGCTCATTTCACGGTCCCGGGTCTGGGTCTTACCATGCTGACGGCATGAATATCTCATTTTTCCAAAGGAAATTCGATGATTAAAAGTGGTCAATATTTGAACTGAACAACAGATGACTAACTACTAAGTAGCTAATGATGGATAGTTTGTCACAGTAAAGGGAAAGTAAGTAAGTGAGTGGATCTAGTAAACCACTCGAGTTGTTAACTATGCTGCGGTCTCCAGGCCTAAATGCTTTACCGACACCTGAAACCACTAAAACTATTACAACCACCGGCCTCCGTCAGGAGATAGAGCTGAATACCTTTCTGTCTTACCTTAACTTATAATTTAATATAAGTTATCGGACGCAGGTTAATTGTATATTAAGTTATATATTAATTTTAAAACTTCATTAGCCAATATTACGTTTATTTGGCCGGCGGGATCTTTTAAAAGTAAACTTTCTTCGTCAGGTCTGACCACACATTTCTCGTCGGCCAAATAAAAGTAATATTGGCTATTTGAAGTTGTAAAATTTCATATATACCGTCTAATATTAGAGATCATGTCTAATTAGTTCTAATAATTAAAGTACCTGGAAAATTATATAACTTTGCATTATCAAATCCAGGGTATTTCCGTACCTATGTGGGAATTCTAAGTAAAGGTTGAATCTAGATTTGAATCCAAGCAAAGTGCACACTGTGGAAATATTGTATATTACGTTTTGAGATACCCATCTTTCAAAATTGGTATGCAAACTACTTTTGTTGTCGCTGACATTGTTGTTATTGCAGACGAACTGTAGATTAAACATTAAACCAATAATGTTTTTTTCTATTTTTATAGAACTAAACTATCATACTTAAAGGCAAGTCAACTAGACTACGTTTAACTATGAAAATACGTTTAACTTCGTTTAATATAACAGCTATTGCTCAAATTCACCTACTATTTTATGAGACTATCTTTCGTCTTTATATGAAATAGTGGGATACAAATAAGAGAATATCCCCACATATACTTTGTATTGAAAAGGAAATGAAAAGGGCAGCGCCAGCTTCCTTTAATGTATTTTAGAGAGGAAATATTGTATTCTGACAATATTGTAATCCTAAACATACAAAACGAAATTGAACAGTGAGGCTTCTTTGTTTACCTTCGCGTTTACTTATCAAATCTTCCCGTGTATTTCAATTGATTCGTATTATTCTAAAGGGAATTAATTTAGCATTTTAAAGCCCATTACTTAATTGATTGTTGATTTTCAACTTTAAAGTACCTATGGCTTAAAGACAGTTTAATATGCTATTTAACGCCTGATATATTATACGAGGATATATTGTAATAGTAATTCGATCCGGTTTCGTCAGGGTATATTACATTAAAGCTTATTAGTTAAATTGAAAGTTGTATAGCTGTTAACCCCTTAATTTATCAAAATTGTACTACAAACATGTGAAACTGTGAATCTTATTACATTATTTGTCGATAGTTACACCATCTTTAAAGGCACAGAAATGCACTTACCATTTACTTCTACTATATACAGGAAATGTAGTAGGTATTTTACAAATATTTTAAAATATATTCTAGCTTTAAATTCTTCCATATTGAAATATTTCTAAAGTTTCTATCAAAAACGTTAGATTAATGCAAAATGCTAGAGCGCTATTAGAACCAGCAATACCACATCATATTCTGAGCTACATTTCTGTGACAGTAAGTATCAAAACACACATTTAAATTGAGATGTAACAAATCAGTAATATAACATGAGTATCCTCGAACAATTTTTAATTTACACAGGACCAGTTTTGAGAATCATCTCATCTTCAGCCGTGTATTACAAATAAATCTACAACTTATAAGTTATTATCTTATATCTCTTGAATACATGGCTTAAGATGAGATAATTCTCGAAACTGGTTCTGTGTAAATTAACAACTATTCAAGGACACTTTGTTATATTTTTTACAACTCGTAACCTTAGTATGCCTTCCAGGTGGATTCTGTCCAATCAAATTTAAAGTAAGATTTATAAAGTTCCTTACAATTATTATTTATTTAACTTTCAAATGTTTAACAGTTCTTCAACCCCTTTGGAAGCGGGTGAAACATCTAAGAACAATACAAATGCTTCCAAATAAAATTTCCTACTGTTATTATTATCCCTTTTATATAAACATGTTTCATAAGAATATGTTTTAAATATTATTTGTATGACTATAAATATAATTTAAGAAAGCATTTAAAAAATATACTATAAAAATTGCGATTAAAACAAATGCTTGGAGATTTCAAGAAGTTTGAAGACCGAAAAGCTACTGTATTACATATAATTATTACTGTTGGAAATGTGATATGGTGGGATTAGGACGGTCGCAAATCCTCTGCGAGAGGTCGAAACGCGGGCTTACAAACAACTTCACAAGTTTCGCACGTATACTTATAACAATTATTACCTTTCATAGTTTCAGCCTTCGTAATTTCCGCACACGTTAGCTTACTAAACTCATAAACTATTTGTTGTTGCCGAAACAAAGGCTAAACTATTGAATACAAACTGTAGCTTAATATATTGAATGCTGCTGATCAATTGCCAATTGCTTGTACGCCATATTCTACGATATTCTGAGGATATTTACCGCTCGAGAAGCAGCGAGATGCGGCGAGGCAGCCAAGCACAGCGAGAGAAGGAGGGCTGGTAGCACTGACATGTTCCCTGCTCGGGAGTTGAGACACGACTGACAACCACCCCCACCCCACTTCCACTACCCCCACCCCGCACTGCGCACCGCCACTGCCAACCGAGCACGCTGAAATATCCCTCCCTTACCCACGGCCAACAATGTAGCCTATCATTGAAAGTTGTTCCAGAGCGCTGGGTAATTGTGCAAGCTGGAAAGTATACAACACATTGAAAACTGGTGAAATAACCAAATAAACCCACTTTTTGAATTTTAATATAGTCAAATTTAAGAAACTTGTCATAGTAAGTTTCAGAGTGCCCTTGAGCGAGAAAAGTAAGTGCACACAAGAAGTCAGGATACTTAATGATTTAATCTTTAAATTTATAGGTCACATTCTATATCGAAGGCTATGGTACATCAAAAACGATGAGCGACCATGGTTAACGTAGATACAAAAAGTAGGGGTCCCTAAGGAACGTAACTTAGCCCTTCTTTCCTCCACCTCACTAAACAAATTGTGTTCGATTACTGAGATAGGATTTGATAATCTTGAGTGGCACTCTTGGTATGCTGCAAAATACTAGTTTGTAAGTTAAGGTAGTGTGATAAACACGGTCAAAAGCCTTTGCTAAGTCTAGGAATACAGTTGGTGTGGTTTTGTGGCTTTCATCTTTTCGACTAAACACACCACTGCGTCTATTGTCGGGTTATCTCTTCGAAATCTGTAGTTTGTGTTTATCTAAAAGTTCGAGATCCTAATGAAAAAGAACCTTCTTAAAAATCTTGCTGAATGATAACAGAATTGAGAGGGGGTAATACATTTAAGTTTTAAAAAGTAATTTTTTTTAAAATCTGTGTGACATTTGAGTTTTTGAGGGAGTAGGGAAACGTTCCTGGAATTGAAAGGGTAATTGAGCAGGTGTTCTAACGGCTGCATCAAATCGGCACACTATTTCATGAACCACTTTAAGAACTTACCAGAAACGTTGTTTTTTTAACTCTTAATACTATGGATCGGCAGGACATCCTCCTCTGTGACCGGGGTCAAAACCTTGGAGGCTGTAGGTCTTAACTTTGATAGGAGACCCGTAGGTTATTGACCAGACCCAGGCCTAGATCGGTTTAGAGCCGAGGTACAAAATGATTAGTTGACCATAACTTCCTAGAGGTAAAAATAATTAGTTGACATATCTGAGACTCGAAGAGAGAGAAGAGTCAGCGCCGGTGTCTCTAATCTGAGTGGTTAGGACAAATGGTTCTCTTAGTGGTTCGCTATATAATTTCAGTTGACTTCTTTTGTCAATCAATTGCTGGTATGGGGCAAGAACCAAGAAACTTTATTTTCCCTGTTGAAAATTTTTACATTCTCGCACACTATTGTCCACTTTGTACAACCTTTGTGTGGCAATATAGTTCTTTGGTCTTGATATAAAATGTAGACAGCTCCCTCATTTAACCCCTTCAGTAGTGAACCCCGTAACCAGTAGCGTAGCCAGGATTTTGGAAAGGGGGAGGGGGTTTCCAGGTGCACAAGATCGCATGAAAAACATGGGAGTATGGAGCGTGAGGGCCTGGGGGTATGGTGTACCCCCCCACCTCCCTCTTAAAAAGGGGGTCCGGGTTACTCCCCCGTAAAACTAGCTAAAATTTCGATGCGAAATGGCGTTATGAGGCGATTTGGAGGACGTCTTCTTCCTAAAACCAACATATGTAATACCCTGATTTCATAAAAACGCAGTACTCGAAAACAGAACATAGCCTATAGAACCTAAAATTTGGATTAGATATAATATGTTTAGATTCTTTGGTACCTAATCACAATTATTGTACAGAAATAGGTTTTAAAATATTGTGTTATCCAATTTATTTTCCTAATTTTTAAATAAAATCAGCCTTTTTATCGTATTTTATTTAACTACCTGTCGGGGTGAACACTGATCTATGTTATTTATTTATATATTCATGTGTTAGTTTTGTTTTAGTTCAACACCTTTCTAAATACAAAAAATGTATTTTTGCTAAACTCATTTAATTGTTTCAACACGTAAATTTTAATATGTTCATAACACCACTGCTTCTCATAAGCTAATATAATAACTCAAAATATTGCTTATGGCACAACTACTATTTAAAGTAAAACAATAAATCTCAGGCAGAAATGCATACGTCCTAGCATACCTGGATTCAGAACTAGACTGGCCCCTCTGCTGCTTCTCGTCATTTGAGTCTTATCAGCTGAGTACAAAGGTCACTTGCATTGTCCTTACTATCCAAGTACTCAGCTCAACTATTAGTCTTGTCTTGATCTTATATACATGTCAAATACTGAATAAGGGCAACGAAATATAATCTTCTATAAACTAACATAATGCTGTTCACTTTACAACATTCCTCCCAACCAAAATAAGTATAAAATCTCTTCTTCACAAACAATATTTACAAAAGAGTATTGGGAGGTTATCTTCTTTTTATTTACAAGTTCAATTTCTGAGGTGCCCTTCGAGGCCTTAGAGATCGCCGAAGGGTTGTATCCTCTTGATGATTATTTGAGTCAAATCCGGGAGGTTGAGTTTTATTAGGTGAACTCCTAGGTGGGGTAGCAGGTGCCGAAGGAGAGTTCATCTTTTTAGTGGGTGACGGTTGAGGGCTTTTACTGAGAGCTTCATTTCTTTTGGGACTTTGCTGGAATTTTTCCCTAGGAAATTGAATCATAATATCGTCATCCTCTTCTTCTTTGGCTGTCCTTAACCGCAGATGATCTATGTGTACGAATCTAATTCGACCGTCAGTTTTAATCAAGTAAGTGATCGGGCTGACAATTTTTATGACTACTCCAGGTTGCCAATTGATCTTTTCTTGCCGGACTGTTCGCACATAAACCATATCATTTACTTCAAAGCTACGGGTTTTACCACGGGAGTTATTAGCAGATTGTACAATACCATCTTGTTTGACTTCCATTTGGTTTGCCAAGTGAGGTTTTAACAGGCTTAAATGAGTTTTTGGTTTGAATTTAAACATTACCTCAGATGGAATCAACCCTGTCATTGAATGGGGTGTATTTCTATAGGAAAACAGAAAAGAGTCTATGCGATGCTGTAATGAACGCTTTGTGTTGTATTTAGCGTCATGAAGCATTTGTTTGAGAAATGTATCTTTGACTGTCTGCACCGCCCTTTCTGCAAGGCCATTTGAAGCGGGATGGTATGGGGGTGTCAGAATGTGATGAACCCCATTACTTTCCATAAACTCTTTAAATTCTGCTGATTTGAACTGTGGACCTCCATCAGTTACTACGGTTGAAGCCAATCCGAATGTTGCAAAGCAATTACGGAGTTTTTCAATAGTACACCTGGAAGTTGTGGTAGGCATATAAAGACCTCTATCCACTTCGAAAAACTGTCGACTAGTATCAGAAAATCCTTCCCCTCAAATTAGCAAAATCTAAATGCAGCCTCTGCCAACTATGTTTAGGCCAAGCCCAAGTATGAAGAGGGGCTGGGGTGCCGATTTACGAGTTACTTGACAGATGGAACAGGCTTTTACCATTTCTTCTACCTCTTTGTCTAGTCCAGGCCACCATACAAAGCTTCATCCTGGATTCACCTGGATGTTCAGAATGAAGCAGTATTTCTTTTCTATGTACGGGAGCTACTACCCTATTACACCATAGTATACAACCATTGTCAACTGAAAGTTGTAAGTGTTTGTTAAAGTAAGGTTGAATACTTCCTTCATCTACATGTCCGGGCCATCCATTTGTTATGTAGTCAAACACCTTGGATAGCACTGGGTCAAACTTTATAGCTGTAGCTATTTCTTTTTTGAAGTTATGGCGAAAATCTCACCTTCTATTTCACCCTTGTCACAGGGAGGCGGGACAAGGCGTCTGCGTTGAAATTTCTGATTTTTTGATATCTAATATCATATTGGTAGGCCGCTAGAATTAGGGCCCACCTCTGAATGCGTGCTGCAAAGGTTGGGATGCCCTTAGTAGGTCCTAACAGGAAAGTTAATGGTTGATGGTCAGTGACCAAAGTAAACTTTCGTGCATATAAGAACTTATGAAATTTCTTTACCGCGTACACTAGAGCCAGGGCCTCCTTCTCTATTTGACCGTACTTAATTTCACATTTGGTTAGTGTACGGGAAGCGAAAGCGATTGGCCGCTCTGTACCATTTGGTAGAGAATGAGCAATGACACAACCAATACCGTAACTTGAACTGTCACAGGTGACCACTATATTTAAATTAGGGTCATAGGGCATTAGAACATTGTCTCTAACTAACAGTCTTTTACTTTCCTCGTAAGCAAATTCACACTTTTTGCACCAATACCATTTTACGTCTTTGTTTAGTAGTTGGTACAATGGGTGGAGCAAAGTGGCTAAGTTAGGAATGAATTTTCCATAAAAATTTATCAGGCCAAGGAATGACCTCAACTGGGACACATTTTCAGGTTTGGGTGCATTGAGAATAGCTCTCGTTAGCTCTTCACTCTGGTGAATACCAAACTCATCTAGACGATAGCCTAGGAACACAAGACTTTTCTTGAAAAATTCACTTTTTGAAATGTTAATTTTCACACATGTTCCATGAGGGTTTTAGAACTGATTCTACCAAGATTTCCATTTCAGAAAAGCTTTTGAAAACAACAGGATGTCGTCAATGTAACATACTGTGTTGTTTATTCCAGACAGAATTTGATCCATTGTAGCCTGAAAAGTGATCCCGCACTGGTAATACCATACGCTAATTTCTTATAGCGGAACAAACCCTATGTGTATTAATGGTTAATAACTCTTGGGAAGACTCATTGACTTTTAACTGACTATAGGCTGCTGACAAATCTAACTTTGAATAGAATTTTGCCCCGATATTTTTGTAAGAATATCCTCAGGATTTGGCAAAGGTAATGGTCTGTTCTCAAACACGGGTTAATTGTAACCTTGAAGTCTCCACATATTCTAACTTCATTGTTGGGTTTTGGTACGACAACAATTGGCGTTGCCCAATCTGACTTAGTAACGGGGTATATTGTTTTGCAATTTTTCAAGTTCTACCTCAACAGATCTGCGGAGGGCAAAGGGTACACTTCTAGCTTTACAGAAAACTGGTTTTGAATTTTCTTTTAAATATATTACAGAACTACCCTTTATTTCACCTGGGCCTTCATCAAAACTGGTGCATATTTTCTCTTAATTTCTGCAATAACATTAATTCATTTGGAACGGACTTACCGTCCAGTAGCTGCACGTTTTGTTTACCCCTTCGCCAGATTTAGTTGACTTGACTTGTCCAGCTGAATTTCTTCTAACCAGTTACGTCCCATCAAAGTAGGTTGACTTCCTCCAGAACTCTTGACGACCACGACTGGTAGGTGATGCTGTCCTTTCTCAGTTGTTACAAGTGCCTGAAACTTTCAAGAACTTGTATTTGTTCCCCAGTGTACGTTTTAAACTAATGTTGCACTCTTGCAACTCAGATCCATTTTGTTAAATTTTTCAAAGTACAATTTGGCATACATGTCACAACAGCGCCGGTATCAATAACCATATCAACTGGTACTTGGTTTACAACCATATTTACAACAAAGCTGTTTGGTTTGCGATCATTAGCATAAGCTATAGTATATAGCTCAAAAGAATCTTCTTCCCCTTACTAGACCTATGTCCTTCATCATTGTCAGAATCGCAAAATTTATTTTGCCATTGCCACCAGGCTTCATTTTATTTTAGATTTACACATATTTGCTAGATGACCTTTGTTTTTGCAAAAAACAAGTATAGTCTACATATGGACAAGTTTTAGCCTCATGTAACTTCCCACATCGGTAACATTGTTTTGCTTGTTACCCTTTTAAAATCAAAACCCTTAAAGGTCTTGCAGTAGTCTGTGCTGCAGGTCCCTTATGGCTAGGCTTACCTCCTTTAACATAGTTGACTTCATAAGTCATGTGCTTTTCGGATGTAAAGATTTTACATTCCTATCCGCATTTTCCAAAACCAAAGAAAACTCAAGCGCCTTTGAAAATGTGAGAGAATCCCCTGCAAAGTTTACTCAAAATATGCGCAGATTTCAACCCGCATAAAATTGATCTCTTAAGGCATCATCCAAAATGTGCCATAGTTGCATGTGGACGCTAGTTTTTTAGTTGAACAGAATAATCACTAATGCTTTCCCCTTCTTTTGCACTCGTTTATGAAAAATAAATCTTTCATAAGTTGTATTGCATTTGGAGTAAAATGATTTTGTAATACCTTAATAACATCCTCATACTTTTCATCTTTCACCAGCTTAGGGTGTAATAAGTCTTTAAGGGTTGCATAGAGATGGTCCCATAATAGACACAAAAATGAAACTTTATGTGTTTCTTGTATAGTGTTGATCTCAAAGAAATGACCTAGTCTTTCTATATAATTATCAAAACTTTCTACATCTTCATTAAATTCACTCACTTTACCAATGAGTTGTTTGCTAGCCATTATTAGTTAGTAATCAAATAGACAACTTACAGAATATTATCCACAAATAATATTTTCATATTTCAACAAAATATTAACAGTTTCCCACTGTTTACATTGCTTGCAGTTATTTCTCCTTGATAACTGATGCTTGTCACTGTTATCTTCAAACCTGTTACTCAGAAGTAACCTTTGCACAATATCACTGATAACTTGTAACCATTCCTGAAATCACTGTGATGGAATGACTCAATATCTTTGTTCAGACATGAAAGGTAACCAACACGATTTATACACTTTAAAAGTTAACTTTTTAACACTTTTAAAAACAAAACTTGCGTGGAAAATGATCAGACTCGTCGCCAATTGACATAAGCTAATATAATAACTCAAAATATTGCTTATGGCACAACTACT
The DNA here is from genome assembly GCA_018831715.1 of Matsumurasca onukii. NCBI lineage: Eukaryota > Metazoa > Arthropoda > Insecta > Hemiptera > Cicadellidae > Matsumurasca > Matsumurasca onukii. The sequence continues at coordinate 28,243,988 of CM032065.1, forward strand.
ATTTAAAGTAAAACAATAAATCTCAGGCAGAAATGCATACGTCCTAGCATACCTGGATTCAGAACTAGACTGGCCCCTCTGCTGCTTCTCGTCATTGCCCCGAGTCTTATCAGCTGAGTACAAAGGTCACTTGCATTGTCCTTACTATCCAAGTACTCAGCTCAACTATTAGTCTTGTCTTGATCTTATATACATGTCAAATACTGAATAAGGGCAACGAAATATAATCTTCTATAAACTAACATAATCTGCTGTTCACTTTACAACATGCTTCTCATATCATTATCTTTGATGATCTTCACGCTTTGTCATCTGTGTCACTGAGGAAAGTCTCCCCTATGTCAGAACGTCTGTTGTAGATCTCTGGTCACCACTCTTGACCGTCTAAGTGTCGCAGCTCCCTGAAGTTGACTGGTCCCTTGAGAACCGTCATCCGGGCCAGATGACCTCCGGTCTTTTTAACGAGGTTGATACTCCTCCGACTCTTCCTTCTCGTTGCCGAGTCCCGCGCTTGCCACCGGCTTAGCGGAGTTAAAAACTAGGTTTTTTGTGTTAGAGGTGTGAAAGCCAAGAAAAACACACCTTTCCCGTGAATTCCGAGGTAGCAATCCTCGGTGCAAGCCCGACCTTCTTGACGCTCGTTTCCACCGACCGAGGGACCTAATAGGGAGTTGTCAACGCAGACCCGAGCGTGAAGAAGACGGGTAACAACGGAGTAACCTCTGCTAACCATCGGGTGTTATTAGCGGAAGCTAGACCGCAGCGGGTTGAGGATTGCTACTGAATAGTATGTTGTCTTGAGATGTCATAGAAATTATGCGTTGCATTGTTACTGTTACCCTTTTAATTTGTTAAATTATAATGTTACTATAGCAATTATGTCATATATTGTTGTTTGATTTGAAACATTACAATAAAAGAAGTAAATGAACTTTAATCTGACTTAAATCTCTCAAAACTAAATTTAAGAGGTGTACATGTCCAAAAGAAACTCCCATTGACCGTAGAACTCAATTTCAATATTTCTGTAGTTGTAACTGACACTTTGATGTTCTAACCAGTTTACAACGGCTGGTCCATTTCCAATGTTTACTTTATTTTCATTATGTTATTGATTTTAAAATCATAATTATAAATAAGTTGCAAGTATAAAATAATATAACAAAGCAAGTCAAACGAATTTCCTTAATTACAGGTATTACGAGGCTGTTCGCTCCGCTCACAGCCTTGCTTCGGCCTCGGGCCGCAGACTTATGTGGTATTTCGTGGTAAGTTACACCACGACTTTACTGTATAACATGAAGGGAAAGCGCAAATTTCATTACAAATCGGACTTCGGAAAAAATTACTTTTTGGCTGCCATTCTAAACGACTCGTTGGATTTTGTGGTATATTGATATAAAACATTAAAATACATATTTATTTCAAATGTTATCAAAATCTGATACAGTTTACTGTTTTTAATCTCTAAACCCCCATTTTTAAAAACACTCCTCGAAAAGGGTACTTCGGTAGTCCCATGGTGTAATTTAAGTAAGATGTGCTACCGCGCATCTGGCTGTGACGTCACTTGGAGAAATTCTGGTGCCGCGGCAGACCTGTCCGAGTCTAATTGTAAGCGTTTGCACAAACTGCGATTTGAACTACTTCTGCTTATCCGAAACTTATTGTTTTGGTGTCAAAATCATAACAAATGTTCCGTCTCTAAAAATAAAAACTTTCCTCACATTTCAGTACATTTAGATTTAAGTACTTACCTTCGGTCTTAGGTTCTACTAGTTAAATGTATATGATTCACATAAAAGTTATACCGTTAGATGATGTGCTTTATACAGAAACGAAAAATATATAATTTGTAACACTTTTACGACGTCGTTAGGGAGTTATCGCAGGTTGAACGAGAGGCTGCACTTTTTAATTCTCCAAGTGACGAACGAACCAAAAACTCGTACCTCTGGGTAGCACACCTTACTTATTACACCCTAGGTAGTCCGACCTTTCCGTGTATTTAACATCTTTAATAGTTTTCTTCTTGAATTGGTTTGAAGTTTTTAAAAAATATACATATAATTATATTATAAGAATTTACATTTGTTTGCATTGTTGTATTACAATTGATTTCTAATAACGTCCTACATCACATAAAATGTGTTTTACACTTTCAACATTAGCAAATTGAGATAATCGATGAAACAGCTGCAACATTAAACCAGTTGATTATTTACCACACACTAGCTGACAGTACCCGTGTTACGCTACGAGATTTAAGTATTAAATTTGTGTGATTATATTTACCTAAATGTTTCTAAATTATTGCACAATCCGTCCTGATTAGTTCGGAAACATTTTAATGATGTCTATTCATTCGGAAAATTGTTTGGTAGTTTTCCGCTTTTCCGCAACGCTACGACACCGACTATGGACGATAAAGTGCTGCTGACTTACGGCCAATGTCGCAACTAAAACAATCTAGGTTGAAAACAGACACTAACATTTTAGCCGTGGTTGAGCCTTAGAAAATAACTTGTTTTGTGAACTTTCCGAGATAGCAGTTCATCGTCATCCAAACTATTTGACAACGAATATTATGCTTCCTTATGCCATTAGTTTGTCTATAACTGGGCACGTTCTTTGCCACTACATTTGACTATATTATAGTTACTTTCATCTACTAACTATTGAAACTTCATTATACTGGTGTTGTTACACTAACATAGAAATAGATAGACTTTTCTACCGGTTATTGTGTTTCAAACTACACTAAGTTTCGAGAGGTGTGAAAACTCCTCTCGTTCTCAAGTGAAAATTAGCATAAATCATGTTCTAATGAAACTGACACTCTTTACTACATAAACACACCGCTCAATCAGTCTATACCTGTAAGCGACTTAGAAAAATTAAACATTCGCATCAATAATATTAACAACTAAAATTTGATAACGAACCGAATATTCACTGGCACCAACCACTAGGCACTTGACACTCCGCCAAGGTCAAATTTTGACATCTGATCTCGTGTGTGTGAGTGTGCGAGTGGTTTGTGCCAGTCGACATTCGGTGAGTCGTTACCAAATTGTAAAATTGTATTTGTTAATATTATTGTTGTGAATGTTTCATGTTTATACTCGTATATCGCAGGTATAGGTAACAGGTATAGGTTGATTGAGTTATTTGGTTCTATAGTAAAGTGTACACTACTGGTTGTAGGGATTAGAAAATTGTTTAGGCTAAGTTTCACTTGATAACGAGAGGAGTTTTCACACCTCTCGAAACGTTTTGTAGTTTTAAACACAAAACCGGTAGAAAAGTTCATCTATTCTAGAAAAGACAACATGATGAACTTTAATTTAAATTCAACCCATAATAGCGGTGCATCAGTAGCAGTAGGGGATCAACTGCTAAAAGAAGTGATCACACCAAATTTTAGGGTTTTTATAGATAAATCCTTATCTTGGGACACCATGTCGATCAAGTTTGTAAAAAGATTTCTTCTGAGTTTTTCTTAAGGCAAATGAAATATTTCTGTTCAATAGATACTCTTAAGGTTGTTTACAATAGAACCATACAATCTCATTTGTCTTATGGGATTATATTTTGGGGTAACTGTGCTCAAAGAGGTTGTTAAGAGCATTTATTCTACAAAAACATCAATACGTGTAATTTGTAATCTAACCTCAAGGGCTACATGCAAAAAACACTTCAAAATTTGAATATATTTACATTGCCTTCACTTTATATATTTAAAACAATTTCATACTGTGTTGGCAAATGTCCAAGGTTACAATGTTCACTGTCACAATACAAAATCAAATGTATTGTACCGACAAAAAGCCACAGATTACAAATATTCAAAAATTTACCAGTACAAGCATCAAATTTTTGAATAAACTTCCAAAAGAAATAAAAGACCTTTTGCCGGATTCAGCTTTATTCAAAAGGAGATTAAGAAAACATTTATTGCATTTGGCTCCTTACTCAGTAGGAGAATCTATGGTACATACATAAAGGTATACTTGTAATTTGTTATTGTATCATCAATATATAATTTAAATACTTTTATTGAGGGTTTGTTTCGATTTTATTTTTTCTAGTTCCAATAATGTATAGGGATAGTTCTTATACAGTTTTTTTGTATGATAAATATTATTCTTACCAGTGGCTTCGTTAATTCGTTATTAATGTGGCACTGTTTGTTATTCACCCATCCATTCCATACTAATAAATCATATTCATTTCATTTCACTAGTCAACACAATTTTCATAATTGATTTATAACTATAAAATAAAATAAAAAAATAAAAATAAAATGTTTAAGTTACAACGGTTAACAGACTACCAAATTTAATAATAGCTTGTTTATAGAAAAAGACACATTCAACTATGTTTGTAGAATCTCTAAAATCGATAGTGTTAGTACGCTTAAGTGCGTCCATGTAAATCAAAATCAAAGTCTTTATTGAGCCAGATTAACAATTTACATTCGTTGGCAAAGTCATACAATAATTTTTTTAACAAAAACAATAATTTTCCTTTTCTGGGTAGTAAAAATTTCTTGATAAATTATAGATAATCTATTTATGTGTCTAATTTACATTCATGTGATGGTATGCTAGTTTGCCAAGAAGTCCCGAACGCTGCAGCAGGCAAGATCGACCAACATACTTTTGAAGTCCTTTCGAAATTTACAGAGGTCCGATTCCAACCTGAGATGAAGTGGAAGTTTGTTGAAAAGGTTTATTCCGTTATAAACCGTGTAATGTTTGAAAAAAGATGTCGAATGTTTAGGAATCAATAATTTGTTTGAATGGCGAAAAGAATAATGTGTTTTTGTTGAAAAAATGAATATCGAAAAGTTCTGCCTTAAATGGTAAAAAATTTGTTAATATTAATCGTAACATGCTAACTAAGATTCATTGTTTACAATTTACAAACAGTTGCTTGATGCCCATTTTTGTAAAAATCTTGTTTCCAAAAACATCCTTTGAACTCTTAATGCTTGTGAAGATTTACAAGGTCTAATCAGACTTGCATACATTAAAAAATGTCAGACATCTGCTTTGTTAATAAGAATCCCTCGTACGCAATGGATTGAAGGGAAAAATGATAAAAGTACGGCCGTGTGCTTGATCTATTTTGAATATATAGGATATTTGCAAGATAGTATTTTTCCAAATAAATGCCGATATATTTCATTAGTTGAGCTGAGGAGTTCCAGGTGGGACAACAATGTTGATTCAGATGAGCGTCTCAAACTAAAAATAATTAATATAAGAATTGAAAAAACTGAGATGCACCCTTTAAACATTTAATGTAACCACTACCGGTTTCGGGAATCATCTCATCTTCCTGGTGGTACAAAGCATCACAAACTATGACTAAGAGGTATAACTAAGAGGTATAATCTAAGGTATAACTAAGGTATAATCTAGAGGTATGACTAAGGTACGATGATTAGGTAGTTTGTGATGCTTTGTACCACCAGGAATATGGGATAATTCCCGAAACCGTTAGTGGTTTAATTAAATGTTTAAAGGGTGCATCTCAGTGTTTTTCAATTCTTGTATTAATATACCATGTATCCCTCAAAAGTGTACAGATATAAAAAAATAATTATTTTACCCTTGGTTGGGTACAAATTTGGTTACCAATTACTAAACCAACTATCTATTATTATAATAGTCACTGAACGTTGTAAGTAGATTTGACAGAGATTTATGTCGACATTGCAGTATCGTCAATATACCGAATATAGCTAGATTTCAACAACTCTTACAGTGCAGACAATGTGTTGTTATTTAACACACAAAACGTAGTGTTACTTTCAAGTGACTTGCAGTAAAGAAGGAAAAGCATAATAAAACACAAAACTCTTCTATCGGCATAGTTTATTCTCTTTTACAAATTACTAAAGCACCAGAGTGCAAAATATACATATATCACATGTCATAAGCTGTTGCTTGTCGTGGCGTAACCAAACACATTAAACTAAGTTATATACAAACTGAATTATCTTAGCGTCATAATACTTACGAGGTAATAAACTATATAGAGACTCAACAGCAAACGTTTTAATAAAAACGGGTTATTCAAATATTCTTATTTGACACAAAATATCTTTGTTAGGCCCCTTATTATATGTATAAATATTTAAAATAAAATTACTTAAGAGTGCATGATAGTACTTGTCAGGCATTTTGTTTTTGGTCCCATTTATAAGATGAAAAACAAAATGGCTGACAGGTACTGTGCCCTCTTAAACGTTGCTTATGTTGAAAGTACTAACTTACTCAGGGCCTTTCTCGTTTAAAGTTAGGTAGTGTTTTAAAATTAATAATATCAACTGATAAAAAATGAGTCAAAATACTTATTTTATAACTAATTGAGATTCAAAAGGATAGAAAATAGCGTACGTAGTACATATGTTTGTGCATTATGCAAGTTTGCACAGGGATTTAAAACATTAAAAATACAATACAACTTGTAGGTCTAGTAATTATAAATAATATACATTTTAAACATTCTATATAAATAACCAAGTCCAACAGTTGGTTTAATCTTGTAACTTTACGCACAAACATCTTACACATAGCATTTTTTTATAAAGTTTTGTAACTAACTTTAATTAAATCTAACAAACGAACTGGTAAAATAAAATCACGTCTTAGTAATTCAACCCAATGTCAAAAACAATGTTAAAAATATCAAATTTAATATGTAATGTTTATGGTAAAATGATGTCCTTAAAACCTGATGAAAACATACATGGTAACTTGATTAAATACTCGTATAAAGGTTTTAAAATAATAAATAAGTTGTACGTATATCTTTTACTGTCATCTATTTTGATTTCCTTGTTGCGTTTCGACAGTTCGGTGCAAACATTTACCTTGTTCTAAATTATTTAATTTCACCGGACAGTAATCACTTAAATATTTATTGATTTAAATTTTTACACAAAACAGAACGTTTTGATGGAAAATAAAATGTGTTTAATAACACGATGGATACATAAGAAAGCAGTGCGTTTCAAATTTGTTTGTAAATATCAATACTTAAAACAGCTAAATAACTTTTCAACCACTTAAAACTACCAAATAAACAACGTTAAATACTTTTAATGTTTTCGAATTTATCATATGAAAAATATAGTATATTTAGATTGTCTATCTGGGTTAGAAATTAGATAGCGAAGGTAGAAAACTAGAGGGGGACAAAAGTCCCTTGCCAATCACTAGAAGCGTTGATCTTGGACCACATAGAGGTTACACATAACTCAGGGGACCCATTTCCAAACTGACCAGCTGTTTTATACTTAGTAAACAATATACAGTATATTGACCAGCTGTATACTTAGACAATAGTAAATATACATGTTTTATACTTGTAAACCCTAGAGAGATAATACCTCAAACTATGTTTTACTCAATATAGGTGTTTCTAAAGTAACTGTGTTTTAGAATACAGTAAACAATAGCATATGGAGCCAGTTTGACCAGCTAGATATACCAATAGTTCTAAACAAGCGGTAATACATAGCTCAGTAAATAGATATCACAGGACATATCAGACTGGGCTCCTTAGTGGCAGTGTTTTAACGTACAGAAATTTCGTTTTCCCTTTTGGTCAGTATCTGTACCACCTCATCTGACATTTATATTTATATCCCATAATTATCGTTCACGTGGCTGGGCATCTCATGAACTTTATTAGGTAAAATAGTATATATGTTTTTAATATGTTTTACATAATACGATATTCTTTTTGACAACATTATTGTAATGTCAAATGCGTCGGACATTATTCTCGTAAGATTTTTTAATGATACTTTGTTAGTACTTTTAACTAAACACAGTCATTTTATTCCCATATATCTTCATAGTCAGGGAAGTTTTAACATACAAAATTATACCTTAGATGCAATAAACGAATTTTATTCCTTACGGTAATTTCAAAGTGTGTCATTTATTGACAAAAAATTAAAATCTTAAAACTAATTTAAAATAAAAAAACTTTGTTAAGGGACTTTTTCTAGGGACCTACAATGATGGCTTTGAGTGATTGATAATCCTCAAAGGTACAAAAACGCTGTTCTAAGTATTTTATATGAAGTCGGCTGATGAAAATTCAACGTTTTTATTATTAAAACTTTATTATTAAATTTTCATTATTATTCATTATTAGTAAAGAAGAAGAACAAGACGCTTTTTTATCAGATAAGAGTGCAGATCCCAAAACTTCACATTTATTAAACACAATAACCGGTAGAATAGTCTATCTAGCTATTTCTATGTTAATTAAATAACACCGGCATTATAAATTTTCAACGATTACTACGTTCGTCTCGTTCACTAAAAATATGCTAAAAAGGTATTTCCTTGAAAAAAAAAGTAAACCTTTTGATTCAGTATTTTTGTCATATTATAATATTTCCAAAATACTAAACGTGTTTGTAATGTCACGTTAGGTCTTCTTTTCTACGTAAGTATTGGTAAACATATATCAGAGAAAATATCCGACCGAATGCTCTCGTTCCCTTGCGGTATTTGTTTAAAGTTCTAAATGGGCGTGTAGACTATTCACTTCATTGGTAAACTTCAAAACTTATGTAACCTAAAATAAGTCATTTGACATTGATTAATCCCAAAACAGCTGGTCGGTCTGTAATGCGTTGCCCGGACAGCTAATTCACACTACCCTGTGCTATTTACATGTACATCTACTCTACACGACACATATACTAAACATACGTGCATAGTTTATTGCATATGACTAGATCATATTTACAGCGCCAGCGTGTCTTCCTAAAACTCAGTGCGACTCGAAACTCTTACAAAAATAGGTTTGTTGGATAAAGGTTTACAGCTCATCTGAGGGTTTTATGATTATGGGGTTTAAACCCGGTATTTAGGGTTTAACCGGTTATAATGTTGGCGTTGAATATAGAGCCATACGAAAGGGACAGACTCACGTTTAACCTTTTTCGTATATGAATCTATAGCCAAAGCATAACGTGATGCAAGCCTGGATCTTTTTACAAACGTGCGTTTTAAATATTAGCTTTACAAAGTCTTAGCCTTGATTTGTATATAATTTAATCACAAAAATAAACTTTGTGCAAACGCTTTTGAGATCAGGAAAATGTATTGTATTGTTCCATTGAGATTAATGAATGTTAAACACATAACAAAAGGGTTTAGAGTTCGCTTCAATGAAACTATTCATTATGCAGAGCTATCGTTGAGTCAAAATTAAAAATATATTACACACTATACATTATACGTACTAGACTATTACGAGTATACATTGATAAAACTACTAATCAATTTCTAAACGTACAAAACAACTTAGAATGTACAAAACAATGTTTTAAATACATCATTGATAAACATGGGGACGAAACAGATGCTTAATAGCATTAAATAACATAAACAAATTTAAATAATTCGGTATATACATTATTTATTCACAATAATCTAGCTCTTATTTACAGATTGGTATTCTTTTAAAAGTTATTTACAATTTCTTTTAAATATGTACAGACAAATAAATATAAACAAAAAATATGCCAAAACAAGAAAACCTCGTCCAAACTTCAGAACTGCAAAGTAAGTTTTCAATTATGCTCAAAGAGTTTAGTACATAGAAATATATTCTATTACATCTATGCTGTTTTAGATACTGTGTTAATAGTAAATCAAACATTCGAAAGGACTTGACATTTTATTTATGAAAAATTCATGTTTCAAAGGTAATTCAAAATTAAACAAATAATAATCCTAGTTTTAGTTCAAACATAAAGTGTACATGTGCTTTGGTAACTTTTATATTTATTTCTTATTACCTTGAATATACTATAGTAGTCTGCCTCATATAATCTAAAACAAATGCTGTTTTATTTTTCAGTGGTTTTAATGTGGCATAGTCTAGTTACAACTGTATTTTCAAATTTTAAATTAAGGTGTGCGCTTTCTTTTCATAACAAAATCATTTGGTTTTGTTTTTCAAACAAGAGATAATGTACAGAATGGTAAATAAATCACCAGCTCACTTGACTTTGAACGGCTGAAAATGTCAAAACGCTCACGCACATTTACACCAGTCAGAATTTGGTGAACAAAGAGAAACATGTTTATACAACTTAACTAGGCAGTTAAATTGCTGCAGAGTGTGAATACTCTCTGTCCACAAACAATCTTTCCTTGATAAATATGTCGTTATTGCTTGTTTTATTAAGGAGATCGTTTGACCTTTGGTAAGCAGTGTGTACCGATTGGCGATTTGAGACTCCAATGGCCGTGTACCATTTTAGAGCACATCCTACAAACCTTGAATATTTCTTATTTCAGGCCTCTACATCTTATCAACTAAACCCATCCTTTTTCCATCCAGTTTTTTTTTATTTTAGAGGCCGAAAATGATTTTTTTTTTTTAAGCAACGCTTTTTAAATGCCCTTTTATCCCACACAACAACACAAAATTGGTAATCTTTTTACGTGTTTAACGTTACTTGGGTTTGGTCTCCCCTAAAGAAATCAGAGCTTTTACAGTGCAGGTCAGAAATTTATTCCTATCTTGTGAATCTCTTCACTTTAACGCGTGTAAAATCTCAAAACCATACATATGGCAATCAGGAACGGAGAAATTCTTTTGCCTTTTATGGATTTCAAACAGAGTGGGTCATACGATAGGGCTTGTCTTAAGACTTACCGTTTAAACTTATTCAAGTAGTGAAAAAAACCTCGACTACATCAAAATATTTTCGGAAACCTGAACAATATTTTCCAAAGTGTGTTAAAAATTCAGCCGCTCAAAAATTAAGTAAGGAATTTTAAATATCCTTTTTAAATGTGATCAACAAGTCACTAACTAAGAGCCTAATGTATCGAGTCGGTTCTTGTGATCGTGGCTGCAGCCTCCGGAGCGAGAAGAGCCTGTTGATCGCTCGCCGCCAACTCCTCCTCTTCCTCCTCCTCCTTGACAGTCTCCATGGTTGAGTATGCTGGGTTCATGGGGCCTATCGCACCCTTGCCTATCAGGTAGTACGTCATCAGCTGTCCCTTGCCCTTGACAGACACCAGGCCGCGCTGCTCGAACACGTAACCGAAGTGCTGCAGGATCTGACACGTCTCCTCGGTCACCTAGAACAACAAGGATAATGGACACGTTTAGAAATATTTTAAATCAATGTTCTGCAACCTCAATATTTCTTAGAAAGCCCAAGCACTTTTGTAGGATTATTTGTACAAACTGTTGTTGATTTTGATTGTAAAAAAATTTAAGCCTTCCTCTGTACTTAATTTTGCTTTCAATCTAGATAAAACCTTTCAATTTTGTCATCCAGGCATGGCAGCTGTGGTATAAATACTATGCTGAAAGGATTTCCCTGCTTCTGTCCAAAGGTCATCGATGTTACGAGAAAACTTATCAACCAAATGATTTAGCGAATGTCCAAACAAGTTAAAGTGTTTAAGAATTTCACTAAGGTCTTCATATTTAAAATAATACTAGTGTGGAGTTAAAGAAAAAAGCAAATTTTATTTTACACATGGATAATGCAAAAGAATTGTAAAACCTGGATTGATAAACAATATTAAGGAATAGAAAAAGAAGTAGACCACAAAATGGGAATTTGTTTAAAAGAAGCTTAGTTTTGGAATTTTCTGTTTAATAGGTTGAGTAAGAAAACCTAAAAAGAAAGATAAAAGCGGAAGAGGCTTTTCAGTACATCCAGAGAAGAGGGATGCTTAATCGGCTTAAGCTGGCGATAACTTATTATTGGAATATATTGATGATGGTCATTTAATTTTTGGCTAAACTCCTTAGCGGACCTGTGGCAGGTTGGAATCTTGAGCAATTTTGGAGCTCATTACTCCGGTGGTGCGAGTTCGATCCCGTAGACACCACTAATATTGTAGAATGTTTATACGATAATGCTAAATAAAGGTCGAGGTTAAGTGGTAGAGAGGATTTTGTAGTCCTAATTTCACCTGGTTAAACAAGGCAAACTTGACCTTTTTACATTTAACTAACTACCTAACTACCTGTAAGTCTTATCTTAAGGTTTACCTGTATACATCCTGCTTTCCCCGTGCTCTCCATTCTAGAGGCCACGTTCACAGAGTTGCCCCAGATGTCGTAGTGGGCTTCCTCGCTCCTATCACCCCTGCTGTGATAGGCCCGTGGTTGATGCCTGGAATCAAACAAATATTAAGCTAAACATGAAGAAGAGTTCATTTTAAGTAAAAAGTTGTTGGATATTTTTTTCGTTTTCTGAAAATAAGACTATACTTATGATAACTCTTTTAATTGTTTTAGTAATTGTTTTAATTCACTGTCCAACCCCTGATTACTATTAATGTTGATAACCTTTGCTATTATACATACTTATATTATTGAAGATTTCTTTAGCTGTTGTTTCTTACTAGTGGTGGCAGATTTTGTGTTTTTATTGTTGTATAGCTTTGTTGTCAACACAATTATTTTATTGTATATAATGCCCAAAAACAAATCAAACCTTTCTTCAATTGGTGTTTGGTCTAAAGATAAAAACGATGTTTCAGAAAGGCCTCACCAAAAAACTCACATTTTTTATTGTGTCATTTGATTTACATCTGGATTTTTTTTACATTTTAACTCAAATTAAAATAATTATTTTCAAATAATTACTAAATCATTTCATTCTGGTTGTTTGTCGAGTAGAGCTAAAATTTGATAAGTTACTTCAACAATCTATGAACGCTTAATACGTTAGTTAGTTAAAAGAAAGAAAAATATTGTGAGCTCGTTACAAATTATAATTTTACAAAGTGGACCGGCAAAAGAAATTTAAAAATTTTCGAAAAGAATGTGAAATGCAACCAAACATCGACAATCTAGGTGGCGAACAGTCGTTGTATATAGCAAATTAATTTTAAACTGAATAACTTTGTTTATTTTTAACAAACTTGTTTTATAACGACAAAGTAACAAAAAAGAAGAAAATCTTTACGAAGAACTCTAGAGCAAACAAGTTCACAGACCATTGAGCTGCTTACCCATTTTGAGTACAAAGTGATTAAAACTTTGTTCGTTTATACTTTGTAAAGCTTTCTTCAGTTCAAAGGCGAACTCTACCAATAACGACAAATGTGCCCATCTCACTTCTATCGGATCCTCGGCCTGCCAACATAATAACAACAATAATAAAGTTGCATATAATCTCTTATCCATTTAAAGTTATATGTATATTATACAGGTTTAATTTATGCTTCAGTATTGGAGTATGGAGAATCTAGGGTAGCGACTTTGTTATTGACAACACAAAACAAGAGAAACTAATCTGTAACCAATAAGGCTACAAACCTGGTAAATTGCAATAGTTTATATTACCTAAAGTTAAAACCATATTATTGGCTAGATAAATAAGCTTAGATAAATACCCTTTGCTGTATACTATAAGGTTCACATAGGTTTTAGGACAATATATTTATTCAATTTATATTCCTACAAAGTAGTATGAGTATGATTGAAATTTGGTTTGGTTTAGACTTATCATTGGTTACAAGTATATACGCGATGACTTTGATTCACTTAAACTTGAACTTTACGAGGCTGATATAAATTTTTGTCAAATCATCGGTGTCAAATACACAAAAATAGTATCACACTAGCAAGAACCCACTTGTACACGTTTATAGCTTATCACAAGTGCCTCTCAAAAGTAGAGGTTATGTACGTAATCAGTGGCACAGATTCAAACACCAAGTCACTATGAAATTCAACTTGTTGAGAAGTTTCATGTAAACGGCATATCTTCCGAGTAAACGGCCAAAACTTGGAATAGATCCAATAAAACAAATCTGACGAATAATGAAACACGCTCTAAAACGCAACTAAAATACAATTTTTCACTAAATATTTGCCTTTTTGGCAAATTGTATCTACCATGCCACTCAACAACATTGTTTATAATTGGAACGTTTCAACCCACCAAACCTATTTTTAAAATTTAGTAATTCACTACAATTGTTGGATGGGGAGGTAGTAATTTTACGGCATCTTACATATGTCTTTAAAGATTTCCTTTAAACCCTCACTCAAAATCGCACAAACCCGTTGTCAAGCCTTCGAGCCATGAACAAATGAAAACAAAACACAGAGTACTATTCTTGACACAGCTGATCTCGTTTGCTGTAATTTGATTTAAAACGTGTGGGCTTGTAAATTGAGGACCTTTAGTTGTAATGACTCTTACCTTTACTTTTCTCGTAGGATTCAGGCCACTAGCCGCCATGTAGGTTGATCCAATTGTTTTGATTTTGATGATGTCTTGAAATTTTGGTTGCTCCAACAGCTAAAACAAGAAAACGCTTTTAGTAAAACGTATCAGATTTGTGTGTCTTCAACTTGATATCATGAAGTTCATTTTAAAGTTACGTTCCAACACTGTAGATCAGTATTGTATGATGTATAATAATACTAAATCCAAATAATCACAGCAAATAATAAATAATAAACTTACAGCATCGAAATCTGAAATAACTTCGTTCAGGAACCTCAAACATTCAAGTCCTTGGTTATTGACTGTCTCTTCAGAGTAAAAATCTGGAAACAAGAAAATGACTTAGATGTAGTAATGAATTGAGAGTATTTCATTGTCTTGTGGCTGGACATATTGGAATATTTAAATTTAAAATTCATCAATCTTTCCTTCAGTCTACAGCCTCGTATGATGTGAACTCAGTTCATGAAAACCTTTAGGCAAGTTTTTTATAGTACAGTTTGATTAATTTTAAATTCAAATTGAGAGTGTTTGTTGACATATTATGTTCCTACAGGGCTCTCTTTTTAGTCTGTTGCGTCTACTTAAAACGCACATTTAATATAAAATCAATAAATGCAATAACTAGCCTACTACATCTCGTAATGGGAAAGATAATTTCTATGTGCATTAACTTCTAAAGAGGTACTTTCTTAAAACATTTCAAATGTTTAGAACAGAAAGTTTGGGGTATGCAAGACAAACGAGTAGTATTTGACATTAAATGGTAACTGAGGCCATTGTAAAAACCAAAACATTCAAATTTAAGGCAGCAAGATCTATATACAGTATCTATATAAAAGATTGGGTTGACACTCATGCAATTTTATATGTGTGCAATTTTCGCATTATCAAAGCTTTTAAATTGTGTATAAAGAGGGTTTCAAGAAATTGTTTTATTTTCCTAAACATAAGAATTGAAGAATTTTACCTGAGAAGTTCGGCATGGAGGCGAACAACACTCCGACCTCAGCGTAACTCTGACTGTACAACTCCTCGTGCTGACGCTTCCGGTTGCCCAGGAAGTGCGCAGCCACGTGCTGAGGCAGGATGTTGTAGACAAGTGCTTCGTTCCTGCGCCGGATGTCCGAGGCACGCTCCCGCTGCTCCTCCACCTCCGTCTTCCACAGGAACAGCACTCGAGAAGCCTTCTCCATCTGCGAGACAACCGTTGGTGTTTTAAAACTCTCTAGTTTCATGTAGTAAAGTAAATTTCCAAGTCCTTGGCAAGTACAAATGAAAGGTTGTTTACCCATCACTACATGTCCTGCTGTACGCTTAAAACCCTCTTTACAGTGATGCACAGTATGAAAGAAAGATAGGGACCAAACAGGTAAGAAAATGTGTTTGAGGTAAAAGAAAAGATTGCATGGGTTGACATACTATAATACTACTTACATGTCTTGCTAGCAGAGCTAAAGCAATTGTCACCGCTATGAGAAGAAGAGACAGCGTGAACTTCCCTGCTGTCAAACTGGAAAAAGAAGAGAAGCCTTTGTTTAATTTGCTAAAATAATTATTTTTCAAAAATACTTTGAACTTTGTTGAGCTTGACTTTTGCCTAATTTTATATAAATTGAAAAGAGGTTTAGATTGATATTTTAAAATGAGTTGAATTAAATCCATACAAGACTTAAACTTTCTGAAACTGACATCTTAGTTATTTCTAGACATAAAACTAAAATTCTTTAATTCTTAAATTGGCTGAAAACTGGATAATGTTATTAGCTTTCATTTTAAACTCCCAATTTCAGGAATAGTAGTAGGAAGTTAAATCAAATAATCAACATAGGTTCATATTATCGGTAATGCCTATGGTATAATGAAATAATGTTGTACTTTGTAGATAGAAACTGGGGACGAATTTGATCTTAAATTAATGTTATATTGAATAACCATGTTAACAATAAGTTGACTCTAAGACCCAAAGGTTTTCTCAGTCTAACCACCAGATTCTTTTCGGTACATAAGCTAGTTTTTGCATGACTAAACTCCGGTAGAGAGGATTATAAAGTCCTAACTTCACCAAGTAAATAAAGACATTTTCATTTCATTCCAAACTCACAGTCCAGACTATAGGATGTGATACTTTTCTGATACTTTTGCTTTGAGACACCGACCACTCTTAGAGAATATTTTAAGGTGAATAAGGAATGAAAGGTGAGTGTGATGAGTGGATGATAAAATGTCTTCTGTTGGTGACAATAGCAAACAACATTAAGCCTTTTGAAAGTGTTCTAGAGGCTCCAACATAAGAAAATGTCAACAATTACATGGACATTTAGTTTCTAGTTCAAGTACAGCACAATAAGAAGCGTTTCTCGTAAGTGTTACAGCAAATTGTCAGCAGGTACTCACTTGGAGAAGTCTCTGTGGTTGAGGAACTCCTCTGTATCGAGCGTGGGCGCGATGACGAGGATGTTCATGACACACTGGAGGCTAGTGAGCAGCACAAGGATGCTGACCTTGAGCAGATGACTCAGCTGAGCTGGCAGACATGCGGCGACCAGCACCAGCACGCTGAAGTAGCTGAAGTACGAGGGATACAGACACTCCACACCCTGGTCCTCGGACATGGTGGAGTTGATGTACAGAGGTGCTTGTATACACGACACCTAGAAGGAAATGCGACATTTATCAGGATGTGCCTCATTCATCAACACTTTTCAGATTTAAACATGTATTTTTGTGTACTATGTTACAGTCGGTCAGTCTAATACACGTCTGTGATTGGTCATCCACTGCTTCCAGATAGGTGGGAAGCTTACACTGGCCGTAGACATGCGTGTCTTCTCTAATTTTCTTTTTCTTTTCTTAACGTGTTTGTGCATGTTTTATTATTGACTAGACTAGTATTTTAAAATTTGATAAGTAAAGGAAAAAACACATGCAAAAACAAAAGATAAAACTCATGTTGTTGGTGGTGCGTGTCTGCTCAGCGTACTCTGATTTCTGTTAGGCTAGCTCATTGCCTAATGTTTTTGTCATTTTTAGGTTACTTTTCAACTGAAGACGGGATCAGATTTCAGATCCCGAAACGCAGTGTCCTTCTATTTTATTACAAATCTACGAAAAAAACGTCCGTAATAATATTTCAACCTTTACCATCGTCTACAGAAAACTTCAAACGAACTATACACCAAAAGCGTAAACTATAGAATGTTCAAAAACAAGTTTCATTCAATAGGACATTCTCATGGAGTAGGTGATTTTTATCCCGCTCAGCACCTTTGGATACAGGAAAGCTTACATTTTTTTATGTCAGCCTGATCCTCAAAGAAGTGCGTTTCAAATTGACAACCCTCATTCTACGAAAAGCTTTCAGCATTGGAGTTCTAAAATCGAAAGACACCTATAGCAAACATTGATAGGGTTTCAAGTGTAAAATTAGATGTATAACAAGTTTAGATGTTATAACACAAGTATAACATGGATCTAAATCCATAATATCAACTTACCTGATCAACGAGATTGGACACTCCCAAGACACAAATGACTAGAATTCCGACGAACCTTCTCGCCCATCTAGAGCTGTTCATCGTCTCACTGATTTGACCCAGCAGTTTGGGAAACATCTATAATAAAACAATATGTTCAGGTTTCAAACAGTTTAGAAACACCATTAGTTTACCACACTTGAGAAGGTTGTTAAAATGTTAGGTAGTGTAAGAGAACGACAGTGAAAACTTTTGAAACTTTACGAAACAGAGTAGTAAACTAGTAACTTTATTATAAACAGAGTAGTAAAGGGATTCGGTTATTCATTTTAACTCCTTTGTTAGGAAAAATGACTCATTCATCAAACCTCTAAAGAATAACTTCCCCTCCATTGGCTGTGCGTGAATAGGTATTTTTGTGTTCTCCGATGAGTTGTATCATTTTATTGTGATTTGTCGTCCGCTCACATAGTCTTGTCGTAAACTAGGATTTAAAACATTTTTCAAAGTTCAACGATGATTTAAATGTTTACTGAAGTACAATGAGTACTGTTTAGCTGCTGAGCTTTTAGCTCCTGGTAGCTGGAAAATTCAATTACGAGATGACATAATTTAAAAATATAATATCTAAATACCAAGTGCGTCATTTTAAGTTCATATAAACTACTAATAATATCCAATAAATTGTTGAATTCATCATTGGGCATTTCAAAGTCATTTGAGCCAGATATCCGATTTGATCCCTCATCTTGATCAAATACACAAGGATAGATTGCAAGTGCTAAAAATAATCTTAGACTATACAATAGTGATCAACTTACAGCTGGAAAAGCTTCTGCTATTGACACTGTTGTGAAGACTATTAGGAACACAGTGCCTATCGAGAATGAAAGAATACTTAAAATATCTCTGAAACAAAAAAGAACATGCCATGGTTAAATATAATCTCATATAATACATAAACAAAATCAATGTGCTTAGCTTCAGAAAGGTAAAAGTAATGTTAATAACCTTTGTATTGTATCATGATTTTGTTTCATAACTACTCAACATTGACAAAATTGTTATCGTCATACGAGTTCGGACCAAAGACCAAATCATAAAAGAGCGTCTACTCGCATGGAATTGAAATTTTGAAAAACGTATGAACCAATCATCCTAGAAAATAACTCCACTCTCTTCGTTCTAACTTAATGTCATCGTGCGCATTCTATTAAGTTATATATATCTTGAGGTGTTTGTTGGCGTCACTTACCTAGGAAGGATGAAAAGTTGAGCGACAGAGGTGAAGAGGAGGGCAAGGGGACATCCCAGCAGTGAGACTCCAGAGAAAGATTCTGTGTGTTGTGAATATTCTTCTTCTTTCAGAGTGTCTTTGAACGATAATGTGAACAACGTCGTGTGCTTTGTCAGATCTCTGCAACAAAATCAGCTGATACAGACAGGGAGTACTACCGAGTTGGGAGACACAATAGACACAGCTACAAGTAGACGTCCAATGGTATAGTGCAAGCGTTTCAAATCCATCACCAAGCACGGTTGCCATGTCATGCGTAGTGTAGCGTGACCCCGGGGGTTGAGCGGGAGGATGTGCACTTCGCAATGAGGTGAACGATATGACAAATGCGCTCGGTGATGGATTTGGGTTTGAACAAGCCTTTTATTCATAATGGCGAAATGGACGTCTATAGAGAGTTTCTTGTCTGTGATAGTAAGATGAAGTAGAAAGCTAGGCATTTAAGTACAAATAGTTATTACTTCAAAGCTTATATGAAAAATATCGATTGAGCTGAGTTTGACGGACAAAATAAATTGAATAGCTAGAAAGTTTCATTTTAGTCAAATGTTGGGAACTAAAGGAAGTTTTAGTACGCCACACCATATCCCTTGTATAACCCCACAACAATATTATGCAATTACTTAAATAAAAACATGGGATTTAAGAAATAAAAGTAACCTATTTTAAAGACATTGTTTTAGACATGTTCAGTCATTAAGCAAAACACTCGTATTTTGTCCGCTGTAAATGTTAACGGGTTGATAAAGACAACTGTATTTGTTTGCCGGTGTGTTTGTTACTTAATTAAAGTCAATGAATGTGAATGATTTGTTTGTCTCAATAGCAACAGAACCTTGTTGTTGTTATTCGTTGGAAATGGTCACATAACGAGTTTTTTTCACAAAGAGTACAATTACACATTTGTATTGTATAACAGCACTTAAATTAAAATATTTCTTTTGAGTGTATACATTTTATATAAACTCGCCTTACATACAAGATCACGGTATATATTTCGTCATTGATATATTTATTTTGTTTTAAGGTTTCAAAATTGTTTTCAAGTTACCTGTGAGCGTCTCTGCTCATCAGATCTTTTCTCAGTCTTTTCTTGAAGTCTTCTGAATCATCTTGAGATTTCATCCCTTGCTCGTCTACTGGAGTCTGGCCCTGAAATATGAACGGGTTTTCACCTTTAAAACAAAAGGTAATTGGAGATCCATCAAGTCAGTTTTTCCAATGTTGCACCTCAGTCAAAATTAGTTGGATGTTATACAATGTTATCAATGTTATGTTATTAAATGGCTCTGTTATACAATGTTTGGGTATAATCAGCTGAAGATGCATTGAAGGTTTATCGAAACAAAATGCGTTCTTGTTTAATATTTTGCATGATTTGAAAACTGTCAACTCTTCTATCAGGAACGAATGCTTGTTCGGCTCATGCTGGATACAACATTCACACAAATGCATGACTGGTTCGCTCAATTATAATTTTGATTAGATTTAAATTCATACCGCAGAGTCCAGTTTTGGATCATCTATAAAGTCTTCAGCGACATTTCCATTGCTGACTTCTCCTCTGAACTGAAACAAAACAAATTATAAATATAAATAACGGATATAATAAATAACGTTTGAATAAAGTAATCTGGGTGTGGACTGTAGCTTTGAAAAATGTACATTTTGATGGATTAAGGAAAATGAAAGAAAATCGGGGCAGCATATAAGTATCCATGACACAAATAAGATTAGTTGAAACTTGGACACTTAATAAATGTAACAGATCCTGAAACGGTGTGCCCTTCTGGTTGAAAACTATAGAAAACTTGGAAAACGTCCGCACCAATATTTTATTCTTAGAAGCATATTTAGTAACAGTGGCAATAATGGGACATCTGCTGGCACATTTCCAGATGAGGCACCCCTTTGAAGCCACGCTTATTGGCCGATCCTTAGTTTGCTTATATGTATTCAAGTTCAAAATTCTTTATTTACAAAATATTTCAAGGTTTACAAAATATATACATGAACAACCATGTGTATTACATTATGAACCTCAGCTGTCACAACACGACGTGAAGTTCAAATTATTATATTTCCAATTATTTGCCCCGACGTTAGTAGCTAAGCATGTTCAACTGTCTTGTTAAATTTTTACTCGGAGCTTTTAACTAGTTTCACTTAAATAAAATATTTCTACTGTCACAATTTCAAACTTTTCAAAAGTTGTAATTAAATTGTAATGGTTAGTTTCCACGTTTTCTCCTTCTCCAAACAAACACTAAAGCACTTTCCAATTACCAAAAAATAACCGCAGCCTTAAGAAGAAATGTGTTATGTTTCCAGGCAGTGACGTAGAATCATTGATCACGTGATAACCGGAAGTTTCTCTAGCACGAACTCTAATCTTTCACACGCTCTCACTATTGAAAGTATATTTTTAGACATAAGTGGTAAATTTATTCTATCAAAAATTAATAGAGTATATTTAGGTACTTTTGAAGTTTCAGACTTACAACTATGATTAGATTGCTACATTGTTGTACGGCCAAATCCATGGGCGCTCACTGATTCAATAAGAAACGTTATAGGCAAACAAAGTTACAATAGTTGGTGACTAAACAGGCTAAGACAAGTAAAACTTGGTTAAGGAGCACCATGTCAAACAATCGACTTAGCGGTATGTGCCTTTTGTCAGTACATATAGAGACAGAGTAAAACAATACAAGACGGACTTTATAGAAAAAACCCATCAATGCATTTGCAATGGACGAGCGACGTTTAGACTGTACAATTGTTATTCAAATTATAATCTCAATCCTTTCCTGAGGAATATACAAGCATTGTAATTTGCAACACCTCTATATTCTTTGCAGTAATAAATAAGTATTATGTTACGTTCTACCCATTAACCTGATCTTTTCTTGAATAAATGTCAAAAATGTTGAGTATAATTTTCACTACAATTTAAAGCCCCATATTAAAACATGTGTTATATTGCGTTCTTTTAAAAGTAAATTCCAATATTTTTCCGGGGTAGGGCCCCCGGACCCTTACATAGCTGGGGGGTATTCCATAACCTACAGACCCCCCGGAAAGTCTTTCCATTTAGCTGTTTGGCCACCCCCCTTGAAAAATTTCCTGCGGGTGCCCTTGGATAAATCTTCTGAGAATAACTTTACATCTACATGATTGTTCCTAATACTTCATCAAATCAACTAGATACAAAATATAAGCCATTGAAATACTGAGGAACTATCCAGTTTTTACCAGGCAATTGTGTTTTGATTACCAATTGAGTACATAACATTATCTTCTAAGATTAATTGTTGCCGCAATTACTCACTATCTTTTAGTAATTTTAAAATTGTAGAGATAACAAATCTGTACCACTAAAAAATTAATGTAGTTGTGAGTGTTTATTGGAAAAGTTTGACACTATCTCTCAGAGATATAATATGTTTCGAAATTCTGCAGTATAAAGACCGAGAATTCTGCTTAAGTTTAGACCAGGTTTATACGGAGCAAAACAACACAGAGTAAATCATAGTCACCATTCAAAGATGTTTTTATATTTGTATTTATTAGCTGGTAAGTGTTATTCTTTATTTTATAACTTAAATTGTGGTCAAATCAGCGATTCATGTAATTGTTTTGTTGAATAGAACTGATTTATAGTATTATTTGTTAAATACAAAAAATGTTTTTGCTTTTCAGTGGCTGTTCCAGTTTTTGGAATGTATGACGGACAAGACGCGGACATTAAAGACTACCCTTACATGGTAAGTGGTTTTTAACAATCGTATTAGAATTAAAAAGTCTTGAAAGCCAAATATATTCCAAAAAATATATGGAAATTATATTAAGGCGCATTTGTAATATTTTTCTGTCAGACAGATCATCATAAAACACTTAACTGATACTTAACGCATCAAAGTTCTTTGTTTTCTTCGTTATAACATAAAACGCCACTAACCATACCAGAGTTGCATGCGTTAAATCAATAGTTAGTTTGATAACTTAACATCTCGAGACTTCAATCCATTATCTCTTCAGCTATCGTTAGCTGAGATGTTCATTTATTCATACTAAATTGTAATATTTTACATTGAAAAATTTGTGGAAATTATAAAAATTAATATGATTAGTAAGTTTGGGGCACACTGACATACGAGTACAAGTCAAGTTATAAACCAAAGATTTGATAAATATCAATCATTTTTAGAAATTATCCTATCAAATACTTTACGTACTATAAAATGTATTTTCCAATATATTTGGTAGCAAATAGAGTTACTAACGGTCAATAAAAACCGTTTACTTTAACGATAAAGTACTCGAGTATGAAAAAAATAGCTTTTTTGCTAATTTCTCTCACACCGGCGTATTTCTCATCCCAGAGGTTGTAGAACAATTTCGCTGTTTATGCTTCTAGGTAGAACACACCAAATACAAAGTTATAACTGTAATGGATATGGCTAATGGTCTTGTTATTCACTTGTTAATTACAGGCAAGTATCCTTGTTGGTGACGAGGCGGCCAGCACACTCTGGTGTTCAGGGATAATCGTCAGCAAACAGTGGGTCTTGACAACTGGTACATGTGCTTGGATGTACGTACTCTATCAATATAAAATTATTTAAATGCAAAAGATAACTATTTTTAGTTATGTGGGTAAGAAAATTGAGATAGGCATTTAAAGTCAATTTAAGAAGAGATGTTTCAAAATTCTGTCAAAGCAGCGTGCCTCATAGTTTCCTAGGACAAGGATGGTTCGAAGCCCTTTCCACCGAAACTGTTTCTAATAGAGTAACTCAAAGCACATTTTAAAATACTTTTCAAGAATTTTCTCATTTTTATTTGAAGTTTTCGTGGTTCAATGTGAAAACCATGATTGAACAATTAATAATTAAAAATAAACACTACGAACAATAGAATAATCCTTTATTTGAGTAAATAATGAACACATCATAAAATGTAGGTTGTAAAACATGAATGTACCGTATAAATCAACCCAATTGCACGGAGCTAGAAAACTGTTTCCGACACGCTCCTTGATAATCTGTCACAGTGTAAACGGTCATAAAAACCTCTGTTCAAAAAAATTTTTTCGAGATATAAGTGTTTAAACAGGCCGAATATTGCTCAAATAAAGGTCCGAAGTAGAATTTGAAAATGTGAAAACCCGACTTGAATTTTTATGCCTGAAACCGAATACCTAAAATAAGATTTTTAAATGGTAACTAATTTTGATTTTATGTGTCATGAAAAGATATTCATGTAATACATACGGGCCTAACATTTAAAAATTATTGTGTTTGTCAAAATTAATTGTTAGCAAGTATTTATTTATTCGAAGGTTTCTCATAATAAGCAAGTACAGTCAGTGCGAACTAGGATGAAGCGCGACTTGCGCATGCGCGTAGATCACTCTTCCCTCCACTCCTTAGTACAGTCGGTGACAAGCAAACCTGCTGTAGCTGTCACAACAAATACAAAGTAACATAACCTCGTCTTGTTGTTCGCCTGCTTTTAAACAGAAGTTTGATTTAGCTTTAACACTTATTGCAAAACAACTGTTAAGAATAATAAAACAGAATCAACCAAACTGAATTCAAACTATCAAAATAAATCATTATTTATGTTAAAGAAACAAGATAATATTATTCAAATATTTGCTGTTTGTAAACAAACCGCCATCTTGGATTCTGTTGGAACGGACTATACTAAGCCGCTTGAGGGGAAAAGTGGTGGGACACAGCTGTTTATACTCCCTTCTCCGGGATTCATCCCAATTGGCGCGGTCTGTACTCGTAAACCATTTAACATTAACATTTTTAATGTGTTAAACAAACTTGTGTAGACATGTGTAAATAAAGTGTAAATGAAGTGTAGTAAGACACTGGTAACAAAATCTTACAGCCAAATGTGTCGGGTTAATCTATATAATATTGTTCTAATATATTATAATAACCAACTAACCTAATTTAATAATTTTAGTTATAATTTTGGTGCACTGGAAACTTAATTTTTGGTGCATAAACTCATAAACAGTGTAATACGCGTGTTTTTCAGAACACATTTTAGATGTTTTTTAAACAGGTTCATGGTTTAAACCCTTATAGTTTATGTGCCTCTGACGATAAACACGTTGTGGTTGAAACACCTCAGGGTAATGCACCATTTTCAATAAAATATTTGAAGATGTAGGCCTATTTTAAAATTATACTTTTCCCAATAAGACTGAGTTTTCTCAACCATAGAAGTAAAACCTGATTAATCATTTAAAAAACATTGTAACATGTTCCAGATATCCACCCTAGATATGTTGATAGTAGTGGGTAGCAATGAAGGTCAAGTTGGAACGGGTAAAGTATACACGGTTGCGGAGACAAAATGGCACCCCAAGATGAACCCTGATGTTTATTACTATCAATACGGACTTCTCAAGATCAACGGAGAGTTCAAGTGGTCCAAGTCGGTGCAGAAGGCGACATTCCCGACCATGGACATCAAGCTGGGAACGGAGATGACTGTCGTCGGGTTTGCATTTCAGGTGGGTGAGAACACAAGATTAGTGTACATTTTAAGTTTTAGTGTGAGGAAGAGCTCTAATTAAGAAAACAATATCATTAAATTCAAAAAGAAACTAAAATCAAAATTACAAACAAGTGTATACTACAATTTCGAAGACTTTTTTGAAGACAAATTCAAGATTAGCAATTGAGACAAATTTCAGTGTTGATCTATTTTTATTTAGCCTTATATATTGTTAATTGTCAGTGCAATTTCTTGTTCACGGCAATAAAACATTGTTTTTTTATTTTTATTTAATTATTATATTTAAAAGCATACATCAATTCACGTTATCTTTTTCGTGCTAAAGCCAACACCGGTCATCAAGTCAATGGGAGTCGCAGAAATATAAATCAGAGTTTGCCTTAAAAGAGACTAAGATCCAATATTCCCGATAAAGGTCACTATATCACTATATCACTATTTGAGATGCCGACCACCCTCATGAGGGTATTTTATGGCAAATATGTGGTGAGGGATGAGTGTGATGAGTGGTAGTAATGAGTTATGAGGTGTAGTCTTGTTACAAAGTAAGGCCGACTCTTCCTTAGAATGGGTCGTTAATGACCAATGGAAATGCAAGGACCACCGGCTTAACGTGACTTCCGAACCACGCAGGTGATGGTCTGATATGTCTAAACGATGGTGGGAGTTGATGCGGGTATCATCAGATGATCACTGAGACAATCTGAGCCGCTTTAGACCTATAACATCCTCAAAACCTGACCTCTATGAAGCTGGATTACAGGACCACGCCACGAGTCCCAGTCAACTATGGCCAGTCTTCTACAATTGGTGGAAGATAAGGGATGCGTTTAAGGGAAGGCCATAATTTGCCACTTTGTAGATCAGAGGTCTAAGGGTTTGCATATTGCGCTTTACTAAATTGCAAATTCAATATGATACCAATACTTCTGATTAAAAAATACCTGATTTAAAATCTACTTGTAAATGTACACAAACTGTTTATTTGTGTAAAACGTCCACATTTCAACACTGTGAGGCAGAGGTAGACTCTTTACGAGTGTCATTTTCAGTAAATTAGACATGAGAACTTGTCAAATGCGTTTGCACCAAGGTAAAGTGTGTTTACTTTTAACTTAAAGTACTAATCTAGTGGTATTTCTTTAGGATTCAGCCAAAAAGGATAATGGTGAAAATCTGTTACAATTTAACTTGAAGAAGGGAACCATGAGTTGGATCTCTGCAAACAAATGTGTTCACAATGACAGCAGTGCGCTGGGTACCGGGTCTCTGATATACCACAGAAGAAGACTTTACTGTGTGCCTACAACAAAGGAAAGACTACCATGTGCACGGTAAGTGTACCTGACTTCCTTCCAACCATTGACACTAACAAAACCTACCGCTACTAAATATGGCAGATATTATATCAAGGTGTTAACATTACTTAGATTTTCGAGAATAGTTCATGTATTTTCGTAAATAATTTTGAACTGTAAAGAACGATGGTAAACTGAAAACGTGCTTTTCACAAAAATGCAATTTTAAACTCTTATATAGTCCCTTTAGAGATCCTTAGGCTCGATAAAAAACTAAATGATTTTCACTCGGTAGTAAATTGTATTTTTCGACCAAACCTATATTTCTTGAGAGGTTGATTTTTCAAAATATGTTTAATATTAAACTTGACAATGTGGCCAAAAATATGATCATGCTTTGAACCAATTTATCAGCTAATCATGATTTTGCCCTTTGATAGTTAAAATTTCTTCGTTTATTTTGTTCAGCAGTCAAACTAAAAACTACGTTGTATTGTTTCGTATTTGTTTCTCAAGGAACTACTTGTTCTTGTTTTGATACATTCTTATTATATGCAAACAAATCGTGCAAGAACCCGTTGCAAACCAAACATAGTCAACATATCTGTATCCTATTTACATAACGAATCATTCATTATTTAGTTTATAAATCTTTTATCAATTTAATGTAATTTTAATGTGTTCACAGTGTGAATGGGGTTCTGCTTACGTAAAGGACGGAGTAGTGTACGGGCAGTTTATAGAAGGAGACAAGGATGATTTTGGCACGTATTGTACATCTTCTGCCCAGCCTGAAGCCATCAGTGTGATTAAACCAGCAGTCAGCTGGATCAAGCAAACCATCGGATCTACTGAGGACTGACCTGTCATGCACTATCAGAGTACACATCAAGATACTTTAAGTTGTAATCCACATTGTTATTTTATTCTTTTTATTTCAAAAATATTTTGCCCGAATAAAATAGTATATTTCATCACTAGGTCCTAAAGTGACACTTTAAGGACGTTAAATGACCGAGTCAAATTCACTAATGTATTTTTTCAAGAATCAATAAATGTTAAATACAGTTTAAAAAATTAATTAAGTAAACATTGTTTTGAGCTCAGCAGTTTAAATTATAATGTTTTTAAAAACAGCTGTTACACCATTTACCATGCGTCAGTGTTAAATTTCAAAACAATCAAAACAAACTCGTTGAGCTGATGTCCATTCCACAAAAGATCATTAAAATGATAATTTTCTCCCTAGGGAGAAAAAGGTCATCAAAACAATACCTGGGTGTAAAGGACACTTTAGCACTGTCAATACATGTGTCTAAATCAGCTGTTTTTTCAGAGCAGAATACAAAAATAGTAATTTAAAGGAATTTATTTTAACACACTAGATTTGTCAGCAAAATTAATGGGAAAAGTAATATAATTGTATTGATATTAAATATTAAGAGGGTGCTCAAAAATATCAGGAGTTTAAATTATGGTCTGGGTTTTCAAGTCCAAAGTGTTATCAAGTTGGACAGCAAACAGCAGCTCCCAGCGCTTCAAAGTGCTAAAGCTTGCTCAACAGATGTCTTCAAAATTCAGACATAGCTTTTCTTACTCTTAAAAAAAAACATTTAAAACTGTCAAACAATTTAAACTGAGTTTTTTTTAATTAACAAGTTAAAACAGTTTAGTGCAGATGGGATTATTATATGTTGATTAATAATTTATATGTATTTATACGGATGTTCTTATGACAGCTTTAAACCTGATGGCAATCTTGTTAGCAAAGTAAATTAAAAGTATTAACCTTCTATTTTATCGTGCTTTAAAATTATTAACAATTTGCACTAAAACTCGTTAAACTGTATTCTCAACAATTTAGTTTAGCAGTAATTTATTGCCTATTTCTACCAAAACGAGATTTTTAATACGCTCTAAATTACTTGGATTTTAGATACTCTTTGCTAGATTATCCTGAAGGAGAGTGTCAATTTTCAATAATTTACATGATTAAATATACATAATACTGTTGAGAGTTATGTGTATTTTTTATTTGTGAAAATCTTCAATAATATCATTCAATATTAATCTTTACATTTTATATCTGAACTTTTCTTTATGGTCAAGTCTTTGCAAACTAGTAAATTAGTCATTAAACTACAGTTTTATGAATCGTTTACAAAGTACAATATGATTTCAAATGTTGCGAAATATCGTGCTCTAACGATTTTTAGTTATAAACTGCCAAGAGGCTGAAGGCTGGCCACTGGACCTAAGTTGACACATATATTTGCACTCGGTACACTTTAGGCAAGAGAAGTTTACCTAAGAGGAAACCAAAGTACCTTTAAATGCAACACCTTGCCCCAGTTTTCAAAATGTAGCCCATATTTTTCTTAATGACACCTCATTTTGTATCTTGAAAACGATGACTGGAAACAAACGTCTCTATCTTAACCCAGACACAGAGTTGTAAGTCTACCTCCCCTGATCACCCATTTTGAAAACTAGGGCAAATTGTTAGTATGCATTAAAGATAGTTTTGATAACTTTAATGTATGTACCAAGTTTGGTTACACTTGGCTAAAAGTTACGAAGGCGTTCCGCACTTTCCATAATAAAATCTGTAGTAAAAGTCGTGTATCTTAAAATGGACGCAGTTAAGATAGAGACGTCTAGTTTTCAGTCATCATCATGTTCTAAGACGCTATGAAAATTACTACCCATTTGAAAACTGGGAGCGTACAATTAAAGGTACTTTTATTTCCTCTACTGTTCTCAGAACGGAAAACAAAGTAAAATTTATACTGCATTATCGCTTAGTGAAGACCACAGTATGGTCGTCGTTAGTTGCAGTGTTGCTCGCTAGACTGCAGCGCCAACTGTTCTCAGTTGGTGTCGCTACACGTCGGCAAGTCGGAGAACTACTGAGAAATCAAGTGTTGTTCGGATTTCACCAAGCAACAACGAAAAATGGGAGATAACCATGTGTTGTCCCAATATGAAAGAGACTTATGGTTTATCTTAAAACTAAGTCTAAATGGTTACAACTAGTCGGTTAAAAGCTGCAACAAATTAGACAAACTTTTAGCATATAAAGTATTACGTGTTTTTAAAACAGTCCACTTGTCCTTAACCATCTGAAGAAACAGAAGGTACAATATTTTTAAAACTGGATTGTTTGCCATATTTAAAAATATTCCGGTAGCATCTGTTTTAATTTTTAAATATGGGGCCCAAGCACGAGGCAAAATACCTATCACGTAAATCTATGTTTCGAAAGTCAAGAATAAGTGCTCATTTGTCAACCACTCTATGATAATACTTGATACTTGACTTGAGACACATACCACTTTTGGAGAACATATTAAAGTTAATGTGGGATAAATGGTGAGTGTGATGAGTGTACGAGTATTGATGGATAGACCTGTGCCACTATTGTTGAAGCAGTGTGTTATAAACAGGGAGAAATGGAAGTTGTTGGGGTTGTGTTGAATTATTGATCACGTCAAAGTCATTAGTTCTTCCGACACGAAATCCGTCAATCTTTCACACGTACATAATCTTGAACAACTTTTATACAGGGTGTCTGAAACTGTAACCCCTTGTATACAGAAAAGTGTTAAGAAGTGTGTTATACAGAGAGTGAAATGGAAGTTGTGTTGAATAATTATTGATCACGTCAAAGTCATTAGTGCTTCTGACACGAAATCCGTCAATCTTTCACACGCACACATAATCTTGATCAACTTTTATACAGGGTGTCTGAAACTGTAACCCATTGTATACAGATAAGTGTTAAGAAGTGTGTTATACAGAGAGTGAAATGGAAGTTGCTGGAGTTGTGTTGAATTATTGATCACGCCAGTCATTAGTTCTTCCGACACGAAATCCGTCAATCTTTCACACGCACACATAATCTTGATCAACTTTTGTACAGGGTGTCTGAAACTGTAACCCCTTGTATACAGATAAGTGTTAAGAAGTGCGTTATACAGAGAGTGAAATGGAAGTTGCTGGAGTTGTGTTGAATTATTTATTACGTCAAAGTCATTAGTTCTTCTGACACGAAATCCGTCAATCTTTCACACGCACAAACAATCTTGAACAACCTTTATACAGAATGTCTTAGACTGAGTCGGTACATAAGAATGTGTTGTGAAGTGTATTATACAAGGCGTGAAATGGAAGTTGTTGGAGTTGTGTGGAATTATTGATCACGTCAAAGTCATTAGCTCTTCCGACACGAAATCCGTCAGTCTTTCACACGCACACACAATCTTGAACAACTGTTATACAGGGTGTCTGAAACTGTAACCCACTGATAAGGAAAAGTGTTGTGAAGTATATTATACAAAGCATGAAATGGAAGTTGTTGTAGTTGATGGAGTTCTTCCGACACGAAATCTAACAATATCATTCATTCGCACACACACGATTAAACAACCTTTAAATGTCTGAAACCGTGCTGACCCTCAGTGTATAAGAAAGTATTGTGAAGTGTATTTATTATACAAAGCGTAAAGCGGGAAGTTGTTGGAGTTGTATGAAATTATTGATCACATCACAGTCATTAGCTCTTCCGACACGAAATCCGTCAGTCATTCACACGCACACACTATATCACTATATCACTATTTGAGATGCCGACCACTCTCATGAGGGTATTTTAAGGCAAATATGTGGTGAAAGATGAGTGTGATAAGTGGTAGTAATGAGTTATGAGGTGTAGTCTTGTTACAAACTAAGGCCGACTCTTCCTTAGAATGGGTCATTAATTAATAGCACAATGACCAATGGAAATACAAGGACCAACGGCTTAACGTGGCTTCCGAACCACGCAGGTGATGGTCTGATATGTCTAAACAATGGTGGGAGTTGATGCGGGTATCATCAGATGATCACTGAGACTATCTGAGCCGCTTTAGACCTATATCATCCTCAAAACCTGACCTCCATGAAGCTGGATTACAGGACTACGCCACGAATCCCAGTGTCTCGAACAACTTGTATACAGAGTGTCTGAACTATGACGTAGAATACAGTAAAGTGTTCAGATGTGTGTTATAAAAGAGCTAAGAGGAAGTTGTTAAGGTTGTGTGGAATTATTGATCACGTTTTTACTTAGTTAACGTATAATTTCAATCATACGCTCATCCTGGACACCCGACTTAGCCGAGCGTGTTCCTTGTACCTTTGTAGTCAAAGCATAAAATGGTTAACTTTACACTCGAAGCACTTTTTTCTAAGTCCTTTTTTCTAGTTTTACTTGAACTCAAAAAGTTATTTCATTCGTTATTACCTACAAAAGTGTAAACTCCTTTACAGGTTGACATTAAAATAAAACAGAGCAATATAACTGAATCGCTTCCTTTAATCAAAAACAATCTCTTTATCCAATCACTTAAGCAATTGAACGTTATCATCGCAATGAAACGTTATAAATCTCACGAGGTAGAGATTTTATTTCACTACCTCTCTGAACATTTCTAATTCAATCTCTGGAAAAGCAGGTCGGAACTGAAGATTTGATTATTTATCCAACTTAATTAAATAGGATTCAATAAGGAAACTCTTCCTTTGACAAACCTTTTTTATGGGCGTACTTTTTAGCAGCTTTCAATAATTAAATTGCATTTAGCCATCACTAGTTTTTATTTTTAACACATTTTTATATAGGAAATATATGTATATTAATTTCTTTCGCTAAATATAGCCAAAACAATTTCTAGTAAAATGCAAATATTTAAAAATGAAATTGTACTTGTGTGTGATCACTCTGTAGATCACGAGGTTGTCTAATTTTCATGAAATGTAGTATATATGATTAGTTTTTAACCGACTTCAGAGAAACGAGAAGGTTATACAAGTTGACTTGCGGCGATTTTTTGTAAATATCTATATTAAGTTGGTGAACCAGCAACTTCGGTTCACTGGAATTTACGCACCAAATATCTGTACCTAAAATTAACTAAATTCAATTAGCTAAACCAAGATGACGGTGGAAAATCTATTTAACATATCAGTACCAAACATCATGAATCTTTGAACAATCCCTGTACATTAACATGAAGGAAGCATTTTAATTATAAACTGACCGGTTTTAGGGTCTTGACTATGAAGAAGGTCTTGATCCCCGCCATCCTCAGCATCTCTTCTCTCTTCTCCCCCAGCGCCGGCTCTACCTCGAACTCGCCGTTCAGGAAACTCAGTGTCTTCTCGGATATGTGCACTCTCCTGAAAAACAAAAATTACATTTTAAATTAACTTTTGATTATACCTTAAATATAAAAGATAAACGTCAAATATGTCCTAGTATTCCGTTTTTACCTACTAGGTTTTTCGTGAGTCTTTAAAGTGGAATTCACATTTTTGTTTAGTGGAAATTATTAACTTTCAGTGAGTAATTGGTTGACTTTATTCTGTTTAAACTACTATTTTCAACCATTGGATCTCACTTGTACGGCAAACGTTTCTCCGCAACACCTAACCTAAGATGGCTACCGTGATTTTGTACTCATTCACTAAAAGCTATGATAAAAAAGCCGAAAGGTGAATCTTAAAAGAATAAAAGCCAATTCTTTCAAAGCAGGAAATTAGGATCTCTACTTTTAAGAAAAATATTAAACGTTTAGTAAGTTATAGCGGCTCAACAATTTTTTTGTTAAATTCCTGTTAAGTCAAGTCCTAGGAAATGTCAAGCGTTACTGCATAAATAAGGTGAAACATTGTAACTAACGGCTACCAAGCTGATGGCTCCTCGATCCTAACTACTCAGGGAAGCCACTGAGCCTCTGAATAAATAAGTGACAGTGAAAATTAATGAGTGGCTGTCTACTCAGGGGGCTTTAATATTGCAGCCTTTCTATTTAGCTCTTTAGAAACGTACTTTGTCACTAAATACTCTTACAAAAGGTCGTGAGATGCCAACTTTAGTGACGGAAAATACATGGGATACGGGTTATAGTAAAACATGAGGTAATTTTATTGTTTGCTCTTAATTACTGTCTCGTTCTTATACTCTTTCCAGTGTTTAAATATAACGTGGAATTCGTAAAAAAGAAACTATAGACTTTAACTTAAGTAATTTTTTTAAAATTATAATGGCTTAAAATGATAAAAATTTAAAAATGATTGTACTATTTTTAAAGTTTTTTAATGCATATCATTTATTTATACTTTTAATGATTAAGAGCTTGTAAAACATTATAATTGTTATCCACATTATGACTGGAACACATTTACACATAAGGATATATCACGTAGCCCGATTGGGCCTATAGATAAATAATAACAATGACAGTGCGTAATATACGCACAGTTGTTACGTATCTTATAATACGGACACATAATATGCACGTATCACATACCATATACGCGCACAGGACCGTCCGGGCCACGTGAAATACGTTAACACCGTCTTGAAAAGTTGGCTTTCTTTTGTGAGCAAACTTGCTTCATTCAGCCTTTCGGCATGAGCTGTTTTTCTTTGACTTGTCTAGCAACTTTTCAACTTTGGCTAGAACTTTTCAACTTTAGCTAGTTCTTTAACTTGTCAAGCAAGAAGTCTTCTACAGAAGCTTTTTTCAAACTGTCTTTAATCGTTTCTTATAATACTCTTTTTGATTTTATTACTGAAAATTTAAATCACTATTTAAAGTTTACTTTAACATAAATAAACATAGGATAAGTAGAACGTATGTGTGTTGGCGTCTAGGTGTTGACCTTTCCCATACTTTACTCAAGAGATACATTTTAATCAAAGTACGACATAGGTTTGATTAATATATATTTTAAGCCATCTGAAATTTTGTGATAAACTTTTATAGATGGGTGAAGATTTGCATATTTTGAATAAGAAATTTTAATTGTGAATAAGTGTGTAAATATTGTTTTCAAATATTGTTTATAAAGAACTTTCTTGCCTTATGGAGTGTTGGAAATATGGTAATAAATTTAAATATTTATAGACACTGTATCAGTGGAGTGTAGTTCAAGGAGAATATAAACAATCTAAACTGATAGAATCTAAGACGACAAAGTCTGCACAAATACAAACCGCTTGTTCTCCCAAAGCTTTTAAAGACGTCATAGTTTATTTATGTATGAATTATCTTTACCCCAGACAAGATTACGACATTTGAGAAATGGGATTTATAAACATAAAAAGAATAAACATTATATTTCAGTGTGAGCATTTGTTTTAAAAGTGTCTATTAGTTTATTGGCTTAAATAATGTGAAAAGTAAGATTATTTGCTAACACAAATGCCTTAACCATCGTGAATTACGGTCATGTAGTACTTTTTGAAACTCAGTGCACCATTTCAAAATCCAATGGACCCCTGAAGAAAACGAAAGAATAAAGTTGAAACTACTAGTACGCAAAATGCTTGTCTTTTGGGCAACTATTTATTTGTTAAAGCTCTTGTGTAGGACTCTTAATTTGTTGAAAGCTAGTTATGTAAAAGTATGGAGGTTACGTGAGCGTACTCCTGAGTCTGAAAAACACGTTCTTATCGAATGCGTAGCCCTCGAAGCCAGAAGAAGAGGTCTTCTGGGGGCTCGTGAGTGGCAGGAGTTACATCCATCTGAACTACGTGAACTAGCGCGATCCTCAAGCTTTATGAGCAAACGGGGGTGGGGTTCCCTTAATAGGAGAACACGGATCCAGCACAAGAAACCAAAGTGTTGACGTGGTCAAGAACAATATTCCCAATCAATCTAATCTATGTAAAAATACTTATAACAAGTTAAATTTTTATTTTTATTTTTAAGCCTCTAATGTGTTACTCACCCAGCCAACCCGCTGCTTTCCATTTTGTTAGCCAGCTCAACATCCTTGGAGTATACGTCGAACTGCCATTGTCTCTGTCCCAGCACCCCCGCCAGCACCGCCCCCGTGTGGATCCCTACCCTCATGTCCACTGGGGAGTTGGTCGTCTGCTGTACGTATCTGCAACACCATCATTGGGTCAAGTGCTGATCTTAGGTAGTTTCAATGCAACAAGATAGGGGGAGGAAACCGTTGTCACTGTGTTAGTTGGCATGGAAATCGGTGGATACAGTTGGACAACAACAGAGTAAAATATTTTAAATACACGGTTAAATGTTCTGATATATATATATAGGTTGGGAATAAACATCTGTACCTGAACCTTGGAGGGTAAACTGCCAAAGTGCTACATCCTCCACGACCTACTCAAACCGTGTGCTAAATGTACGTGGTAAACCCGTCAAGCTCTGTTTCTGAGAAACATCACTCTCAATGACTTCGCAAATGTAGAGCAGTATTTTGCAGTTTTATCTTGATTTCTTAGAGAACATTTTTGACAGGACTCTACATTATCTGTTTAAGGAATATTAAGTGAAGATTTCGAAATCTTTTTGAAATTAGAAACTATAAAAATAATGTTTAGCGAATTTAAGGAACTAGTGTTTGAGAGAATTAACAGTTTTGAAAACTAATACAATCACAGTTATGTCTTCAAAGCTAGCTACTGAATATGTGTATGATTTATTTTCGTCAAAAGTTTAAGTATGTTGTAAGTCTACGTTAAAAGGTTTGATTAAAAAAAAGGTATTGATTACTAGCTGCAAACCACAGTACCTGTGCTTTATAAGTAAATATGTAATCCTGTGGCCGAAAATATTGTTTTTTTGTATTTTTATCGTTTTATTACTTTATTTTAAATTCTATTGTCAGGCATAATAAAAACAGCGTAATTAGTTCTACATTTAATAACCACTAATAGAAGTCCCAAGATTTAACTTACAAAATTTAACTATTATTAAGCTCAATAAGGGTAAACCTTCAAGGCACTAACATGGTGAGTTGGGTACAACTATGCAGGACGTTACCAAAAAAAAATACAAGTAAATACGGCCGTAAAACAAATTTCACCCAGAAATATTTATAAAATGTTAACCTTTAATAAAAGCTTTAAAAGCTAGTGCTAATGCATTTCAGTATTTGGTACAGTTAACTATTATAAAATCTGTTTGTATTTAAAGTAGTTCTCAAATTTTTGACCTCCATATGAAGAAAAAAGCTAAAAATAAGTTGTAAAATTGGTAGGTGAAATAGCCGGTAGTAAAAGCTCTCATTTGATATGCAGAATGAAAGCTCTACAAATCTGACATGGAAGCAGCAGACTGCACACAGAGAGTGTGTTAACTGAGTTAGACAAGTGAGATGTAGAGAGGTAATCAAATCTGCATCTTATCTGGAGTCAGTCAGGCGGATCTGATCAGTCAGCTGTTAACCTGTACTGTAACCAGCTGGTGATGTTAACGTACAACTTTCACACTGCTACTGTTATAGGTCAGTTGATGTTTATTTAACTGGAAACTAATTCAACAGTGATTTGTTCAGAGGAATTTTGTTACAAACTAGGGCCGACTATTCCCCAGATTGGGTTGTAAATTAATGGCTCAACAACCAATGGAATGGACCAACGGCTTAACGTGACTTTTGAACCACTGGGAGTGGCCGTCGTTAACAAGTTATTAGTATAAGAAAACGTGTTCGTTAGGTTGGTGGCAATTGACCAAAGCATATGATTTCTTTTTGTTTTCACGTACTTCTGCAACAGGAGGTTAAGCAAAAGAAGCTACATGTAAAGAATGTTGACAGTAGGTTTGGATTTTATTTCGCTATTTATCTCTTAAACAAGTAATGTTTTATTGCACACCATCATTCTATCAAGTATTGATTTCGAGGGTCTCTATAACCTCAACTAATTACGATAATCTAAAATCGTTCAAAAAACCGGCAAACCCAAAAAATCCATCACCGTACATTTTCTACAAAATTTTTTTATTCTTATTACATTTGTTTTGTTAAATTGATTCTCGAAACTTGACAAACATTAGTATTATGAAGTAATTATTTATTATTATTCAAATGGGTGAATGAGTTACTCTTTTTACTGCATGAAAACATGATTATAAAAATATATAAAGTAAATTTAATTTAGTAGCAGCTGATAATAGATACACTTTTGTTCGTTTTTTAGCTGCGCAATTTTTGTGTGGCATCTTTGAAATGTAAACAATTCAGTTTAAAGTTGTAATATGTATTTTGTCTACGGCGTTAAAAGTAATAATTTCAGGGATATAAGAAAAACCTAGCAGGTTATTTCAATTACCGCAAGAGTTCAAAATCTGTAGTTGGGGATTCGTTTGACTTAAACTCCATATCCGAACAAGTTACCCAAGAAAAAACTTTGTTGTTTTTTATTAGTTAAGTGGTGAGCCTTATCGTTGACTGGATTATTATTAGTCTCATAAGTTTTTTCAGCATATACAGCCTAAATCTAAATAGATAAATATGTTTAAATAATCTTAATACTTATGTTATTGCATAAACCATTTGCATTGATAGAAATTGTTGTATGGTAGTATGTAGTATCTAAAATGTAACTAATTCACATCAAAGTATCTTTCAGACATACAGCGGTATTCATTTGCTCATTTCATTCTTTCGTATGACCCCCAACCCTAATGCCTGACCGTCTGTTTGAAGGATTCTCCCAGCTGTTTTGAAGAACTCGTCTGTGCTGTAAAATGCTTCCTTGGCCAGTAGTGGTTTGAGATTATTTTGGCACCATTATTCGGATTTGGAAGTATGTTAAAAAAAATCACAAGCCTGCCGAGGAACGTAGCAACCTTCAAAATTAGTACAACGTGCACGTGTATATTATTAACAGTTCTTACTTTTATTTATTTATTTATTTATTTGGTCAGTGTACAATGTGAATTGTGTTGACTTTTATGAAATGGAGATGATACAATATTGGTGAAATGAGAGGT
This sequence comes from Matsumurasca onukii, assembly GCA_018831715.1. Classification (NCBI taxonomy): domain Eukaryota; kingdom Metazoa; phylum Arthropoda; class Insecta; order Hemiptera; family Cicadellidae; genus Matsumurasca; species Matsumurasca onukii. Next base: position 28,282,660 of record CM032065.1, read on the forward strand.
GAATTACAATTTAAAATGCCAGAATGGGCTTAAGCCACTGGTAAATACGGTGAAATAATGTCCATATACGTCTTACAATTTTGTCTTTCTTATTTTAATTTAGATATTGTACTTTGAATTTGCTAACTTGATTTTGAAATTACTAAATATTTTACTAATAATATACTTTTTTTAATAATATATGTTAAATATTCCATATTATGGGAAGTTATCAGGTTCTGCAATAAACTCTGCTACAGAGTAAGGAGCCTTGATCAACAAATATTCTTTAATATTTTTTATATTACTGACTTGATAGCTTTGACCATGGAGAGGCCCATGTGCACACTGAGGACTGCATGGTCCGGTCGCTCCCTAGGTGCCCCACTGATACAGTAGTAACAGTCCCCCAGGATCTTGATACGTAGTTGATTGTATCTCTGTAACAAAGAGCGAACATTAGTGTACAAAGAAGCAGGAAGAGACGAGTAAAAATATCATTTCAGTTAAGTATCTGACACACATAAGAATGGAATTTGGTTTCAGGTGTATATCCTTGTTCATATAGGTCAGATATACAGGGTGTTTCAAGACACCCATTGAGTGCTTTTACCTTTTGAATTAAATTAAGCTAGAAAATTGTATTTACTTCATCGAATTCCCTTCGCTCTTTGCACAGTTACCATTTTGTTTTTATGCTTCATGTTTGATATTTTAGTTCAAAGATTTCCTAATACATACAGTACTGACATGACGCAATTAAAACATAAACCAGAGCTGTTTATATATAGCGTTTTAAGAAAAATGGCAGTAGTCTACAAACCACATTTTTCGTAAAATAATGAACTAGGAAAAGCTGTTTTTAGACAATTAAAACACTTGAGTTTTACGTTTGTCAACATCATACTCAAGCAACCATGTAAACACTCTAACCGTATAACATATAAATTGAATTAGTTTGGGTTTAGTATGCCGTTATTGAACTATAACTGTTGTATAGGTTTAAAAGCCATACGCGTAGTTTTTATTTGTTGAACAGTTTGTTGGTGTATTAATAAATACATCAAAGGTTTATCACATAAGTGTAGTTTTCAATTATATACGTCATATCGCCTTTGAATTAAAAATTAAAATTGAAAACAAAATGACAGACATACAAAGAACAAAAGAACAAAATAAATCTGATTTTCTGGCTTCATTAAATCCCAGGAAAGATTTTTAGAAGAATTGTTGTAGAAGAAAAAATACTCTATTGGAGGTTTGAAACTGCCTGTACAGGTCAGTAATATTCAATAACAGGGTTACCTTTGTTACACGAACAACAACCAATGGAATTTAATATTCAAGTTTTGAATATCAGATATATGCAAAAACATAATATTGAACCCCAACTGTTTTGCCTCTTGCAAATCAAACTGAGATTGAATCCGTGTCTTGTGTTTGCTATCAAGCGTGATTTTGTTCGATTCAGAGTTTTCTTGAAAATACATATTATATTGACCTTTGAACAGCTTAGCCAATATTTCGTAAGTGATTTTGAGCTGTGAACGGACTACCGTTTTAAGAATACAGTTCAATATTATACCGGTAGGAAACTACTTAATAAAAAATATGGACATGTTATTCGTTTTGACTTCGACTAGAAACTATCTAACATGATTTCTGCTACATTGCAAAGTACCTAAAATCTCTAAATAGTACGTCTTGCTCTTGAACATCTTCAAATAAAAAAAGCTGCATATGGGGTGTGCAGACTTGTTTTATAACTATAAAAACTATCCGGCCCTTAGTAAGACTGCGGGGTGCATTTTTTGCTAATTTTAACCACTTTCCCATCGCTTTTTATGATTGCATTTGCTCACATCAAACATTGCTAATGATAATCTAAAAACTTGTTTTTAAAATTATATCTTTTTGTGCATACAGTTCAAGTTTTATCTAAAACCCCAAAAATACAACAGAATAGAGCAAAGGTTGCAAATTAAATGACGCAGAAGCCCCAATCAACGCCTCCACTGTCTGCGCAATTACAACAGTTCAGAACTCAATAATTGGTTTAGAGGAATGTATTTACGCTTGATTTGTGCTCCATTGTTATGGTTTTATACATTCAGCTGGAACTTCAATAAAGAGAGAGAGAGAGAGAGAGAGCCCATGTAAGATTTCAACTCTGAAGCCTCTATGATTGAAGAGAAATATTGATTTTCAATTGTTAACTGTATTTGACTCGTTTTACAACTTTCTATCCCGCGTACAGAGAACACATATTTTCTGTATAATTGCGGTTTTTAAATCAAGCGATTCATTTCTTTTTTACCATTTTGCTTTTTGAACCCATGTTATTGCGTACAAATTTGCACTTAAATTCCTAGAAAAATAAAGGTTTAGCCTATTTTGATTATCTCATAGTGAAGGGGGAAGGTTTTAGCCTATGTATGAAAATACCATTTTAGTTATCCTTTTATTGTAAGGCAAAGAGCTAATTTAATTAGGTTTTAATATTAACAAAAACCAAATTTAAACCAGTGTAACAGCTCTTTCTACTAGACAATATAAACCAGACTAATTAATTCAAAACGTTAATGTAAATTTATTACTGTAAATTATTGCATTATGAATAAATGAACCTCGCTTGTGTAACATTTTCGGATGCAATAGGAACATTAACTTAAGCTTGCATCAAAAATTTTCAGTTATGGCCCCAGTGATAAAATGCTACTCCTAAAAATTTGGTAAACAACTAAAACTTCATGGAGCTAGCAGTGAGGAACATTTATTAACGGCACTGACAGATATCGCAAGTACATGGTGTGATTTGGAGATGGAGAAGTTGATGCTCGGTGGAGGGGTAGCAAATAACGAAGTGACAAGGGACAGCTGTAATGAGATATCCCACTGACAGATCATGTGACTTCACGATTGCCAATCTAACAAACTGAAATGTCCCGAGAGTGCCGTCACATTACTCATCCAAGACGTCATCTTCCGAGCCAACCACAGAATAGGAAGTTTAATTAAACCAAAACCTGTCGTGAGTAATTTGTACAGCTGATTTAACAAATGAATGTATAACTCACTACGTTGTAATAGAAGCATTATAACTTTTAACATTGAGGCTTTAGCGAAGAGTGGATGCTAAATAATTATTGTTTGGGTATACAGTATGTGTTTTAAATTTCCACCGTAGGAAAAAGTAAAATTATACAAAATAAAAGTTCTTGTATTACTTTCACTAACGTTAAAAAATGTGTTGTGCCTGTGTATAATGTTATTGATTATTTCGAGTTAAATCGACATAAAGAGTCCCACCGTCGGAAATATTGGTTTCTTTTCAATTCATCAAACGATAAAAATTGAATTCAAACTTGATTAGGAAACATTCTTAGGAATGAGATAAAGCTTATTTGTAAATGTATAAAGTCATTAGAATCCCGTTCAATTTTAGAGCCTTACAAAACCTTCGGAATTCAAGAGTAGGCCTACCTCCTTACCTCCTTTATTAGTTTATTTTGTTGTTGTTGTTAATAGTTGTGTGTCTAGTAAGTTTATATTGCCTTTATACTTTTTAGTTTTGTCAACGCAAATAGTAAAATGTTTATCTTACTTCTATCACGAATTAGAAAAGTCACTAAAATATCTAAGATTTATGTACATTTAGGTAAGATTTCACATTTTATAAAAAACTAAATTTCTGTAGTAAGTATCATATGTTAGTTTTAAAGTTCATAATAGTGGCGGAGAGCAATTAAGTAAAAGAAAAGAACGGACTTTTCCTACCACTTCCGGAGAAAACTACTCCTAACGTTTCGGGTAGTTAAAAACTCCACCCGTCTTCAGAGGACTACACTAATCTAGGAACTACATTTCATTAATATCTAATAATTAATAATTAATAGTTCTTAAGTTAAGATATTAATTAAATGTAGTTCCTAGATTAGTGTATATCTCTAAGATTTACTACAGCTGAAACAAGAATATAGAAGTGTCTACTTAAGTAACATATTCTAATAAACATTTAAAATATCGGTTAAACTATGTGAAAGAGAATCACAAAACAGGGATACTTTCTTATTTATAATATCGGTTAAACTAATTACAACAGTTGTGCTTATACCTCCGAGAGACGGTCGAACCTGGCGAACAGCTCGTTGAGTATCTTGACCAACTCCGAGGCCGAGTACGTGGACGAGATTGCTGTGAACCCGACAATGTCTGCGTACAGTATGCTGAAAAACATAGAAATCAATATTTTAGTTAATTATTTCCTACCTTGTCTTAAGAAAAGCTAATCCGGCAGTTACCATGAGCTAAGTAGTCTTTGTAGTGACATTGGCGACGAATTAACTACCGAACCTTCACCTTTGGCTAAGGTGGGACTTGAACCTGCAAACTTAGGATCTACCGTCTCACTACCAACTCAGCCACGTCCTGTCTTTTCAAAGCTGCTCTGTTGGTCCTCTGAACAATACTCTTTGTTGTTCTCTGAACGCGGATTTTCAGATTGGTCGTTTTTGTACAGGCGGTTATAAGAACATTAGTTTTAAACAGGTATCTTGTCGAACTTTTAAGCTACCAAGGTTAATTTCATGAAAATACAGCCCTTTACCCTAACAAAAGTATTTTAACTTTCTAAACGTAGAACTTTTTAATTGAATTTTGCAACTAAGTATTTTAAATTTAAAATACTTGAATCACGTTCAAAAAATATTATAAGTAAAAGCTTAAAACAATCATACTGCACGGATAGATTGTAGTGGTCAGTTACTTTTTAAAAGATAAAATAAGTATAAAATTATTTTAAATTTATGTGAATGTTGTTTCGTTCTTTTTCTGCTACGTTCACATTTTTCTGAAACATATACTACTATTTTTTACGGTGCTAAATAAATAAACAAACTGATAGGTTAAGTGATTTGCTTATTTCTACTCTTCAGGAGCATAAACTATAAAAATATCGCATAATAGTACCTCCTACTTCTTACCGTATAAGTTTTCCATGAATTAGATTAAAATCCTGTATTAAATAAAAACCTACATTTACTTAAAAAGTTAAATATATTAAAAACAATAAACATTTTAAACACCCTTTCAAACAGAATAATGAAACGGTAAATTCTAACATACAAACGAGACAAAAACCAAAATCAGGAGTTCATAATTTATAAAGATAAACCCACTTATAGACTTGTTGTATTAAACAGTGTTACGCAAAACCGGCGACCTGTCACAGTCAAAATTAGGTGTGACTTAAAAGGCTACATATTAAATAATTCTAAATAAATTAAAATTTGTCATTTACCTAACATTCTCGTGTCTACTCATGTAAATCTTCTTGAACTGGGAGTCAAGTGCTGAGCCCAAGTCCTGCCTCATCTTCACCGCCACATGCTCGGGCAACACCGACAGAAGCAGTCTCTCCTGTAACACATACAAATAAATATATTTCAAACTCGCTTATAGATAAAATAATATTCTATACCAAACACGTTTTCATGTGAGTAGAGAAACCTAACGGAAATTATGGCTCTTCTTAGACGGTTTAATTTCCTCTTTGAAGTACTAAACCACGTTATAGGATACTTTACATAACGAATGCGTTCTCCAGCAAGGGGAGTGTTTTAGTAAAGTATTCTACTCAACTTGAATGTCGGTTCAACGGAAACAGCTGATGAGAAATAGTATTTTATGTCTTTAAGCCCAGCTACGGAGCTTTTAAGGGAGTTCTTCATTGGCAAAAAAAATATGATAAAATGATTTAGGATCTCATCACTCCGGTGGCGCGGGTTCGATCCCCGCAGTCACCGCTTACAATTTGTAATGTGACCATACGGTGACGCTAAGTAAAGGTCGAGGTTGTGGTAGAGAGGACTTTGTAGTCCTAACTTCGCCTCGTTAAACAAGACAAACTTTGCCTTTTACCTTTTATGCATTTGTCAGATTTTTATCTTATTACTCAAAATATCGCATGTATTAAACAAATTAAAAATTTAAAAAATTTGAAAATTTAATATCTAAAATTCGTTTGATCTCGGTAGAAAGTGGACCTCTTTCTTTTCAGGCTCGTAGCTGACCCAGCAAACACAAAAACATCAACATCAATCGTAGCTTTTCAAAACCCAACAAATAATCCTAAAAAATGAGAATGCGTATTACAAACAATAAAAAATATTGAAGGAAGGACCTTCAAACAAGACAAACATTGCCTTTTTCTTTAACAGCATCGACCAAATTGAATTCAAACGATCAAAATAAATAACTATTCATATTATAGAAAAAAGAAAATTTAAATAGCTGCTGTTTGTAAACGAACCGCCATCTTGTATTCTGTTGGAACGGACTATAACCTTAAATTCTATGAAAAACTTACCTACAGTTATTGTATTATCCGAAATCTGGATCGATGATGATGAGTCCAATGCATATTCTATAAACGGATATAAACACTACAGTGCGTGTAATAATAACAAAAGGGCAGGTGGTGTAATTGTTTACGTTCAGCATAAATACTCGAGCCGGTCAGCTGTGCTGACTGTCGATATGACAACAGCTGACTGTCTCAAGGTCACTGTACATCTTACGTCAGACCTTCAGCTGTCTGTACTTGCGCTGTACAGATTTCACTTTTCTCCTAAATTACTTTTCATCGAAGAACTTGATAACGTTTTACAGCACTGTAGTGATAGAAACTTAATTTTAGTTGGTGATATTAATCTTTGTATTTTAAAAACTCTTTACAAACTGATCGATATGAAACAGTGTTATTTAGTTATGGATTTGAACAGTTAATAAATTCTCCCACACGTTCCGTTGGGGACTCTAGTAGCTGTATTGACCATATTTATTTTCGTTCAAGAGATAATATCCCATATCAATCCTGTGTGAGCCCTTTAGGCTTGACTGATCATTATGCTGTTGCCTGTAAAATTAATGTAGAACAATTATCACCAACGGAACAGAACGCAAGAAGTGTAAATTTTACCACTGACCACGTTGATTGCAATAAACTGGAAATGCTAATAAAAAACACTGATTGGTCTTCTGTTTTTTGTAGCAATAGTGTTGATGATAGTTTTCAATATTTGTTAATATTTTTTCGTTACTTATAAGCAGTGCAAAGGTCTCTACTACCAGATCTAAGAAATTTAAATTAATTAAACCTTGGATGACTCTTGAATTATGTAAAAGACAAATGCACAGAAATATATTATATAAAAAAGTAAAGCGTTTTCCTGATAACTTTAGACTACATAGCCACCTTTTAGCATGTTCAAGACAGTTGAAAAGAGACATTATTACAAAAAGAAACCTACTATCACGAACTTTTTGAAACCAGCAAAAACGACAGTAAAGAACAAATCGTCAAGAAACGAATTATATCCTTCTTTTCTCTAAACTCTTTTTTCAGTACTAATCAGTTTGGGTTTTTGAGTGGTAAATCCACTGAAGACGCTTTGTTAAAAGTATGTTCTGAAATAGCAGATGGGTTAAACAACAGCAAGTCTGTTTCGGGCATTTTCGTTGACATTACAAAAGCCTTCGATTCAGTTGATCACGAAGTTCTGTTGGCCAAACTCTGGGATGCAGGCGTTAGAGGAGTTCCCTGGCTTTGGTTTCAGAGTTATCTCGATGACAGATCACAGTGTACACGAATCAAAGATTCTCTCAGTTCCTTTGCTAGAATATCTTGCGGGGTACCCCAGGGCTCAGTCCTTGGGCCGATTCTTTTAGTATATATAAACGACTATGCAGCAGACAGTTTCTATGGTCGTATAACATGTTTTGCTGACGACACTGCCTTTAGTTATGTTGAAAATAACGACTTGTCTATTTCTTTCCACATGCAGAGTGACCTGGACAAGTTTAAATTGTGGTTTTATTCAACAAAATGGTCCTGAGTGAAAAGACTAAGTATGTTAGGTTCTCGTTGAGGAGTAAGGCGGATAATATGCATAACCTAGTTTTAAATGTGATAGGTGTATTTTACTTTCAGTAGGTTCCTGTTCCGAGTGTCTAAAGCTAGAACAAGTTCAAAGTATCAAATATTTAGGAATCCTTATTGATCAAAACTTTTGCTGGAAGCCCCATCTTCAAAACTCAAATCATATCTATTTAACTCTACATGACAAATTATTGAGAGATTCTTATGTCTATCCCTGTATTGAGTACAGTTTATAGGAGTTTTCTATTGTAAACTCGAAGTTAGAATATGGAATTTCATGTTGGGGAGGAGCATATTTATTGAGCCTTAAGCCTCTTGTCACAGCTCAAAAGAGAATTATCAGAACATTCACTTGTACTCAAGACTGCAGCCATCTTTCCCTCTCTTCCAAACCATTCACATGACAATCTTCCTTTAAGGCATCTATTTGTATATAGAGTTCTGAGAATCTTTTTACTAGATCAGGCCATATTATCGGAAATTCAAATGTTTTTCAAATAGATTAAGATTGAGAAACTTTGTTATTACACCTCATCCACGTACTGAAATCTATAGAAGATTTTTTACTTTCTGTAGTGCAAAGTTTTTAATTCCCTCCCACACGAAATCTCTTCAGAACCAAACATTTATTGTTTTGTGAAAATGCTAAAAAATGGCTTTTACAAGGAGTCTGTCGAAACTTTGTTCCTTTAATTACCTTTTAAATCTTTTATGCATACTAAACATCCGTATTAAATATTTATAAATATTTATTTATTATATATTTATTATTTATTAATATTTGTAAATAAGATACATTCATCAGGAAATCTGTGTAATTGTTAATTAAGGTCTTCTAATTGTGAGGTATTGTGTTTTTTTATATTTACGATTTATTTGTGTAAATTTACTTTTCTCTCTCTATTGTTATATTCAGGTATATTGTTTTTATCTTTTATAAGGAGCTCACTATGTGTGTAAACAAATTCTGTAACAGTGCCTCAACACAACTAACGTTAATGAGGCACTTAATTCATTCTTTTCAATCTGTATTTTTAACAATATTGTTCATTTTTTATTACGAAGGTATTTTATGCTTATTTAACCTTAGTAACATGTGTAACTATTACTCTTTGTATGATAACTTGTTTAACAAATGTATATATGTAAAGAATTTGCACATGAGTATAAAAAGTGTATTGTAATATTGGAATAATTTGAAAAGAATGAATAAAGATTTATTTATTTATTTACTATACTGAGCCGCGTAAGGGGAAAGTGTACCAATGAGTGGTGGGGGGGGCTACGTCACAGCTGTTTATACTCTCCTCTCCGAGATTCATGCTAATTGGCGCTGTCTGTTTAAAAGGTTTTTGATGGAAAGTACAGCTCAGTTCTTAAATATAACGCAAAACCTACAGGATAATGTGTAGGCCTAAAGGCTTGTGGATGAAATTGACGAGGGTATGTTAGCTCGTGTACGGCAAATTAGATTATCAAGGGTGGAATCACGGTGTCAATGCATTACGTGACAAAAGAATGGTTAATGGAGTTTTGTATAAACCAACTTGTGTTGAAGTGTTGAAGTATTACAAGCTGCTACAAATTGTCAAAGAGTGTCTCACAGTGTCAATCCATACATGACAATCTCTCTACCACATGAGCTGGTGATAATATAGGGAGTTTTGTATAAACTGCAGACTTGCTGTTGAGAAGATATGAACAAGCTTGATTACATGTCGGAATATGAAATATGTGTTATTGACGTCTCTACTTTATAGACTTAAGGTAGATTCGTTATGTTTCATAAGTGGTTTGTATAAGTTCCAGGAGTATAAGTGGCAGGAAAGCACACTATTAAGTTTTTATCGTGTTATAAATATAAATAGTTAGTCTGCTCCTGAACTAATTCTTTTACTTTAGTTGGGTGATGGCGCCTCTAAACGAACTATTAATTAGTTCAAGAGGCCCTATTATTTTCTCCATGAAGAATGCATTACCATTGAAATGCTAAGGAATTGGCTTTTTGTGTCAAACTTAGTGACTATCATTTAAACACTTTTAGCATATGTTTATATTTATATCATGTTTAGATTAAATAAAAGAATTTATCTTCTCTCTATTACGTGGGCTGCTGACAATATTACAAGCTAGTGTCAAAGTTCATCACAGTGTCATAAATGACTGCAGCTGGTGACTGCAGACTTGCTCTTCAAAGTGACTGAGGTCAGTTAGCTTGATTACAAGTTAAGTTCAATTACACTAACTTGATCAAAGAGTGTCATCACAGTGTCAATCCATTACATGACAATCTTCTCTCTACCACATGATCTAGTGAATATACAGGGTGTATTGTATAAACTGCAGACTTGCCGCCTAAAGATATAACCACTTGTTCAATTTATGTTAAATTAGTCTTTGGTGTCATCAATATTTTTTGTTAAATTTTGATAGTGAATTTACAATACTTCTTTTATCTATACTTTCTTGCTTGTTAGCTGTTTTTCCCACAACGTATTTTCTATAGATAATAAAGTTTATATTATTATTATTACATATCTTGCTGGGAGCCGATAGTTTCCAAGACATCGCATTATGACAATACAAGTCTAATGGTGCTCTTAAGATTGCTTATACGAGTTTAGAATAATACCTCAAGGCAATATCACAATACATTGGACTCTTCACCACTATTGTATTTACAAGGAACAACCCAGACTGTATGTTAAATGTGAACCCATTTATCAACTGTGATGATGAATAAATCGTTGAAGGTAGAGGCTTGTGGAGGGTTCGATATCAGAAACCATTATTCAGCTTGTTGGACTGAGAAATTGATGTCTTTGAGTGTCAAACTGTTCAGAACGATAAACACTCAACAGAACTCAGCTGTTTGAGAGATCTATGATCGATCTGGATCGATAAACGAACTTAAACAAGATATTTACAAAAGGAAATTGTGTACAAAATTTCCTTTTGTGAATATCCTGTTTAAGTTATCTTGTTTACGTTAACCATAAAACTCGAACCCCCCCGGCCGTAAAAGGACCGGGGGAGTTTTCACAAAAAATGGGGATTTTGCACTTTAAAAACATTAAAAGTCATCTGATTTTGAGTCGTTTCATTTAATCGTTTCAAAATGGTGGCCAAAAAAATTATTTTTTTCTTTAACAGCGGAACGAGTAGACGTAGACTAGTATTTCAATGAAATTTGAAATGTGTTAACACTTTAAGATGTTTTAGACAACATACAGTAAAAGAACATGTAAGTCTGGGGCAGAGGCCGAAGTGAGGCTGTGAACGGGGCGAATTAGAGTTACAAATAGCAAATTTGAAATAGGAAATTCTATCCACTCGTGACAGTGGCACTTTAGAACTTAGCGGCGTGTCGGCCTGGTTTTGGTTTTAAATGCAATATATCGTTTAATAAAATACATTTTCAAGTAGTTTAGGATAGGATACCTTTTGTACAGTGTGCTTATCAGGCTTAGCTTCGAATGGATGATTCAATTGTAGTTATTAAAACTGTATAAATGCGTTACAGTACATTTAAATGAAGTCCCCGCTTTTAAGTATATGCGCAGTACATCCCACCAACACCACTCAAATATAAGCCTCATTATGATTATTTTATCGTTACTTTATTTATTTTCGTATTAAGACTTTTACGTACAAAAGTACAGGAGCCAAATTTCATCAGTGTATCTATATTTTGTATGTTAAACATTATTTGAAGCCCTAATAAACCTCGCTATTTAACATTAATCATTGATTCTGATATTGATAGCTAAACCAGACCTAGTAGAGGGAAGAGATTGGTCAAACTGTGTTGAATTTATGTGATCGCAAACAGACAAGTTGACACGTGCATCATTCTTCTACCTGTTCAGCTGTTCAGATTGGAGTATCCAGCTGTTTTATCATCTTCTTCCCTGTTTACTGTTCATTCAATTTGCTGGGGAATCAACTTGCTATAGTGGATAACTTGTTCAAAAGCTTAATTGGTTTAAAAACGTTATTTTTAAATTCTAGAGGGTAAACAAAAATCGGACTCTTGTAAACTGAGATTTTCCCGCATTCAATTGGCACTCAGCATCAACCCCAGAAGATTAAGAAGTTTTTTTTAATAACAACGTAGGACACTGATACCATCTGTCAAAAGAGTGGCGCACTAACAAGCATAATGGACAGACTTTATCATACACTCGATCTTCTTTAACATACAAATGCAATGGTGTACGTTTGACTGAGACTTCAATATCAGAACGAATGATTTTAGATTGACTTATTTGAAGATGGTGGTACTAAATGTCATGTAAATGTCTGACGCAATAAAATATTAATGTAATTTTAATTATTCATCGTTAGTACTTAACCTTATAACTGTGCATATGTTTGAGAATGACAATATCAAAGTTATTTTGAATTCTATGACTAAATTGGACGTGATAAAAGACTAGGCCTTGTTGGAATCAAAACTTAAAACATCTTTATTTACACTGAAATATCTGTTGCATTTTAAGTTTGATTATCCTCAGCCTTTTGTCTATGTTCTTACCCTAAATTTTTCGAGATGTCTCAAACTGTATCTTAAACTAACCTGATATCTTACCTAAATAGTAGATGTTGGCACAAATAAAAGGTTTTGACCGAATCAAGAATCATTTAGTCCCTTTCGAAAGATTTAGGACAACAATTTTAAATTCTGTTTGTTTACCTGTTCTGCCGACTGTTCTTCGATGACGAGTTTCATCTCCAGACATTGCCTTGTCTCCAGGAACGCATTCCTCTGTTGCCTGTCCTCGATGTAGAACGAAGTCAAACCCAGCAGGTTGGCAGTGATAAGCAGTATCACATTAGCAATCGTCTGAAACAGAAAAGGAAAATATATGAGCGGACAAGTTGACAAATGGACTGTAGTCAAGACATGAGTGCTGAGATATTTAGTTAAGATAAATATTTGCAGGTTTTAATACGCAAACTGAGTATTCCTAATGTCCAGTGTGACCCACTTTATACGATGACACTCATATGGACAGGTATATTTACGTTTCGGAAATTGTATGTGCGGTGCTAACATTCCTTATTTTTACACAACAAAAATGAAGATGAGAAGGCAATTTTCATCTAAGATTCTTCTTAGTGCAGGGCGTATTAAAACTACTAAATCCCGCGTATAACTTTGAAACTCTAAGTGCTAAGAAAATCAGGCCTAATCAAGATTTTACTTTGATTGACATAGAACCAAGCAACTTTTCTAAATAGCTGGCGGTCGTCTCCTACCCACGAGAAACGGCCCACAAGGAAGCAATGGAGATTCCTTATGTTGCACACCAAAATGTAGGTAGGAGCAATGATAAAATTTTCTCATTCCAAAGCTTCAACTGTAAACAAAATGGCGGGAGTTTTGAAGCTTTACGGCTTGATTTAAGTTTTAGGCTGGACATTAAGTTGAAAGAAGGTAATTTGATTAAATTATGCATGTACTGGAAGTGAAATCGTACATAATACCAATTAACCACATTACAGTTCAATAATTCTCAATATAACAGCAATCATTCAATATTCGTGTTTCATCCCAAAAACCAATTTAATTACGCTGAAAACCCCTTAAGCTCATTGAGTCTACCACAAACAGTAAATTCATCGAATTGGCGCAGTTCAAAGAACTATGGTGATTGAATTGAACATACTTTTGCAGAAGTGATCAGCTGCTTTGTGGAACTCCCAGTTTTAATTTCCGACTCAGAATGCACTGTGAGATTGTTTATTGATTGTCCTGCTTCGCAGCGAATTAACCGCCACTAGCACCTTTGCCGTCTTCCAACTGTGTTTCTGGTGTTTTGAAATTTTTTCTGAATAAGTTTGTTAAGTATTAGGTTGTGTGTTGCATTTTTCAAAATACGTCTTTGCTAAATATAATCTTTGGGTAATATATATATTTGAAGCAAGGCACCTCGTTTGTAAGGTCTGTATTGAATGAATAATTAAGAATTGTTTTAATGTGCAGACTACATGAGAGTTAAAACGTGCTGTTGTGTTGTTGCTAATCATTGTAAAGTTTAACAAAACCTAAAAATTAAATCCCGATGATGAATAAAGCAGTGTTTTAAAAAATAAGGTTTTAACGAAAATTCTAAGAACAAATATGTAACGATTTCGTGAAATGTGTTATTATTTCTTAAAAAGCTGGGAACAACGATTGAAAAACGTGTGTATTAAAAACATGTTTTTTCAAATAGTTTTAAAAAAACACGGCATAATGTATGTTTCTTTTTGTCTATCTATAGAATCAATTAAAATCGTGCTTGATAGAAAGACGAATATTGCTGAAATCCAAAAAAGAGTAAGAAATTTGTTAGGAAAATGCCCAACACTAACTAAACCTGGAAGATACAGATTTAGCAGTGATAAGGAAATTGAGGACTTTACTGACATGAATTCAGACATCAAGCAACGAATATTGATATTCTACGGACATAATTATGAAAATAATGTAACCTAGGCTTACAAACAGAGTCATGGCTATATTATCAGGCTTTAAAGAAGCTGGTATCGACTTTAGACAAAAACTGTGAGATCGGAATGTTGGTAAGAGATAAGTAACGGACGACGCGTATATGTATTGAATAGTGTAAAATTGTTAGTATGACAGAAACTAACATAACATATTTACGCCAATCATAATAAAATCGTATTTAGTAATAATCTTTAAAAAATTTTTATATGACGAGAATTTATGATCAGTTAAGTTCTGGATAATTATCAACAGAGAATAATACAAAATGGCTGGCGGTCATATTGCATGTTGATACACGTATCTAGTCCCCAGATGATGAGCTGGTGGTTATGCAAGCAGCGTGGCGCTGTGGAGACAAAACAACTTCAGAGAAGCACTCGCCGCATACACAACTGTTAATTGTTGTCATCCGTTCAGTGCTTCCTTTCTGTCTCAGTCTTAATTACAAACACGGTGGATGAGAAATTGAGGAACTAAAAAAGGTTTGACGCTAAGAATTCAAAATTTGCAACAATATTCGTCACGTTTTAATTTATGAGGTGTTATGTTTTTCTAATTCAATCTTGATTAACCATGTTCCATTGAGCAGTTAATTGACAGCAAACTGACCAACTACTTTAGTCATGAGTTCGATTCCTGACCGGGCGCACTGATGTAATGTGCTCCGGGAGCAAGGAAGCACTGACGAGAATGTTGAAACCCAGCGATGTAGGAAGCAGAAAAATTAAACTTTGAGATGTAATACTCATCATATTAAAATTTACCAAACAATGTCTCAAAAAGTTCTAAAAGTTAACACATTAAATTAAATTACAAAAACCTTCTTGGCATTAGTGTAACTGTTATCAGCGAGAGCCACTGAATATCAGTGAATTTCAAATAATGGACTGATAAATTGGTTTTTGTTTTGTACTACGAGTACACATGATTTTTTCCTGTTGACCTATTACCGGATGTTGGTCAACAGCCATTTCCAAATATATTCATTAAATTGTAATTGTTATACAATAATGGAAATAATTTCAATATTGTGCTATTTGCTGAACTTTATATTTATATTGTTCTGATAGTATACTTGTCTAAATTATTTACTGGTACTTATAGATCCTACAATCTATGAAAGTGTTCAAGCGTAGGCTCTTCCTGGCACATTTTCGAAGTAGAGCATTCGGATGATAATGAAAAACTGACGTTAAAATACGTACTTGTACATAAATCGACGGACATCTTAACATACTAAACACATTGAAATGCTTAAGGTTTTAAACATGCCTCTTCCGCATGAGCGGCCAAAATTACAACAATCCTTTTTGGCGTTATTCGTGATTTCAAACATATCCTCAACTGTGTCAAAGTGTTTCCAAAGGGGTTTGTTTGAACGGCAAAATAAATGACTTAAATGTTTCAATATGTACACATTTTAAATAAAAACTATTTAAGCTAATCTTTATAAAAATAAAGACATGTTTTCAATCAAACGAGATTTGGTAATCTAGGACAAGTACTGAATTTCTGGAAAGGATATGTTATATATAAACAAGAAAGTTAGATAACTTAACTCACATTCATTCGCTTCCTAGAACATCGTAATTAGAGGTTCACCCATCAAACTTTCACACTAAAACGACAAACTATCTAAACCACAGTGTTAGAATATCTCCTTTTAACTTCAACGGTAATAGATTCCTCCATTGCGAATTTCTAGGAATCTGGCGAATCTCTTAGGAAATAAGCTTTTTATTTCTATAATCACACGAAAAGAAACGTCATAGAACAACACGGAAATCAGTTTTGAGCTTACTAACACCTCCTGAGTCAAACGGCAAAACCTTATATTTATATATAAACAATCGTCTTTTTTTATTAAATTTCATGAAATTTACATATTTTCCTTATACAATATCTCGATTAAGTAAATTAACTAGCAAATCTGGAATTCCCATCTCCTCCCTTGAATTTATTTGTATGTAGTAAAACTGTATGCTAACATTTATGACATCTGTGCTAAAACATTTTCAACTGTGCTAAAATTTAAGAACACAGATTTTTTTCCTTGAGACATGTCACTCCTACATTTGTTATCCGATTTTCTTGAAATAGATGTTATTTAAAAGTTTATTACATTTTCTAGTGCCTGCGCTGGGCAGATCTTTTTTTCGCGGTAGTTAAGTTGCAAACAAATTCTAAAATTTTTAACTTCTTTGTTTTTAATAAAGGAAAATTTGTATCAAAAAGTGGTCAGCGAAGGCATTGCGTAATACGTTTATCTTTCAAATGAGTCATAAAACTTGTGTTTACGTTGAAAAATAACCGCATGAACTATCTCAAGCGTTTACATTGCTCTTATATGGGAGTTAAATTCAAGACTATGCACTCTTAAGTGTTAGGGGTTTTAAAACATCAGTGAAATAGTTTTTCACCACCATCTTGGTCTGGCTGATTGGATTTTGTTTAATTAAGTACAGCTCTCCCTCTACAAAGAGCACTTTCGGTGTAAATTATACCCCGTTATATGACTAAATTCGCTGGAATTCACGGTAGCGCCTATGTTTAGCTTTAAAATAGTTCGACAATAAAGCGAGCAGAAGGGAGCGGCACAACCACATGTTAAACATGCGGAACTCAAGTACGAGTATGTATGGTTGTGGAATGGTAACCATAACCAAGCAACAGTGTACACTCATGTTAACATGACCACCGTTGAGCAGTCAACTAATGTACCAGTACCATTAGTGGCTTATATTGTGTGGTAAAACTAATTCAGTCTCCGCTTGCAAACACTGTTGCAAGATATGACTAAAATGTGGGCTTTACTTCTACGGTATTGTATTTTCGTATTGTAGGCCTACATACATTTTCAACATTGTGTCCAACATTTTCAGGAGGAGGTTCATCCCCCTCCTTTTATCATAACCTGAGAACCCTAAAGTCTCCTCTAAGCTAACCATGTATCCTTACAATATCATCTTAATGTCACCTGTTTTAGTAGCAATCTAAAACTGCTAGATATAAAATTCATAATAGTTGCGGAGATAAATTCAATTATAAAACCTACTTTTCCGGCCACTTTAGCAAGAACTTTTTGTTGTCCTCTTAGGTTAAGCTTAGGCTAAGTATTATCTATAATGTAGCGTAAGTTTAGGTTAGGCCCTTGAGAACTGTTGGAGTTTCCCAACTCCCCGAAACGTAGGAGTAGGTTTTCTTCCTGAAGTGGCCGGAAAAGTACGCTTTCTAATTAAATCTGAAACTGCCAAATGTAAAATACTAGTTGAATGTCTCTCAATTCCAAATGTTTTCTCTCCTAATGTTTTCCATTTTTTGTCTAGAAGTAATGGCCGTTTACTTTTATGTCTTTAATTGCCATTATGTCTTTAGTAACTAGGACGATGTAGAGCTAAAAGTAACCATCGTAATTGCTACAGTATCTAACAGAAACGATTTAAATCTCCCTCACTGTCAGCTAAGCAAAACTATCAATGGTACTCCAATGATGACCATAAAACTTAAGAACAATTACCATTAAGAAGAATGTTAGCGACAAATCAGAAAAATCTTTTCCGTTAGTAGCAAGCTATGTGGGATAAATTTTTTTAATAAATTGGAATCAGTTTTGATTTTACAATCCACCACCAAAGTCTCGTATATGTACAAAACGGTTTCACTGACACAATATCTCCAGCTACAGCTGCTGAATGATGTAGTTAAGGTATTATAATAACTTGGACCAACTGCGTACGGTATGTTTCAAATTCAGTACGTGTTTCCAGTAAATGTAATTTGTAACTTAGAAGTAATTAGACTGAAATGTAAACTCTCTCGGCTGATTACAGGAACACACATACGGTTAAAAGCCGTACTTCCACCTTGTTTACACTTCTGCTGTTGTTTGTAGATTCCCGTTTAATCTGAGAGCATAGCTTAATCACTTTGTGGTTCAAACGAAAATCAATATATGTTTATTTTTGGGATACCTAAGAGAGACATTCAATAAATTGAATAAAACAATATAAATAAATAGTTGGTATACTTAATAACAAATAGTTTTATGTTTTAAATAACAATGTAAACTTTTGTGTTCTCGGACTATTGCTCACTATATTATTACTGTGGAACATTATTATATCAACTTAGATTAATTCAGAACCTTCCAAGAAGTCTATCGCACGCATTCTTTCTTTTTGTATGTTTTTGTTATCATAGTTATAATAGTTTTGGTCTTACAATTAACAAGGATATTAATTTTTAAATATCTCTACTCTTGCTTGGAAACAGTCTCCATCAATAACTACTTGCACATATTTTTCATTTAAATAATTATTGATATTGAAATAAGAGTTTAAGGGCCGTTTTTTAATTGCTAGCCAACCAGATAGTTAACTAACCACCAGTTAAGTTGATTACAGTCTGTAAACAACAGATGTAAACAAAACACAGTCTGCTCAAAAAGCTTTAACGAATTATTGAAGATTATTCATGAAATTAAAAGTATTATTTTTCCATCCTTTATCGAATTTAACAAGTACACACTATGCTTAAATAGTTATTTCCAAACTATAAGACCAAAATTCAAAATCAAAACAGACAAAGTAAAACTTAACCTTAAAAAACCTAGCTTTCCTATTGGTTGGCTGCCGGTTAAATTTTAACACCGGTTTAGGCTGAATTGAAAAAGATGACTCTAAGACCATCAGGCTATAGCGATTCTGGCCAACATTTCCTATACTCAATAGAGTTCCTTATCAACATATGTTAAAGTGTAAAAGCCAGTGCCGTTGTTTAAAGGAGAGTTTTGAAAGAGCTTTTCACCTGCTGCCGGCGGCACAGAGAGGAGATCTTTTATTCACTAGACTATTTCAAGCAAGGGCCACTCCAGCTTGATGACTTTTACTCAAACTTTCCCCATTCCTGGAACTTTTCACGATTTTCGGTTGATCAATTCAGGTTTTAGGTTTAAGGATGGTCAAAGTAAATGTAACTTAAGTGAAATATTTGCGCTTAAAAATCTTGTATAAGAGATATTTGAACGTTTTTTTCAGAGTCAGGTAAATTTTCGGATATATCATTGCTTTTTAAAGGGGGTTGATTAGTTGACTGAGGAATTATGAAGGTTTAACACATTTCATTCCACCCTAGCTATAAACCAAAAACAATCTTTAGACGTTCCAATAGTCTAGTATAAGTACATTAACATTGAAAAATATTAAAGACAAGGTTTTTTAAATAAACTCGTAGTTAGTCAGTCAACCTTTACTTGCATATATTACATACCCTCGTATAAAATAACCATTATATTATAAAACAACAATCAAATTAACTTTTTTAATTTAATACAATACTTTCTAAACACTAAAGTTAATTACCAAATCAAAGTGAAATGTAACAGTATTTACCTTTACAATAATTGAGCAAACATGAAGATACTTGAAATACTTAAATAAAGGCACGAGGAAGGGTTTCAATAAGAGACTCCAGCCTCTACACGGAGAGTCTCTGTCCATTATATTCTTAATCAACGCAAGAGTTAATTAACTATCATGTTGAGATAAGCCTCAAGTCCTTCAGTCTCACCGATACCAATATAAGTGAGTCAACAACTAGGTGCTCAAACTACTTGAATGTAGATACAAGCAAGGGTTTCATTAGAGACACTCCAGCCTCTACACGGAGAGTCTCTGTCCATTATATTCTTAATCAACGCAAGAGTTAATTAACTATCATGTTGAGATAAGCCTCAAGTCCTTCAGTCTCACCGATACCAATATAAGTGAGTCAACAACTAGGTGCTCAAACTACTTGAATGTAGATACAAGCAAGGGTTTCATTAAAGACACTCCAGCCTCTACACGGAGAGTCTCTGTCCATTATATTCTTAATCAACGCAAGAGTTAATTAACTATCATGTTGAGATAAGCCTCAAGTCCTTCAGTCTCACCGATACCAATATAAGTGAGTCAACAACTAGGTGCTCAAACTACTTGAATGTAGATACAAGCAAGGGTCTACACGGAGGTCTCTGTCCATTATAGCACTATCATCCTCAAGTCCTTCAGTCTCACCGATACCAATATAAGTGAGTCAACAACTAGGTGCTCAAACTACTTGAATGTAGATACAAGCAAGGGTTATTAGAGACACTCCAGCCTCTACACGGAGAGTCTCTGTCCAATCAACAACGCAAGAGTTAATTAACTATCATGTTGAGATAAGCCTCAAGTCCTTCAGTCTCACCGATACCAATATAAGTGAGTCAACAACTAGGTGCTCAAACTACTTGAATGTAGATACAAGCAAGGGTTTCATTAAAGACACTCCAGCCTCTACACGGAGAGTCTCTGTCCATTATATTCTTAATCAACGCAAGAGTTAATTAACTATCATGTTGAGATAAGCCTCAAGTCCTTCAGTCTCACCGATACCAATATAAGTGAGTCAACAACTAGGTGCTCAAACTACTTGAATGTAGATACAAGCAAGGGTTTCATTAAAGACACTCCAGCCTCTACACGGAGGTCTCTGTCCATTATCTTCTTAATCAACGCAAGAGTTAATTAACTATCATGTTGAGATAAGCCTCAAGTCCTTCAGTCTCACCGATACCAATATAAGTGAGTCAACAACTAGGTGCTCAAACTACTTGAATGTAGATACAAGCAAGGGTTTCATTAGAGACACTCCAGCCTCTACACGGAGAGTCTCTGTCCATTAAATTCTTAATCAACGCAAGAGTTAATTAACTATCATGTTGAGATAAGCCTCAAGTCCTTCAGTCTCACCGATACCAATATAAGTGAGTCAACAACTAGGTGCTCAAACTACTTGAATGTAGATACAAGCAAGGGTTTCATTAAAGACACTCCAGCCTCTACACGGAGAGTCTCTGTCCATTATATTCTTAATCAACGCAAGAGTTAATTAACTATCATGTTGAGATAAGCCTCAAGTCCTTCAGTCTCACCGATACCAATATAAGTGAGTCAACAACTAGGTGCTCAAACTACTTGAATGTAGATACAAGCAAGGGTTTCATTAGAGACACTCCAGCCTCTACACGGAGGGTCTCTGTCCATTATATTCTTAATCAACGCAAGAGTTAATTAACTATCATGTTGAGATAAGCCTCAAGTCCTTCAGTCTCACCGATACCAATATAAGTGAGTCAACAACTAGGTGCTCAAACTACTTGAATGTAGATACAAGCAAGGGTTTCATTAGAGACACTCCAGCCTCTACACGGAGGGTCTCTGTCCATTATATTCTTAATCAACGCAAGAGTTAATTAACTATCATGTTGAGATAAGCCTCAAGTCCTTCAGTCTCACCGATACCAATATAAGTGAGTCAACAACTAGGTGCTCAAACTACTTGAATGTAGATACAAGCAAGGGTTTCATTAGAGACACTCCAGCCTCTACACGGAGGTCTCCGTCCATTATATTCTTAATCAACGCAAGAGTTAATTAACTATCATGTTGAGATAAGCCTCAAGTCCTTCAGTCTCACCGATACCAATATAAGTGAGTCAACATCTAGGTGCTCAAACTACTTGAATGTAGATACAAGCAAGGGTTTCATTAGAGACACCAGCCTCTACACGGAGGGTCTCCGTCCATTATATTCTTAATCAACGCAAGAGTTAATTAACTATCATGTTGAGATAAGCCTCAAGTCCTTCAGTCTCACCGATACCAATATAAGTGAGTCAACATCTAGGTGCTCAAACTACTTGAATGTAGATACAAGCAAGGGTTTCATTAAAGACACTCCAGCCTCTACACGGAGAGTCTCCGTGTCCATTATATTCTTAATCAACGCAAGAGTTAATTAACTATCATGTTGAGATAAGCCTCAAGTCCTTCAGTCTCACCGATACCAATATAAGTGAGTCAACAACTAGGTGCTCAAACTACTTGAATGTAGATACAAGCAAGGGTTTCATTAAGACACCCCAGCCTCTACACGGAGGGTCTCTGTCCATTATATTCTCCATTATATTCTTAACGCAAGAGTTAATTAACTATCATGTTGAGATAAGCCTCAAGTCCTTCAGTCTCACCGATACCAATATAAGTGAGTCAACAACTAGGTGCTCAAACTACTTGAATGTAGATACAAGCAAGGGTTTCATTAGAGACACCCCAGCCTCCAGCCTCTACACGGAGGGTCTCTGTCCATTATATTCTTAATCAACGCAAGAGTTAATTAACTATCATGTTGAGATAAGCCTCAAGTCCTTCAGTCTCACCGATACCAATATAAGTGAGTCAACATCTAGGTGCTCAAACTACTTGAATGTAGATACAAGCAAGGGTTTCATTAGAGACACCCCAGCCTCTACACGGAGGGTCTCTGTCCATTATATTCTTAATCAACGCAAGAGTTAATTAACTACCATGTTGAGATAAGCCTCATGTCCTTCAGTCTCACCGATACCAATATAAGTGAGTCAACAACTAGGTGCTCAAACTACTTGAATGTAGATACAAGCAAGGGTTTCATTAGAGACACCCAGCCTCTACACGGAGGGTCTCTGTCCATTATATTCTTAATCAACGCAAGAGTTAATTAACTATCATGTTGAGATAAGCCTCAAGTCCTTCAGTCTCACCGATACCAATATAAGTGAGTCAACAACTAGGTGCTCAAACTACTTGAATGTAGATACAAGCAAGGGTTTCATTAAGAGACACTCCAGCCTCTACACGGAGAGTCTCTGTCCATTATATTCTTAATCAACGCAAGAGTTAATTAACTATCATGTTGAGATAAGCCTCAAGTCCTTCAGTCTCACCGATACCAATATAAGTGAGTCAACAACTAGGTGCTCAAACTACTTGAATGTAGATACAAGCAAGGGTTTCATTAAAGACACTCCAGCCTCTACACGGAGTCTCTGTCCATTATATTCTTAATCAACGCAAGAGTTAATTAACTATCATGTTGAGATAAGCCTCAAGTCCTTCAGTCTCACCGATACCAATATAAGTGAGTCAACATCTAGGTGCT
Source organism: Matsumurasca onukii (assembly GCA_018831715.1). NCBI lineage: Eukaryota > Metazoa > Arthropoda > Insecta > Hemiptera > Cicadellidae > Matsumurasca > Matsumurasca onukii. Next base: position 28,306,080 of record CM032065.1, read on the forward strand.
CAAACTACTTGAATGTAGATACAAGCAAGGGTTTCATTAAAGACACTCCAGCCTCTACACGGAGAGTCTCTGTCCATTATATTCTTAATCAACGCAAGAGTTAATTAACTATCATGTTGAGATAAGCCTCAAGTCCTTCAGTCTCACCGATACCAATATAAGTGAGTCAACAACTAGGTGCTCAAACTACTTGAATGTAGATACAAGCAAGGGTTTCATTAAAGACACTCCAGCCTCTACACGGAGGGTCTCTGTCCATTATATTCTTAATCAACGCAAGAGTTAATTAACTATCATGTTGAGATAAGCCTCAAGTCCTTCAGTCTCACCGATACCAATATAAGTGAGTCAACAACTAGGTGCTCAAACTACTTGAATGTAGATACAAGCAAGGGTTTCATTAGAGACACCCCAGCCTCTACACGGAGGGTCTCTGTCCATTATGTTCTTAATCAACGCAAGAGTTAATTAACTATCATGTTGAGATAAGCCTCAAGTCCTCAGTCTCACCGATACCAATATAAGTGAGTCAACATCTAGGTGCTCAAACTACTTGAATGTAGATACAAGCAAGGGTCATTAGAGTGCCTCTACACGGACTCTGTCCATTATATTCTTAATCAACGCAAGAGTTAATTAACTATCATGTTGAGATAAGCCTCAAGTCCTTCAGTCTCACTGATACCAATATAAGTAAGTCAACAACAAGGTAGAATGTAGATACAAGCAAGAGTTTCATTAAAGACACTCCAGCCTTTCAGTCAACAAACCAGGTGATCAGTTAACGTATAAATTAAATAGATAATGTTATAATTTAGTACTTTTGCGATGATGAATAAAACATACATTTTTAAGAAATCATAAAATCATTGGACTGTTACATATAGATACCTTACGTCAGAGGTAAAGGTCAAGATCATAAGTTAAGTATTGATTGCTGTGTAGTGCTGTAGAACAGGTTGGTCGAAGTTATTGAGTTAACTGCAAGTGGTTGTTACTTGTTATTGAACTGAAATGACCTTTGACTCGGCGTAGTACACTTACGATCGAACTAGTATAGAAACAAGTACTTTAAGAATCACTCAAATCAGGATGTTTTAAATATCAAAAGAGTGTCCCAAGAAAATGGTTTTAGCTGGTTCAATCTCTTCTTCATCCACGTTTGACTATACTGTTTAAAAGTTTATATACTTGAAATTACAGACTTAAACATGCACGTACGTAATAACAAAATAGACAACAATTAGTGTGTTATGTTTTAATATATCACATACTGATTGCTTAGGCACCTAGTATCACATTTTTTTTACAAAATCTTAAATACACAAGTCTTATAAAAGTGTGTAGCTGGTCACTTAACAGAATCGTCACAAAATTCAATATATTATCGATTAATTAAAACCCATTTTAAAGATTTCTATTTCTTAGTGAAACTTTTATAAAATGTTGGTCATTGACGTTATAGTGCTATGTAGGCATAATTTTAAAACAAATCTTTGACAACGAATCCTGATAATGTAATAAGTGTTGTATACTAGCAGAGACATGTAAACCAAATAACCAAATAGTAGATATTTTAGATTTTAAACTTAACAGGTTTGCCATAGTGATTTAACTTGTCGATGAACCATAAAACAATATTTTGTCTCAGATATATGACTGTTTATAGATGTATTGGATACATTGATTGACCTGTTACTGCACACTCTTGAACTACACTCAAACAATTCTTTCACGTTCTCATTCCGTAACAACAAGGCTGCTAGAGTTAACAAACGTTCTCTATGAGTCTATGACATCAGTGACAGGTTATTTAGCCTAGTCAAGAAGGAACCAGCTGTGAATCCAGCAAAAGTTGTTTTGTCCTCATTAAATATCACAGCTGGCACTCTGCCACAACGCAACTCTAGCACCTGTTCAACAATTAGTCTCCTAGGTCTAAATGTGAACCTCACTGTTTAGTCAATCACGATTCTTAGCTGGGTTTGCGTGGTGACAAGTGTACAAAATATTTATCTTAATTTACTTATTTGTTTTCTGTTAAAGGTTCGCGGCACAGCACCTTCTATCTCAGGGCTGATATAAATATTTTGAGTCCATTTCAAACTAATCTAATCAAACTATCTCAAGTTTATTCACAAAGATGTGTACATGTTAAAAGAAAATCTTTTGGCAACTTATTTTAAAGCTTTTACTGATTATATATTGCATTTTTGCTGATTTTCTTAAGTTTATCAAACCACAACATCATACAACGTTCAAACCTCTACACCAGCTCAATTTTTAAGTTTGTTAAGACTTTAGTTAGTTTACAATATTCTTCTGTTAGCCCTGTAAAGCCAATTTAGACAATGGGGTAGTTTAAAAGTACCAAATTATGTGACGGACATAGTTAATTCGTGCTACTGCGCCTTAACCTTTGGTTATTAAAAGTGACCATTTATATTTTACATCATCATGCTGTGTAGTGTCCCTGGTGTATATCATTATGTTTGAGCTAATAGATAGTTTTCTAATATATATATATAGTACTCGTATATGTTTGATTTATCATCCAGAGACCTGATTTGGACACTTTCTCACTAAATAATTACTTATATAATGTTTTTCTTTGCCTCGATTGCCTGCGTGCACTTGGCATTTGTAAAATTAAAAATTTAAGTTTTTTTGAATAAACCTTTTTGACCTTGACTTTGACTATATTCCGGTCAACCCTTGCATAAGATATACGATAAAACAGCAATAAACGGGCAGTTGTTTATGTAATATATGATAGACAGCTGTTATGTAATAACAGCTGGAAAGGGTAGGTATTTCAGTCGGGGCGAACTGTTTAACAATTAAATCTCATTACGCGTTGATTGTGGGACCAGGGTTTGCAAATCCTCCTCACCCAACCCTCTTCTCTAGTCAAATCTAATCCCCTCTCATTATTATTAAATTACTGTCTATTAAATGCTTGAAATTTAATTTTCATCCGTTTCAAATATTCAACAAATCTGTTTGAAATAGAAGTAAGTAGTTGAATTAGTTCCTGACATTATGTTGTCAGACATACGCTAGATCCACAGAGTCGTACTGATGTTACTTTATAATTACTTGAAAAGGAAATTTATTGAAACGTATCACATGAAATCACGTAATAGTAGTTTGGGAAATGTTTAAGGCTTTAGACTTTTCAACACTAAGATTAGTGTACACTTATGCCTACTCATAACACAAAGACTAATACACTCCTGGAAAAAGTTAATGCACCACTGGTAAAATGTCAAACAATACATAAACAAAGATTAGTACCACTATCCTCTTCATAGTATAACTCATTAACTATTTGGAAAAAAATTGTTCACAGAAAGGGCTACTTTTAGTATAATACTAATAAACTATATTGCATATTTCTTTGTTGTCGTTAAGTTACGTTTTACTTGCATTTCGCCCAAAACTTTCCAATTTTGAAATAAAGACTGATAATAAAACTATGGGAAAAACATGGCGATGCGATAATTTTGTCTAGGAGTGTATTATAAGAATTGGTCAGTTCATTGATTACGTTCGAGTTGATAAATTAAAAAAAAAACTCCTTTCCGTTTAGTTTAAAAGTTCACACAAGAGGAGTTAACAATAGGTAATTCAGTTGTTAGTTAACAAAACACAATTTATTTCAGTTGAGTAAGACTAGTTTTATCAAATATGGTTCCTACTACCTAAAAATAGTAATTCATGATTACAAAAGCCGATGAGAGCCAAATAGTTTTAACAATAGTGACGCACTCAACTTCTATGTAAAAGCTAAGTACACTGTAGAACAAGCTATATTCACGCCGCCAATAGCTACCATAATGAGTTTACCGACTTTAATATAATGTTTTCCAGTGTTCAACAATAATGTCATCAACAAATGATAAACTCACAGACTCAGTCACTTGCAGCTGTCCATCGTCAAGTCCGCTGTTATAACAGCTGGCTTTGACAAGTTTCGCGTGCAACTGTTGACAATTTTAATGCACAACTTAAGCATTAAAATAACAGGTCCTCACGCAGCTAAGCGCTAAAGCGTCGCTGACATGAGGGAACCGAATTTCAATGCAATTTGCTATTCTAGTGTCATCATATTGAAAACACATGAGAAAAGGTAACTTTTACTCTTCTTTGTCAAATGCAATTTAATATTTATCGTATTTTCCTCAGCTCATGAGAAGCACTCTCGGTCAAAGTTACAAAGACGTTAAGAGGGCGAATTTCGGTGATAAGAAAGCCACTTTACGCAACGTGACAGAGATAACGATCTCAGTTTACAACTTGTAGTCACATTATCGTAAAGTGAAGAGTTTACCGCTTGTACTCCCTGAAACCTGTGCTAATAGCTCGGCCAAGTGAGAGCGATTGTGCTATAGTGAGTGGAGTCAAGTATTGAACACTGTACTTGTGTATGGACAGTGTTTTGACGTTATGAATAAAATAAATTTGGTATTTTTAAGATTGGTGGATTATAAATTGTATCAATGCAAAAGAAACCAAAGGTATAACGTTATTTGGATGTAGGAAGGGAAATTCAGCAGCTCGACCTTTCCAACTTTTATTATGTAGAAGTATATTTATCTAGATGGGGTCTTTTATGTATATCTACGTTAAAATGTCGTAGGAAAAATGTTTATAAGATTTTATGAATAATTTTAATGGCAATAAACCTTTATTTAATTATGTGTCCGTTTACAATAAGTTTGTTGTTGTTCACGAAAAGAAAGGTTTCCATACACTTAACTTAGTGTTGGAAGAAGATGAATTTTTCTGTTGTTTACTATAGCTAAGGTATTTCCTTGTTCAAATATTGGTACACGTTTTGCCTTTTTTATGTCGTTTAGTTCCTAATCAATTAATATTATTATCATTATCAATAATAGCTCCGTCAATTGCTTTCTATGTAAAAACGAGTGGACTGATGTAAATAGCTTTTCATCTGTATGTTTCTGAGGTCCAATTCCAACAGCTTTGGATGAGATGGAAAGACAACAAGGGAGCAGCTCGTTTCGAGTTGACAGAAAACACATGGCGTTGCCAAACATTGTTAGAAAACATCAGAGTTGAAATTTGTGTTCTGCTTTCGTCACACATGTGATACATTCCGAAGTACGAAACATGAAAGTATTGTTTATGTACTACAGAAATATCAAGAAATAATACGGTATATGGTACAATTTATTTCTTTTGCATTTGCACGTAATGTATAAAATAATTTATTGTAATTAAAAAGAAGGAATAAAGATTTATTTATTTATTTTTTGTTTGTTTATTTTGACACCATATGCTCAGTGATTCATTTTTTTATTTATGTTTATTAGTTGTTTAGGTGAAATAGCCAAAAGAATTTCCCATCGGTTAAGCCTGACAAAATCGACAATTAGACCACAATTTGAACCAATTTTAGACCAATTTGAAGAATCTATAAAAGTTCCGGTGGCGGATAAAAGGTTTAAGGGGAATAAACAAAGATTAGAAACCTTAAAATTTCTGGAAGATGCACGTTTGACTTAATATTCATGAAATTGGGCAATGATGTTATTCTTTGATAAGGTAATCAATGTTGGCTGAGACATCATTATACTAACAATGCCGTTTCGGGGTCATTGCCATTTTAAATTAGCACATCTGTATAAAATATGAACAGACAGTATGCTCGTCGCCCTATTTTTGAAGTTTGATCAAAACTTGAAATTAAGTGTTGCCAAGAACCATTTAGCTTCAAATGAGTTTTTCAGTTTTCAGTTCGCCCACTACATTTCATGAGAAATTATCCTTTTCCAAATTATAGTTCAGCGCAAGAAGTATCCGTTGCACTTAATTCAATGAGGCTGTTTTTACATATGTCACAGAACTACTTCCTAACATAGCACTATTAAAATAGAGTTGTAAATGATCAAACATATTTATACAATTTTCTTCTGTGTATACTTGGTGAAAGGTTGATGGTATTAATAAATCAGACATTTTCAAGTTTTCACTGAATTTTACTGAAAAGTGCTAAAACGTCTTCAGTTAATCAAATAATACCAAATAAAAACAAAACATGTGTACACAAAATAAAGCCTTAGATTTGTTAACCATCAGTTTTACCTTTGAGTTATTAGTTTTTTGTTTTGATCTAGGTATAAAATATATACTATTTTTAGAGAAGGTTGAGATTGCAATTATTTTCAAACACACTTATGCACGCATTTGTGTTAATAAAAAATTGCATATCAACAAATATAATATATTTTACCAATAGTTCAAATAAGAAAAGTTAGAAACTCAAAGAAATTTTCAACTGATAGTTTATGCAAACATATTATATCTAAATTTTTTCTTTTGTTGTTGTACAAATGTTTTGTTGATGTTCAAGGTAGTTTTACAGACATGATTTCAAATTTTGTTATTAAACTGAAGATGCCTTAGCAAGTGAAAGCTAGCACGTTTAATTAAAATTCAGTGAAAAGATTAAAAATGTATAATGTATTAATATGTTTACAATGGCAAACCATTTTGTCTGTTACGAAATCATTTTGGTTTGCAATAAACGCCTGAAAATACGAGTACCTCACTACCAATATAAGCTAGAGGTATAAATGTTGAAACGTATTGTAGCTTTTCAAACTTACAGGTGCTTCACTAAAACTCTTAATATCAAATTACGCTTGAGTAGCTATACCGGTATGTAAAAATACATGTCTTGCATACAGGATATGGATTCGAACTGATTAACGCGTTTTTATGGCTTTTAAGAGGTTATATGGTTTTCTGTAAGCTTTTTGTCTTGGTTTACCTGCACCTAGAATCACGCAGTAAAATTTAAAATAAACATGTTTTAAGGTGCGAGTGCAAAATGTGACGATGCATAAGTTCCGTAAAACAATACAGCACTACTTTAGTTCTAGTGTAAGTCTTAAGTTAAATGCTGGTACACTTTATAAGGTGGTCTAGTAACCAATTATTTAAATATTCTGTTTATTTTAGGAAACAGTTTGATAAAACATCTAAAACACAATATTTTAAAACTGTACAAAAGTACCTAAGAATGAAATATCAACAACATGGTTTCTTATGATATTAATATTGTATAGTAACAACCACTCCAATAATTTTAAGGTTTATTTATTTTTACCAATAAACCTGAGTGTTAAGGTTTTTGGTGAAATAAATCAATAAAACGTAAACATTATTGGATTGGTTGTTTCTAATTTGTGTTCAAATTTAACATTAAGGGTTTACAAGGGTTTACATAAAGGGCAGTACAAAGATACATACACCTCTAGCATGTGGCAACTTTCTATAGAGCCTTTGAATTACAATATTTAGATTATTTTAAACTAATTATCTGGCGCGAATTTCAGCCAAACACTTTTATTAGGTTTCCCCTATTAATATCTTAAAGCATTTCCCATGTTTCAAAGTAGATATTTGTTTCAAATAAACTTGAAAGAATATATTAATCTTAAAATTAAAGGTTTTTAACTTACATAAACACGGTTCATAGCAGCGCCTTAACTGAAACCTTCTGCGTTGTCACTTGCAACCCTTCTACTGCTTTCAGACATGACCAGTAAACTTAAATAAGTTTACCTACTACAACATACCAACTGCGTTAAATCAATTAAATACGTATCTATTTAGACGGATTGTTATTGAACACCTTTCCCTAGTTTGTAAACAGTGAAGACTACAGTTTATGATAACGGGAAAACAAGCTCTAAAGTTCGCTCATAATACTCCCCACGAGGCCCGCCCTGGATGGGCTAACTTTCCCGGTTCTCGCCTCGATAAAGATATTACTTTTGATTTGCAAAGTTTTAAGTGGATTTTTCCAAATGATAAAATTCTCCTTGGGTCAAATCCGTTCAATTATTAGTTTCTATTGTCCAAGGTACGTGTTTTAAAAGTAGTAGAACATTTAGTTCCGTCGTAAAGGCAGTAAGTAATAGTTATTGTATTTGAATAGTTTTGAATTTTTTCTTTAAGAAACATAATTTACTTTTGGACCTAGTGACATATAGAAGCTGTGATTAAATATGTTTCCAAACATGTGTTTGACCTTCATATGCAAAGATTTAAATATATATGTGGGTGCTTTAGTCACAAAGTAAAAGTTTCATATTCAATCAACTTTAAAAATATAAAAACACTGTGGATACAGAAAAATAAAAGGGTAAATGATTGCTAAAATTATTATTTAAGGTTAAAATATCAATAGTTAATAAAATTCCTTGGCAACTTAAATGTGTTTTTCCTGATAATTTTTCTTTTAATCAAACGTTATTACAAAATAACTTGTTTATTTTCCCCTTTTGCTTATTTAACTCTAAAGAGTAAGATCATATTTTGACTAGGCTGAGTTATAACAATAAAGCCTATCAAACTCATTGGCAATGATTCTTTCAAAGTCATCAAAAGCCTACCTTTAGTTTCCCTGTAATACACTCCTCTACACCTTTCCCTCATGCATGTTTGATATAGCTGGTTACGTTGTTCCTCACATAAAATACTCTTGTAGGGAAACAGTTCCTGTTTATTGCAAGACAAACAATTTCATTCAAGAGAAGAAAGAGACAAATGAACTGCAAGACTTGGAGACGTCCCAGTTTCGAACTAATTTAAACCGAGATGCATTTTGTCGCTGCAATGAGACGGCGAAGCCATTTGACTTCATTTCCCGACACAAAGCGTGGCTTTTATTGGAAACTTTTACAAAGTAAAAAACTGTTTTCTTTGGCAAAGTTGTTTAGAAACCTTATGCCGTTGTTTTTAATGTGTTTCGTGAATTTCCATAGAAAAGAGAACTATTCATTTCTCTTGTAGAAAAATTGCGGTTTGCAGTTTTTTGCTTCCCAACACCTGAGTCAAATGGCAAAACGTTATATATAATTATACATAAGTGTGACAGTGTGACAATTATATATTATATGCGAGTGACCACTCATACGTCGCATTTTTGGTCCGATTGTCATGAAATTTAGTCCAAGTGTTCCTTTGTAAAACTCCAGGTTCAGTTCGTTAACCAGCTAGATCGGATTGTCCGTTTCAAAATGGTGGTCGTTCTTAGTTTTGCTTTACCTATCAAATTGTAGCAATACAATGACTACACAGTTCACCCTGTATAATCGACTTTTACCTCCTTAATCAATCAACACAACTCCTGTCACTCTAGAACCGACTGATTAATATGAATTTCTTAATTTTGACATTCAGAGCACTGAGCAGAAATTAATCAGAGTAGATTTAATAGAAGACAATTCACTTAAATCAGCTGCTAAATAGCTCACTAGTGTAGGTTTCCTTGGCCACCAAAAGTAAACAGCTTTCAAATTTTAAAACAAACCAAACTATAATCGTAACAGCTGTTTGTTTATTTAGAAATATTAAGCATTACTAAAATAAATTTATTTTGATTCAAACCAATCCACATATAAATAAGACGAACCTTAAAAATAAATTTAGACAAATTTTGTTTAATTTAAAAAGATGAATGAATATATTTTCATTTTATTGCAAATTTGCGAGGAATCACAGTAGCGCTTGTGGTTACTTGTCGGCTATGTTTTAATCCTCCTTCCGTAAATTATGGAAGTGTTAATGGTTAAAAATAAACCAGCTGTGATGTAGCTTTTGCTAATTTCTACTCAACCACAGCTGGTTTATGTTTTTACAATTATAAGAACTTAATTACTACAAAGCACAGCAATCAGCTGGAAATAATTAAATCAATATTAGGCTGAACTGGAGAAAACACCCGTTACACCATCGTGAAAAAGTATCCTTTTTCACGACTTTAGAGAGGAAGACAACGGTGGAAACGTGGAAATAGTGTCAACAAACTCGATGAGTTACAAATTCCGACAAACTAAGCCTCATCCAGCTGGTGTGTACCATTTAGTCTGGACGTGCTACAAATATACCGAAATTCATTTGTGATCACTTGGTAGTTTCGTAACATCATTGAAGAAACTTAACTTATTTTAGTTCAAGATAGTTACTGACAACTACTGAGAATCATTAGAATGACTTGATAGTTATTATGTTGTATTATGAGAAAATTATAGTCCACAAAATACAGATTGGTCATAGTGTTACAGCCATTCTATAACCAATTTTTAGTTGAAAGTATTTTTGAATATACTTTGCAAATAAGGTGCATTGGTGTATTAAGAGAGCAAATGTTAATACTTTCTTCACTTATTAGCATTATAAATGCTACCTCTTGTGATCGACTCAGAGACTCTAACAACCAAGTTAATTGACGTGCAATCTCATTCATGAGTTATATAATTAATCACTCAAAGAAACAAACTCATAAACAAGGTCCTGTGTTTAAAAGTTTCTCGTTAACTCTACAACAGAGTACTTTGTTGACGAGAAGCCACGCAAAGGAGTTATGTTTTATTCACTCTCTGTTCAAAAGAAGTCCCTCCTAATGTTGATGGCATGTCCACATACACTAAGCTTTTACTTTCCTTTCGTGATAATAAGTATGGGGTTGAATAAAAGTTTAAATAATATAAAAATATATTTTTCTTAATATACTCTGTTCGACAACCTATTAACTAGCTGTTTGTAATTATTTCAATGATCGTTTTTGATTCGCTCATGTTTTATGCATTTATATCTACCCTAGTATTTTGATTTTCCAGTTGCTGGATGAATACACAGCTACAATGTACTCCAGTACTAAAATTAGCAAAAAGTTAAAGTTGGCCAAAAATTGGCTGTTTTAAAAGTGTATTGTAATTTTTTACAAGAATGTTTTTCCTTTTACATGTATAAGAAACTTAGAACCACTCCTATTCTATAAACCCGCGTTTATACGTATCGGTTCATAAACGGCTTCGAAAAAAGGGGTCAACGAAACACTTTGCTTGCACTTTGTGAGTGAGTGGAGCAAAGTTGGAATATCGCTACTACCATTTTACTTGACTGGCAAGGTCGGCGTCATGCACGTCTCTTCAAAGAACTGTCTAGCTCAGTAGCATGACAACCCTAAGAGAGCCGTGCTACGTAATCATGTGTACAAATGTACTGATTTAAACAAAATTTAATTCAAAATAATGAATGGTTTTATTAAGTACTTTCATAGGTATACTACAGTATTTATCGTTCCTTATAAACTCAGTCAACCCACGCAATAATAGTAATAATAATTTATTTGCCATAATATACAAAAAACATTTGTGTTGACAAAGCTGAAAAAGGTAACGAAACAACAACAACAAAAAACAAGTGTAACAAATATTTAAAATAAAACAAAGTAAACCACTAGTAAGATTACAGTATTACAAAACTAGTTAAATTTATAATAAAATTTAACTAGGCCTATCATTATTTAAATCCTGATCTATAAATTCCCCAACAGTCTGAGCTTTCCAATAGATAAGCTCTTAACCCCTTTTTCAATGAGATAAAATTTTGAATGGATTTAATGTTTTCAGGAAGTTTGTTGTACGATAATGTTGCTCATGGTTTTCCCTTGCCTGTTACATACATCGTAATCACCGTCTATTATCATAATAGTTTATTAAAGTTGTTTAAGAAATATTTTAGACAGAATTTTGTACTCTCTTCTTTTACAACAGCAAGTTGAAAACCTATCTAATACATGTCTTATCGTTGTATTAGAAGTTTAATGAGTATTTTGTATACAAATAGTTTTAACAGAAGTTTGTTAGCTTTATTTTACAACAAGAAAATAGTGCCTGAGATAATCTAGTCCACATAAACATCGCTGTTGCTAGTGAAAGCCTCGCCTATCACTGCTTTGTGGCGGGTTCCAGACAGTTCAATCAATACAGCTTTCTTGCCTTGAACTCGGAATAGAACACTTGCACTCTCAACTCAGCATTGAGTACGTGAGGCTGGATATAGATAGGATTGTACTTCCGGCTATACATAGAGCTGTACTTCCGGTAAAACTTTTAAACTGACAGACAAGATCTAGACGGGCCTCCTTATATCCGTGTTAATAAACTCCAGAAGCAATAATCACAGATGGGCGGGCTGGAATTGACAGTGGTAGACGGAGGTCGACGGACGGACGGACGTGACGTGACGTGACGGTGTAGTATAGCCGCGCCTTTAAGTTAAGAGCGCATTTAGGATTATTTTAAGTGACGTAGCGCGGTAACTGTTATAAATATTTGAATCTTGTAGGAAAGAATGGCGTTTTTAGGGGTGTGTCCCTTAAAGCCTACTACGGCACTTTCGCGGGTAGATTTTTCTGTATTGAGTCTATAGAATACAATTTCAAAAGTTATATCCCTATCAGTGTTGTAGTGGGCTGGCAATGGTAGAACAAAATTCTCATACACCCACAAAAACTCGTGTCATACTTTTTATTTGATACCACACAGCCTATCACTGATAGATACTGATATGCTGTGTGGTATCAACAATTTAACCATGCTATTTAAGCTAAAGAAAAGCAGTAGGCAGGGCTTTCAATGAATTCGTTTTGTCATTGAGGTGGTTTAGAGTTAAATACCAGAAAAATGTTTCAAACTAATCTAACTAATATCCCAAGTCCATTATCTTTGGTTGAGATGAATTTCTTCGTTGAGGCTGATACTTTTCATGTTAGGTGTTTGTTCTCTTACAGAATAATTATATTATTTTTCACTTACGTTACGATTCGTCACACCAGTCATTTTGTGTTGGATGTTCTCACCTGAAATAATAAATAATACATTAAGCTATGGTTTCCTAGGAAAGCCATATGACGGCCGAAATGTAGCGGTCACCGCTAATTTGACTAAACCCAAATATTTCAATGCAAAGCACAAAATACAAAAGTCAACAAACACAGGTTTCTTAATAATACGCAACATTATTTGTAAACTGTGATTATTATTGTGAAAGGAATTGTTAAGAGTGGTAATGTAAAAAAGATGCTTATATTAATATCCAATAAATGACTTGTATTATTTAGTTTAATATACTTAATTTCAGCTAACTCGTCCAATGCTTCATAAAAGAGACGACATCAATGTATTGGTAAGATTTTGAATACAAAAGCTCAAGTTCCTTTGCCTGGAAGATATTTCAGTTCTAAGCAGTCTTGAGGGAGATGGCACAAGTTTGAAACTTGTCATTTTCATTATCTGAACTTGAAGACTTAGCAGTTCTACCTCTCCAGACTTCCTCGTCTTGGAAATTTCTAAGACTGGTTGTTGTAAAGTTCTCTTACAAACCCAACTGTTACGATAAAAAGAAAGTTTGCAGCCATAATATTTGGTGTTAAAAACGTACTTTATTGCATTACTATTTGGTAATTTGGTCAATCTTTACTTAATCTTACAATAATGTCGGACCATATAGAACTTTAAAGCTGTTTTAAAATATTATTATCACCTACCAAGTTAACTACTCGTACGTTGAATACCTCCTCTGTACATAAATAACCCTAGAAAGAAAAAAATGTATTCATTTTCTAAACCTTACTTGGAAAATGAAACCTTTTTCTTAGAAAACCTTCTGTTTTGTTGTTACATTTCCCCCACATAACGCAAAGTGGTACACTACAATTTTCCCGTAGTGGCAATTGAAGTGAGATCCCACTTGAAACTGCAATACCCTTATTGTCTTATCTGTGCAATTTCATCACATCCAGTAATCAGCTGTTAGAACTGTAATATCGTCTGCTACAGGAAATCCATGCTCGAGTATCTTACCTCTTTCCTCTTTATCAGTTTTCTAACTTGTCCTATGTGTTGTGGTGTTACTACCTTTCATTTAAGGTGTTTTTATTCTCTGGGTATGCTCGTTCTTTGGGTAAATACAAACACATTTCACCGTATAATCAACACGAGCTCAACATGTTTTGTTGTAATTTTTAGGTCGAATGAAAGTCTTTTCTTATCCATGAGTCTTTTTATTCGATGTCATCTACATTAAGTTAGATTTATTGCTCATTAATGTAACCCTAACTTTGAAACAAGTTATATTGTGACTATGTGTAAGTAAGTTTGTTGTCCTTTTTTATCTAAAAAATTCTTTACTACAACATTTATTCTGAGTTGTATTGCTTTTCCATAAATTGCAAATGGTAAATTTGATTAATTTTATACCATTGATGACATAGATAAATGGAAAGGAGTTAAAATACATCGGTTAAAGTCAATGTATTTGACATTGAACGGAAATGTGTAACTAAATTTCCCAGTAGTAAAAATCCCACTTTACGAGGACGCATACTCAAGCTATAAAATGCAAGTTAAACCGTGACCAGTGTTGGTTAACCTAAACAGTGTTACCACTGTTACTATGTTCACGGTTCATACAACTCGGCTGTAGCATGTACTCGTATTTTACATATCGGTTTTCAGTTCTAGTAACATAAGAACCATTCTGTTCTTCCTCTTCCCATGAACAAAAGTCGGATCTCATGCAAAGTGGACTGGTTAATGTTATGTCACAGAATGTGGTAATCTGTGGTTATATCTTTTTAGCTTGTATGATACGTTGTTTTAATTTCTTTACTAATAACTAGCTGCGCCAGCTGGGGCTTCGCCCCAGAACCCCTGTCAGAATCGCGAGCGAAGCAACCCAAACACCTCGGCCAACGGCCTCAGTGCCCGCTTTGTAAAACATAATACAGATATTTTTCAAAAATAATGATTGATAAATTTTGATTTGTTTAAAAGTATTCTTAACAATATTTAATTGTTAAATGATTTTTAATGTTTACCCCACTTTTAACCCCCTTCCTCCCCAAACAATTTGGTAGACAACCAATATATTTTTCAAATCAGCATAATATTCCCTTTTTTATACCCCACATCGATTTTATGATTTAAAAAAAATGCTTGCCCCCCTTACCCCCACCAATCCATATATTGTGCCTCCCGAACCCCAAATTCAGTAGGGGTCTTTGGGTTAATGGTTATACAACTATGTGTCGAGTTTCAAACAAACCCGTAAACTAATAAATATTTACTAAAAAATAAATATAACATGGGGACTTGGGGACCTCAAAACCCCATTAAAATAAAAAATCGTTCCATCCATAAGGACCATTTCTATTCAAAAATTTGAATTTTCCAACCCAACCCTAACAAATACTAATACAGGGTGTCCCGCTTCCACTATGAAAGATTTTACCAGGTTATTCGGGAGGACCATTTTTTCTATTCTTTTCAAAACTGTTCATAAAATTGAAAATTACACATGTTTAACCTGATAAATTCCGTTTCCGTTTCAGCGGCACTTTGATTTTCAATATTAAATATTGCAAAAACTGAAAATAAAATGAAAACGACAAAAGATTTAAGAAATTAAAATCCAAATCTAACGGTGTATTAAGTTTAAAATCTGGATAACTGAGGAAATGCAATTGTTATGGTTAAGTAAAACTTACTTAATGCTAAAGGCGATTAGAAATTACTAAAACATGATTTAATAATTAAACACTATTAATAATAACATTGTAAAAGTAATTAAAAAAATGTAATTATAAAGTTGGTTTTTATTTATTGGCCTTTGTAAGTGTTACGTGTATGAAAACTCAGTAAACAGCCAATGTTAAAAATCAGCTGTTTTGAAATTGTTCCAAAACTCTTCAAAATCAACCGTCTAGCTGGTCTTATAGTATATCCATTTGAGTAGTACCTTATAGAAATACGCAGTAGCATAATATACTTCTATATGCTTAGAAGCATATCCGGAAAGAAGAAGTTTGCCCAACAAAAAACATTACCATAAATATCTACTCAAAAGGTGTTGCGTTTTAAATTCCGTCTTTGTTATCATTGCGTGAACCCCAATAAATTTCCTGGCTGAATACACAGCCACAACTCTACCTATAATCTCTTCTAGTGCAAGTCCCAAACAGGTCACGACCTCTTCTACATTCTTTTATTGTATTGTCTTTCTTCTTCGCAAAGTTATGTTATTTATAATGTTTATTTCTTCCTAGTTTTAAGTTTGTTGTACTATACTCTGTTAAAATTGTATTATTTAACAATTGTAAAAAAGAAACACTTATCGTTATTTATTCATTCATTCATATAATTATGATTGTTATAAGAAAATCGATCAATTTTACTTGGTTCCTTTTAAACATTACTTTTAGAAATTTCTTACTGCCTTGGAAACTTTGATAATTGTTCGTGTCCAAAATTAATAATGTTCATAGTAACAGAAGTTTTCCAAACAAATCATACATTTTCCAGTTTTGGAAAGTGTTAATTTATTATTCAACCCCTAATGATGTTTACTATAAACACGGTTAATTAAGTCAAAATAGAAGAAACTCTTTTAATTTTTGAATATTGTACTCAAGACTTTACACAATCATCTTTCGTTGCCTTTTCATTCACACAATTTATGTTTACATAGTATTAAGTAAGACCTGTTTTACATTACTACCCGGATGAACTGCTCGTTAATCAAGATGACGTAGCAGCGTGATCACGTGATGAGGCCTATGAAACGTGATGGGGTGGAAAATAACGCCGGTGACGGTGACGGTGACGGTGTGAATGGTAAATGGCAGTGTAACAGCTGATACTGGGTTAACTAGAACCTCCCTTCCCCACCCACAACCCTCCCACCCCATCACGATACTAGCTCTCACATACCCAGATCCATGTTACACCTGTGTTCAGTGTTGCAGGGCTGCTTTTATAATTAATTGAGTGTCGTCCGCTGTAGTAAATAACGTACCCGGCAAAGTATTTGGTAATCTAATTAATACTAATAATAATATAAGTTTATTTGTAGTTTGGTACATACATTGATAATGTCGATTACACAGCCAACTAATTGCCACAGCCAGATATAAACATAATACATAACAAAATGCAAATAAATCAATATAATTCAATTAGTAGAATATCTTTGATAAGAAATCAGGTACGCTTCATATGTACACCCTACACCCCATCCTTATGTACATACATGATATAAATAAATACATAAATAAATGTACATGATAATAATTGTTTTACATATGAAGCGTACCTGATTTCTATCTGATTCTAATATAGTCCCAAGGTCGTGACCTGTTTGGTACTTGCACAGAAGAGATGGGTAAAGAGCCTGTGTAGACAGCCAGATAATTTATTGGTGTCCACGCAATGATAAAAAAGACGGAATTTAAAAACGCGACCCCTTTTGAGTAGATATTTGTGGTAATGTTTTGTTGCTTGGGCAAAAACTTCTTCTTTTCGGGATATGCTACTAAGCATATAGAAGTATATTATGCTATTGCGTATTTCTATAAGGTAAATATTTCTTTTGAACTGTGAAAAGTGAGTGTTGGAGTAGAAAACTGCTAAGGAATGTTAAGGAAGGTCGTAATCATACGTGATTGTGGTGTTAGACTATCATAATTAGTAGTTTCATTTTTGAAAATGAACCATTTATCCGTCCTTAAAACTAAACAATTTAGGAAGTTTAATCTTTATAGCGTTGAATGTGAGCATCGGTGGCTCAAGACCAACGTTGTACCTAGATGTGTGCGTATAGAGAGTTTTAAATTCGCCCCTTAACCTACCCTTAACTTTTGAAAATGGAAATATTTTTTGAACCTTTTGGGGAATGTTTTTGTAATATTCTGAAGTTTGTTTTGACGTACTTTTCATCACCCACCCCACCCAAAATCCGGGGAAGGGCCCCAAACTTTTAAATGCAACTCCTCCCACCTCAAAAGAAAGGAAATTTCAACACAAATTCAACGACGCAAAGAAAATGTTTTTATCTCGACTAATTTTTGTTATACCAATTTAAAAATGAGAAAAATCAGGTTTTAAATGCCACAAAATCAGGTTTTAAATGCCATAGGCTATTTCACATACAATTTATATTGCATGACAAGATTGTCTTCAAGATACTCTGGGGAAACATCACAACCCTATAACATAATCCCATAGATTATTATGAAAAAAATGTTTCATTCAAAATAAATTGTATGTGAAATGTGGATTTTACCTTATTTTGGTCATCCTTAAATTGGTATGACAAAAAATGAGTCGGGATAAAAACTATTTCTTTGCGTTGTTGAGTTTGTATTAAAACTCTCTTTCTTTTGAGGGGCCTGCCACAAGTGAGGGGGTTGTATTTAAAAAATATGGGGGCTCTCCATTCCGGATTTGGGTGGGAGGTGGGTGACGCAAAGTAATCCGGACGTGCGTCAAAACAACCTTCAGAATCCTATAAAACATTCCCCATAGGGTTTTAAAATATTTCCTTTTTTAAAAGTTAAGATGGGGAGGAAATTCAAACTCACCCTGTATAAACTAAAATATAAGCGTACTTACGTTTAAATATATTAGACACGCGTATGCTAAACTGGCCAAGAATCTCTTAAATAAATTAAGTACTTAAGTTATATTTTTATGTAGACGTAGCCAGAGAACACTCAGCCAAGAGTCGTTAACAGCTAATTCAAATCTTGTTCCTCCTAACGGCAACAATCCTCGCATCTGTTGATATTATACACGTTTATTTCCGTCTTTACGTACACAAGCGGTAAAATCTGTTTACGTTGAGAGGCCGCCTGCTTCATATTGCTTCAATCTGTCATAAAACTTCGCCTTCTGGGCAGAATTCAAATACACTTAGCAAATAGTATTTCATCACTAGGTCCTAAAGTGACACTTTTTAACACGAGGTCAAGTTGACGTCCGAGGCGCAGCCGGGGACGTTAAATGACCGAGTGTAAAAAAAAACTTTCGGGTCGAGTGATGAACGGTACTTTTTACCATGATGCAAATAATAATGAGAAATAAATGCTTTAATATTATGAAGAAACTAGGTAAACATTGTTTTGAAGTTAAGCTATTATAATGTTTGAATTATAATGTTTTGAAGAAACAGTTACGACACTGATTTACTATAAGTCAGTGTTAAAATTCGGAACAATCAAAACCAACTCGTTGAACCAGCATAACTAAAATTATCTTCAAAACATGAGAAAACATCATCAAAACAAAATTTTATTTACCTAGGTGTAAAAGTCACACTTGTAGTGGATGTTGTCGCTGATGCGATTTTCTCACGGTAGCTCAGTTGCTTCTTGTCGACGGTAGATGTAGGCTACTGTTCCATGATGAATTAAAAAAATCTTATTAAGTTATTTGTTGGTTGAAGATATAGAAGATGAAGAAACTTTGATATGATAAGTACACCACGACTTAGCATGCATAATATATTTAAAACAAGAACGGAAGAAAGGATACTTCAAAATATTAATAAATAATCATTTGCAAGCTGATGAGAGAATGTTTTCTGAGTTCTTCAGACTTTCTAAACTCCAGTTTAAGTTTGTGTCTAGTTTGATCAATGAGAACCTGAAGAAAAAAACTACATCCCATATCCCATTACAGGAGATGGAAAGTTCGCTCTTAAGTTAAGATAGGTTATTGGTTTTTTACTCATTGAGTGTAGCTTAATATATCGTTTAGAACCTGCAATATAGAAGGAGGGGCTGGTAAGATAAATAAAATTCATAAATGACATAGCTGTAATTGACAATTATTATGTAACTTTGGTAGACATCGCAGAAAACACTACGCACTTTCAAGAAACCGTATGTGTACACAAAATCGTGCAACGACTGCGACAAGGACTGCTCCAAGAGCAGACCCCTACGATAGACGTTAACGACTCTAGCGGCGGCCGTGTGAGTGACAATGGCACCATAAGAAACAATACAAAGCAGGCGCTCTACGATAAACGTCCAACGACTGACGTTGAACGATAGACGTTGCAGCCGCACCAGTGACAATGCACCTTTAGCATGCAACATAATATATGCCTAAAGCAGCTGTTTTTAAAGCAAGATGACAAAAACGCGTTTTTCACTTGAGACACCGACCATTCTTATAGGGTATTTTCTTATGTGAATATGAGAAAAAGGGTGAGCTGGATAAGTGTGTTGGTGAATGATGATAAGGTTCACAGTTTTGTAACAGACTAGAACCGACAATTTTCCTGGTTGGGTCATTAATTATTATACCACCGGTTTAACGTAACTTACAAACCACAAGAGTGGTCATCGATGGTCTTTTACTATGGCTTTTACATTGATAATTTTAAAGTATTTTAAACTTATCGCAGTTTAACAAAATGACCTTGTCATGTTGACACATACAAGGTGTGAAATTTTAAGAAGCACTTTTTGTAAATTCCTTACAACATTGGGTTTTTACACAGTTTTAGGTAGTTTTTTTTTTTTGTTGGATTGGGCTACGTTTTCTACAGTTTTAGGTATTTGACTTATTGATAATGATCTAAAACCCAAAACAAGTTAGAATTGTTTAGATAAAACCTGCCTGGTTACATCAAAGTTGTATTGTTTCTAATAGTTTTTCTGATTGATTTTGATCAATTTTACCATTGTTTTGCCGTTAACGTTACAGTTATCATATTCATCATTATCAGTTTACAGTAATCATATTCATTCGCAACACGAATACAACAGTAAATCACCAAAGTATCACAATACTGCCGATCAAGAAAGAGCTGGAGTTGCAGTAAGCAGAGATAGAGAAGACGGCGTGTTTATATCAACAAATTGACGTATTTCTCAACACAACTTTTGCTTCAGCTCAAGCTCGCGCTCAGCGTTGATCAAATTTCAATCCCTCGTTCTCAACTTTAAAGCCAAGTAATTTTCTCTTGGTATAAATAATTTGCCGAGATATTTTCAAGTTTCTAAGCTGCTAGAATGGGTTAAACGTCTAAATGAAGGTATACAAATAATCTGTACAGTATAAAATGTTATTAAAAAGCCAATAAAGAAATAAGTTTGTCTTGTTTAACGAGGCGAAGTTAGACTACAAAGTCCTCTCTACCACTCAACCTCGACATTTACCTAGCGTCACCGTATTAGTCACATTACAAATG
The DNA here is from genome assembly GCA_018831715.1 of Matsumurasca onukii. Taxonomy (NCBI): domain Eukaryota; kingdom Metazoa; phylum Arthropoda; class Insecta; order Hemiptera; family Cicadellidae; genus Matsumurasca; species Matsumurasca onukii. The sequence continues at coordinate 28,326,945 of CM032065.1, forward strand.
TAAGTGGTGACTGCGGGGATCGAACCCGCGCCACCAGAGTAATGAGCTCCGGAGTCGCGTGCGATACCAATCCGCCACGGATCCGCTCGCCAATAAAGAAATAGTTCTAAGTAAAAGTGGGTTGAAGTGAAACTTCCTCTGCAATAACAGTATTTCTTTATCTATTAGCCTTCTTGAAACTTTAAATTCATAAATATAAATTTTGAACTTTTGGTAGAAGGGTTAAACTAGCACGAACTAAAATAAAATATATCCTGCATAAAGCAAAACTATTTAAAAATCTGGCAAACTACAATTTTAGTTAAGAATTTTCAAGGATAAAAGAAACCGGCGTGGAAGATGGTTACAAATTAGCCAGAAAGTGGGTTTAGATAAGTGAGTAGTAAACTAGAAACTGGGAGCAAGTTTGTATCAAACCAAGTTACATTCAACAACAATGGAATTAATGTGGTCTGGGCGGCAGCCAGGGCTGGTATCTATTTCAATGCCTAACTGCTACTAAACATTCATGCGTGTTTAGCTCAAGGAAGATCTAATAGTATGTAGGTATTATTGTATTTCATTTTGATTTCCATGAAAGAAAGTTCAAATTTTGACTGAAATCATAAGGTTGCGGGAGGTAAAACATGACAGAGTGATCTGACCTACAAATGTAGTTTAAGAGCGTTACGGAATTACAGTATATGTTTTTAAACGACCAGTCTGTTCTCGGGCCTTTTAAGTCTTACAATAAACAGGGTTTCCAGTTTTCAAAACGGCGTTGTTGTAAATTTCAGGTATGAAGGTTTTAAATAAAAGGTCAGTAAATTCAAAACTGTACTGTACGCTTAGAATCCATTTCTTATTTGTTTATTTTAAAATTTGCATCTGGGTACCACAAAAGACAAGAGCAACTCTAATCTCTGGTATAGAGTCTATGGTACCCCCGACATTCTCAGGATCCATTCGATCGCATACATTTTGTAAATGTTTTAATTTTGTAGCAAAGAAACAACCGAGAGAGCAGCAGCAATGTTGTAGCAGAGCCTTCACCGAGTGTGCACGTGTTTCTTTGAGTTGTTTTTGTTGCTAAGTTCTTAGTAAATGTCTTAAGCATGTGGTTTTGTTTTCTAAGCTAGTGTTTTAAGCTTTAGTATTTTGACTTTAACAGCTACATGTTTTTTGGTTGAGTTTGACTTTCAGCTTACGCTGATTACTTTAAGCTAGCTCATTTTCTAATGTTCTGTGTTATGTTTTAGGTTACTTTTCACCTGAAGACGGGATCAGATTGCAGATCCCGAAACGTCGTGATCATCTCGCTCGCTAACAATGGAAAATGCCCGCAATAATAGTTTAAACTCTACAAGGTTATCAAAACTTAAGCAATACAAAATTCTTTATCAAATTATTAAAACTCGTGTTGCTGTTATATTGTAGCTTGACGTATTCTGGTTTGGTTCATTTAGTGAGCTACCATATCTGTGTAGGTAGGTCAAGCACGGATATGACTAGGTCATCAATCACAGAGGACTGCGATGTCAGAGACACCTGGTGGTGATTAATGTTAACCGCGCAGTCAGAACTCCTGATCTCACTTTCCACGCCACACTGAACACAGCTGACGTCACTGGAGTTCTTTAGTCAGGGCTACTGTGATTTTTGCCTCCTTCCCCTTGTGAGTATTTAATTTTGAAACTTCTTGGTTAGCGAATTTTCTATGAAAATAGAGCTATTCATTTTCTCGTCAAATAGAACGAAATATCGTGCGGTTTGCAGTTTTTTGCTTCCCAACACCTCCTGAGTCAAATGGCAAAACTTTATATGTATGTATATGTATATGTGTGAACACTCTACAGGTCGCATTTTTGATCCGATTTTCACGAAATTTGCTACACATGTCCATTTGTAAATCTCTAGGTTAAGTTTGTTAACCATCTAGATCGGACATTCCGTTTCAAAACAGTGGCCATTCAAAGTTTTCATTTACCTATCAAATTGTAACAATACCACAATCGAATTCAAAGTTCACCCTGTATATTAGATTTTTACATTCTTAACCGATCAAAACCTCTCCCGTTGCTCCAGAACCTACCGTTTTAAAGTAATTTCTGTTTAATTATTTGATTAGAATTTCTGCACTTTGACATTCAGAGCACTGGGCATAAATTAAGCTGTTATATAATTTACTAGCCTACGTTTCCTTGGATACAGAAAGTAAAAGGTGAAGTTTGCCAATGTTAGGACTACAAAATCTTCTTTACCACTCAAACCTCGACCTTTACCTGGCGTTACCGTAGAGTCAGAATACAAATGTAAGTGGTGACTGCGGGGATAGGAATTTTGTCTAATTTAAATTAGAAAAATGAAAACTTGTTCTGTTTTATTGAAAACACGCTAAGATTCACCGTAGCGCTGAGGTCTACGTGCCAGCTATGTTTATTTACTATTTTACTATATTCTATTATATTCTTAAGTTTATTAAATAGTGAAAATATGCATTATGGTTGAACAAATTAGTTGCTCTATTTACTTATTCGCTCGGTGGTCTTGCAACAAAGACTTCAAATCAGTCCAGCCACACTAAGACACAGATTGCTATAGAACAAGTTAGGTCTATTTCCTGTTATGTAGATATGTATGTAATAAAGTAGGTGACTTTGTCGTTTGACGTCTTTCTCCTTCTCTGTGAATAAGTAGTTTCAAAACTTTACAACGATAAAATAGAATGATTCCATTTTAAGATCGTAGTTGGTAAACAATAGTTAGGTTTGGCATGAAAGCTATAGCGCTAATCACCTTGTTAGGTGAAAAGGAGACTGTAGACTTTCATGTAGGGTTTTCAGTATTTTTGTGATCTTTAACTTTATTATGTAGGCATAAGAAGTGAAATATATAAAGAAAGAATTTGGAGGTGGACACGCTAAATAATGGCTAGCGAGTAAACTCGGTGTTTCTTTAACCCATGTAAGACTTTCTTTGTGTTATTGGCTTATGTTTTCAATTGGTTTGGCTCTGCGATCATATCCTTTAAATAGCTTTAAGTTATTCCCGAACACTTTGTAATTTTTTCTTCAATATTCCTTGTGATTTTTATACCCCTCTAGCAATATAATATTGTAAGTTTTGGAGTAGCTCCCATAATAATAAAGACAAAACCTTACGTGTCGTAACCAGTTTTCAGCTAGCTAATATTTTAGCAAAATAGTCCAAACAACTTAAGAAGCTTTTTGTTAGAAAGCAGGTTGTTTGAAAGGGAACTGAAATAACGGTTGTTTTATTTGAATGCTATTCCTCACCGTTGGACACTTGCCAAGCTTTGTAGACATTGTTTGGGCTCGCCACTTTCTCACTTATGAGCTTCACTGCTTGGCGATATGAATGATTTATTTCACTATCATAGATTAAACATTTCTATTTCTATTTTTAACCGTTGAATATAATTTTGTGTATTGAGAAGTGAAAAGTTGTAAATAGTATTTGTATGTTCTATTTATAATTTTGATGGATGTATTGTAAACTTACTACTTAGCTACGTAGTGGTAGGTAATGTTAAACGTAATTAGTGATAGAAATGTTAATAATGATTTAAAAGACAAAAGTTCAATAGTCATAAACCCAAAATTGCAAGGGTTAGCTTTGAATCTCGTTTTCTATTCGTTGTTTCTCTTCAAATTTCTAAATTTGTCCAAACGTCATAGCTGATTAGATATTACCGTAAGCCATTATTTCCGAATTCTATTAAATTTACTCGTTTAATGGTACTAAACTTGTAAAGATTTTGCCTGAGATACTTGTGTGTGTCTACCACCAAACAGAAGGAAGCTGTAGTAAGTATGAAACAGAGTATAGTGAATCACTACTGAAGGAAGAGCTAGGTCTAGACAGAGGATACGACTGTTGAGACATCCTCTTCTCCTCGGTAACTGAGCACTTCCTTTGCTGTACCACCAGTCTACTCTACTTGTGTGTCTATCAACAAACAGAAGGAAGCTGTAGTAAGTATGAAACAGAGTATAGTGAATCACTACTGAAGGAAGAGCTAGGTCTAGACAGAGGATACGACTGTTGAGACATCCTCTTCTCCTCGGTAACTGAGCACTTCCTTTACTGTACCACCAGTCTACTCTACTTGTGTGTCTATCAACAAACAGAAGGAAGCTGTAGTAAGTATGAAACAGAGTATAGTGAATCACTACTGAAGGAAGAGCTAGGTCTAGACAGAGGATACGACTGTTGAGACATAACTGAGCACTTTCTTTGCTGTACCACCAGTCTACTCTACTTCTCTGTGTCTATCAACAAACAGAAGGAAGCTGTAGGAGTATAGTGAATCACTACCGAAGGAAGAGCTAGGTCTAGACAGAGATACGACTAGACGGCAACTGAGCACTTCCTTTACTGAGTCTACTCTATTCTCTGTGTTTATCAACAAACAGAAGGAAGCTGTAGTAAGTATGAAACAGAGTATAGTGAATCACTACTGAAGGAAGAGCTAGGTCTAGACAGAGGATACGACTGTTGAAACTTGTTGAGCACTGAACCATCAGTCTACTCTACTCTGTCTACTCTACTTCTCTGTGTTTATCAACAAACAGAAGGAAGCTGTAGTAAGTATAAAACAGAGTATAGTGAATCACTTACTGAAGGAAGAGCTAGGTCTAGACAGAGAGATACGACTATTGAGACATCCTCTTCTCCTCGGCAACTGAGCACTTCCTTTACTGAACCATCAGACTCTACTTCTCTGTATTTATCAACAAACAGTGTAGTAAAATATGAAACAGAGTATAGTGAATCACTACTGAAGGAAGAGCTAGGTCTAGACAGAGGATACGACTGTTGAGATCCTCTTCTCCTCGGCAACTCCTCTCTTTCCTCGAACTGAGCATATACCACCAGTCTACTCTTACTCTGCGTTTATCAACAAACAGAAGGAAGCTGTAGTAAGTATAAAACAGAGTATAGTGAATCACTACTGAAGGAAGAGCTAGGTTAGACAGAGGATACGACTGTTGAGACATCCTCTTCTCTTCGGTAACTGAGCACTTCCTTTACTGAACCATCAGTCTACTCTACTTTTGTGTGTTTATCAAAAACAGAAGGAAGCAGTAAGTATGAAACAGAGTATAGTGGTCACTACTGAAGGAAGAGCTAGGTCTAGACAGAGATTACGACTTTGAGACATAACTGTTCTTTACTGAACCATCAGTCTTGTGTGTTTATCAACAAACAGAAGGAAGCTATCAGAGTATAGTGAATCACTACTGAAGGAAGAGCTAGGTCTAGACAGAGGATACGACTGTTGAGACATCCTCTTATCCTCGGTAACTGAGCACTTCCTTTACTGTACCACTAGTCTACTCTACTTGTGTGTCTATCAACAAACAGAAGGAAGCTGTAGTAAGTATGAAACAGAGTATAGTGAATCTACTGAAGGAAGAGCTAGGTCTAGACAGAGGATACGACTGTTGAGACATCCTCTTATCCTCGGTAACTGAGCACATCCTTTACTGTACCACTAGTCTACTCTACTTGTGTGTCTATCAACAAACAGAAGGAAGCTGTATAAGTATGAAACCTACTGAAGGAAGAGCTGAATCTAGACAGAGATTACGACTGTTGAGACATCCTCTTCTCCTCGGTAACTGAGCACTTCCTTTACTGAACCACCAGTCTACTCTTCTCTGCAACAAACAGAAGGAAGCTGTAGTAAGTATAAAACAGAGTATAGTGAATCACTACTGAAGGAAGAGCTAGGTCTAGACAGAGGATACGACTGTTGAGACATCCTCTTATCCTCGGTAACTGAGCACTTCCTTTACTGTACCACTAGTCTACTTCTACTTGTGTGTCTAAACAAACAGAAGGAAGCTGTAGTAGTATGAAACAAAGTATAGTGAATCACTACCGAAGGAAGAGCTATAGACAGAGGATACGACTGTTGAGACGGTAACTGAGCATATCCTTTACTGTAACTAGTCTACTCTACTTGTGTGTCTATCAACAAACAGAAGGAAGCTGTAGTAAGTATGAAACAGATAGTGAATCACTACTAGGAAGAAGAGCTAGAGGGAATCTAGACAGAGGATGTTGAGACATCCTCTTCTCCTCGGTAACTGAGCACTTCCTTTGCTGTACCACCAGTCTACTCTACTTGTGTGTCTATCAACAAACAGAAGGAAGCTGTAGTAAGTATGAAACAGAGTATAGTGAATCACTACTGATGGAAGAGCTAGGTCTAGACAGAGGATACGACTGTTGAGACATCCTCTTCTCCTCGGTAACTGAGCACATCCTTTGCTGTACCACCAGTCTACTCTACTTGTGTGTCTATCAACAAACAGAAGGAAGCTGTAGTAAGTATGAAACATAGTATAGTGAATCACTATTGAAGGAAGAGCTAGGTCTAGACAGAGGATACGACTGTTGAGACATCCTCTTCTCCTCGGTAACTGAGCACTTTCTTTACTGAACCATCAGTCTACTCTACTTCTCTGTGTTTATCAACAAACAGAAGGAAGCTGTAGTAAGTAACTAAGTATGAAACAGAGTATAGTGAATCACTACCGAAGGAAGAGCTAGGTCTAGACAGAGGATACGACTGTTGACATCCTCTTCTCGGTAACTGAGCACTTTCTTTGCTGTACCACCAGTCTACTCTACTTCTCTGTGTATCTATCAACAAACAGAAGGAAGCTGTAGTAAGTAACTAGAGTATGAAACAGAGTAAACAGAGTAGTGAATCACTACCGAAGGAAGAGCTAGGTCTAGACAGAGGATACGACTGTTGAGACATCCTCTTCTCGGTAACTGAGCACTTCCTTTGCTGTACCACCAGTCTACTCTAATGGTGTGTATCTATCAACAAACCAGTTCTAAGTGTTCGATATTACCTCCCAGAATAGGTATGAGGCTATATGATGTACTCTATTCGAGTATCATCTACACTTAAAACGTACGTAGTAATTTATATGATTAGTGGTAGGTAAATGCTACATACGATCACTACAACGTAGTGAGCTGTTATTTATTTAATCTACTACATCTGTTAATTTTATCTACTACATGATTGGAAGCTGTTAGTATTACAATCTTTTAGACTCTAACGTTTTTATTACTTTCAAATGCGTAAAACCTACAAACTATAAATTTGTCACTCTAAAACTAATATAAATGATTTCTGACTATCTCGATTTTAATCCTATCATATTCGTTACTCTTTTTGTAAAATTAATATTTTGTTCAGATTTATCTTCGTAGATGCCTCATAGATGATAATACCGACAGCTATTAACAGAAACAGAACAGAATTCCTTAGGTCTTCCTGCCGGTTTAAAAGAATAATAAAGATTCTCTATAATATGTGAAGTAGACTTTAATGTTCTAAAGTACCTAACTGCAAGTTTAGAACTTTTTCTTAATTCGTATCTTGTGTGAGAGTCTACAAATTCACAACTACCTAGCAAACTATGCAACTGAGAGTGTTTCTTTGTAACATCCGCATCACATGTAGAACATATCACGTCTTGAACATACTGAGCTTCAGGTATGTAATTATTGAGAGATAAACCATTCCACTTTATAGCCAGTTGAGGTACGATGAAGCGTTTGACCTTGTATAGCTCATGTGCTGGATAAAGCCCGTCTAAACGCTTAGTTGGGCACTTGGCATCCGCTAGTTGGAAGTTATAGATCGATCACACGTAGGTATTTCGCTATTTTATGTTATTAGCGAATTTTCCTTGAAAATATAGCTATTATATACATCATATATGTATGACCACTCGACTTCAGGTCACATGTTTTGGTCTGTTCTTCATGAAATTTGGTACAAAATTACAAATGTTCCTTTTGTGAGCAATTATTATCTAGGTTCAGTTCGTTAACCAACTAGAACGGATCATCCTTTTCAAAATGGTGCCCATTCAAAGTTTTGTTTTTACCTATTAAATTGTAGCTTTACCAGAAAAGAATGTATAGTTCCCTTCTGTATCAGGTGTTTACTGTATCAATCGATCTAAATAACTCCCGTTGCTCTAGAAATTACCGTTTTGAAGCTATTTCAGTTTAATTATTTAGTCAGAATTTCTTCACTTTGACATTCAGAGCTCTGGGCAGAAATTAGCTTTAACTTATGTCTAAACTAAGTAGTTAAGCTTACTAGCCTAGATTGCCTTGGATACAAAAAGTAAACAACTTTCTTATTATGAATGTTTGTCTAATTCAAAATAGAATGTTGAAATTTGTTTTCTGTTTTATTCAAAATTAGCTAAGATTCGCCGTTGTGCTTGTGGCTGCTTGTCGGCTATGTTATGAATAGGAGTTGTTCTTTACTAAAGGTTACACAAAGAATTACCAAATAATATTGGTTGTCTAGTCCTTAGTCGAATTCAATCCAGGATATATTTTAACCTTTTAAAGCCTATATATCTCGTCACAAATTAGCTCATAAGTTCGCTCATACTCGTACGAGTACATTCGCTGAGGAGGCGCAGTGGTTCAGCCTTTCATCGGAACTCGGTACCGTACTCGTAAAAATTGTGCTGTTAATTTGAACTTTCAAACGCTCATAGATGGAACTTCGGTACATTATGGAGGTATGTATGTACGCATGAATTTAAAATTGTTAACAAATAAGAACAATTTTCTGGACCGAATTTGACAAGGAAATCCGTCTTTCACCTATTATACATTTTCTGCAAAATGAAACATTCTTATTAAACAACAGATAAAAGTAAACATTTCTGTATGTGATCTTGGGTTAGAAGAATCTAATCTTAATCATCATTCGAAGGAATATTTTCTAAGACACTTTGGTAGATTACTCTTCAATTTTGTAAAAGAAAGATCTACGAGTCTTTTTATCTTAAAACTACTCGTATTATACAAATTGAACAACGTTAAACTAAATATTATCTAGTACTGCACGATAAACGATTAGCTAAATTAACCATCCGGTTAAAAATTGCCTTTATCTGCCAAATAATAATCTCGTTAATTAGCTCTTGACAGTTCAACGTAATTAACCAAAGCGGTTGATGCCGTCAGACTCCGTGATTTGCATATTATTACTAAAACTTATCAGATAAGTTCCAATATAAGGTATAACCAGTTTAATTTCGTTTTATAACTGAAATATCAAGTGCTCGGTCGGTAAATAAACAAAAATCCAGTTGGATTGAAGAACACTTTCGGCTTGTTTAGCAAGTCTAATGGCGGTCTTCCGTCCTTTACATTCATTTACATACGCGACCTATTTTATTCCAAGCTAAAGGTTACCAGCCACGTGGACTATTGTAATCCAAACTTGCATTCAGACTTTTGATTTATATCTCAATATGCTTATTAATTGAGGTGGAAAGTAAGAATTGTGTAGGAGGATTTCAGTCTCATACTACAAGCATTGAGTACATACATGGATAAATGATTTATTCCAGCAATATGTACACACTTTTACAATAAATGAAACACACTCTGGACTTATTACACTAACCGCTTGTCAAGTATTGCGGCCAGCGATAACAAAACAAAAATAAACTATTTAACTTTTGAGTCCAGTCTTATCACTGTACTGACTGCTGAGCCACACTCTGCGACGTCTGCTTAACACTACAAGCTACTTATACTTTGAACTTTTTACAATGTCAGGTATCAAAGGTTACTTACTAATAGCTTTGTTTACATCAATATCTAATTAAAAAAACATACAAAGTTATTCTCCATTAATAACTGAAAACTATTCAACACGCCAAGGAAATTCCGAGCTCACCCTCCGAACCAAGGCACCCAAGCGTTCCTGGGCTGGACGCCAACACAGACGCGGCCTTTATATAAACAAAGGCAGCCGGCTTTTGCCAGCCCGTACTGATCATGAATACCCTAGGACCAGAGAGGCGAGCTCAATGGAAACGCGAATAGCAAATCCTAAACCTACACAATTATTTTCAAAACCTGTTTTAGAAACGAAACATCGTTGTAACAAAGTAACCACCTTTTTATTTGTTTTAAAAATGTGTTAAAATTATTTAAAGCTTTAATTTCAAAAGGCAAGTGATTGAATAGTTTCGGACCATTGTAGATAAAAGAATGTTTAATGGAAGATTTGTTTACTTTGGAAACTTTAAAAAAACATTGAGGGGTTCAAAACGGAATGTATCTAGTAGTACTATCAATTACAAAGCTATTTCAATCGCTCATTCCCATGCTACAACCCGTAATATCAAACAAACACCGTAAATTCTCAAGATTACCTTTTAAATGTCAATTTGGTTTTATGACCATGAAGAAATTATAGTAAAAGCCCATACAACTTAATTCAATTGTATGATAGAATTAAAACAATTTTATCCCTATATGTCTAGTCTTTATAAACTATACTCTGTATAGTGTTCCATTCTGTGTAGTTTTTTTTATTTCTACCTTTATTTCCCAGTTCAACTCAGAAAGTGGTTTGAATTCCGAAAACAATTCCCCGATGGGTGGTTTAAAAAATATTTTGTTTTCTAGTCTCAACAGTTAGTTGCAATGACCTGTTAGTTATCAAACTACATAAAAGAAAATAGCATTTCATTATTCCAATATGCATATCAAAAACATAAACATTTTGCCCCTTATATGCACGTAAAGCTTGAATACAGAATGTTCTTGAAACCCACGCGAGATTTATGTAGTGGTGGCAAGAAAGGTTTCAATGTTTATCCCTTATTTCGGTCCTGAAAAATTTAGTTACGACATTTTCAACTGAAACTAAAATGATCTCAAAACTGATCATATGTAATTTCCGTAAAAATAGTACTTCTGGTTTCGAAGAGTAATTATTTATCTAACAATGTATACAGGGTGTAGTTTAAATGTGTAGCGCGCTACAGAACCGATTCCTACCTTAACTTTAGAAAAATGAAGTATTTTTAAAACCCCGTTAGAATGTATTATAAAATTTCAAAATTTGTTTTGACGTACTTTGCGTCAACCCCAACCAAAATCTGGGGGGGGCAAATTTTTGAAATACAAACCCCTCTCGTGGCATTTTAATAAAGAAGGGAATTTCGATACAAATACAACAACGCAAAGAAACATCTTTTACTGCGACTTGTTTTTGTTTTACCATTTAAAGATTACAAGAAATCAGGTTTAAAATGACACCCTTCACATACAGTATTTGTTTAATGACAAATTTGTCTTTAAAATACTCTATGGGATTATGTTATAGGGTTGTGATGTTTCTCATAGTCACTTAACAAAAATTGAATGGAAAACGTGAATTTTAAACCTATTTTCTTATAGTATTTAATTGGGTATTACAAAAAAAGAAGTCGAAATAAAAAAGTTGTTCTTTGCGTCGTTGCATTTGTATTAAAATTCCCTTTCTTTGGAGGGGGGTTTTGTATTTGAAAGACTTGGGAGGCCTTTCCCCCCTGGGGTTTGGATGGGTTTGGTTGGGTGGGTGACCCAAAGTACGTCATATAAAAAGAACCATATAAAACATAAAGGGTTTTAAAATCATTTCTTTATTCAAAAGTTAATATGAGGGTTTGAAACTCACCCTGTATAGTTTTCATCACTACGACACTTAAAATGCCAACACACCTTGTGTCCGGAAACTGTCTACCCTCTCTGTCAGAGGTTCTGAAGGTCTAACACGTGATAATGTTGATGAAAGTCCTGTAGAGGTCGGGTCAGACAATGACGTGTGGGCAGACCCGGGTCCGGCTAAACAACGTGTAAATGCTAATATACATCGACTCCATAGCATTTGTGTGCTTTGTTAGCTTTCCAAGCTCCGAGCTTGACATACTGCACGCCAGGTAGCAACACTTTAGATGCCAACACACCTTGTGTCCGGAAACTGTCTACCCTCTCTGTCCGTGTTACACAGAGGTTCTGAAGGTCTAGATTAGATTAGATTGATGGGGAAAATTTGTGGTTCAAGACCACGCGCACGTCAACCCTTTGGTTTATTGTGCAAGCTCCCTGTTCTCCTAACTAGGCAGCCCCACCCCCGTTTGCTTGCAAAGCTCGAGGATCGCGCTACCCAATTCTGATGGGTGTAACTCCTGCCACTCGAGACCCTAGAAGACCCCTTCTCCTGGCCTCCAGGGACTCGCATTCAATGAGAATGTGTTTTGCGGACTCAGGAGTACGCTCACATAGCCTACAACTAGTATCTCCTGTGTAGAGACCCATTTTTGCTAGGTGATTTCTGAAGTGCCCATGACCTGTGATGTAAGATATTACCAGTCTGATGTTCTGGCGACTAAGACTGGTCAGATGTTTGGTAAGTATCCTTGATGGATTCTTGACTAAAAGTTTGGCGGGTTCCTGGCATGGTAGCTGTTTCCATCGCTCAGTGTGTCGCGCATTTGCCCTATCGGCTAGCATAGTTTTGACAAGAGAAGGACTGATTCCTACCGCTGGTTCCGGACCGGCAAAGGATGACAGCGCTCCTTTCTAGCCAGCAGATCGGCTTTTTCATTCCCTTTAAATCCTTGATGCCCGGTATCCATTCAAGCCGTACATTATTACAGCTTGCTAGAGCCCGGAGCGCTTGGGAGCATTCCCGGACAATGCAGGAGTTGATAAGTGGACAGTCCAGTGCCCTGAGGGCAGCCTGACTGTCTGAGAAGATTAAGATATGTTTATCCCTTGTACCAACAGATAACTCTATATAGGTGCAAGTGAGGATTGCGAACTTCTGCTTGAAACACTGTACAAAAGCCTCCCAAGCTACCTGAGAGGTTACACCTGGGCCGGACTCTGTGTGCCCGTAGCCAGCCTTTCCTTCTATCAATGAACCGTCTGTGTACCAGACCCTACAGTTATTAATAGTTAAAAGAGATTTGTCAGTTGACCACTGTAGCCGTGATTCTATGCTGACTGTGTAGGTTTTACAAAGAGATATTGCCCCTCCATATAGTCAGACCTCATAGTGAGGAGCGGTTCCTCGGGAAGGAGTCTAAAGCTCCCGCATGTCCCGAAAGAGTCGGACCCCTTTTAAAAGGCCCGCAATAGAGTTTGTACCCGAATTTCCTAGCCTCCATTTCTATGAAAATGTCTAGGGGGTTATATTGAGCAATACCTCTAGCGCCGCTGTGGGGTGCTAGTGAATGCTCCAGTGATACCTAAGCATGCCAGTCTTTGTAGGCTGCTAAGTTTGGTCTTTACGGTACTCTGCCTGGCTTTCGTCCACCAAACTAGAGGCGTAAGTGATCTGGGGCCTTATTACTGCTTTGTATAGCCAAAGCGCCATGTGTGGCTTAAGTCCCCAAGTTTTCCCTATGAAACGTCTGGTTGCTAAGAGCGACCAGCTTGCTCTGTGTAGTACCGACTGTAAGTGTAGGTTCCACGTAGTTTGCGATCAAGGTCAGGCCTAGGTACTTTGTGCTGTCTGAAAGTGGTAATCGGACGCCGTCGAGCTCTAGTCTGGCCAGAGGGGTCAGGTTCCTAATACGAGTAATTGGAAGTATAACGGTTTTGGAAGGATTAACCTAAGCTGTTCCCTCCTACACCATTCACTAACTTGTCTTAGGCTATTGTTCATTACATCTGCTACGGTGTCGATGAACTTGCCTTGAACCATGAGAACTATATCATCAGCGTACCCTGAATGAAAGTTCCTGTTTGTGATACTTGCGTTAAAGATCATCCACCACCAGATTCCACAAGAGCGGGGAAAGAACCCTCCCTGCGGACAACCTCTTGTGGTAGAGACTTGGTGACATTTAGTAGGGTGGATTGGACCCTTCTTGTTGCGAGCATATTTTTTATCCACTTACTCAAGGTTAGTGGTACCCCCTTTACTGGCTTTCTCTATGATCACCTCGTGTGAGGTGCTGTCAAAGCCCCTTCAATGTCCAGGAAAGCGCAGAGTGCCAGCTCTCTATTATCTAGAGAACCTCTGCCCTGCTGACCAATTCATTGAGTGCCGTAATGCATGACAGATTGGTAGGCATGCTGGTTTCTATGCAGGGGTTCCTAGCAGCACCCTGTCCCTGAGGTATCTCTCTACGAGCCTTTCCACCGTTTTTAAAAGAAATGATGAAAGACTGATAGGTCTGAAAGATTTTGCCTGACTATAATCTGTTTTACCCCTTTTAGGGATAAAGACCACCCTGCTTACCCTCCATGCCAGTGGTATGTGACCAAAGGCCACGCTGGCTCTGCAGAGTTCGCATATCAGCCTGAGTACTGGGTCGGATGCATGCTGTAGCATTGCTGGATAGATTCCATCCCCAGGTGATTTATACGGGCTGAATTTACTTAGAGCCCATTTGAGTCTTGAGTGCGTAACAATTTTGTTGGCCAAGTTCCAGTCCCTTCGAGCGGCCCACGGGCTTTGACCGCTATCCAGGTGACCATAATTGTCCAGCAAGTCGCGCTGAGTACTGTCTGGAAAGTGAGTCTCGAGGAGAAGGTCGAGAGTATCACCAGCAGACTCAGTATATTCTCCATTTGGTTTCTTTAGCGAACCGATGAGAATTGAGGGTTCCGAATGAACTTGCACAACCTTGCTGTCTCCTTGATTCCGTTCACCTCGCTGGTGAACTTGAACCACGAATCTGATTTTGTTCCTGATAGCCTTACTGTACTTTGTAAGGCTAGCATGATAAACTTCCCAGGTACCATAGCTCTTGGCTCGGTTAAAGTTTTTCTGACATCTCTCCTCTGTCGGTCTAGATCCGCAGTCCACCATTTAATAGTGGATCTACCTTTCCTGGTTTGCAGAGGACAGTTGTCATTGAATGAGTCTAACATTGCCTTATTCAGAGATGAGGCTACGTGTTCAAAGTCCAAAACACTCCGAATCCTGCCAGCCATCGATCTAGTCATAGCTGTCAACTGACTAGAGTATTGGTCCCAGTCAGTTGTTTTAGGATTTCTGTAAGATGTTTTGTGGTTACTTGCATTAAGTTTAAACTGAATGTACTTATGATCCGAAAGTGAGGCTTGTTCTAAGACATTCCACCCACTTACGAACTTGCTAGTTTTACTTGAACAAAAGGTTATGTCAATTACTTCGCTTCTAGTTTTCGTTTCAAACGTGGGAGCGTTACCGACATTCATTATCTCTAGGTTATTTGCCATGAGGAACTCCATGAGATACTCGCCCCTAAGGTTAGTATTGGAGCTGCCCCATCCAATTTGGTTATGAGCATTGGCGTCGCAGCCCACTAGGAGATGGCACCCTCTGCTCTGCGTCTTCTCCACAAGTTGTTGTAGCTCTTGTGAAGGAGGAGGTTCGCTGGAGTCGTATGGAAGATATGCAGAGCTGATGACCAGTCTTTTCACATCCCCATGACTCCAGTAAATTTCTACAGTGGTCAAGTCTCTGGAACTTAATTCCATTAGAGGCAGACACTGACATTCTTTTTTTACAACAATACAAGTTCTTGGATTTTTTGCACTATTGTAATAGATTATCTTTCCTCTGGCATCTGCCAATCCCGCTATCCGTCCCCGATGAAGCCAAGGCTCCTGGACGAGGGCGAGGTCGTAGTTGCCAGAGGAAAACGTCCTACAGAAGGTGGCCGAGGCCGCCTTACTGTGGTGGAGGTTTACTTGCAGAATTCTGCTCTCCATCCTTGTCCGTCGCTCTCTTCCTCCACGGAAGGACTCGGTTGGTGGCTTTCAGCTTTGTCAATCTCGCTGTGTAGTGTGGGGTCGGGGGACTGAAGAAGGTCGCTTTCTTCTCCCTCAAGGAGAGAATCGGCTGCCTCCTCAAGCCCTCCTTCCAATTTTGTACTGTTACAGTCTCCCTTGGCCAAAGTGACCTCCAAAGACTGCGTAGTGTTTTTGTCTGTGTTAGTGTTTCCCTTGACCGAGGCCTCCGGAGACACTTGAGTGTGTTTTTTGTTGGAATCATCCTTGGCCTGAAGGGCCTCCGATGATTTTGTAAATGTGTGTTTTGGTTTATCTTCCTTGACCTGGGTCTGCGAAGATGGATTTGATTTTGTGTTTTTTTCCTTATTTGTTTCCATGGTGTTCCCACGAATGGCTAGGGAAATAAAGGTCGCCTTGGGCAGAGCCCCGCTTACCCAAGGAAGGCTAGATACTACGGGAGGTCGCCTGGTATCCCGCAGGCTCCGTTTGAGACACAATTAGCCCTGTGCCATACACCCCTTGGCACGGATCGCTTGACACCCTAGGGTTGGGCGGTGGGAGGAGGAAGGAAGGTTGGACTGACTGGATTAAGGAAAGGGAAGGAGAGGACGAGGTTAGGAAAAGACAACCAGTGGGTTTGGAAGGGACCCAGTGGAAGGGCTGCTAGCACTATTTCCCCCGATGTTGAACTCTCACCGATAGAACTAGTGCTAGTATTGATAGGAGTCGCCTTTTCCTACCAAGGAGTTTTTCGGAACTACCAGCCTAGATCCGCCGGAATCTGTGAAGGCAGGGCCACCAACGTGCAGGATGCAGCTAAGCTTGCATAGTGCAGTAGTGGAGGCAGTCTCTGTATGTGAGGCTGCCCCCACCACAGCACTTTCCGGACGGTCTTGGGTGTGAAGCACCCCTGGGTGTGAAGAAATCGCCAGGTTACTAATCTAAGCAGCCTTGGCTGTCCTGGAGAATTCACCCCTTGACCCCTTCTGAAGGTCTAACACGTGATAATGTTGATGAAAGTCCTGTAGGGTCGGGTCAGACAATGACGTGTGGGCAGACCCAGGTCCGGCTAAACAACGTGTAAATGCTAATATACATCGACTCCATAGCATTTGTGTGCTTTGTTAGCTTTCCAGGCTCCGAGCTTGACATACTGCACGCCAAGTAGCAACACTTTAGATGCCAACACACCTTGCGTCCGGAAACTGTCTACCCTCTCTGTCCGTGTTACATAGAGGTTCTGAAGGTCTAACACGTGATAATGTTGATGAAAGTCCTGTAGAGGTCGGGTCAGACAATGACGTGTGAGCAGACCAGGTCCGGCTAAACAACGTGTAAATGCTAATATACATCGACTCCATAGCATTTGTGTGCTTTGTTAGCTTTCAAGCTCGAGCTTGACATACTGCACGCCAGGTAGCAACACTTTAGATGCCAACATACCTTGTGTCCGGAAACTGTCTACCCTCTCTGTCCGTGTTACATAGAGGTTCTGAAGGTCTAACACGTGATAATGTTGATGAAAGTCCTGTAGAGGTCGGGTCAGACAATGACGTGTGGGCAGACCCGGGTCCGGCTAACAACGTGTAAATGCTAATATACATCGACTCCATAGCATTTGTGTGCTTTGTTAGCTTTCCAGGCTCCGAGCTTGACATACTGCACGCCAGGTAGCATCACTTTAGATGCCAACACACCTTGTGTCCGGAAACTGTCTACCCTCTCTGTCCGTGTTACACAGAGGTTCTGAAGGTCTAACACGTGATAATGTTGATGAAAGTCCTGTAGAGGTCGGGTCAGACAATGACGTGTGGGCAGACCCGGGTCCGGCTAAACAACGTGTAAATGCTAATATACATCGACTCCATAGTATTGTGTGCTTTGTTAGCTTTCCAGGCTCCGAGCTTGACATACTGCACGCCAGGTAGCATCACTTTCACTGGTGATTTTGGGTTTTATTATGATTTACTTTTATTCATAATGGCTTTTGAGGTTTCCATCATTTTAAATTTTGTAGAAATTCTAAACGGTATATTATTTTACCATCTATATCAATTGTATACTAATATTAGTTGTTTTGGCAATTATTCGTAAGGCTTTCTATGTGGTTTTATTAATTTTACAACACATTTAATCCAAGATTTAACATTTATTCCAACTAAAACAAAATGTTCATGAAGTTCGTGCTTAAGCCACCATTCAAGAGTTTGCGGTTTTAACCCGAATTAATTTCAGTACAACCGTCTTTGACTAAAATCTCACAATTTTACCTCACTTAACATCAAGATCTTGTTAAAACTTACCCTGTTCATAATTCACAAAACTTCGTTATTAAATCACTCAATTTCTGACTTTCTAATTTCAAGCTCCGGAAAGGTCTTCTTATTGGCAGGCTGTTCTCCCAATTACAAACAAAAGCTAATTTTTGTAATGCGTGTGAAATTAAACATATTTAAAAATAATAATTTACTAACTCAGTCTAAAAGCTATATTAGAACTTAAAAATTAGACATCTCTAAAATGTTTATACAGGGTAAGTTTTAAATGTCCCCGGCCCACACCTTAACTTTTGAAAAAGGAAACACTTTTAAAACCCTTTGGGAATGTTTTTATAGTATTTTGAAGTTTGCTTTGACGTACTTTGCGTCACCCAAACTACATGTCCGGTGGGGGGAGGGAGGGAGAAACATGTTATCATTCAAAATAAATTGTGTAAGAAATGTAGAATTTTAAACCTGATTTTGTGTTGTCTTTAAATCGGTATGAAAAAAAAACGAGTTGAGTTAAAAACTTGTGTTTTCTTCGTTGAGTTTGTGTTAAAATTCGTTTTCGCTTGAAGTCCCACAAGGAGATTGTACTTTTTTTAAATAAGGCCCACCCCTACTCTCTGGATTTCGGGTGGGGAATGGGTGACGCAAAGTACGTCAAAACAAACTTCAGATTACTATACAATTATTCCCTAAAGGGTTTCAAAAATATTTAATTTTCAAAAGTTAAGGGGGGGGGGGGACATTTTAAACTCACCCTGTATATCGTAATCAACCAGATGTCATTTCTTACAATTGGAGGTATTTTTTAAAGTGTTGTCAGTATTTGCTTTTCGTTCAGTTTAACTTTAGCGTTTGAATTTAATTTGTCTAATCTTGTGTAATCTTGTCAATGTTCCTTTTGAAATATTTAATGGCATAAAGCCCTCTTCTGAGGTTTAATGCAATTTTCACACCTATTATCTTTTCATGTCTGTCAGACTGTTTCCTTTACCTCTTGAAACTTGCCAAGCAGATGTTAATCTTTAAATTCAAGAACTAACATCGTAACAAATCCAGGGTGATGACGGAAAGTTAACTTTGTATTTGAATCCGTGGTCTGCACAACGGTCAGAAGGTCAGATGCTCATTTATAAAAGTGGTTTTGCCTCGCGTGCTGGCGCGATCTATTGTTGACCAGGCCAGTTAACGATTCAACCACGAGTCTTGCTTGCTCTCTGATAAAATAACGATTTTCACTTAACTCGATCACTTCTGGACAAAGATTTATTATAAGCGAGTTTTCTATGAAAATAGAGCTATAAATTTCTCTTGCCATATAGAACAAAACGTCGTAGAGAGGTGCGGTCTGCAGTTATTTGCTCCCCTTGAGTCATAGGGCAAAACATTTGATATATGTATATATATGAAACAAAAGCGTAAAAATTAAAACACTTAGTAACCTGGACATTTTATTATCTCACGACCTGTTTCGAGCTGAGCTCATCTTCGGGTGATGCAAATGACCTGATTAGCTGATGTTTGTTTATTAGACAAAACCATAGAGTAAATACATAAGACAAATTTTAAAAACTACTAATAGTGAAAGAAAGAATTTCGTCTAATCTAAAATAGATAAATAAAAACTCTTCTGCTTTATAGGATATTCGCTAAGATTCACAGTAGTACTTGTGGCTACGTGTCGGCTTTTTTTTGTATATTTTGTCGCACGGTTAGAGTTGGTGGTAAAACTTTACAATTACGTATCGGGCGACGTAATTATCAATTTCAAATTTCAAATATCTTTATTTGCTCTTTTTTATATACAAACTTACAGAGACAATATAATTGAAACAACAAGTATGTAACACAAATTCTATATGTAACAAAAACAATATATTACAACAAAGAACAAATAGTTAGGTGCCTCATTTAGAATGTGTGAGACACCATCAAAAGAATACTATGACTTGTTGAGTGATTGAGAAAATAAACGATTATACCTTAAAAATAATATAAATACATTTAGAATTCAAGATTGAAAGTTAGTACAGCAGATACTTTAAAAACATTTAAGTAAAAAATTCTCATTTGTGAATTCAAACAACCACAATCTTTTAAAATCTTTGTAAAGAAATCTCAACAGAGATATCTATTGGGATGAAGTTAAAAACTTTGGAGCACAATACAGAAGAATGCTTGTAAAATTCATTATATGGTCTCGGAATTACAACATTATTTCTATTTCTTAACCTATTTGAATAAAGTTGTACTTCCCAATATATGACCTGAACGTGAAAAAATATTCTTAACACTCTAAAACAAACAAGTATCTTAAAGGAAAATTCTCATTGTTTAAATAGGGGAAAAGAGTGATCGCCGATTAACCCTCATAATTACTCTCATTATCTTTTGACACAACTAAAGAACTTATACTTGAAAAATATACACCCCAACAAGTTTCCGTACCGCAATTTAGAATTTACTATTGAAAAATATACCATTCTTAATACTGAAATAGCAGACTGATCTAAGACAATAAAACTTTCTCAAGCATATACATGTATTGCTTTATTTTTGTGTGTACTTTCAATTTAAATGTTCATCAATTATCAGACCAAGATACTTTATCTCTTTAACTTGTTCAATTATTCAGTATCTAAAGGGTCAAGAACTAGGGCATTTATGCTTCGGCAACTTTTTTCACTAAAGAGTGCGTATATGAAGATTTATAAGTGTAAATGTTCCAGAATTGAAGTTCACTCCTGTGTTTTAGTGTGGGAGGAAATGTTGATGTAGCAGTGTGTAACACATTCCTTATCTTACCGCACATATTCAGCTCAAGGCTTGCGGTCACCTTTAGTATTTAGCTCTCGTACATTCGTGACCATTTCGTGAAACTTCAACAAGGAAATTGAGGTGTTATCAGAGAGTATTGGGAATAGAGCTATTCATTTTTATCGCCATATAGAACGAAACCAAAATTAATATTGAGCTTCTCAACACCTAAGTCCCGATTTCAAGAAATGTAGTACAATGTGTCTTTTGCAAATCCTTAGGCTGACTCAACCAGCAAAATCGTTTCACTGGAAGTGCCCTTTTGGGAGCCGTTTCCTCCGCCCCTTCAGAGGGGGTTTTAGGATATAAAATGGCTAGACCAAGATGGCGTTGGAAAATTGTTTTTCTGTCACAATCTTGGTTTAGTTGATTGGATTTTGTTGATCTTTAATACACGTGTTAGATACAGTAACATAAATGTATTTGATGACATACGTAGCCTACAAATGTCATCAAATATATACAGGGTGAGTTTTAAATGTCTCCCCCTCCCAACCATAACTTTTGAACATGGAAATATTTTAAAAGCCCTTTAGGGAATGTTTTTATAGGATCCTGAAGTTTGTTTCGACGTACTTTGCGTTACAAAAAAGTTTGCAATTCAAAATACATTGTATGTGAAATCTGGCATTTTAAACCTGGTTGTAATTTTAAAATGGGTATAACAAAGATGATATATACGAGTTGAGATACAACAGTTGTTTTTGTGCGTTGTTGAATTTGTTGTTGAAATTCCCTTTCTTTTGAGGTGCCACAATAGGGAGGGGGGTTGTATATAAATGATTTTGTGCAGTTTTTCCACTCTAAACCCCACTTTATGGGGGAAACACATCCTAATGGGGACTTGCGGTGTAAATTATACCCCCACTACTTGAAATTCGCTAGGATTCGAGGTAGCCCTGTGGCTATGTTCGATTTCAAAGACATTTAATTTTAAACCACAATTTAATTATTTTATAATGCTCGTGTTCGTGCACATATTTATCCTCCTTTCATTTCACATTGTATGAAACGTTGATGAAAGTCTCGAAACAGGAGAAGTTGAACAGACACTTTTCACACACATGATGAAGCTTTTACAAGAGATGAACAGCGTGGAATGAATACAGCAAGTGCGGGATATTTCGAGCTAAAGGGTTCCAGTGTGTTGTACAAAAGCACGTTCAGGCTAAACATCTCCACCTGTCTCCCCTTCCCCCCCCCTAGGGGCACCCCGCAGGACCCCCCTTGCTGATCCAGTCTCTGCCAAATCTGTTTTTAACTCTCATTCATTAAGCGGGTGTCTAACTCTGACGATTTACTTGACATCTTGAGTTTGAGGTTAAATGTTCATAAGTGGGACTTAACTACTTCACAGGCTATATTTTGTTATGCGGGTAAGGTCAGAGATGAGATAATCGTAGAAATCTGTATTTCTTGACAGATTGAGTATGGCGTGTTACAAATAGAGTTCATTAGTATGCTATA
This sequence comes from Matsumurasca onukii, assembly GCA_018831715.1. Classification (NCBI taxonomy): domain Eukaryota; kingdom Metazoa; phylum Arthropoda; class Insecta; order Hemiptera; family Cicadellidae; genus Matsumurasca; species Matsumurasca onukii. The sequence goes on from CM032065.1 coordinate 28,349,072, forward strand.
ATAAATATCTGCTTACTCGTGTAAGATTGTAAGCGCCATGCAATTGTCGTGTTAGATATACAAGGAAAAAGTTACTATTATACCTTACCTTTACCTTTTTAGGTACTACTTTACCTTTTTTTCAGCTGTACATCACAAAGCATGCTTGCGAAGTAAATAAAAGTATCAACGGTATTTTGATTGATTGGAAGTAGAATTATTTTATTCGTTTTTAAACAATTTCTATAGAAAATAGAGTTATTTCTTCTACCAAAATTTTTCTTGCCTTGCAAGCCGTAGACGAGATTTTAAACTTGAAACAAGAAATATCGGAGGCAATGGATACTATTATATCAAAGGACCACAGACGCTTCAAACTCAGCACTGGCAGCTACTTTGAGTCAGGATAATATACCTGTGGTGTTCTTCTCTCGTGCACTCCCTCAAGGAGAAACTTGTTACTCTGTAGTTGAAAAAGAAGCGGCAGTAATCATGGAAGCTCTGAGAAAATGGAAGACATGCCTAATTGGTAAATCGTTTAAACTAATCACTGATCAAGAAGCAAATTCTTTTACCTTAAACAAAAGTTTGTCCAGCAAAATCAAAAGTGATAAGGTGTTAAGATGGAGTGTTGAACTCCTATGACTTTGAAATTATCCATTGGCCTGGCATTGAAAACATCAAAGCCGATATGCTATCTCGGGTCTACGGAGCCATGTACACTTCTAAAAAACTGTTTGAACTGCATGAAGCACTCTGTCACCCTGGAGTTACAAGGATGGTAAAAAAAACTTACCTTATTCAGTAGAAGATGTAAAGAAAATCACTTCTGAATGTGCTCTGAAGTGAAACCAAAATTCTGTAAATATGAACGTCTGATCAAAGCTACCGCACCAATGGAACGCTTGAACATCGATTTCAAAGGACCGCTTCCCTCAAACACAAGGAATAGATACATTTTGACTGCGGTTGATGAATATTTTCGATTCCCATTTGCATTTCCTTGTAAATACGTAACTTCTGCCACTGTCATCCGTTGTCTGACCGAGTTGTTTCACCTGGTGGGATTACCTTCTTACATACACTCTGATCCGCGGAACATCATTATAATCACATGAAGTGTCAACTTTCTTGAACAGTCTTGGAATTGGCACTAGCCGTACCACTCCATACAATCCAAGAGCCAACGGACAAGTGGAAGCGATATGATGGAATTACCTGGAAGTCCGTGTCTCTCACTTTGAAAAGTGAAAATCTTGAAGTTTCATCTTCGGAAACGGTCCTCCAAGAAGTACTTCACTCAATTCGATCGCTGTTATGTACGAGTTACTAACTTCATACCATATAAAAGATTTTTCTTGTTTTCTCGAAAATCAACGAACGGAAACACAGTTTCATCTTGGCTGCTTAATCTTGGTAGCTTAATCTTGGGCCAATCTATGTGAAAAATTTAAGATGAAGCAAATATGAAGACATAGTGGAAGAGGCAGAACTGATTCAGGCAACTCCAGAATATGCCTGGATAAGAAGAAAGGACGGGACAGAAGATACCGTATCCTCACGGCAAACAGCTCCGAAGGGGAACTTGGTATCAAAGTCAGACTCTGAGATGCTGAGCTATGACTAACCCACTTCCATAACTGATCAATCAACTCCTCTTCCTGATAAAAAGTCACTAGACTCACAAACACCTGTACCTACGCCAGATGACACTTGCAATGGTATGAACCTGATGGAAGTTCCCCCAAGAGGATCACCACGAGATCACCAGCCTACTTGAGAGACTATGTACGTAAATTTTAAGAATGGGATAATGTAATAAATCAATGTTTATTAAATTATTATGTATTATTTTTTAGTATTTTTATTAAAATACTCCATACAAAGCATAAAAGTATTAACTGCTGGGTTATTTTTCAAAATAGTTTTCAAACAAATGTACGATTATGTTTACATTCAATATGTAGCGTTAAAAGACAAATTATTAATAAAGTTGTTTATATAAAATATACTTTTAAAAGAGAGAACTTGGCTTTTATTATCTTTAAACGCTACATACTGAATGTAAACAAACATTTGTTTTGAAATGTGTAACAAATAAAACTACAGCTGTTAATAGTTCTATGATTTGCATTGAGTATTAAATAAACATTGATTTATCACACGACATAATTATAGAAAAAACTTAAATCAGGCAGATTTGAGCTTCCAAACAGCTTGAGTCAAATAGCAAAACTTTGTATTTTTGTGAATTCACTCTACAGGATGCAATTTTTGACCGTTTCTCACGAGATTTGGTACACACTTTTCAAGTGAGTTCGGTTTACCACAAAATCGGTTCACCACAAGTTATCTTTTGGGGGCGATTCCCTTTAAAATGGGTTTCATGCTATACAATATGGCGTCGGCTATGTTTTTGTATTTGAATTGATGTCAGAATTTAACAGGAAAGTCTTCGGCATTCAATTAAGTGCCAAACTCGCCCCATCACCTCACAAATTGTGTTTTCTCAACTCAGTCCAACGAAGGCAAACACTCAGCAACGATTGATTCGTTTTTCCCACTAAACTGAAACGAAACTAATCTTCTTAAAATATTAAAAACGTACTTCCTAACATTCCAGAGAGATTTTGAAATTACTTCTAGCAACATTAACAGTTATCCCTATAACACCAGTAATAAACAAAACATTAGCTGTTGCAGTGGCTTAATTTCCGTATATTAATTTTTATTTTGTTCCATTTGTTACTGATAATTAACTCAACTAGTTAGTCTGTTAATTGTATACCCAAACCATGTTCCATAAGGTATTGACACTGGCTTCACTGTTCTAGATTATATACAGTATAACTGTTTATAAATACCGAGACTGTTTAGGTAAAAATATTTAGGTAAAACCATAACGATCAAATAACAGTAACCATTGTTATATGTGCCGGTGGTTAGATAACGTTTCTCTTAAAGAATAAATCAACGAAATAGTAACAGCTGAAAAGAGCCTTAAGCCCACAATCTTACTGCAACTAACTGGTTAAGTTTAAATAGATAAACCAATTATATTTCATTGTTGTCTCATAAACAGATTAAATTTCAGAGGAAGTGCAGCGAAAGCGATTAGCCAGACTTAATTGTTAATTGTTTTCTGATTTAAACTCTGTCTGATGATAAATTCCTTTTGATAAACTTTAGCCTACTCCGCTGATTCCAGATTAAAAGGTTTATCTCTTAATTGCCCGAACTTGTATCTTTACAAAAGCTTCTGTTGGTGTTTCACTGAGATTAATCGTGTAATATTACAACTCAAAAGAATACAGTTCGACTGCACTTTTAGTTTTTCATAATATTTTTTGGAAATTCGTATTTGTGTTTCGATTATCTCAAAACATTTGCACTATGACCACATGTATGAGTCACATAATTATAGATGTGAGTTAGTACCCTAAAGGTTTCTAATATGTTCTTTGGTTTCTGACTCTCAAGTTTGGTTTTACAAAAATATGAAACAACAGGAAACCAGTGTGAATTTTCTAGATTATTAAATGGTTTAAAATACGAATGTATATTTAGGAATAATTCTGATTAAATTGTTAGACGATATCATTACAGTACTACATGCAAAAGTATTACGGTCAGTCATTATTGTAGTACTTTTTTCAAAATATATGTGATTTAGTACATTCACACCTTTCCAGAATGATTATTCTTTAAAAAGGTTTGGACCATTTCAAAAATTAAATGGAGAGAGTTGTGCAGACCAGCAGTCAAAAGTGTCAATCAATATGTTGACACTTCCCTGTCTCTACAGTCTTGAGACATGCGTTTTCATCAAAACCATATGCGATCCCATAACAGGTGTAGACATACACTCTTATGAAACAAGAGGCAAGGAAAACTACCGAACTGGGCGAGAGAGAACGGTGGTTTACGAGCGTTTGCTTTCTCAGTCAGGAGCCCGTTTTGATAACAAATTGCCCAATTCTATCAAATTTGTTCCAATGTTAAATCTGATCAAATTTGAGATCCTTTGAAAGCAGCGTTGGCAGCGAACATGTTCTATAGTTCAGATGGGTTCTTGGCACACTATTGGAGAAATGTCTATCAGCCTACGGATGCTAATGTGGTAGAATTCGAATGAATTAGCCAGTATGACTGTAAAAATTGTATGTATGAATGAGTTCTCGATGTAGTATGAGTGACAAAATGTTAGCTTTCGAAATATTTAAAACCTGACGGTTTCAATGCAATGTATGTTGTTTGTAAAATAAAACAGTTATTTATTTTATTTTGTTTAAGCTTATTATTACAATTGCGAATAAATTGCAAATTCATAGTCCTATTTTTTAAAAATAGTAACAATTTGCAAAACCATTGAATGTACAGTATTTACGTTAATCAGATCCTCAACAACAATGCTTACATATGTTTGCAGCCAACTTTGATTTTTCACGTACTTTACCCATGATACCTGTAGGTGCACCCCTTGGCAGTTGGTTATAAAAAGAATTATATTTACCGAACCTTGAAAACGTTTCTCATAATACCTTCAGAGTGCGAAAAATTCAGCAAACAAAATTTCCATTTGAGCTGACCTTCTACAAAGTAAACATTCAATGCCAAACGTAATTCCTTAGGATAAACTGCTAAAGTCTACAGATAGAGTTATTGCGTTAACAACATCATCAAGGAATCATTACAATAAACATAAGGATGAAACAATCAACAACGCAGATTCCAGACAGTCAGCCTCCACATGTCTAACAATGTTACACAATGTTTATACTTTGTAATACACCACTGTGTCTGAAGAAGGAGTTGAGTATGAAATTGACCAAACAAGGAGAGCGGGCCCAGGAGGAGAGATGTTTGAAGACTGGTCTTGTACAAATATAGAACTGCGATTGTTTTGTCAGACGTATTATTTCTCTTCACTCGTAAGTTTATCGGTTTTGATCCACTATATGGCAAGTTGTCAATAAAGTCCAGATTGAGATGGCTGTGTTTTTTGTATATGGTAGTTGGGAGATACAGTGCTATTTTATAGGAATGTTTTTGAACCTTTTGTACTCAAGTGTTCAAAGTGCGATGATAAGGTGAAATAAAACTTATATGCAGAACCTTGATATAAGTTCAGAGAGTTGTTAGATTTTAAGAAATGTTGTGCTAATCTTGTCTTGATTATATGGCTAAAGTTTGTTTAAACAGCAGAATCGGTTCACCCCGAAATTGGGACTGTGTACAACAAAACATTCCCATCAGATAGGCCAAGATGTCCGCGTAAACCCGTTTTTCTGTTGTTTTTTGTCTTCAGCCAGGTTTGGCTGCTCGGGTTTTGTTGGTTGCTTCATACGCATGTTGGTCATGATGAAGTAAGTGGTGTATCAAGTTTCATTTCAATCGGATTATTAATGCACTTTTGGGAGAAATACACTCTCACTCCCAAACTTCACTTTTGGGGTAAAATATCGAAAATTTGCCGAGACTCACGGTAGCGCGTGTGGCTACGTATCGGCTATAGTTCTTATTTTTATTTAACTACTACTCGTACTAAGAAACTTATCCTTGAGTTTTATGCTATCACTGCTACTTGTTCAACCTATTTTGGTCGACGATACTCTAATAAAAATTTAAATGTATTATAATTTTTAAACATCATAAAGATTTTTAATTAAAATTATTGTCAGGCTAAGTAACCGTGGCTTTACTACGGCTAAGAAGTTACGTTGGGCGTATTTATCTTTCTCTCTCTCGCACACTCTCAATCTAGCTCAATTCAAAAGGAATTATCTTGTTAAACAATAGACCAGCCCTCATGAGACAGAGCACTTGTTAGCACTAGATATCTAGACAATGCCACGCAACAAGACTTTTACATAAGTCAAAGAAAAAATAACTTGTCACTTTACAACGATCTCTGAGGAAATATTGGCCAATCAAATATGTGTAGACTTCTACTCAGGTCAAGGTTCATGTTTGAACACATCCAATCGGCTATACAGTATACTTATCCAATAAGCGATGTTGTTTCTTTAGTTTTTCCAAAAAGGTTCAAAAGAAATACTAGGCTAAATGTGCGTCATTGGATTGTTGGACCACTTTTAATTGATTGGATTTTAATTGGATTAGGACCACCTTTTTCTCTTCAAGGCAGAATATTTTAACGAAAAGATGAACTGGCAAAATTTAAACCGTCTTGATAAATGTCCTTCTCGGTAGGTCATCATTTATTTACCCCGTCATTTTTTGTACAACAAGTCAAGCGTGTTATTGGAAGTAAGAGCCAGAAGAACTTTTGTCAACTGTTAAAAGATTTGTCTCATTGAAAATACAACTAACAAAAGCTTTTGTTACCTTTGATTTAATGAAAAGGTGGAGGAGTTTCCAATTACACTAAACAGTACTATTGTATACGCGATTTTGCGTTAAAAATACTTGTAAGATCTTAAAAGGTACCATACAACATAGATTCGTATCCAAATATTAATGTTATTATCCAGGTAATTCCCAGTGTCAGTTCTCCAATCCTCAAAATAAAAAAACAAGCACGAAATATACTGTTCACGGGACTTTAGTATATATTTTAGGGCAGGTCATTACAAAATAACGCCTAAATGTATAGAAATGGTTCAGCAGCGCACATACCGTGGCCGGGTCACGTGGTATAACCCGTGTGCGTGACGTGATCTGACGTGAAGTGACGTGACGGGGATGTGAACGCGTGACGTCGTGTGGGGTCCACGTGGTGAAGCATACAGACGTTTTGTAAGCAGGCGTGTACAAGAATACATCAGCGTCTACCAAGCTTAGGAGTACTATGTTGTGTGGACTATAGTGTTTATTCAATTTCATATTCTGAAAAAATTCACTATTTGCTTTCAAACGATGTTGGTGCTATAATAGTCGTCTTGTAGGAGAGTGTGATCAACACTTAGATTTTCGTTTGAAAGCCCCTCAGCAAAAAGAATCCCTCAAAGAACAAATATTGTGCATCTTCCTCTTGTTAAACGTTCTCCGTTCATAAATGTTCTTCGTTCAATACGTTTTGAACGAATACATTACGATAACGAGTACGTTATCCCACTATTTTTAAAGCTTTTTACTGTTTAAAGTTATTATTTAGTTTAATTTTTATGGTTTAAGGGACGCATTAGTTCTACCTTTGTTGCTACTGCATTGATATTGTTATATTTTTGAAAATTCTTCAAATGTAGATGTCTACAAACTAACACATTTTGTGTTTCTAACTCTTTTCTAATTTGCTGATTTGATTTAAAGTTTTGAATAGTACATGTATTTCCAGATTTTTATATAACTTTATTCAAAAGAATAACAACTTACCCTAATCGGGTTTGCTAAAAACAAAGTAATTTACTGTACAAAACGCATAACAATTTTGAGAAACCTAAGTATGTCAGTGTATAGACCACTAGTTGAAGAACTTTAAAAAGAGGGTACATGCAGTTTTTGTGGGCAGCAAACAGATTTGTTCTATGACTTAACACTAGCTTAAAAATACGTAAATTTTGAAAATGTGTTTAATTGTCTAATGTATTTTTTACAGCCTTAAATTGAAAAATACTTTGAAGTCTTAAAAAGTTCAAAATTAGTAATATAAGCGACAAACTATTTCCACAATAAATATTCATTCATTCTCTGAAGTATTATCCTCATGAAAAAGTACTTGGACATGTATGATTGAATGCACCGAAATGTACGAATCCTGCAAAGGACGAGACTTGCGCTTGAAGCTCTGAGTGGTGTCAATGCAAGAAGGTTTCTTTTCACAGACTTGTTCTCTCAGTTGGGTGAATCAGGGAATCGATCTTCATCCCATCTTCTCAGCCTCAATCTCACACTCTGTCCCTCTTCACACGATACAGAAAAAATCCTCTTCATAGGGGAGAAAAACAGCTGATTCATTCGGCTGTTGTTTCAATTATCAGTCGAATAACTCAGTTCAGTACAAACCAGAACTTCTCGGGAGAAGCACTTGAAAAGCACTCGAGAACCGGCTCTTCGAGTGAAGAGAGAAGCCATCAACATTTGAATAAATTCTGATTTAATAATTATTATTATGCCTTCTAATTTGTTTATTTATCTTCAAAAGATATAAACCAACACTATCATTCATCACTCAACTAGCATTCATGGTTTTGTCTTTTAGATTTTCTTTTTAACTACAATACTTGCATCCCACACAAAACACCTATTCATTCCTATTTACCTTTTATTTCAATCGTTTAATGAAACAATAAGTTTTTGTTTTCACTGTAAAAGTGGTAAAAACAAAGTGAGTACACCTTGAGTTTAAGTAAAAACGTGTGAGTAGTTTGTGGAAAGATGTATTCGTATGCTGCAGAATGGTTAATTTAACTTAAATAACCATTCGAATATGGCAATTAATTCATCCTTATTTTATTAAAACCGCGATTTGTAACAACAATTGAGTGGTAGATGTGATTTGATTGAAGCCGGAGACGGTCTTTGTTTAAGTCTCAACCACCTTCCAATAGAAATGCTTGAAATATGACAAATTGGAATTTTTGACTGAATATTTTGATGACATTCAATAATTCTATATCCATCCGCAACTATTCAATCAGCTTATTTACAAGGCAAATCTTTTTAAAACATCTTAGAAATTAACAACAATAGAATGATAAAAAGTGTCTTGAGTGATTTTTTCCAAAGAAACTGTTTCTTGTGTTTTTAAAAGTGACATGTCTAAAGATTTCGCTCTTCTGGACTGCGAGTTCAACTTCCTTGTGACCGTTTGGAATTCTGCGAATTCAAGATTGCATCTTATTTGTGATGTGGGTCTCTAGATTATATCTACGAGAGGCGGCATTCCAGCAGTGTGCAGACCTCGTGAACTACAATTGAAAACATTCCTCAGAGACACTTCAAAACATCTGGATCTCATAAATATTTTGACGGTTCTAAAATATCTTAATTGAAAACCATTTTGACCTCATCTCTTGAGTTTATTCTCTACGTTATTTTTATTCTTTCTCAAACTACCAATAGGCTTAAATGGGAGCGGGCAAACCATGACATATTTACACTAACAGCATGACTTTCATTGTACACTTTTATCCATTGTATATCTTTTACATCCATAAAAACAACTGTATCGACATTCTATTAGGCAAATAAGTAAACTACCATTTTTCAAAAGGATTCCATCTTATGGAAACAGATACAAAAGATTTATTGATTAAATTTTGCTATCGATAGCACCAAAAGCTATTGCAAGTGATTTGACTGTCGTGAAAGACGTTCTTAAGACTCCAAGACAAAATGATAATATATAGAAGTGACATCTACTCAGTTTCAATGGGATGCAGGTGAATCGTGCAAGTTGTATGGAATCTAGTCTGAATACATTTCAAGCTCTACTCTCAGTTCTGAGTAGTGGTGGTGTAGAAGGTTTATTTCCTCAGACTTATTCCTACATACAAGGATCAGGGAATTCATCTACTTGTTCTTCTCTAGCTCAATGTATTCTTTTACGAACTGTCACCAGATACTTTCAAACTTAGTACTTTTGCTACTCTTTGCTTTTCCGTTGAAATGGTAGTTTTGTTCAATTTATTTATTTGAGATGTTAGCTTATTCTTTTTAAAGAGTTAATACATTTGGTCGTAGTTCGTAATTTTGGCAAAACATGCGATTTATTTATTTGTTCCTTAGGCCTGTTAATTCCTAATATCCAAACTTATTTACTTGCAAAAAACTTGGCTGTTGTAAAAAAAATCCATTTCTAATAGACAAGCTTTGTGTAAGTTAATTAGTTTCTTATTTGATCTCAGGCACGACTGTCGTTATATAATTAAATTTCCAAGAAACAGATTGATGGTAAAGACAAGTTTAAGCTTTACAAACATATATTTTATTTTTACTGCTCATTAAACATGTTTGCGGACTTTTAAACTTACATAAGTTAAATAAAATGAAAGTCTAAAGAATGACAAAACCAATACTGTTTACAATTAGTTTTCAAAACGTGTCACTATGAAAGCTAGAATTTACAGGCATAAATCGCTACTCGAGTATTTCCCGTAATTATCGTCTCTACCAATTTTGAAAGTAGCCTTGAAACAATAAGTTTTTGTAACTAATCTTAAAATACCAAAGTTAAACCATCACTAGTAATTTCTGATGTTAAAATAGACGTTAAAATGAAATTTAACAAATAAATAACGCAAGTTAAAGCACCAGTAGTGGAGTGTGCGCTAATTGCAAAGTAACGTAACGATCGAGTGCACTCATTCGTTTCCATTAATTGCTCATTAACTCACAAAAAGACAGTTTGATAAATCTCCACCGGTTAAAGCACTTCGGGGAGTTCTGAGTCTTTAGAGCGTGTAAAACTGGCGGAGTGAGAACAAGTGGTTTATACCTGAACATGCATTTGTATGCAGGTAAACTTTTGCTAAAGACGTTATGAGAATTCGTGTTTCACAAAGAAGTTGTAGTGATGAATTTCTCCTGTCGTGAAAGACTGATGGATTGTTTTCAGTTGGAGTACTCCTTAACATAATAACACCAAGCAGTTAACACCGCATATGTTGGATCTGAGATCGCTGTAGCTATTGGTTATTTTGTTCGTTTATTGGTAAGACTGGGTTATTGGTTGATTGATAAATTTGCTGAGGTGTACACTGAGATAAATCCTTCAACTGAACAATCGAGTTTATGTCGTTTAGAAGATACATTTGGTGTAGCCCACTCATTGACTTTGGATCAGTGTTTATGATGACATTAAACTTATTGAAACAGTTATTATTCGTATTTCAGGCCGAAATCGCGTTTTGTTGTACACACTACAAGAACCGTCTTGCATTACGAACAGACGTATTGTTATTTTCTCCGATAGCCAGGCAGCCCTTAGGCGCTGGACAAAGGACAATTCACCTCTAAGCTGGTCTGGGAGTGTTCAAGCCCTTGCGCCCTTTCTAGATTAAATAATGTTCATCTAGAATGGATCCCAGGAAATCAGGGTTTCCGGAAATGAGAAGCAACCTCCTTGCAAGGAGAGGAGCACTGTCCGCCTTTAATGGACCGGAACCGGTAGTTGGGATAAGTCCGGCTCTGGTTTATAAACTTGGGGATAATACCTATGAGGCACATTATCAAAAGTGGACAAGCCTCTCAGGAAGCTCAATCGCCAACCTGCTCCTAAAAGAGCCTAGCAGGGCGCTTCCAGTAGCATCTTAAAACTAAAACGCACTGACATCAAATTCTATTATCATACTTAACTGACATGGGCACTTCAGGCATCATCTACAGAAATTGGGGTTACATAATGGTAATACTCTATGTAGACTTTGCGAGCAGGCTGAAGAAACTGCTAGGCACATCCTATTAGAATGTCCCTCTCTAGAGACTAGGAGAAGATGTCTTCTAGAGGGACGCATGGGATGAAGTTCACTTGTTGATTTTGGGAGTCATCTTGAGGCTGTGGTCCCACGGGGTGGGTTCCCAGGCTAAGATAACCGGGGCAGTACAATAAACCTTTGGTTGACGTACAATTGGTTCACATCCAGCCCTACTTAATCTAATCTAATCTAATCTATTGAAACAGTTTATGTCCCTGTGGTTAAAATATCTACGAAATTTGTGGCCGAGTAGCATCGGAAAAACTCCTAAAAAGGCTTTTAAAACCGAAGTTATGAACGGTAAGTTATATCGGGTGACTTACAATAAGGTATTTAAAACGTTAACTTTGCAGTAAAACCCACAAAGTTGTTAAAGTTTTAACGGTTTTGTAGAGTTTATACGGCGCTCCTCAACCACCAAACCTAGTGTGGGGGGAGGAGTTAAATAAACGTAGCTTTAGCACGTCATTGCGACGATTAAAAAAGCATTCTTCATAATGTAAATACAGTTTTCAAACCCAACCTAACCTTTAAATTATATTGTTAGCTACTCGTACATTGTATACACAAATTCCGTAACTTGTATTCGGCCCAGGTGGACTATTACTATCACAACAGAAGGTGAATATTGATACACTCAGTCCACACACACACACTATAGAAAGCGCGAGTTCCACTGTTGGTCGTGGTCGTGAGTTTCGCGACCTTGCATGAGTAGCTGATAATATATCCACCTCGACACGCTGAGTTAGAAAACCTACTTAACTCTTATCACTTACTAGTGTCAACACTGTTTAGCTACCGGCTGTCTACTTCTACTTGTGTAATCTTGAAACTATTGCGGTCTCACTTAGTGTAATGTGAAGTGGATTTCTGTAGGAGGAACAAACTATTGCGAGAATTCAAAGAAAATAAGTTGGATTTTTGTTTGAGATTTTACAGTTGTTTGTATTTTATTTCCAGAAGAGTTCACATAAAATGTGGGACTTTTCGTTTGTTATCAATATTTATCATCGACAAACCTGATGGACCAAATTATTTATTAAAGTTAAATTATGCAACTCTAGGAATATGAAATAAATCATGCGTGTCTAGAACTCTCTAGTATTGAAGTCAAACCATGTGGATTTGAAAATATATTTTATTAACCTTTACAAAGGGCCTACATTAACCCTTAAAGGTTTCCTTTAGATACTTTTAATCAAATTATGTCTTTGAAAGTAATCAATTGAATATTTATTCTTAGCTTGGTAGCTTTTACTTGCCATTATAGTTTCACCTAACTAGTTGAAAGATTGAAACAAAAGTTTAAGTTCGTAAGTAATTCGATAGAAATTTTTTAAACAAAATTGCTTCTGTTGGATTTTTTATTTGTTTGGTTTCAAGAATAAAACTCTTTGGAATATATTGAAACGCCCTGTATAAATATAAGTTCTTTAAATATATGTTAACAATTTCGCAAAACTAGATTGGTTCATAATTTTAGAGAAATAACAGCAGGCTAAATTAATGTTTGAATATCAAATAACATACTTTAGTCAACACAGAATGATATCAACATCTGGACATCGATTAAAATCGATTCGATCGACAGTTGTTTGTGTACAGGCAACAGTATATTCCAGTATTATCGTGTTTGAAATATCATTCGATATTAATGCACTCAACACTCGAAGAAATAACATCAGTAATATTACTGGTAAATGTACTGCTAATGAATGCTATGTACACACAAGTTGTAGCAATTAATATAGTAGAGTGGATAGAGTTCCTAGACACATGAGAGACAACATACTCAGCTAATATAACAGGACACCATAGCACACACACACTTAGTACATACACTACATAGTACATAACTTAGTTACATAGACTACACTAATCAGATGGCACGTTGATTGTTGATTTTGCTAGGATTGTGAAAGGTTTTGCAGATTTGGTTGTTTATATGCGGTTTATTTTTCGAGTTGATTGTATTCTGTTATTTAGGTTGTGGTTAAGACTTTTATCTCATACTAAGTTTTGGGTGTTCTAAATTTTTAAAACAAGAATTTCTGAAAACTATTTTAATTGTTTGGTTGTGTTTATATGTGTTTGAAAACTTATTTAGTAAAAAGAAAGAAACGACTTTTCCTGCACTTGCTTGTCAAAATTACAATTAAAAATATAACGCACCCAGTTAGTGCGTGCCCCCCGCAGTGTGAGTTTCGTCGTCCGAGTATGGGTGAGATCCTTTCAATTAATAATTTCTTTGTTTTTTCAGCTATTTGTTTTTTCAGCTATTTCTTTTATATTAAGGCTAACATTTAGTTTTATTCCTATAACTTCCTCCTCATTTTACTTGGTTATATTTTTAATTGTAATTTTGACAAGCTATCAATTTTTATGATGTGGCGGTATTTTTAAATATTGGTTGGAATAGTCTTAGGTTAGATCTTAAGTTAAGATATTAATTAATTGTAGTTCCTAGATTAGTGTAGTCCTCTGAAGACTTTCGTGGAGCTTTTAACTACCCGAAACGTTAGGAGTAGTTTTTCTCCGGAAGTGGCAGGAAAAGTCCGTTTCTTTCCTTTTACTAAATTGTTCTCCACCACTATTATGAACTTTCAAACTAACGTAAACTTATTCATACGAATGTTTAGTTTTCTCAACCCCTTCCTGGCTTAAGCAGGCTTGAACTAACAGTTAGCTAGACTCACAAGTAGATAGTCTTTATTGACATAAGTAATAAAGAACGCAATGAAACTTCGGTTACAAGTTATGGCCCATAAACTCGTCATGCATAGTACACTCAGCCATTCACACTAACAACACTTCAGTAAGCCCAAAATCTGTTATTTTGTCAGCTATATATATATTTTACTGACGTTCCTTTCTTGACAAGTTAATCGTGAAGAGTCACTTTAAATGGTTGTATGTACAGCGTGTTTTATACCGTGTGTAGGATTTTGTATGGGATTGGTCAAAATCGAGTGCGTAAGGCATTTAATCATTATTTTTAGCCTAAATTGTTTGTGTGGTCCTATTTGTTATAGGTTAAAAATGTGACTCTAAACCATTTCTTTTTAAACCCCTTTAGATCAAGTTCATAATAATTGTATAGATAAATAAGTTATATACAAGGATTTGCAATTTTGAATCGCTGTAGGCCTACAGAAGTTAGTTTATCATCTAACTTAACATTATCTCCTAAAACACTGCAAAGCAATCGATTCGTTTTCCTGAGGCCACCACTTCCGAGTTGCGAAGAAATCAACAGTTCTGTAGCGAAAGAAATGGTTGACCGTAGGAAATCGTTGTAAGATCTTTAGTGAATAGCGTTAACACTATTATCATCAGTTAAAAGTTTTATTAATCAGCAAAATAAGTCCAAAATATAAATAACTTTGTCGAGGAAAAATACGTTGAAATGCCCATCACAAAACCAATAATTTCAACAAAATTTTACTATAAATGTTTTATGTAAAACAAAAACACAATTGTAAACGTCTGGCAATAGTCATGAACAAACACATGATTGTCCTCAATCAATCAAAAACCCCGCCCTCCCCTATAATATTATTAACTTGGTGATGAGATAATAAATTAACCCTTACTGCGGTATGAGATTTTTTAGCATCACATAGTGAATGACTAGAGGAATTACAAACATATTTTTTAATTAAGTCATGACTAATTTTGTTTTTCTTTCCTTATACTAAATAACTATAAAACTATAAAAAATATCGAAACAAACTAATAATCATTCGAACACTATTCAGTCCACGTTTACTAGTCTTAAAGATGTCAATATTTTAATAATTATGGTGGATTAAAGTGGTTTCCTGATTTATAATTTACTTAGCGGATAAAACCAAAACCTTATCAACAAAATTACGATGCTTATATTGATGTCATCACATGTTTACCTTGCAGGACATGGAAGAACAACAAATAAAATGTTGTAAACAGTACATGTGTTTGTCAGGCCTACCTGTTGTAAGAGATGCGTGTCCGACCTGAAGGCCAGGCCCTCCACGGCGACCAGATAAGACGAGCAAGTGCCCAAGGAGAGCATGACACAGTAGCGTAGTCTGAGAGGCAGCGTGACATACAGGAGGTAATCCAGGAGCAACACCCATCCCAGGCTGGTACGTCCGGTAACCTCATGCTTCTGGAGGAACAGATGAGCGAGGATCTGCACATTGGCCAACTGCCAGGCGACATGAGGCAGAGCGGCCCACAAGCGCGAGCAGTTGCGGCGCGATAAGCCCAAGAGCGCGAGGTTCAGCACCAAGAACACCAGGGTGACCGCGCGCGCTACCCAGTCCTGACCTAGCGGCACGCACAGCCAGTACAGGTCGTAGAGCACTGCCGAGAGCACGAAACACTGCAGAGCACCACGCTTCTGCTTCACACTGTAGGACTGATAGAGATGCTCGAGCGACGGGTCTGAGAAACCCGTCTCGGCCCGGTCCATCCCGCTCACTGGCAGCACGAGGTGAGGCGCTGGTCGATAGCGGGGCGCCCGCGCACACACACACAGTGCACGCTGCTCACTCGCACACGCACCCGCACCTCCCGCGCGCGCTCTTATCATACCTACCCGCTACCCGCTACCGTGTCCGTCTGAGCAGTTGAGCTATAGAATCTACAAATGTTGGTAAATACAGTTAATATATAATTAGGTATATAAGAGTACATAATTATTATAAAAGGTATCTCAAATTCTTAACTAACAAAAATAAACTAAATCAGCCAAAAATCGTTTGTTCAATATCAAAAATCTAAGTCAGCAGTAGATACATAAAAGCGTGTTTTAGACCTACGTAGAAAAGTATTTATTAAATACAGATTGCATAAATAATCTCCTTGAACTATGCAAAGTAAGTTTTGTTACTAAAACGAACAATACTAGAAAATGCAATAGTACGATAAGTGTGATTAGAAAATGCACATGAATTTATAGTTAAAAGGATCATTCAGAACTGTAACTCATGAAGGTTTGCCTTCACAGAGGAGGAGTTCTTTTGGTGAACAGACATCCCAATTCGATTAAACGTGCCACTATGCCAAAGGCATTTCAATCTTGTCTAAATAAATAAAATAAATAAATTGTTTATTGCGTAAACATTGAACATGCTATGCAATCGTCAAAACTGTCATTTAAAAAGCTAAAATTTTCCATACATTCTACCATTGAAATCCCAATCAGACATACATTTTTGGCATTCACTCTCTCTCATTCATTCGAATTGTACCACTCTAACCCTCAGTGTGTTCCGCGTTTTCCCATCATGTGCCATAAACTCGTCAGTATAATAAAATGCTTCTGCGGCCAAAACCTTTTTTAGACGAGTTTTAAAAGCCTTAAGCTCTGGGGCACTTTTAATTGAATTTGGCAACCTATTGACGAGTTGAACTTCTACCTGAGAAGGTAAACGTTCATAAACTGCCGTTCTGTGTCTCCCAGTTCGGTAGTTTTCCCTGCCTCTAGTGTCATAAGAGTGAATTTCACTTCCTAGGAGACCGCATTTTGATTTGAAATGATTTGTCTCAAAACAATATTAGCCCAGGAAGTATTATATAGCACAGACGAGTTCATGGCATATAACTGGGAGACCTCTTAAAACTGACAGACAGACAATGAGACTTGTGTGGGAGTAATTCGAATGAATGAAATCGATGAATTAATACCTCCATATGTCTGAAACATACTTCGATGACTTATATTATCAAAGATTACGATACAATGTACATTGTCTATTCAATAAAAGATGTGTCTATTAATTTAATAATTAAATTACAAGTAGGATAAGCCCAAATTCATACATTTTACCACTGATACTCTTTTCCAACATAAATTCCAAATGTTTATGGAAATCAACCAAAATCCTCTAACAAATAATTAATAAATCAAAACTTGATTGCGAAAACATAACTGCATATACGAGTTTCTCGTGTGGACAAAATGTTTCATGAACATACGCGTACTACCTAAAAAAGCACCTCGTTCATACTATATTCTCTAACGCAATCACATTTAAATTAATTTTCCATCCCATAGTCAACCGCTCGTTCACACGGTCTCCTCTAGTCGTGATTTCACCCATGCTGTAAAATGGTTCGGCGAATGATTTCTCTTTAGATGAGCTTTAAAGACCTTGAAGCACTGGAAAACATTATATCGATTTTGTTAGTCTATTGACAAACTGAAATCCTTCCTGTGCTGGCAAACGTTCTTGTACTACCATTTTGTGTCGCTCAGTTCGGTAGTTTTCCTGGCCCCTGGTTTCACAACATGTATGTTTTTACGATATCGCACTTAACTTTTGAAAACTATACGTTTCCAGAATAGTGATCCAAGGTAAAGTCTCACTATGGACTATTTGACTGGGACTCGTGACGTGGATCTGTAATCCAGCTTCATGGAGGTTAGGTTTTGAGGATGATATAGGTCTAAAGCGGCTCAGATAATCTCAGTGATCATCTGATGATACCTGCATCAACTCCCACCAGCGTTTAGACGTATCACCACCTTCGTGGTTCGGAAGTCACGTTAAGTCGTTGGTCCTTGTATTCCCAGTGGCCATTGGGCTATTAATTAATGACCCATTCTAAGAAGAGTCGGTCTTACATTACATTACATTGAGAAGGGGCGGTCTGATCCTGATGCACGTCAGCCCTTAGGACTTATTGTGATCCCCTATGTTGGTGTAGAGAGATGCTACTCAAAAGATTTGTGAGCTCTAAGAACTCCGAAATCCTTTCTCACAAGTCCTCTTCCGCTAACTTACCACCCTTGTCATCTCACCAAAAGTAGCCGTTCTTTTCCTGCTCCAGACCATGACAGTCGGAGAATGTGTTCATCAGTTTCATCATGCATGCCACACTTCCTGCATGACCCCGTCAAAACCCACACCTCTGTGGTGCAACCTGAGACCACAGTGACCAGTGATGAGTCCAATTATCAGCCGCAGTCTGTCCCTCTTGAGGTGGAGCAGATCTGATGCTATGGTGCTGGAGGGTTGAGAGAACCAACTTACTCATGCGATGGCCCCTGAACAAGCTGCCACGTCCTCTCATGCTCCGTTCTACCCACGCCTGGTGAGTTGATGGACTGCACTACTGGGAACTCCACAGAAAGGTTGGGGTCCCACTAGCTTTGTGATTGCTGCATTATTAGCTAATGCGTCTGCACCTTCATTAATGCGTGACTGGGACTCGTGGCATGGTCCTGTAATCCAGCTTCATGGAGGTCAGGTTTTGAGGATGATATAGGTCTAAAGCGGCTCAGATAGTCTCAGTGATCATCTGATGATACCCGCATCAACTCCCACCATCGTTTAGACATATCAGACCATCACCTGGGTGGTTCGAAGTCACGTTGCTGTTGGCCCGTATTTCCATTGGTCATTGGGCTATTAATTAATGACCCATTCTAAAAAGAGTCGGCCTTAGCTTGTAACAAGACTACACCTCATAACTCATTACTACCACTCATCACACTCATCTTCACCACATATTTGCCTTTAAAATACCCTAAGGAGATGGTCGGCATCTCAAAATAGTGATATAGTGATAGCTGTACCTTTTACCCAGTGTCCTGGTACCAACACAAGGTATCATGTTGAGCGTACCCAATCGAGAAAGTGTACTATAGCAGTCCCAAACCAACCTGGACCTAAATTCGCAGGAATTTAGAGCATTATACGCTTGACTATCCGAAAATGTTGATAGACTTGTTTCTAACCAAGTCTAAGGTTTCTGAGCACACCATAGTATTGCAGTAAACTCAGCCTGAAACAATGTAGTGATGCATTCCCATGGGGATACAAGCTCTCCATCCTAGGCCATACACCATACGCCAGCCCCACAATTTTCACCTTTAGAACCACTGTGTATCACTCCATTTGTGATTCGAGGGATAGTCTGCCATCAGAGCAGCCACCCTGACGTCCCGATAGTGATCCTGAATGGCTTGGAAAAGGAGTAACATACCTTCATCTCGTCAGAGCATGTCCTGACATTGTCGTCCACTCAGAGTCGGTCTTAGTTTGTAACAAGACTACACCCCATAACTCATTACTACCACTCAAGATGTCGGGTAGCTGTCAGAATGAAGTTTGTTTACGTTTTCTTGTAGTTTTATTATTCGACTTCACCTAGAATTAGCTTGAAGGCTATCAACGCGGATGAATTACGGATGACTGGTCGAAATCCACCCCTCCACCTCTTTACTTATTCAGCACTTTGACTTACCTTAATTATAACCTTTCCTCGCCTAATGTTAAGACAAACCGGAAATTATCAGTGTTAACCAGTTATAAAACTTGCGGTGGGGAAAGGGCCAAAAAGAAACTATTTCACTCAGTAAATAAAACTTGTATTACTGAACCTTTCACCTTAATTATACTAACACTGCGTGGAACTCATTCCTAAAAGAAATATTGTAATATTTCCAGTTTTAAAATTAAAAGTCGCTATTGACAGTCACACGTTTCAGATAAACATTCAGGTTTAAGTACTTTTCTAAATATGAAGACATAAAGTTGCACCGGATGGTGTAGTGGTCAGCATAATCACCCGCAAGTGAGAGACCCGGATTCAAGTCCTGGTTCGCTCCAAACATTTTGTCTTCAAATGTCTTTATTAATAAATTAGCTATTTAGCGTTTATACAAATTAAGATCTAGAAAAAGATTTAGAATAAATAAATCTTTATTGCGTAAACAATGTACATTGTAACGCAGTCATCAGTAATTTACGTTATCTGAAATTTTCCATTCACTCACATCGAAGTATCTTTCAGATATACAAAGGTATTCATTCATTCGAATTATTCCCACTCCAGCCCAATTGTCTATCTGTTAGTTTTAAGAGGTCTCCCAGTTATGTGCCATGTACTCGTCTGTGCTGTAAAATGCTTCCTGAGCAAGTATTGTTTTGAGACGAGATTTAAATGCCTTTGGCATAGTGGTGCCTTTGATCGAATTTGGAAGTCAAAAGAACTCCTGTCTGTGAAGGCAAACGTTCATGAGTTCCGGTCCTGTGTCTCCCAGTTCGGTTATCATCCCTGCCTCTTGTTACGTAAGAGTGTATGTCTCTACCTCTTACGGGGTCGCACTTGGGTCTAAAAAAGAGACATGTTTCAAGGATATAGAGACAAGGTAGTGTCTAAAGTTTTAGTTTTTTAAAGCTGGCTTGCACAACTTCCTCCATTGAAGTTTTGTGATTGTTCGAATTGCTTGCTTTTGCAAAATGAAAAGCCTAGAAACATTTGCATTGAGCAGCCTCCCCACAAGGCCAAATCGTAGGGAAGATATGGGTAGACAACTCCATAATACGCAGTTATCAGTACCTGTGTTGGGAGTATTTTGAAAGTTGTCTCAAGACATAAATGCCTGAGGACATTTTGGAGCAAACGTGTTCAACGTGGCAGTCCCAGGTCATACTTTAGGGTTTCCGTTCGCTCCGTAGCAAGCTTCCAAATGAACACTGACCTTGAAGGTATAGGACACGAGGCAATGATTCGAAATTGAAAACAATTTTAGAACAATGATATAACTAACCTCCCTTTGGATTTATATTTGGTACTAAAGCAGCATCTATCAGTAACTTGAGTCTGTTAGATAATTGTTGTTGTTGATCTGTTTTGTGTTTTGAGTATGGATATTGTTTATATACGAGTAAATATATATATATATGGATATTTTTCAGACTGGGACTCGTGGCGTGGTCCTGTAATCCAGCTTCATGGAGGTCAGGTTTTGAGAATGATTTAGGTCTACTCGTAAAGAGGCTCAGACTGAGACTGCTCAGTGACCATTTGATGATACCCGCATCAATTCCCACCATCGTTTAGACATATCAGACCATCACCTGCGTGGTTCGGAAGTCACGTTAAGCCGTTGGTCCTTGTATTTCCATTGGTCATTGGGCTATTAATTAATGACCCATTCTAAGGACGAGTCGGCTACACCGCATAACTCATTACTACCACTCATCACACTCATCCTTCACCACATATTTGCCTTAAAATACCCTCATGAGAGTGGTCGGCACCTCAAATAGTGATATAGTGAAAGCTGCACATTTTATTTTATAAGATAGAGAGAGTCACTTATTGTATACTTCTTCCTTCAGTGTTTTGCGAAACGCTTCAGAGCCAATTTTATTGTACAAAGATCAACAGTTTCTTCCAAAGTTATTTTATCTTTCGCTATACAGTCTTGAGTGAGAGCGGCGAAACAATTTGTACACTTGGAAATTTAAACGTTATTTTATTTTAATAAAATTGTGCTTATATCAATTTCTATATTAGCTATTATATCTAATGAGCTTCCCAAAAGACCTTTATGACAGGCAGGCCTTTGAACTGTTTGGGAGAGCACAAAATCATAGACGGAATTTCGTGTAAAAGCTCCAATACCTTTATCTCAAAGCAAAATATTAGATTAATATAAATTAAGAATTCAGTCAGTTTATTTAGTGAAGCACATTGAAAATAGTAAGCTATACTAGAGTAGGTCAAACGTAATTGTTCAAAATGAACATGTTCCGAGTGGATTGTGGTTAATTGGCTGACATTCTTCCAAATACTAGTATTACTATTCACGAATAAGTTTTTACTTTTATGTTGGAATTTACTGTTTGTAGTTCATAGAGCTAACCACTTCGATTTCTTTGGATCAAAATACATTTTGAATCTCCTTTACGTGATTGTTGACAGCAAGACTTCGGTGCTAATATATTTGCTAACTTAATCAACTCCTAGTGTAGCATAAGTTTAGTGGTGAAATCCATAATATTTACAATCAAAGGGTTTTCATAAATCAAGCAATTCATTTCAAAATAAATAAACCATTTAATCAACTTTAACACAATAACATTAAACTAAAACAAAACATAATAGTCTATTAAGAAGCAATTAAACACATTTTTACATTGTATGCCAAATTACGAAAATACAAAGAAGGACTGTACCTAAACAAAACTACTGACACATCTAAGGCTATATGGAAGGTTTGTGCATTTGTACAAAATTCTAATAGTTAAGTTTAACTTTTTTACCATGGTAGAAAAACGTTTAAAATGTGTTTTGTCAGTTTTATTCATATAACAATTAAAATCGTCTGTAAGTACTTTTTCCTATATGTAACCAATACTATTATTGCTTTGCATAGCTAATGGGCACCATGTATCGGGTTTTAACATAAAATACCATGTGAAAGACTAACCGATATGACAGATATTGACACTTTTGAAAACAATGTAAGGAAATCGTTGTAATTAGTATTCTGTATATAACAATTGTTAATAATTACGTTTAGAATACGTACTTTGTACTTAAACAATGTTATTTCTAAATTCATTTTAATCTTTAATGCCTTTTTACTAACCATAATGTAGTCAAATTAGTCAGAAACATGTATTTAGAATATTTGTAATTTACGTAACATTTTTATCATCATGTTTTAAAGCGCTTACACTATTACGCAATAAAATCATATTTTAACCTTTTTTACTTTACGTTTCTTCCATTGAAATTTCAGATAAACTACGTAAATACAACAAAACATGTGCAGTTACTACGTAAACACCAACTACAAGTGGTGGATTGCAAATGCCTTAGAATGTTCACATAATTGTCAAAGTACAAGGACTTAGTTAAGAACAGTTTACTCATAAAACCTAATTCAAGACACTACTCAACTTCAATAAACTTTCAATACAATAAATAATTGACACAACAACGGACGTTTTAAACAACGCTTTGTGAAAAATAAAACATACAACACGATTATGAGAACTTGGTGTTGGATGATATTCTTATGTTTATAACAGTTCATTGCTGACAACATCGAAACAACGGAATTCGCATAACAAGAAGCTTAACATTGTATTATTTATTTAGGTATTATTTATTTATTTTAAAGCGTCACAAGGGGAGCTAAAGCAGGTTCACTTCGCTGGGTTCTTTCTGCAGGGTCTGGTCTGACGTCTTGTAGCCGAACATTTCCATGTCTGGAACCAGAAGCAAAGTAAATATTATTGTCACTGAATGTTTGAATATTTAAAACCAGCTAACTAATTCTTTTTCTATTAACTATTCTAAACTAAAACGCAAAAGATAAACTGTTTTAATATTGTATTTATATTATAAAATAAAAATTATTACGTTAACGAACCATTAATAGAAATAGTAATAATACATTTTTTTTTTCTCCAAAATTTAAATTTTACAATACATATTGAATAGCCCATATGCAAAAATATTTAATATTTTCTACACAAAACAACAATGAAATTTCTTTAGCAACTTACTGCATGGAGAAAAATGACAGATAACATTTATTTTAGAGGCGCCATCACACGAAAAGGCGTTAGTTCAAGAGCAGACTAACTTTTCAAAATTATCCTACAATACAAAACTTGAGTGAGCTTTCCTGCCACTGAAATTGATAAAATAACATATAAAACGTAACTAATCTACCTTAAATATATCTTGACATAATGATGATATCGTAGAGGAAGAATAAATATGTCCACATGCCACCATGGGTTAAATATCTGCAATATCTACTTGTATATTATATTTATGATACGATCTGAAGCGTGCTTCAACGTTTTCTTGGTCCATTAATCATTTTTTTACATGTTTGAAAGATTTATAATTGTTTCTTTCTGCTCTGACGTCATCATTTAACTGATTAAAAAGCCTTGGGGCATTGAAATTAAACGTGCTTATGTAAAAGGTTTGGTTTAATACAAGTATTCCCACACAGTATTAAAAGAAACTATTGACTGACGTATTCTGTAAAATGTATATTTAACAACAATAAACTTACTACGTTCAACTACTTATTTTGCTTTTTAACTTTCCCGTGGTGTGACTATTAAATACATTTTTTCAAGATGTGTTCATAAATCATCAAAGAGTGTTTATAAAATCATAAACCACGCTATATTTAAACATGAAATATGAATCATTGCCAAGAATACGTACCAACAAACTCGTCCTCCAGGTGAATTAGTTCCTGCCTCCAGTGAGTGTTATCCAGCTCACTCTGATGTCCACCGTACTGTGCAGGAAGGATCGCCTGGTCCACGTAAGAGTGGAGAGAGCTGAGGTTCTTGCCGTGGAGATACACCTATACACATATCATATGTATTTGTAGAAGATACACGGCTTTCATGAAGAATAGGCGGGTGGGAGAAGTCAGCTCGACCCCCTCCTCGTAGATTGGCGTTTCCACCACTCCAAGTGTGCTGTGAAGAACCAATCCCCCTGTTAACTGCGCTTTACTGACAATAGATTGCGCTGCGCTATCTAGAGTGTATTTTGATGAAGATCAACCAGCTGGAAAATGTCAACTGTTAGCCACAAGCGCTACTGTGAATCTTCGCGAATTTCCAATAAAATAAAAAGAAATTTCTGCACTTTGAAATTCAGACACCCTGTGTTCAATTTATGTCCAGTGCTCTGAATGTCAAAGTGCAAAAGTTCTGATTAAATCAAGTTATATTTTCAAAGAATATTCGCTAGTCATGTTTATTTTCCATTCAATGTTATAATCAATATGCGTCAATTGTAGGTACATATAGACATGGAATACAAATATCAGTTAACAAACTTCTACTAAAAACAAAAATCAGATATATAACTTCTAAATAAATAGTTATCAAAAACTTGACAAGCTCACGAAGGGATGAGAAAAGAAACTAGTAATCCACCTATTCCTAAACTGATTATACAATTTAATTGAAGTTATTTTAAACCCTCTGAATTATACCAAAATGAATTCACTCTTTGTTCCGTAAGTGTGAATACTCTAGCATTAAATCTTTTGTACAAGTGTGTGTACTATTTATGAATTCGGAGGAAAGTTCAATATATGGATTACCCGAAGCTCCCAAGAGAAATCTCAACAGTAAAACTTGTAGCTGTGATTTCGTGATAAGGGTACAAAACTGCACAATGTCTAATTTGTCCTAGTTTAACCTGCATAGAGACATTTTGGTTTATAACTTAGCCAGGACATAAAACATGAATAAAGTGATCAACCTATTTGAAAATCAATTAGCTAAGTGCAGTACTTTACTCTGAAATTAGTCGGAAATGTTATATCTTAAAAATCTCTAACAACTAATATTAGCAATCAGCTCTTAACTAGGCATTTTATTTAGTTTGATTAAATATTAAAACCAACACGATGTGACTTGTAGTCTTTGAAATCTTGCATTCAAGTGAAGTCAGCATATTTGGCTTTCAAAGCCTTATAGATATTTTCATTTCATTGTGGGGTGACATATTTCATCCAATTAGTGTTTAGATAATTATTGTAGTTACTTGAAAAACAATTTCTTGAGACAGAAATACATCTGCTTTTGACTACTGAACACAGTAGTACTGACAATACCAGCCACAAAGTCAAGTAACCAATACCAATACTTGTCTGATATTGATAGATAGCGAAGCCACTCACAGAACAATGCTTCCGGACTTCCTGTTCGTAATTGCCATAATCCGCTTTGCCCGCTCTCTCCTTTCCCATTATATTCGACCTTATATTTAACATGTACTTAGCTTCACAGAAGTATACGTATTTGAACTACACACGTAGTATGAATTCGGCATACAACTCAAATTTTGCCTTTATTACGAATATTTTCTCAAGAACGTTTTAACGTACTTCTCAAGAACGTACTTTCACCCCTGTATGAAAGCTCTGGGTACAAACAAACACTTCACCCAACTATATCTATTTTCTAACTATTTCTCTTTTATTTCCTCCTAGATACAAGATCACAACCTCACATTCTCCTTGTGGGGAAGATGTGCAAACATTCATTTTTCACGTTTGTTCATTCTTCAAAAACAGGCCATCAGAACCATTGCAAAACTGAAGTGTGGAGAGTCGTGCAGAACAGCGTTTAAAAATCTCAAAGTGTTGACACTTCCCTGCCTCTACATTTTAGAGGCGGCAATTTAAAAAAAAAAAATGTGAACCCGTAAGAGGTATTGACGTACACTCTTATGATACTAGAGGCAGGAACAACTACCGAACTGGGAGACACAGGACGGTAGTTTATGAACGTTTGCCATCTCAGGCAGGAGTTCGCTTCGTCAACAAACCTTTAAACTCCGTCAAAAATGCAGTGATGCTCAAGGCGTTTAAAACTTGTCTGAAAGCTGTGTTGGTCTCAAAGACCTTCTACAGCACAGACGAGTTTATGGCATACAGCTGGGAGACCCCATAACCAACAGACCGGCACAGGGAGCAGTAGTGGGAAAATGTTAGGGAAATTAACTTGACAATTGACGATTGCAATAACATGTATTTGTATCTACGCAATAAATTATTTATTTATAAGTTAACCCTCATTTAGTACTATATTTCCATTATGTGCAATATCAGTGAGTGAACCGTGAGTGCAGCCTTGAATCAAATACAAGCCACAGCTCGCGGTGTTAGAATCAATATACCAACCTCACAACTGATAAAGCTCAGTTGGAACCCTCTATGTATAAGCCGCGCTCTCAACTTGGCTTTAACTACTTATCCTCCCTCCATCTTTATCCTTTCAACACTAAATCGAATTTCAACACGTTACGCGATCCTTCGAGGTTGACACATAAGTTTGTAAGATCTATTAATTTCTAAGCTAAATCAAAAAACATTTTGGAAAGCTGTATAGAATTGTAGTGTGTAAAACAGAGGTGAATAGTTAGGAAATACAGCCTCGTATCACACAGGAGGCCAAGCTGAGGCCGAAGGCCGAAGCGAAGCTGTTAGTGTAGCTTACAGCTTCGTAACTTTCGTCGTAATACAATAGAAAGATAATTACAATTATCAAAAGACATAAAATAAACTAGACCAGCATTTTAACCTTGTGGCCTAAGTAGACAATCACCGAAGTTGCTGTTTTACTGTTGATCAGTGACTCCTATATTAGTTCATCAATCTTATGTGCTATAGCATCGCCTCTACTAAAAGTCCCAACGGTATTTATTCCTAATGAAACCCGTATTTTCGCTTCAAGTTGTCTCCTTGTTATGTTATTTCCAAATTGTTGATGCCCTTGGGTAACATGGTAAAGAAGCTATACTACCCTAGTTTGGCAAAAAATAACTATACATTGTGATTTAACTACGTTCTGCTTCTGCGGAAATTTTATTTAATTTTTATTCATTCTCTTAACAGCAAAAGCCAATAGTAAAACATTATATTTCATCACTAGGTCCTGAAGTGACACCTTTTGATATGAACTCGAGTTTAACATCCGAGGCGCAGCCGAGGACGTTAAATGAGCGAGGATCAAAAAGACACTTTAGGGACGAGTGATGAACGATACTTTTTGTCATTATGCAAATAATAATGAGAAATTAATGTCAATAAATGTTTTAATATTATAAACAATTAATTAAGCAAACATTTTTTTTGAGCTCAGCAGTCTGAATTATAATGTTTTGAAGAAACAGCTGTTACACTGATTTACTATACGTCAGTGTAAAATTTCAAAACAATCAAAACAAACTCGTTGAACCAGCTGATGTCCATGCCACGAAAAGATCATTAAAATGATAATTTTCTTCCTAGGGAGAAAAAGATCATCAAAACAATACTTTATTTACCTGGGAAGTGACACTTTGGCACTGTCAATACATGTGTCTAAAGCAGCAGTTTTTAGAGCAGAATGACAAAAAATCCTTTATTTACCAGGGTTAAAAAGTGACTCTTTATCACTGTCAATGCATGTGTCTAAAGCAGCTGTTTTCGGAACTGAATGACAAAAAAGACATAACATTGACATAATCCTTTAATAATGAACTTGTTGAAGTTTTTAGTTTTCGTGTGGCTCATATTATATTTTGTTCTTTGCCTCTAGTATATACCAGGAGTACTTGATAATATTTAATCCTAAATAGGCCGAAAAATCTTTCAGCTGGGTTTAAAAACAGTTTTAAACGATTCTGGAAAAATTGAACTTTTAGGTGAAAGTAATGACTACTAAAGTTAACACTAACCTAACTAGTATAATAATTATTGGTTAATAAAACGAACCAAATAGTACCCAAAATATTACTTATTTTTATTGAACATTTTGTAATTGGTCTTCTGTGTACAATATAGCAGTATGTCAGTGAGAGTGAGTTATCAATGGTGTATGGAATCAAACAGAAGCCACGACTCGCTGTATTGGAATCAATGCCAGTATAATCCCGCAACTGATAAAGCTCAGCGCAGATCCTCTATGTATAAGCCGCGCTCTCAACCTGGCTTCAATTATTCAGCCTTTATCTCTCCCTCCGCATTTATCAATTTAACATTACATTGAATTTCTAAGGGTGACATTTCTATTCGAACTTTATTGGTTTTTTGGCGTAAGTAGAAGAGTCCTTGTGAGAGAGGAAGCTTGACGTCTGAAAAGACTTGAATAGTTCAATGGAACTTCTTATCACTGTTAGTAGTGAGCTTTAATGGATTCTACTGTTTATAGATATCAAACTGTATCCATCACTTACCCGTTGTCTGATTTTCTCCTTAAGGAAAGGTTTCAGACAGGCAAAGACGGCGTCGAAGTAAAAGGGTTGGTTGATCACATGGAATCCCTTGAAGCGCAGTGGAAATGTTTCCTGAAAAGAAAACCATAACTGGTATTTAAAGAGGTTTAAATTTTTGGGATCTAAAGGAATAGTTTTCGATTACTCGACCAATGTTTGTGGTGCAGAATCTTTAAGGTTTTACGGTGTGGCTTGAAGTAGATATTTAAGGGGACTAAACTGGCGTGAGGCCACAATATGGAGAAAGTGTTAAGTTTAACATTTGTTGAACCGAGAACGTGTTGAAAAGTAGGTGTGGTTGGCAGATTTCACTTTCATGGGTTAGAAGTATACAATCTATTCAAAGGATATGAGACTGGAGTTTATTAAGAGGGTTTGAACCTCAAATTAGGGTTGGAACTCAAATACATATGAAGGGACTCTGACATGGATCTACACCACCGGCAGGCTGGTAACCATCTCTAGCTCTCTGATACAAATTTAATACTATACCAAACAATCGTGTATGCTTAATTTCAGAGCAACTGAAATGGAACACTGGTTACACTGCTGAGAAAGTTAACGCCAAGTTCTACGCTCATGTATTCTCCCAGATAATAACCCCTTCTAAGGACAGAACCCCTTGATATGTAACTCCACCCACCTGTATGACTTCCACAGTGCGCCTGGCGTAGTAGGGAGACAGGAACTTGGCATGTTGCTGAAGACTGAACCCGTTCATGTCTACTACCACTGTGATCCCTGCCACTTGAGTCTTGGGTTCTCTGACGACGTACTCCAGAGCTAACACATTGGTGCTGAACACATCCTCAACACTAACTCGGCTGATGTCTACTTTTTCTAAAACAGCAGAGTTTTAAATTTGAATCCTATAAGTAAAATTCTCTATAAGTCTTAGGATTTCTTTGTTAGTATTGGAGGTGAGTTTGAAATCCCCAAAGAGAACACCTGACATTTCAAAAGTGCCTGAGTCTTGATATCGTTAATGTCAATAGATATTGACGAGCCCCTTTAAAGGCGTAACTTCATCGTTATGACTGTGTGAGGAATCACTTAAGGTTTAGTTTGAATTTTAAAGTTTGATGTCTCTTATCTAGCATAATAAGCTCGTGGTGGAAAGTGTTTTGTCAAACACAGTACAACAGTTAAAACAGTACCAGCCAAGGTACTGAAGTAATTACTGATAAACGTGCGTCAGGAAAGATACGCGTATTAAGCTGATTGCATCAATGCTGAGACCTTTAAATATGTTAACCAATCAGCACAGTGCTTTGTATTTACGTTCTCCCGATGATGCAGAGTCGATTCGTTGTTGCTGCGACAGATTAACAGGTTTATTTTTATTTCAGAATGTAATGTCTTTACTATCCATTAAAATGTACATCTTGCTCCCTCACTTTGTTCCTACAAATCCCGATTCTCCGATGAAGACGTGTATGAATTATATTTACCAATGAAATTATTTCTGAACTCTAACTCCATATAAACCCAAAGTTCCACTCATTTTAACAATCCACTCACAGTCTGCTCGTGTTATGTCTGTACTCTGTACCGTGTCTTACCCACTCTGAAGATGTAGACTCTGCTACCATTGTGGTCTCTGTCAGCCAGGACACACTGGGCTTGCATCTCTAGGATGTGAAGTCTGTCTGAAGGCCTCGGTATCCGGAACAGCTCTGGACTTTCCACTTTCATAGCGTAGTATCTCTGCAACTGAATCGGAAAACATGTAGTAATTGCAGGTATAAATAGTATAAAATTATCTAAGTCGGTGCATTTTAAAGGGGTAACTATGTAAGACCAAAATATATGTTGCTGAGCCAAAGAAAAATATTGTGTTTTGAATATTACGGACATTTTCCAACGTTATTTATTAAGAACGTCCGTAGTAATATTTTACAACAAACTTTAAACAAAGCGGTGTAAACTAACAAGCTGCTTTAGAAGATATGACTGTGTTTTGGGAGGAATTGTATTGAGAAGGCTCCTGTGTTCTAAACAAATGACTATGTTGAAGGGTATTACTGTGTTTGAGTAATTTTTTTAAGTAAACTGAAGTTTTTTTTATAGAAGAATACTTTTTCTTCTATGTTAAGGCGACGACCGTGTTAGAGGAGGCTGTTTTGTCAACGAAATTATACAGAAACAACGTGATATCACCTATCACTATCTATGAAAGTTTACTTTCTTATTGGATTATAATATGTGTTAAACTATAAGACATTACAGGGGTTTTGGGAAGAATACTGTGTGAAATGAGCTGTGTTACAGGAGGCAACATGATTTAAAAGAAGCTTCTGTTAAATAACAGGCTATTGTATTAAATACAGCTGCGGTTGTCAAGCTGGGCAGTACAGGTAGAAAAACAAGATGTTACAGTTCAAAACACCCCACCAGATTAAACAGTTTTACAGTGAAATAATTGTATCGTGAGCTTTTACATAAGAGATAAATATATTCTTAGGTAAGGTGGACTAAAAGCCGATTTTCCCAATTGTATCTTTATTTCAAGAAAATTCACTTTGAAACACGGAAAAACGCGTTTTAAAATCCTCATTTTATATTGGAACTTCCCTACCCTAGGTAATATGTTTAACATTGTGAAAGATAACTATTCATACAGAAAGTCACCCCATTAGAGCATTTGTCGGGTTGCAACCCATTGCGCAGTCTTTGAAAAGAGGCCTTGTTATTCAAAGTTGACACGAGGTTTCCTAGTGTTTAGCCTCTTGCAAAAAACATATTATTTTTCACACCCGTAGGCTACAGTCATCGGTCCATTCTACACGTCATTTTTGACTCCCGTAGAGAAAGTGACTTACCATGGTGAACGCTTTGGAAGTGTTGTACTTTCTGGCTCTAAGGAAGCGCAAGAGGAAGGCGTCGTCAGTGTTTGCTTGGAGATCAGACTCGTCTGTCAAACAATATCATATCTTGTTCATGTAACAGCTGCTAAACTCAGGTTTTATAACTATGAGTGGAGTTAATGATTAATATTTAAAATAATGCTATAATAGCTAGATGGCGGATAGATCACAAATGGCTGAGGCAGGCAAATGAACATTGTTGCGGTGGCCCGAGCACAGATAGCGCTGCAAGGGAATTCTTTTAAACGTCTCAAGTAAAGCCACTGACACACGCGCAAGTTCGTTCATCCTCAAAAATCGCTCAATTTGGTAACATTTAAGTCATCATCATCGGACAAACTCGAGCATGTGAAGCCAAAGGGGGAGAAAGACAGCGAGAAATGGCAGCGCATGCAGCGCTATCTGTACCTGGGCTGTCGCAACTAATGATCTTCCTACCTCAGGCATTCGGCATCTACCAATTGTAATATAATCTTTGGTAATTTGTGAAGTCTACGTAACTGTCAAGTAGCAAGCCCTCGATACAGAGTTAATTACAACTTGAATGTTTTATTTTATGTTTGTTTTTATAAGGGTAAAGCTAAAGTTTGTCTTGTTTATCGAGACGAAGTAAGGACTATATAATAATCTCTACCACTCAAACTCGACCTTTACCTAGTGTCATCGTACAGTCACCTTACAAATTATGATACTCGACAAAATTCGAGTATTTACATTTTCTATAGAAAAGTAAATTTAAAACTTTTATACACAATCAGTAACTAAAGACGTCTTCACTACTTGGGTACCTAATTAAAACTTATTTAAAACAATGTAAACCAAATTCATGCCAAGCTTTAGGATTTATTTTTTGTGCTGAAACAAAAATTACCTTTCCAACAATTAGTTTTATATTAAAACAATTACATTAAAACACAAACCCTATTTGTATTGAGACCCTATCAAAACCGCTAAAAACGTGTTCTGATACGTTTTATATTATTAAAATACTCATCATTATCACGAATATACTGAAAAGCTAATTAGGCACATGTGCGACACCTCAAAGGTGGTATTGTGTTCAAGCAAATGGATTTGAAAAGAACCGCATAAACTATAACAAACATAGAGAAACCATTGTTCTAGGAGGGGAAGAAGCTAATGAAAACGTTATTGAATAAACATATCCAGGTTTACTGACATAACAATGATGGATTAAAAGGACGGAACGGTGTTGTAAGTGAGTTAGCGCTATCAGAACCGTTAGCTTTGTTAACAACGAGTGTTTTCCATTTGCTGATTGCCGCGTTCTTCGCCCAATATCCGTAATGGACCCGTTCACCATCATTCAGTGATTTAGTGTCATACTTATCCAACTGTGGTACTAATTTCATCTTGTTGAACTTTGCCTTTGTAATCTCCATACGTCTCATTAATGTGATTACATAAGAAACTTAAAACTAAGAATCCTGAAAGTTGTTTAACAGGAGGCTTCTTTGTTCTAAGAGTAAAACATTGACTACGTATATTTCTATTGCAAGTATGAAACGGAATATGGCATGATTTTATCGGCCTACCTCAACGTTAACATTCAAAAGGTTTCTACGGCTATAAATATAAACCTTAAAGCCCTCCTAAGGGTCGAAAGAAATGGTTTACGTCTCTATTGCGGCGCAGACTTTATTTACTCTCGTTGATAGTTACCTACCATTGTAAAAAGATTAAGGAATATTCAAAATGTACTAAAATATTAATTGTAAAAAACGAATATTTCATTTTGATTTTCAATTGTTTGATTGTTTTAACTCTCAACCACTCAATTTATACAGTTTTTACACTGCCCCACCCCCTTCTTATAAATTTGTTTATAACAGTTTGTTTCACATATCTGCTCACTTTTCTTTTTATTTATTTTTGCTATACACGCCAACGGCATATATTTCATTTTTAATTAATGACTTCACCGAGGGTTTGTGGGAATAACAAAACGCTTTTTGCGAAAGTGGCCCAAACCTATGTGCCTGCACCAGGAATCGAACCCGTGACCTCGCGCGATGAAAGCCGTGACTACCAACTGAGCCATAGGCGTAGGCTTATTTTAAAGCTTTAATTTCAGTACAAGTTAATGAAATTATGTTAGTACACTGATGATTTTCAAATTCCTACTTAATAACGTATATTCTAAAAACGTGATCATTTTATTCTGTAACATATTACACATCCAAAATTTACAGTCTAGCTGGCTAATTCTAATTATTTTAATGCTCTGATACCTTTTGAACAAAATTGATTTGTGATGTTCCAACCCAGATTGAAATTAACGTACATATTAAGTATCAAATTTTAACTTTTCATTTCAAATTTAATAAAAACTGCATTGGCTTCTCAAGTTACTGCAAACCATCTTTTTTTGACAAAAGCACAACTTGAGAGAGCTTGCACTTACCTGCTATGCGCAGCTTGAGGTCATGAAGGGCTTCAATTGCGATCTCCGGGGTCTCGTTCAGCTCCAAAAGCCCTCTGTTCCCACTCCCTTCCAGCCCCAGGGCCAGCAACCCCTTCTCTTCCAGGAACTCCGGCATAGTCTTCAACAAGAAGAAATAAAACGTATCTAGAGTATATTACTAAAGAAATTTGAAGACAAAAATGTTTGTACCGAACCGGGACTTGAACCCGGGTCTCCCGCTTGCCGGGCGGTTATGCTAAACCACTACAACATCCGGCTGAACTATTTCTGCCTTCAAATTTAGAGAAGTACTTAAATCTGAAAATATTTTAATGGAAGCGAATTTCATGAAATAAGGTCTTGTTGCCTTTCTGCAGTTAGCGATTTATTTTTGTTTTAATGCTACCCACCAATATAATAAAATTAAAGCCCATGATTATTAAACACTTAACATGTTCACGAACATTTCTTCACGTGAACCTCGTAGCAAACTTGTTACGCTATGAGCATGTCACGTGACCTGGTGACGTCCACACTTGCGAGCATATTACACGCAAAGTGATATGTTCATAAAGATGTGATATGCGTAACCCTATGTTACCTTACGAGCAATGTTAACCAAGTGTGTACCGGGCTAGAACAACTTGTGTGGTTTCATTTTTAAATCATTCAATTAGGTAAATTGTTATTTGGAATGGTTTAAACGCAAGATTTGTCAGGCGAAGCGAGTTGTGCTATTATATTTACGTTGCGCTTAATATACATAACAAGTTTTAAATGTCCCCCCCCCCCACCATTACTTTTGAAAAAGGAAATATTTTTTAAACCCCTTTGAGAAATGTTTCTATTGGATGAAGAAGTTTGTTTTAATGCGTCAGACTACTCCATCAAAAAACCGGAGGGGGCCAAATTTTTCAAATACAAACCCCATTTTGTGGCACCTCAAAAGAAAGGAACTTTCAACGCAAAGAAATGTTTTATTTCGATTCGGTTTATTGTACCTATTCAAAGATTACAATAAATCACAGGTTATAATGCCACATTTTACATACAATTTTTTTTATGACTAAATTCTCTTAAAAATACGTTATGGATTATGTTATAGCCTTGTGATGCTTCCCTCAGAGTATTTTTAAAAGCATTTGTTTATTCTAATTTAATTGTTTGTAAAATGTAACATTTTAAACCTGATTTCATGTAATCTTTAAATTGGTTCCAAATTATATTTCTTTTTATTTCAGGGAAGCTAATTTTTACTGCTATTTTGACTCATTTATATCACTTAGGTTAATTTGGTTTAGTTTAAAATATATTAGACAAGCAATCATTAATTATATTTTTTTATATTCGTGTTACATTTATTACTGTAATAATTTTTACTTTTATATCAAAATTAAATTTAAATTTAATTTCTACCAATTCTTTAATTTTAGTTATTTTAAATTTTTTAAATTATTTTAGTTAATTCCAATCTGTCCAACATTGTTAATTAAGCTTCCATTATTGTTATTTTTCTATGTGTAATATGTATGTACATTTGTTTATGAAAATAAAGTGGATTTTGACTTGACTTTGACTTGGTATAACAAAAAACAAGTCAAAGTAAAAAATTTTTGTTTACGGTGCCACAAGGGGGGGTTGAATATTTTCACCCGGACTTTGGGGGGAAGGGTGACGCAAAGTACGTCAAAACCAACTTTAGAATCCTATAAAAACATTCAATAACGGGTTTTACAAAATATTTCCTTTTTCAAAAGGAAAGGGGGAAGGGACATTTAAAACTCACCCCTAATATGATTCCTTTTTCAGTCCACCGAGTTTACACTGTTACGGAACGAAAAGAGTTGGAAAAGAGAAATAACAATAATGTATCGTGCTTTAACGCTACAGAGGGCTGCTGGTGTAAGCTTTACGCTTTATAAATGCTTTGAGGCATCGATATATCCACTTGAGCGGAACCACGACCACTAATTGCAACGTGGAGCTCACTGTATCACACGTGCTGATGTGTCGGTCGCGCAGGACTGAAAACTCTTTGAAGAGTTCAACTCTTTAGACTCAAAGGTTCTTAGTTTCAATAGCAACAGCTGGATTAAACATTTAGTGGTTTTAATATTTAGTCGTCTCCACAGTAAGCACAGTAATGCAGAAATTGCAACTTTAAATTGCTCAAACCAACGCGTTTTTTTAGCATTTTTATTAGTGGCGTATTTTGATTGGTCATTGGGCTATTAATTAATGACCCATTCTAAGGAAGAGTCGGCCTTAGTTAGTTACAAGACTACACCTCATAACTCATTACTAACACTCATCACACTCATCCTTCACCACATATTTGCCTTAAAATACCTTCATGAGAGTGGTCGGCATCTCAAATAGTGCTTAGTGATTTAGCTATTTATGTTTATCAACAATATATGGTATTTACCTCCGTCGATCTGTCTATAAGTGTCAGTCTGGATGACGCGTTTCGGGTTGACTAACCCATTGTCAAATCCTCTTCATTTCAGCCATAGGCTTCGTCATTGTCACATTGAAGACAAACACACACACACGAACATAATTACAATTAAACACGAACTGTACAGTTTTTACAATTTACACGGAAGAGACGGGAAAGAGCGCGATGCCGGTCGGTGCGCGCAGGGGACTGGACTCAACCCGAAACGCGTCATTCAGACTGACACTTATAGACAGATCGACGGAGGTAAATACCATATATTGTTGAATTAGTCTGTCTTGGGGCCATAATGAATCATTTTAATTATGTTTATCGCCTAAAGCTAAACGTCGTAGAACAAAACGGTGCGGAGTTTTGTGCTTCTCAACGCCTCCTGAGTCAAATGGTAAAACTTTATAAGTTATGTATCTTGACATTGTTTATTGTTTTCACCCCAATTTATCCCTCTGTTCCTCTCCTCTCTTAAAGTACTTGAAAACGTATTATATACGAAATATTTCAACTTGTTTCCTTTTTTTCTTTCTATCCTCTAAATTCGTATGTATGTATAAAACCTATGTACTGTATATACGTATGTGACCACTATGTAGGTCGCATTTTAACTGGTTTCATACAGTTTGGTGCAAAAGTGCCTTTTGCAAATCTCTAAGTTAATTTCGTAAGCCAACAACTGCACCGCTCTACCGAAAGTGACCTCTGAATGGGGCGTTTCCCCAAAAAGATTAGTTTGTATACTATACAAACTGTGGCAATGATCCGATTTCATTAAACGTGGTATAATAATTTGTGGTACTATACCTAATATGTATAGTACCACAACAAAACATTAACATTGGTTAACATTAACAAAAATTAGGAAAAAACAAACAAAATCCGTTCAGCCAGTAGACCAAGATAGCGATGGAAAATCGTTTTATCACCGCCATATTGATCTGGCTAATTAGGTTTTGTTGAATGTTCGTTAACGTAAGTCAGGTTTGGTGTCATAAATGTTTATACCAGTTCAATTGAATCAATGGATCAATACAAATTTGTAGCATAAAACCCCATTTTAGAGCGGAAACGCCCTCCATAAAGGACACTTCCGGTATAATGTATACCCCTATTGTCTAGGATTCCCGGTAGCGCATGTGGCTTAACATCGGCTGTGTATATGCTTGTGGTTGCTTGATTTAAGACACTCTTTTTTAACGTGTCTTTTCGATACTTAACACCGTAAAAAAATGGCCCAGCCGACGTACCTGCACTTCGTGCTAAGTACTAGCAAACTACTCTTTTAGTCTTTGATGACAATACAATACAACGTTGTAATTACTGCAGCATTAATAATACAGGGTTATTCAAAAGGAATGTCCTACTTTCATTCTTCTGTAAATTTTATAGTATAATCTCTTCATGAATAATTTACATACGGTTGAAAAGAAAAGTTTCCAAAGATTGGTTTGTTTACATTGAGAGGACGGTGGTTTCAGATTTTGATTACCAACACGATAGCTGCCTCTCAACACAATATATTTTGTGTTCCTGAGTTTTCAAAAAGCCAGTCAGTTCAGTTCAGCGAGAGTTTCGTCGTAGATTTGTGGTTTCGTCGTGAATGTTTCTTTATTTTTGGACTATGTTGGAGAAAGCTTTATCGCACTCCCTTGCCTAAACATCTAGTTGAACGATGCAGCCATATCAGAGCTGCAGTCAATGCCATAAATCAATATTTACTTCGTGATGTACGCGAAGGGTTTGATTATGGGTCTAAATTTTAGCCGAGCAGTCATGGGAGGGCATGTTCAGAATTTAAATATAGGCTATGTAGCAAGGGGAAAGAATTTTGAAAAGTGCTCTTTTTACTAGTATTGAATTTATTTATATCCAAGAAATAATTAATGAAGGATATTCGTCTGAAAGTAAGACATTCTGTTTGAATAACCATGTATTATAAATTTATAAAGTACAATGCTACAACGAAAATATATTTGGAAACTATATACAAAGATACATTACACTGAATTCCCTAATTTAAATTACTTATCAGTTTAATTAAATTGACTAATATTGACACCAAAATCTGTTCATCCTTCTCTACAAATTCTAAAAAAAGGTGAAAACTACACAAGTGATGGGTCGCAGTAAACCACTTACCATTTGCTGACACAGTGAGAACTGGAAGTCACGAAGGTTTGTTGCCGGAAGTCATATTTTTACATCCGGTAAATCCTGTGATATCTGCCGTGAGATAAGCTATCACTGGGGAATCAATGTTTAATCAGACTCTAGGTCAATGTAGGTTTTGTGTTGTTAACTAACAATACGCCAATCGTGTGTAACAATTGTTGAACAATGATTTATTTAACCCTTCGTTTTATTCTAGTTCTTTTATTTTTTATCCTTCGTATAAGGACTGATTAGTTTTAAAAATTTACTTATGGTAAAATGGTGTAGCCTACAAAAGCGAGAACCAAAGTAATGTGTGACCTTTTAGTCAAACAAGATGTATTTTTAGTTTACAGCTGAAAGGAAATGAGTTAAAGCAATACAAAAACTGGAATAAACTAGATGGGCTTAAAATGTGTGAAACTATGAAACTAAAACTATTATCTTTTTGGTCTAGTTAGTATATATTTTTAACTATATTATATTTGTTATTACAATAATATAATTAAAGTATTGTATAGTTTCAATGTAAAAAATTTAAATTTTTAATATAGGATTTAATTTAGGAGTTTTTAATTTAGGTTTGCTTTATAGGGCAAACATTTAATTTGTTTTCTTGTCGCTCGGAGTTTTAGGGAAATTTCCCTGATAGTTGAAAACTGTGTCTGAATAGTTGTGTAACACTATACGATTCTTTCAATTATAGTAAAAAGATTTAGGCCAACTTTGACAGGACTTTCTTGAACTCAAGATACAGGACGCCATCTGTAGAGGACACCATTAGGGTGAATGAACTTCGAATGTTTTCTGAGGCTCGGTCATATTTTAGTGTTTTTTCTCAAGCATGGTGGTTTAAAATTGTGGTCCAGTCTTGGAGTCTAAAACGCAGTCCTTCCTGATTCCCAAAGACCAATAACCTTCAGGTCCGCAATCAATGCTGGAGTGTGTAATTCTTCAGAATCCCGTATCACAGGCTATGTTAGTAAAATATACATGTTTAACCATTGAGAATAAAGTTATAGAGTAACAACTGAATGCGAAACCTGTTCGCAGCCTACTTGTATTTGTTATGTAGTTCGAGCTTGCTGCATGTAGGTGCGCCACTTGTTTGCTTATCTATCACACCTGATTACAATTTAAAATATTCTCTATTAATCAAAAATTAAAGAACTTTTAGGTTGAAGCCGAGAGAGTACGGAAACCCTTAGCCTAACAACACATCATTTTTCAGCAAACACTAAGTGTTTAACCGACTTCAGAGAAACGAGAAGGTTATTGAGGTTATTTTAGTACTATGAACCATTATAGGAATATTTTATGTTTCCATTGTTAATTGTTAACACTACACAGTGTCCTACATAACATGTTTATATTGGCGAGTGATAGTCTACAAGAGGTGCATAACCAATTATATTGGAGAATGTTCTAGTTGTACTGAAATAAAACTTTGGGATTAACCACAAAACTAAATGTAATAAACACAAAACGTTTCGACTATTCCATGATAGTCATCATTAGTTGTATGAAGAATAAAGAAGAGAAAAATAAAACAATGATATACATAGAAGAAAAGTGATTTGAAACAAATAGTAATTTTAAAATTTTATAGAAATAAATTTCTAGTTGTGTTGCTTGTGAAAGAAATACAAGAATTTGAGCCTTTTTCAGGTTATCTTCTTTGCTCGAAGAATTCAGTACATTTCAATAAT
This sequence comes from Matsumurasca onukii, assembly GCA_018831715.1. NCBI lineage: Eukaryota > Metazoa > Arthropoda > Insecta > Hemiptera > Cicadellidae > Matsumurasca > Matsumurasca onukii. The sequence continues at coordinate 28,389,583 of CM032065.1, forward strand.
GCAACCAGTTTAATCGTAGTATTATTACTTTGTTACGACAACAAATAAATATTATGGGCATTTTTTATAGATAAAGTTATGAGAAGCCCCAGCTGTAAACTAGTACTAATCTGAATACGACTCTGAGTATTAAGCTCTCTAAGTATTTATTACAAGTAAATTTCAAACTAGTTTCTTTTTTTGACCATATATCTGCCTTTTCTAAATAATTGGCTGCCTTCAGTTACAAAAGCATTTAGGTTCTAGTTTTTAAAAATAAGTTCAAAACACTAGCTTCAGCTGATATGTATTTTATTTCAATTTCTCTGTTTTACAGCCTGTCAATGAGTAATTAATTTATAACAGTGAGAAACAATGCTGGCACACGTACAACTCACCACAGAGTACAGACAGCGTATTACGTTTTACTGTTAGATACTTGGAGTTCTTTATATCTAGCTCGATAAATTCTCAAAATAACAACACATTTTACACGAAGATTTACTTTCTGACCAGCTAACTCAAATAATAAACTCCTAGCCTTGCAGGGTGAAAATTAAATTAGTATTTAATGAGGTTTATTTGTGCAAAGCAGGCTAAAATTCATAGGTTAGTTTTAATCCTTATCTATTTCTCGAAACTGCATGACCTATGATAGTTATGTTGAATGTACATTGTTTCTTGAATATGATAGGAACATAGCTTTGTAAATAAATACCTGGTTTTGTCAGTCCATGCTCTCAAAAGTGGCAGGAGCTACGCTGCAGTCTATCGACCAAAGAAACTGAAGGCGCCATGTTGGACTGCAGATCGATGGAGCAGGCAGAGCATTCTAGCGGAGATTAGCTAAACTATGACAAGCTCTTGCTATTTGCAGGACGTTCACGATCTTCTTAGCCCTAAAGATCCGATCTTTACGCTAACGCAAAATTTCTTCGTTAAACTATTTTTGACATTACTATATTCTAGTTCTAGTGTTTAATATTATCGATTTTTATCATAGACGGATTCAAACCGTAGTTTGATGCATAAATCAAAATAACAAATTCAAGCCCTAATTTGTTGTTTTTTGGTTGATTGTGCGTTTTGTAAGGAATGGTTTTATTTGTCTCTGCCATTTTCGATTTTAATGTATTGGATTTGTGGAAAGTCAGAAAATGGTTTTACAGTATTCCGAAATATTCAACTTTGCTGCAGAGACCAAACCAAATCTTATTAAAATATTGGTAATTTTACTAATTCACGCCCATAACGTACGTAGACGTAGGTCTAGTTTTCTTGTTAAAGAAATATTTGTTAGGTATTTTAAATAGCGTTACCGAATCTTTCAACACAAGTTAGTTGTCAGTATTTTATGATGGGTATTATTTACGAAATAAAAAGGAACCAGGGCATTTGTGTAAACTGTATTTTCTGCCTTTTCAAAGTTTAGCCAACGTTTTTAGTCAATAATACTGTATTTATGGGTTTTCACTATCTTAAAGTAAAATAAAAACACAGGTTTAAAGTTCTAAAACATATAATTTTTAATTGGGGGAAAAGCAGAGTTGATCACAAGAAGCTAGAACTTTTGTAACAAATTTCAAATCCTTTGAATCCATTTTTGAAAACTTTCCAATACAAAAATGTTTATACTGCAACGAACCTTATCAATCATACTGCTATGTACATTTTATTGCAAACTTTAAACTGATATCAGTTGCTTCGTCAAATATTCTAATACAAGGAAACAATTAAACTCGCATAAAAAGATTATCTCATTCGGACAACAGCTGTGCTGATAAAAATACTGCTCGTGCAATAAATAGTTTTAGTCAGAGCTTACTCCACATATAATCTTGCTTGTTCAAAGGTCATCATTTTTCTTAGGCATAGTTATATACACCCTCGTCCAAATTTTACGCTCCCAATGGGGATCTCCCAAACCAGAAAACCTTTTTATACGGTCAAAAATGAAAAAGGTGCGATATTTTAGCTATTTGATTAAGCCTTCCAAAAGAAATTGTCGCGCACCCAGAAACATTTGCTATCATTAGAAACGTGTTTTTCGTGAAACTTCATTTTAGTCCTGCTCCTGTATAACTACGTAACGAGCAACTTAAAAGGGGAGGGGAAAATACAAAATGCCAATTATAATCATTCTTTATTACCTGAAGTATTTGAATGCTTATCATCGTAATTTCACTATTTCATTTTAACCTTTCATTTTTAACTATTAATAAATTATATCAATATTAAAAGAAGTTCTTGTACTTTGAATAGTATTTTCAAATACATTTCCAGGACCATTACCTTTAAAATGTGTCCTTAACAAGGAAACTTATATAATCAGCTTAAATACAAGTTTTTACAAGATTCAGGTAAATTGAGTTTTAAAAAATATATATTTATGAGTTTATTATAGCTATAATATAACCTAAGTGGTCCTTTTATAGGAACTATTACAACAAGTGTTAACGTATAAAATAACACAACAAAATTATTTACAAATAATTAAAGTATAGTATAAAAGTGTGCTAAACTGAACTAAATTAACTGGCTATCTTGTCTGTTTTGTAGCCATACTCTTGCCATTCTGAAACACATGAAACATATTCATTACTAAAATAGCAACAATCAAAAGGTTTACCACGTGACTAATTAAGATAACCTGTATTTAGCTACCTTTTTAATCCTTAACAACTTTGGTAATAATCCATAGTTTTGAAGAATGGTTTCTCATCCTCCATCTCAAAGTGCAGATAGTGGTAGAATGAAACTAAGTATTGGTTTTAGGATTTATTTATAATAATAATAGTATGTTGTGTAAACAAACAATAGTCTTCTTGGAGAAGGCTTATCCTCACTCTGCTTTGAAGATGTTTAACAAACTTCCTCAGGAATTACGAGATCTTGACCTGAGGACCTTCAAGGCAAGAGTGAAGGAGTGCTTGGTCAGGAGACCTCTTTACTCTCTGCGTGAACTGGACGAGGCATCTCTCTTTGACTAATAGTGGCAGAGTAGCTTGTCCTGGCCCAAATATTGTGTAAATATTCTTGTATATATTTTTAACTTATTGACGCTGTCTATCCGAGTCATCGGTCAACGACATAGGAAACAAGTATTCAAGTAAGTTTCATATAAAGGCCAAAGAGCTGTTGAGATACTATAATTTAGTCAGTACAGAATAGAAAACTTGAACCATAGTATTGGAATAAATTTAAAAGTTACAGAAAATAAAAAAGAAAAAGGTGTAAACTCAGTTCAGAATAGTTATAGTTACAGGACAATGTTTCAACTGTTTTGTCACTTAGTAAACTTGCTAAAGATGTTTTGGCCAATCTAAGTGGCTAAAGAACAACCCTGGTCCGTTAGTGCTTTCTAAACTGTCAAGCCGTTTTTCTAAAAAGGTTTAAATCACTCATGAAACTGTAAATTATTTTTTAATGTTTCTCTATACACGATCTATAATTATGTAAAATTACCCTTAAGCATATTGCCTATATGTACAACAACTCTTAATAAACTCTCCTTAAACTTTATTTTCCCTTAAACTGCAATATACAACATATCAATATGATATATATTCCGAAAATGGTGAGAATGACCATACCAGATATGCTAGTGGTTTTAAATTTCCTCTATACCTTCACCATTTAGTAAAGTAAACATATGTAGTTTTTAACTCTTAGGCTTTCGCGGCCGGTGTAACGCCAGTTCTACTATAATCTAGATCTTCCGGTTCACACCGCGTCCAATCTTCATAACTAGGTTGAGATATTTCGGCCTCGCTGTCAGCTGTGACCATCTTCAGTCACTGATTGGCAGAAACTGAGCTACTTGCTATCTGCTGTCCTATTGGTGGTAGGGCTGCCAACCGTCCAATGGAGCAGGGTAAAAACTTCACATCCGAGAAACCATTGAAATAATAATTAAAAATGGTAATAATTTCAACAAAGAAGACAGCATTAAACCTTCAAGAAGCTGGCAACCAGTCCTGAAGAAGTCTTTTCCTTAGTGTCACAGCCTACGAGAACATCGACAGTTGGCATCCCTGCTCAATTGGACGGTTGGCAGCCCTACCACCAATAGAACATCAGACAACAAGTATCTCAGTTTCAGCCAATCAGTGACTGAAAATGGAACTCCACAGCGAGGCCGAAATATCACCACCTAATTATGAAGTTTTGACGCGGTGTGAACCGGAAGAACTAAATTATAATGTGTAGTTGTTTGTAGTTGTTAGTCCTAGTTTGTGTTGCTATGAAATTAGCCGGTCAAGCTTGGCAGGACTATTCAAAAGCAGTAAACGTTATGAACTCCACTGCAAACTTACCCTTGAACTTGTGTTCATTGATGCGCACGTAGGTACGCGTGGCGCGGTTGTTGAAGGACTGTCTCTTGCCGCCAAAGTCCCGAGGGAGGTGCACAGGATCTATGTGCTTGTGGAGAGAGTTCATGTCACTGCCATGCAGGAATATCTGCCGACAGAAAAAGAATATTTATTTCTCAGGAAATGTTTATTTTAATTTTCATTTAACAAGGTTGCCGGATGATAAGACCATTGCTGATAAACGAGCTTGTGTACTAAAAGAAACCACTCTATATTGGCCTTTTTGTCTTTAAAATATTTTTTTAATTATCGTCAATAATCTCCGCTTTGGTAATTAATTTTTCAGTATGTACATAACACGTACAAGCTTGTATTTCGCTCTAAAGTCGATTTGTTCAGTAAAAGAGGACTGGCACGATAAAAAAAGCATCACATCTGAATCTCCTGTTAAATCTCTACTTTGAGCTGTGGAACGGAACCATGTAGAAAGGTCCTTTTGACTACATTAACAGCATAAACTCTTTAATAACAACAAAGTTTTAGCACATTCATAAACCTCCGGGGTTCAAAAGTTAGGAGAGGAGATAGGCTCTTAAAAAACTCAGAGCTCGCTTTGCGTTATAAATTCAACAAATATACTGCACAAATAGCATTTTTCAAACCAACTGCATTTGATACTTTTAAAATGGAGTGAAATATCAATATATAAAGAACATTTATTCAATAAATGTACACCTTCTTATTATATAAATAAGTTGCACAAGTGCAAAGGATGCTTTTAACACAAAAATTTAAATATGAGATTATGAGTTTTCTAAATTATTATACAGATGGTTTCTTAAAATTTGGATGCTGGATCTAATTGCAATAGTTGAAATTTCAAATAACACTTTCTTTTCTAATTTGAAGGTTGTCCAAATGTCACTTAAGAATTTAGGTATAGTCCCTCTTGAGCCAATTAGTAGTCCGAATGTTTCAATGTTTTCAATTTTATATTTTTCTTGAAAGAATTGTTTGGTTTGATCATAAATTTTCTTTTTTCTTCATGTGCTTCTAAAGGTTGGAATTTGTTCTTTTCAAAACGGATCGTTGGGTCAAAATGTAGCCTAATTGGGTTTTTCTGTTGATTGCCAAGATGTCAGCTCGGCGAATAGATCCATGATCAGCTAAATCTTCAATGTCTTCGTAGACTTAAAGATATAACTATATGAAGGTTTTTAAATTTCACAAACGGTTGCTCTTACTTATCATTGCTTAATTGCTTTACTTATAATTACTCTTACTTTAGTAGAATTCAAAAAATGTAGTTAAAAGAAATGAAGTTTCAAGAAAATACATTAAAAACATACATGTGTCCCAGGTAAACTGTGCACTGGTCAGAAGTAGTCTTTATGAATGTAGCATCAGAATCGTCAAAATATTACCACGACACAACACGTCTGAAGAGAATTGGGAGAAGTTTCAAAGCTCCTTGAAATCATTACTTCTAAAATTCCCCCTCCTGCGTGTGTATACCCTAAAACTAGCATGGTAACTACGCTACAGAAGTTATGTGTGAGATCCTATCAAGTATCAATTAGTTGAGCTGTGTTGACCTAAGATCCAATCTTGAGCAAATCATTTTTTATCTTTTTGTATCCTTTTGTACCAAAAATTGTATATACCTTTCCTTTTGAGTGATTACTTTTCGGTTCCTAAGTCAACACTAAAGACTGTGAAATTCTCAACTTTGCGATTTTCTCCACAAAAACTGAGATGGTACACAAATTACTATAGATATTTTTGAGGGGTGCCAAAATCGGACTATACATGATGTTATTTATAGTTCTTAAATTTTTCACAGTCGGATCCTCAGTCTACACTGAAAAGTGCGTGAAACTCTAACCTTTTCTAAGATATGACTATTGATTAGTTGATTACGGGTTAACCTTAATGGTAAAAAAATTGTACTTTTGTGGTACAAAAAGATAACAAAGTTCCGGCTGTTGTTTAAATTGGACAAGGTCGGATCCTAGGTGTTTACTTGATCCAAATAACTGAAAAAGAAAAAGGTGACTTTTAATTTGTGGTGGAAAAGGTGGTACAAAAATTGATTTTCTCAATGCCGGATCCTAAGTCAACACATCAACATACAGGGTCATCGAAAAAGGTGTACGGGATTTCAAAGTGAAATAAAAATGTTAATATAATTGATAGAATTTTTATTTTTACATAAAAAAACACAGTAAATCTTAAAATTTTTTATGTAATTAAAAACAAGTTTCAATGTGAGCTTTGAACGCTTTGCAATGGGGGTTCGTTGCACGACACACATCTAGCCGATATGACTAAGTGTGTCACCGTTGAAATGCCTACGTTGATTCTTCTTCTTCTCTTATCCCTTCCCTCAAGTTAAAGAAATTGAAAGGGGAAAAGGCATTAATGTCATTTTCCAGCAGAATGGACCTCCATGTCACTACAGTCTAATCGTCCAAGAAGCTCTCAACAACAGATTTCCTGATCGTTGGATTGGGAGGAATGGTCCTGTTTTGTGGTCACCTAGGAGTCTTGATTTGACGCCTTTAGATTTCTTCTGTTGGGGTTACATTTAAAGCTTAGTTTATGTTGAGAAAATACATTATCTTCAGCAACTGAGAAGAAGAATCAACGTAGCCATTTCAACGGTGACTCCTGAAATGCTCCAAAACACCTGGCAAAAGGTTGACTATCGGCTAGATGTCTGTCGTGCAATGGGGGGAGCTCACATTGAAAAAATTTTAAATACATTAAACAAATTTAAGACTTTTTGTGTCTTTTCATGTAAAAATCAAAACTACCAATTATATTAACATTTTTTATATCACTTTCAAATCCCGTACACCTTTTTCGATGACCCTGTATAATAAGTTTAGTTTTGAAAAGAAACGTGAACGCTAGATTTAAAATTCATAATAGTGGCGGAGATAACTTTAATTAGAAAACCGGACTTCCGGCCATTTCAGGAAGAAAAGCATTTTTCGTTCAAAGCGAAACGTGAACCTTGACCAAGCAGTACACTTTGCTTACCCTTTTCCTCAACTTCTTCTTCAGGAAGGGTTTGAACACTGCGTATATCGCGTTGAAGTAGAACGGCTGGTTGATTATATGGATAGCTTTCACTCTTAAAGGTATTTTGTCCTGAAAAAATCAACTATTTTGTAAAATACACAGTTGTCTATTATTATGACCTTTCTATACAAATCCATACAAATTTCTAAAAAATAATAATAAGGCACATCCATTTTTAATTTTTGGCAAACACTTCCTCCAATAAAATAAAAAGGATACTGTTTGCACATATAAAAATTAAGAGTGTACTCTTTATTATCATAAAAACGTTGTTTGCCAATAAATTAAAAGTTTTAAAATTTCCGTATGATTCTCAGAAACTTTTAATTTCTTATTTGGCTTTTCAGGCAACATTTGTCTAGATTAAAATATAGTTCTTACAAAAAAACACAAAACTATTAAAACATAACAAGTCACTTGTTTAACGGCTTATATTTCGGTTCTTTCGAACCTTCAACGGAGCCAAAAACAAAACAAAATACAAATCAATGTAAATACTTAGGTGTTAACAATAACACATACGTGCCACAAGGAAAAATCATCTGATGTTAAGTCCATCTGGAAGTCTTGATCTTAATACCAATTGATGAGCAACTTCAGTGTTTCTTATATTATAATTTATGACATTTTTATCGGGGTGAGGTTGTTCCAAATAAATGCCTTTTAAGTCATAACAATCTTCTAATTTGTCAATTTGGTGGGAAATAGCGTGACTGGAAACCGGCCGTTCTTCATTTTGATGGTAGACGTCAAAACGATGATTGGTCATTCTAATTCTTAATGGTGTTATTGTTTTGCCAATATAGTCCTTTGAACAAATTTTGCATTTCAATTGATAGATGACGTTTGACGTATTGCAGTCAATAGCGCCTCTAATTTTATATTGTTTACCAGTTGCACCACTGTTGTAATCATTTGCTGGCAGAATCATTTTGCATGTTCCACAGCGTGGTGTATTACAAGGTGCACACTTATAATTTCGAAGGTTATCAGGATTGCTGTTGTAATTTAATTTTGGACGAGAAAGGATGTTTTTTAAATTTGGAGGTTTTCTGAAGATAGCTCGGGGGGGTTTTGAAAATAGGTTTTGAACTATATTTAACTCATAGTTTTAATCTAGATATTTTAATATTATATATTGAATTACTAGATTAAAGTCGATGTGAGGATACTTTAACCTAGTACAAACATCCTGTATATCTAGATTAAAATATTTAGATTTGAAAGTTGTGTTGAAATTTCATGGAAGAAATTAGACATAGTATTCAAAATTATTAGTTGCGATTGAGTTAAAGAAACATTTTTTGTACAACTAAGGAAAAGGTTAATTTAAAACATGACGTAAACATGACTTGAAACATTGGAGCAATGAGTAACGTAACGTGTAAATGTGTTTTCATGATTAACTCCTTCCTTATAAAGTCCATAAAATCTGCAATGAATTATACCACTTCTGACAGTTAGTAATAAAACTACAAGCAAACAGAATTTTAATGTACTAGTCACTTATAGAATCCGAAACAGGCAATTAAATGCTTTTATGGTCGTAACATAAACTACTGTTTAAAGCGATTTTATTGCAACTATTATTTAATAGCAATAAAGTTTTAAACTATTGGTATAATGATGTTAGATTGCCAATTTACCTGAATGATATTTGTAAGATGCCAAGCCAAAGAGGGTGAAATGAGTCTAGCTTTCTGCATGAGGGTCAGATTAGCCAAGTCAATGATGACGATGGTCCCTACAACTTGAAGATCAGGGTCTTCCATCATGATCTCGAATATTGTAGTTCCCATTCGGAACGACTCATCAAGAGTAGATTTGTCCAGGTCGATCTTTGCTATAACAAAATGAAAGAAAGTTATTAGCACTGCTCATCAAACGAGTAGTATAGTCAAATTTTTCTAAACGGAGTTTTTTGGCAGTAGGTAGTTTTCTTATTTTCTAGAGGGGTTTTTTATGAGGTTGAGTTTACTTTTTGAACTGAAGAAGATATAGATTTCTCAAACTCAGGAAGACCTGTATATACTGAGGTAAATTTACCCATTCTGGTCAAATACAGCCGAATACGACTCCTTTGTGAAACATTTCGAAGAGTTTCCAACAGGCGTTTAAGTAATTGGTAGCAATCAAAGTTTTTGTCTCAGACAATCAAATGAAATCCCAAATCTAAAAGACAAGGAAAAGACAGGTTAGGTGTGATTGTGTCGAAAACGGCGAAGTCCAGATCGAATCAATTCGTTCCAACATCAACAGACATTAGTGCCGCTTCTACCACCGTCACTAACACGGCGAACTGCAGCAGGAGGAACCTACAGCACTCTACGGCGAACAGTACGTTATAATGGAAACTAAGAACTCCTTCAAACATGGTTGGGTGGTGATGATATATTTTTACACTCGAATGTGTTTTGTAAGGAATTTCAAACCAGCGAACCATTCCAGACAACTAACCAAACCACTAAGAGTATTGAGAAAGTCTCGTATCCATTATGGAATGGTTCAAAACTTCTTCATTGATAGTCTTTAAAAATTCATCAAGATACTAAGAAAACTATCTATTCTGTCACGCAACTAATGAAGTAAAAGGGCGAATAGTTGACAAAAAGAAGCTTTCAATCTAATCATTCAGATAGAAATTCTTCCATATAAGTGTCTTTAGTGAAAGGTTACGCACACTTAAATTACAGACTGTTTATATTGCAGAGATAGCAGCTGTTACAATTAGTATTTTGTTTAATCCAATAGAAGTAGAAACTGGCGCCCACTGTGTGTAAATAGATAAAATAGTAAACTAGTTTAATATTGGTTTCTTATAAACAATGTAAACAAGACAACTCAATTGAAATTATTAGTGAACTTTAAATTTATTTTAAATACTAAAAACAATTTAAATCTATATTACCTTATGTCAAAAGGTACCAATCGTCACTCCTTCTTGTTAAGTATAATGTGTTGACTTACTAAGTCAATTCAAAATTCATTACACAGCATAATATCAAATTACTAGTTTAACGCTGTAAAAACCAGATTATTGCAAGCTACAATCTTCCGACTCCTGTTTAAATCGCCCAGCCTGATAACGACAACCGGTCCTAATGACTGATGAGACACGTTTCGTCTGTAAACACCGGTTATCTCTGTCAAGGTCGCGGTGTTTTTATCCGCATCAACCGGTTGTCCAGTTCGCTCAAGGTCACGCCTCACGTGACCACTCTCTTCCTTCCTTGTCGGTAGACGTGTGCAAATTTAATTTGTTTTCGGAAGAAAAATGCATTTGCTTTAGATTTGTCGTAAAATAAATTGACAATATTTTATTCGGTCCGGATTGTTAAATATTTAATAATTCTGGTTAGCATAATTCTGTTTTTGTTTTCTTTTTGTAATAACGCGATACGTACATAAAGGGATGATTAAAAGAACACACGCGTATTCTGAAATATAAATGAAGTAATATGTTTGGAAGTACGACGTGATAGTAAGGCCTTTTGATTGGAGCCCAGCTTTAACTCCATGACTAGCCGAGGACGTTAAATGAACGATGTTCAAAAAGACGCTTTAGAAAGGAGCGATGAACGATATTATTTGTCATGAAGCAGATATAATTTCAATAAAATGTATCCATTACATTGTATTTTAATTCAGCTTTGAATAGTTTCTTTTGTGTTACCTATCATTTTTTAATACAAAATATTGTTCATTCAATGTTTGAAAATTATTTAGGATCGATAGTTAAAGTAGCTCTATTTACAATAGTCGACTTCTTCGCAATAAACAAAAAATTCCGATGAAACAAGACCATTACATAAAGATAATCAGAACACACCTTTATTGTCCTGGGAATAAAAGTGCAGCTTTAGCTCGTCAATATACAGGGTGTTAAAGCAAAAATACATAGGGTTTTTTATGTTTTAAGTTTCTATTTATTAATATTACTACTTTGGTAAACTGTAATAGCCACTGGTGATTCTTTATTTTAAATATTTAGGTAATATTACAAGGTAAGGTAGCATCACTATATCACTATTTGAGATGCCGACCACTCATGAGGGTATTTTAAGGCAAATATGTGGTGAAGGATGAGTGTGATGAGTGGTAGTAATGAGTTATGAGGTGTAGTCGTGTTACAAACTAAGGCCGACTCTTCCTTAGAACGGGTCATTAATTAATGGCCCAATGACCAATGAAAATACAAGGACCAACGGCTTAACGTGACTTCCGAACCACGCAGGTGATGGTCTGATATGTCTAAACGATGGTGGGAGTTGATGCGGGTATCATCGGATGATCACCGAGAGACTATCTGAGCCCCTTTAGACCTATATCATCCTCAAAACCTGACATCCATGAAGCTGGACCACGCCACGAGTTTAAGAACCAGCATTCCTTCTTAAGACGTTTATTATGTTTTCTGCTTTAAATATTGCTTCAGATTTTGGGTCATAACTGCATCAATAAGCGATTGCTGTGTACACCCAAAATGCAATCATCTAAACCAATAAACATTGTTAACCGTTACATTTACTGTTATGTTTAGCTGTTTCACTTTTATTACTGTTCCCTCTCAACTGTTGATCATCTTTTATTTCTTCCCGACTCCTCCCACAACCAATCTAATTTTACGATCTACAAATGGTAATCGATTTAACGAAACTATTATGTGGAGAGATTGTTTAATGATTTCTCTCACTGCTAAAGACCTCCGTTGCTATAGGTTTTGAATGGTTCAACTTCTTTAATTTTAAGTATAAGTAAAACAAGTTAATATTTTCAGCAGCTGCTGTGTGTGGTGTTTGTTTGTTTACTTAAACAGCTGTTGTTTGTGTTTTGTTTCTTTACGACTGAATATCCGGTGCAGATACATTTAGCCAAGTATAAATAGCACATTTCACAGATATGATTTCAACATCTATTAGTTTTTACACTTCAACTATGAAAAATGTATATCTCTACTTTACAAAGGGCGGAATTTTATTTCATTCCTTGAAGATAATAATACTCAACATTTACCACTAACTTTCCGACTTTCGCTAAACGGTGTAATACAAACACGTAAAGAAAAAAAAGAGTAAATTGTATTTTGTCCAACCTACAAGAACACTGATCAGATTTGTATGTTAATACATGAGTCAGCTGTTAATTAAAACACCTAGTTGCTATTGTTTTACAATGCCGCTCCCACTGCACTGTGATTGAACTACTGTTTTCTTGGCCTAAACATTTATTCCCTTCAACTTTGTCAACTGATTTTGACATTCTATTTAAGTTTTGCTGTGCATTTATTTCTAGATCTAGCTAGAAACTGTATCCTTTCTGACCTAAACCGAGGCAATAAAAATGGTACACAATTTATTTCACTAAAATAAAAGTGAGAAAACGTTTGTAAACTCTTTGTTGTTAATAAACAGAAGCTGTCATCAAAGTTCCAGGTCTAGTTTTGGTCTTCTAAGAGTTTTTCACTTATTTAACTCATTTTGATCAAGGGGGTCCTGATATTGGTATGTCTTTTACATAGTGGTATATTTGGCTGTTGCTATATTAACGGTCATATCAAATCAACACGGGTGGGAAATTCTTTAGCACAGCAATTCTCAGTCATGTGGATTATACTAAAAATGGGTGGAGATTGATGTAACTTATTTATTCCTAGTTCATCACTATACGAGTACCACATCACGATCTGCATACATTAATAGGTGGCAATAATCTAGGCGCTTTTAAAAGCCATCCAGTAAATTTCTCAAACAAAACTGGTCCTACACAGTACCTTGCGGGACTCTCTTCAGACAGTTTCTTATCGTTAAGGTGATTGAGATCCAGAGATTAATTAAGTCGGCCGCATTTTCCTCATGAGAGATTAGTGGTTCTGAAAGCATGTTAACCACTAATACCATGTCTCAGGTACACAGCCAGAGCCAAGGTCGAAGCTGCAAAATTACACCCGTCAAGAGCACTGCGTAGCAATATTGCGTTCCAACAATATTGGATCTAGGTCTTATTTCATTATATTTCCCTTTTAATGTCACAAAGATAATGGTAAATTGCCAAATAAAACCTGAGCTAATCACGTTTGTAAAACGTATAAAAATTCAAACGTTCGAAATTTTACAAGACGTGGTTTTATGTCACGAAGACATTGACAAACTTCTAAATCAAACCTGAGTTACCTTTGTTATTATGCACGTTTGTACCGCATCTTTATTTTGTATAAATAAACCGTTCTAATAAACTAGAGTAGGGTTACTAGTTTGCGGACCCTTGGCGGGTTGGAATCATGGGCATCTTCGCGGAGCTTATCCCTCCGCTGCGCGGGTTCGATCCCCGCAGTCACCACTTACATTTGTAAAGTGATTATACGGTAATACTAGGTAAAGGTCGAGGTTGAGTGGTAGAGAGGACTTTGGAGTGCTAACTTCACCTCGTTAAACAAGATACACTTTACCTATTTTTATCAGTATGTCACGTGTACATTATCATTAGCTGTTTGGTCTTCAAAGATGGCTACCTAGTATTATATTACTAATATCAAGTATGTGTAGTTAGTGTTTAATTGAACTCAATTGTGGTCTTATTTACTGTTTCCACACCTAATTATATCGGCATGACGGCTCACCGCAACAAATTAAGGGCAAACAAGTGGAAATGGTTTAATGTTTTCCTCTTTTGTGGGTATTACAACTCAACCTTGCAGATCGTGAGGACGATTACAATGTTTCATTGTGAGAAACCACAAAGTTAAGATAATTTAAAAGCCAAACCGTGCAATTATCACTCAGGAATAATCACTTAAGTGCCTAGTTATTACTCAAGTATACTGCTAAATCAAGGATGTTTTGATCCTAGCGGGAGGCATAAAAGGATGTTAGTGCTCTTAATTATTTCAATTTAGAACTTTTATTTTGTACAACAGCTGATCCACAATACTCCACCGTGAATTTGTCCAATCCAATTGGCAATTGCCTGTTTGTACCTCTCTCACGTCCATTACAGTCATAGTAGTCTCCGACCTGTAACGTAATGTAATATCCTCAGCAGCAACTACTCGTAGTTTTACTGCAGTAACTGTTGCTATGTGCATGAGACTGCCCCGAGCTACTTAGAAAGTGAACACAACCTATCAACAGCCGACATAACAACTTGACAATGAACTCGAGGCTAAACAGTTGACAACTTTATTGCGGATGAGAGAGCTTGGGAAACTGGAAACTGGACAACTAGTTGCTGCTTCCTGTACTTGACGAATGCCAATGAAATGGAAGCTTCAAGCCGAACCTTGTCTTTGAACTCCAACAAGCCAGGGTCAAAACCGAGAGTCGTGTTATGGGAGGAATAAATACGTACGTGTTTACGAGAAAAATGTATTTATTCAAACTGTTCAGGATTTCTTTTGCGATCCTAGAAGACCTTAAATATGTTTGGTTTAGCCGGAGACGCGGTGCGTTCTGGTTTTGCTGTTATAATTATTATTTGGCAACATTATTTTCTTGTTAATTAATTACATTTCGCAGTTCCAAATTTGGTACATGTAAATTTAAAGTAATCCAGCATGTTGAATTCTCTTTAAATTTACGAATCTCCACATTTGTTGTGATGGGCGTCATTAATACCTGATTTTCTTCGCATAAAATATTCTTTCCGAATTTAAGCGTGTTGTGGTTGTGAAACTAAAATATTTGTTTACGTACAAGTAAATCTTTATCCGAAATTGTAAATACTCTTTTTTTACTAACAAATTGTGTGCACGTGCTCTCATAAACACTTGTCGGGCGAGTGGTTTATACTTTTAATTAATTGTTGAACAGGTATTTGTCTATGTGTCCGATGTTTACTTAAATTTGTAATAAAAATGCAAGCTTGGGTATCCAAATAAAACACTAGTTGTAATTACAAGTTGACATACATACTGTCAATGATTATATTAATTCGAACTACTTATACTCTTGATTCAAAATTTAATATCCAAAATGTAATGTATAGCTTCGCATATATCACTTTTTGTTAAATCTAAATTGTACATAAATTATACAATCATTATTTAATTAGAAACCTTAAAAATAATTCACAATCAAAATTATAAAATTATATTTTAATACAAACTGACAAACCCTCCCTCACACAGGTAATTTTACCCATGAGGGAGGCTATTTCCATAGTCATAAATTTAAAACCAGGTAATTAGGCTATATTAATTTATAAGATATTTAAAAAATTTATTGTAAATATCAATTGGAAATAAATGATTTATTATTATTAATAATAATAATTCAAAATTCACAAAATCATACATACTGTTCTTCAGCATGTTCTTAATAAAACCCATTGTAACTTTTAAAACCACGCAAAGACTAAATTTACTTCTACAGAAGTAGGATAACATTAACCACTTTTAAAATTGCCATCCTGATAATCCCCACTTATCACGTCAGCACCTAGCTGCGTGTCGGGCTGAGAGCTATGTTTGGAGAGAAGTGACTGCAACCGGAGCTTTTGTATCTACAAGTGGCAATCTTCGCTTTATATCCCTTGGTTCCTTTGTAAGGCACAGAGTCACTTTCCTCTCGGCTACATAGAGAATGGTACAATTACATTCCTTAACGGACAATTACAATTACATTTACTGGCGGTCTAGGAACCGCACTTACTCGCTTCCTTGCCTGTGGTCGTACTATTTTGTTCGTGGTAGTGCCGTAGTTTAGTCAGAGTAAAGAGTTAATCGTGTTACAAGAACACACAAACCAAACTAAAACGTGGAAAATGTGCGCCAGCTGTTGAATAAGTGTGATTTGTTAGTTAAAAGATGTAATGGACTTGGCACTGGAAATTGGGAAGTAAAGTTATGTGCATTGTGGATGTCAAAGTAGATACCATTCCAGCTGTATTCATGTCTATAGGATTTCAGTGTTCATCTTTTTCCTATTTTGAGTACTTCTGAAATTAAAATATTATTATTACGGACACTTTCCTTCTCTTGGAAGATCACGGCGTTTCGGGAGCTGGAATCTGATCCCGTCTTCAGGTAAAAAGTATGTCCATAACAGAAAGCATTTAGACATGAACTAGCCTAGAGGTAATCAGCGCAAGCTATAACCAGTCACCACTAAACAACACTGCCTCCGACTTGCTGGCTGACTGGCTGGAAGCAGCGGAAAACCAATCACAGACGTGTATCAGACTCACCAGGGATGAGGGCACACATCTTGCGGCCGAGACGGTCCTCCCCCGGTAGACTGGCGAAGTGACAGGTGTCATAGACTAACCCACACTCTGAGGGTGTGCAGTACGAGTAGTAGTCTGGGTACTTCAACTTGAACTCGTAATACTGCTTCACCTGAATCAAGATATATCAGTAACGTATTCTTAATAATATTATGTATACAAACTAGTAGAAAAGAACGAAAACCAGGCCGGCACGCAGCTAAGCGCTAAAGCACCGCTGGCATGAGTTAATCGACTTTTTGATTTTTTACTCTAATTCGCTCTACTCACAGCCTTTTTGGCCTCTGGCCTCAGTTTTATGTTCTATTACGAAGAGTGATACGAGGCTTTTTGCTGTGGTCACAGCCTCGCTTCGGCCTTCGGCCTCAACTTGGCATCATGTATGATCACGGCGTTACGAGGCTGTTCGCTTCGCTCAAAGCCTGGCTTCGGCCTTTAGCCTCAGACTTATGGCGGTTTTCGCTGAAAGTTATACTACGTAACATGAAAGGAAAACAAATTTTAAATTTTATTCACTTAAATTCTCCATTTTGAACGACATTTTTGGAGTCCGATTTTGCTGGTTAACGAACTCGACAGAGATATTTGCAAAAGGAACATTTGTACCAAATTTGGTGAAATACGACCTCTAGAGATGCTGCACATAATTACATTCATTATGTACACATATACAGTTTTGAAAAAATTCTCAAAATGTGTTCTGGGGTCAGGATTGGTGCTCATTTCATGGTTCCGGGCCTGGTTCCTACCTACCATGCTAACGGCATAAATATCTCATATTTCCAAAATAAAGCAAAATGTTGTTTTGAGATTCTTTTATGCTAAACTGTAAGGAGATATAAATGTTAATCTAAATGAATATTAACAACAATAGATACATTATTTAAAAATAACCTGGTTCTTCTTCTTAGAAAAAGTATAGTATTTCAGCATCAATATTTTTACTGTAAGGCGTAAGCGTACTAGTTCAAATGTAATTAGAAACCGTTCAAGTACGTATCCAGGACCCTATTCAATACATAAAACATTGCCTCATTTATGTTTTTGAACTGTAAGTTTTCTTTATAACTGACTATACTCAGACCACGCGTCTGAAAGCTCTTGTTACAAAATGATTTCATACGTAGATAAAAAAGTAAACTCACTACAAGTAAATGATGTCAGTTTTCATATAATTGCAGAATAAACTACAGAATATATATATGTATATACCTACACATAATAACGCCTTTTCCACATTGTGTTTTCTGCCGCGTAGAAATGCTGATAAGAAAATATCATCTGTCCTTGCGTGTAATCCAAACTTTTCTTCAGCTAAAAACATATGAAGCAACAATTAGAAACATAAGCTTTGATGTAAATCGAGTACAAAAGAGGAATAACTAAGGGAAGCTTACCTTTGACTAATGCTTTCAACTCTTTCAAGTTTTCAGCGAGTATTTCCGGTGTTTCGTAAAGCTCTTTTTCCGCCACTTTTTTGAACTCGTTTCTGATTTTGAATGGGTCCGTGGAAGGTTTGACGATGCCATCAATGTCGGCCTGAAGTTCAGTCAAATTGTAGTCTGAAATCAGAACAAACAAAGTATTTAGATCTTTATTTGTATACACGCTTAACAGCTAATTTATTACTAAAGAGATTTGAAAACAAAATGTTTGTACCGAACCGGAACTCGAACTCGGGTCTCTCACTTGCCGGGTGATTATGCTGACCATTACACCATCCGGCCCGAACCTATTTATGCCTTTAAATTTAGAGAAGTACCTACTTAATTTGAATGTGTATCCAAAACATGTGACTCAATAGCGACAAATTTTATCCGAAACATGCGACTTATGATATTTCGGATAAACATTAAGATTTAAGTACTTAGCATAAATAGGTGGGCCGGATGGTGTAGTGGTCAGCATAATCACCCGGCAAGTGAGAAACCCTGGTTCAAGTCGTCCCCATTAGGTCCACACATTTTGCCTTCAAATTTCTTTAGTAACAAACAAATATTTAGTATTTTATACCGTATTTCCCACGGAAAACTGGGATAAGGAAATAATAATCGATGCTTGAAACCGTTTTTGAACACGGATTTGATTTGAACACGAAATTTGATTAACATCGTCATTGCATTTTCTTAACCCCAGAACTACTAGATATTAATCACCTTACACTACATAGTAGTAAATCATTTAACAACATCGTGTACTTCAGTAACTACATCATAAAACTCATTCATGTGAATCATATAAATTACATCATAGTATAATAATTTACATTTTAGTAACTGATAAACAAATACAAAAGGGATTGTTTTCATTTTCCGCTTGTAGTAAATGCACGCACACAGTTTGCATGTAAAAGTGTAGCTTATACAAGGTGAGCTTTAATGCCCCGCACCCTGGGTTTTGTAAAAGACATATTTTTAAAACCCCTTAGGGAATGTTTTTATAAAATTCTAGTTTTAGTAGTTGTAGTAAAAATTTAGTTTTTTGGTGGGAGGTGGGTGACGCAAAGTACGTCAAAACAAATTTTAGAATTTAATGAAAACATTCCCTATAGGGTTTTGAAAATGTTTCCTTTTTCACAAATTAATGTGGGGGGCATTTAAAACTCAACCCGTATATAATGTGTTTTTCTGCATAAAATTCGTTTATCAGGATGAACGTAAGCGTTCATGAAACCCGAAAAAATGGCAATAGGTTCTGTAACACTGTAGCTCGCTCGGCTGAGGGGGGGTTTCACTTCCCACACCCTCCGGTTGGACCTCCTCCCCTTAAATGAAATCCCGGCTAAGCCACTTGTTCCAACCCAATAACACTAATGACTGTTATTGTTAATAAATCCATCACTTCCTGATAGTTGACAATAACATTTATCGGCGATATTTTCCTCTGCGGCGAAGAAGACTACCTAGATTTAGTTGTTTGTCAAATGCCAAGGTTGAGGTTGTTTTTCCACTAACGAGTCTTATTAGCCTCTCCCTGTTATCAGATTTACTATTGGTTCAGGGGTTCTTGGAACAGTGGCTACGAACACTATTTAGACGGAAAACTTGTAATGTACTAATGACCTTTGGTAAATTAAAAGTATAAACACGTAAATTATAGCTTCGGATGTCAAACTAAATCTGAAAACAAACTTATGTGCCTTTATAGTTCAGTGCTTAGAGTTATATTTAATCAACGTTACGGAGTGAGCCTTTAAGGGACCGCCTTAGTAAATTTCCAAAAATTGACCGCACAAGGACACTGCTAGTAACAACAGGCCAAATAACGGACCTTCTTTTAACTTATGCTACCTAACATCAGAAATACTGTCAGATAGAACGCTTGATATTTGATAAGTATACTATCTCTTAGCAAAATATTATTTTCCGTGTTTTCAACTCTAGTTTAAAGGCTTGGTAGGCTCTATTTTGATAAATCTTTATGTAGATGACCCTCGTGTAAATAGTTTTCTTAGCTTTAAGACGAGTAAATAAATCATTTAAGCTTTTAAAATTTCACCGCATTCTGGCCTCTTGCAGACACTTGCATCGGATGTCATTGCCCCCACGCACCGGCAACCCAACCGCCAGACAAAAAGCTAAGTTTTGGCAGCATTCCATAATAATTAAGGTACAAATAATAAAGAGTGTTTAAATTTTATGATCTACTGTGAATTCCAACTATTAATAAAAAGAAATATATGACAAAAAGTAATATTTTTCCTATCATATATCCTATTACATATCTTTCTATCCTTTCTTGAGAACTTTAAACCCAATTTAAGCGACTCATAATCGTCTACAGCGTGAAGCGAGCTCGAGTTTGATTAGGAAAAGAAAGTCGTAGAATTGAATGAGACATCATGAGTCGTGTCAAATCAGAAACAAAGCAGCAACAACAACATCAACAACAACAATCTGGAGAGGTCGTGTTCTACAGTCACGTTCTGGACGATAGACAGTTCAACCGTAGAACAAAGAAAGCAAGACCATACCACACCATACCTCTCCTTCAAGACTAGTTGAGCAATGCATTCAAACAATTTGTTGTTATAATTAACCGTTTTTCATAACCTTCAATTTTATTTCGATGAGCGCGTTTCTTTTGTTTTTGGGCCTTTTTGCTCTTTTGTATTTTGTACTGATTTAAAGTAAGGAAGAATAAGAAATGATCGTTTTACAGTAGCGCAGCGTTATTTAAACTTTAAACAAACCAATTTTGTCAAGTGAACCAAGTTGTTTTTTATGCCTGTGATGGAAATAGGTGAACTTAGAAGCACTTCATAGAGTGAGGTTTAGTACTCAGATCCTTTTATCGTTTACCTTAATATCAGTTCTAACTCTCCGCTCTCCATGCTTGCTAAAAGCATATACTTTTCGTAACCCTGTTTATCTCTCTGACTATCGTTTCAAAACATTTTGGATTTAAATACCTTTTTCAATGCCCCGAAAGTTAAAAAGAGTGTTTTTGAACTCTCTTGAAAGAACCATTGGGATATTGTTCCTTGACATAAGAAGTAAAAAAGCATCGTACAACTACAGGTGCCAAATTAACCATTTTCTGTCTGTGGTAATTAGGTGCAAACAAATACGGTATTGAGTTTGTCTCTAAGAGTTGGTCTCTTTCCATTCGACAGTGACATTAGTTTTGTCGAAACATTCTGTGACAATACACAATATTTGTTTGCACTTTTGGAGTTGTATTTAAAATAGACATTAAGATCCACTGACATAAGCCTGAGTTAGGCTTAATAGTACATACGCCTAAGGTTTTACGTCCCAACATTCCAAAGAACATATTTCCAACAACTTTTAAGAGCGTTCACATTTTACGAGGGTTCACAAACAACCTGTATAACACACGTGGCCATAAATAATAGTTATCAGTAAGTTCCCTTCGAACATGGCCAATTATAGTCGTAATACACCTGCTAAGTTCTTGCCTACAATGATTTGATTTTCTAGTTTACTTCTTTGTTTAACTAAATGCGAACGGTTAGTTTGGAGCTATTATCTTTTGGGTTCTATTTAGGTTGATTTTTAAGAGGGAGGGTTCTATTTTAGATGATAAGAGGAGGTCAAATCACATTGATTATACAGTTGTCTAACAAATCCCATTTGCAAATGGGCAGTTTAGAATCTCTAATTACGATTGTTTGAGATTCAATCTCCCCGACTCTGTGAGCTTTCTAGTCATAGTCAACTTCCTCCAACAGTTGAGTTATTCAGCTCATCTGCAAATCAAGTGCATCAATTAAAGTCTTGATGAAGACTTTGTGGATTTATTATTCATCGAGAACCTTAATATCGTCTCTTCATTTACATGAATCGTTAGCAGGCCAATCAATGTTTGCTTACGCCGTTCTTTCGCAACACGTGACGTCCATCAGTAAGATTTGATCAAGGAGTCTTTTCTTTTTAATGACGGCAGCTTCACTAATCGAGCTGTTTGTCAGTGACAGTGTCAAGTTATTACTTCTACAGGATGTTGAAACTTTTTACGATCTAGTAGCTCCTCAAAACCCAAAATTCAAAATAAAGGCAGCACAATGTGATTTTGAAGTTGCTCGGGGAAGTATCAAGTGCTAATACAATACAAAATCTGCTGTAGTTCTCCTTTCGATTTTGAGCTTTGGTCAAAATGGTTTACAAATGTCTTTGTTATTATATTAGCAGATCATAATATGTGCCTAGTGCCTACCAAGATCAGCTGTTGACTATCAACCTCCAAAAAAAAAGATTAAAGACCACGGTTTTGCTGCGACTACGCCGGAGTTAGTAGATAAAATTAGGCCTTCATTTTAACAATGCTATTTTGTTTCAATATTAGCTGTCGACGAAGAAGAGTTAAAGCTCTATTAATCAAAATTTGGTGACGACCACAGCTGTTTACTTAATATTTCGAACAAAAGTCGCACAATTTTCGATCAGATGGATCAAATACTACTATATCAGCTGTTGCATTCGCCTAGCAGCACGAGATTCTTCAATTACGACGCTCAATTACAAAAGCAGCTGGGGCCTCCCCCGCCCTGCAAGTGACGTCACAGTCCGGTTATCAACTGGTACAACAGCACAGCAACATAGGAATCAGCTGACCTGTGTTTGTGTGAGGTCATTCACCCCTAACCTCGCCCGACCAGCTGACCGGCAACAGGCATGATAACAAGATGTAGGTCGTCACAGATTGTGTTTGCGAAACGTCAGCACTATTTTGTATGGTGAGTTAAAACCTAACAAGCACAAAAACATAATACCTTTTTCTAAAACAACTTAAAACTAATAACAACAACGGTGCAAAATTGGGACATGTATGAATAATAGAGCAGGTAGTAATACGAATCTAATTAAATTAAATTTAAAAATATTGTTTAATAATCCATTGTAACATTACTTTTTCCCATTATGATGCGTCATTATTGAAATCTTTCATATCGATACATACTAAGAAATTTGCCTCAAATTAATCAAAATATTTTCATAATTTACGTTTTACACTAGACTATTTCAAAATACCTTCACTAAATCAATCACTAAATCACTATTTGAGATGCCGACCACTCTCTTGAGGGTATTTTAAGGCAAATATGTGGTGAAGGATGAGTGTGATGAGTGGTAGTAATGAGTTATGAGGTGTAGTCTTGTTACAAACTAAGGCCGACTCTTCCTTAGAATGGGTCATTAATTAATAGCCCAATGACCAATGGAAATACAAGGTTCAACGGCTTAACGTGACTTCCGAACCACGCAGGTGATGGTCTGATATGTCTAAACGATGGTGGGAATTGATGCGGGTATCATCAGATGATCACTGAGACTATCTGAGCCGCTTTCGACCTATATCATCCACAAAACCTGACCTCCATGAAGCTGGATTACAGGACCACGCCACGAGTCCCAGGACAATTACAATCTCATGAAAGTAAACAGGCAGTAAATTCGTAATACTCAAATATAAAATATGCTTTAGTACATTAATTTTCTTACATTACCAAAACTAATATTATTTAAGTGTTAAATTGTTGAAGTGTTGTCTGCCTAAACGTAAGCGGTTTTTATCAACTGGTGTTATCCTCAAATCATTCTTAGATTTTAATTTATGTCTAAGATATAAGCCAACATTTACATTCTAATTGGCTTTGTACTGCTTAACTAATTCTTTTGTCTAATCGCATCCATCGTTGAGTAACCTAAATATTCACGGACTTTCAATCCGTTTTCGACCATTGCAGTCGAAAAACAAAACAGTCAAGTAAATGGTTTTAAAAAGGTGGCAAACGGTATCGTCAACGAAAGCCTGAAAACGTGTTAATCGATTGACCTACCTGATATTTATTTTAAATAGGATTAGTTTGCTGTATTATAACAACTGACATAAAATCATGTTTGTTGTCCTCCA
The DNA here is from genome assembly GCA_018831715.1 of Matsumurasca onukii. Lineage (NCBI taxonomy): Eukaryota > Metazoa > Arthropoda > Insecta > Hemiptera > Cicadellidae > Matsumurasca > Matsumurasca onukii. Next base: position 28,413,558 of record CM032065.1, read on the forward strand.
TTCCTAACTTCCAAATTTCAATAAAACTAAAGACTCAGCTAAGTTATCAACTTTTTTTGTTGTAAACAAATGGAATACATTCCGAAAATCGCTATTGCAACAATCAAGTGGACCTAACTATACTAGCTACATAAAATTTGCAACTTTGGTCAACAAACAACACTACGTTGTAACGTGTGGATAAAACACAAACAAGTTCTTTGTCACATATGATATAACGTGATTCCCTTGCCAATATTCTGTAATCTGATAGTACAAAGTACACGGCATGAGGGTAACCAGCACTGACGGACATGTAAGTATTGTGGTTTGACCTCAATGTCTGACCAGCTGTGACGTCATAGTTGTAGCTGCGTGTCGTCGCTCTTTTTAAATTGAAAAACAAGATTAAATTAAACAAACATTAGGTAAAACTGTAATAATTGTAGCTGAAATTTATATAAATAAATATTTATTGCTGCAGACAGTAAAATTGTACAAGCAATTACAAAGGTATCTTAAAAGTAGAAACTAACGCAGTCTTCTTTATCTTCCAAATAATCATTCGTGAAGTTGTGAGTCTTACTAATTAGATAATTTTTAACTTCTTTTAGAATTTCTTAAGGTTGTCTTCAAATTTTATTTCTTGAGGTAACTTGTTAATTAGTTTTATTGCGTTGAATTTTGAACGTTTTTTGTAAAAAGTTGTGTTGTAAAATGTATTTTATAATAGATTTTTCGGTCTGATATTATAGGTTTTAATTTTGTGGCTTCGAATGTAAAATATTGTGAATTTTCTTTGGCAAATGTTATTGTTTCAAAAATATATATGTCTGGAACGGTTAATAATTTATTTTGTTTAAATATTTCTTTACAAGATTCTCTAGCTTTTAGATTAAAAATTGCTCGCACTGCTGCTTTCTGCAGAATTAATGAAGTTTTCAAATTGGAAGTTCTTTCCCAAATGGGTATAGCATATTTTAAATTTGAAAAAAATAACGAGTGGTAGACATTCAACAAGATTTCCTTGGAACACGTTTTTTAAATTGAGTGTGGAGTACTCAAAAATATGTAGTATAAGAGAGTGTAAGATATTGAAGTTTTTTCTTTTGTAAAAGTCTAGAGAAACTCTATAAAGTAGTTTTATATTATTATTTTCAGCGATTTTTAATCTGCTTTAAACACTTTATAGACTTAATTATGAAACAACCCATAATTTAGTCTAACTATAGTCCACTTCTCGTTCCCTCTTTTAAATAACATGTGTTGTTATAGTACGATGGCTTAACGTTAATTAGTAAACACACGATTAAGACACTAAATTTCCCAAAAGTCTTAGTACGATTTTCGATTTATGGATCCCTTTTTTGGTAGGGCAAAAACAGAGTTTTCAATACAGCTTAAAACCGTGGTAAATATCACGGCTTACCTTAGTATCAGAAAGTAAATTATTCTACAACAAATCTTCGAATTCTTATCCCTCATAACCTTATCGGTGCTACCAATCTCTAGTTGTGAAACTGTAATGCAGAAAACTGACAAAAAATAAACTTGTGCTAGAAACTTTAAACTCGACAAAATGTTTCTTTTAGTTAAGAATTAAGTTTTAAACTAATTTATTTAACTGTTAAGGGGTATGTATTGGTTTATTGGGGGTTTGTAATGAAGTGAGTTATGTTTGGTGAAGGAAATGTTACAAAATATAAATATACACATCGGCGATGCTCACAACTATTTGTAAAACACAGAATAGTTCTCTTTTACTATTTACAACTTTGAGACACCGACCACTCCTGGAATGTATTTTAAGGTGAATATGGGATGAATGGTAAGTGTGATGAGTGTTTTGTTGGATGATGAGATATATAGTATTGTTACAAACTAGGGGGCCGACTGTTCCCCAGACTAAGTAATTAATTGATAACCCAACGACCAATGGCCAATGCAATGGACCGACGGTATGTTGTTGCAATGTGGTTGCATGGTTATTCGGGGTTTTAAAATACTCGCCAAATTCACTGAATGGTAACATAGCTAAAAATAACTCAAATAAAAATTAGTATAATTTGTATTTTAGTAGTTTTAAATTCGACTGGGAAACTAGGGCCAACAGCGTACAGCTGGTTTGTTGTGGTCAGCTGTGACTCGTTGTCGTCTGCTGGCACCACGCCACACTCACACGGTTGCGCGAATGTTGGCGCACTCTGCACCGTTATGCAACGCACCACATTGGCCAGTGTGTTGTATGCTTGTCACGCAGTAGGCCTACATACAGCAAGTCCTGTTGCAGAGGCGTGTCAGGGGGTCCTCCACCAGTAGGTACCGTCAGGTGCGGTAAATACAGAGTGTGCCTGAGGAAGTATTTCGAAACAGGAAGATTGTAAGTGTAGGACCTCTCTAATCTTGTCAAAAATTAACGTTTGGCGCCGGATCTGACACAATATCCAGGGGAAACATTGTCGTTGACTTGACCTGGAAAGGTTTGCTCTTTCCGACATGGTAGTGATGGAGGTTCTAAGTTGAAAACCTCTTCTTTATCAATACCAAGCCCTATTGAGACAAGATTCCCCTAAATTTTGCTACTGATGACGACGTATTTTGAAGTTATCTACCCACATCTGTCATACAAAACTGGACGGGTCTGTGGGTTGGTTGCTAAAACGCAAACATTTCTAGAATGTTCATTCTCCAAAAGAAAACAGTGGGAGCAATCACCTATGTATGTAAAAAGATAAAGTTGACCTAACTTTATTCTAAACTGCTGTCGTTACCTTGCCTTTTCTTCTTTTAGGTCATGAAAGTGATTATACAAGACGAAGTTATGTACACTTTTATGAATCTATAGGTAGGGTAAACTAGTGAACTGGGATACATAGAACGTTAGTTTATGAACGTTTTCCCTCTTAAGCAGGAGTTCAAGCGTCAACTCTTCTGAGTAGTACTTCCAAATTCGACTAAGAGTGCGCTGAATTTTCAAACTCGTCTTAAACACATGTTGACCGTATGGTAGCTTTTTATATCCCATGCTACTTTATAGCACAAGACTTTGAGCACGAGGACCCATTGACTGACGAAAATAGTGCATATTCCATAGTCGAACTATTCGATCAAGTGTAATGTGAATGAAAGAACTATTTTTGAAAGCGATTCCAATAGGACAGTTATAGCCAAATTGTAGTTATAACTATGACGTTACGATGACTGTTCTAAGCATATTTATGCAATACAAAATCGATTTATATTAATTAAAACTTTTAAGCGCACATCATTTCGTTCATAACCATTCCTTGTAATTAGCGATATCTTTATTTTGATATGGAAAACGAATATTGGAAAGTGTCCTCTCACTCCTTGTGGGCTGTCGCGCATGTGCAGTGGACGACCACTAACCTTTGAGAAAAGTGGTCCGTGTCCATTGATATGTAAAATAAAGTTTTGGAGTCGACATTTGTTATGCTTTTCTTACAGTTAGAGTGGCCTGGTACATATTTTTGCGTACTCTTCCACGGAAATGATGCATTTAACGCGACTTCCTTAGTTCACTAAATATGTTGTGTAATGCAAATTGATGCCGCAATTCATGACTTTCAACACGTTTCCATACTCTCGCTGAAACCTCAAAACGCAAAACTCATTTAGTCATCACAGTTTTAATCTCGCCGCCTAGGCTAATCTCCCAAAACACGAACACTCTCCTTTCATACCCGAATATGCCACATCCTGCTGACTTTCTTACCGGAAAATCCAGGATTTCTTGTTTATTTAATTCCTTATCAACGAAATATCGTGACAAATTAAAAATAAAGTAATTTCAACAATCGCCAACATGCTAATCAGTGTGGATTCTGCCGTTTGCACGAAGCTTTTGAAACTCTTTCTTTCGGTTACTATGTTGCGAAAAATTATTTAAACCGCTATTACAGTAGGGATCCCACGAGTACTTGTTCAATAATTGAAAAAGTACATAAAACGTTCAACACAAAATATTTAAGAACGTTTTAGAACATTTCAAATGATTCTTCGTTGGAAGGTTTTCAACCCACATGTTTCAAGAGTGGAGTTATGAAAATCATGCCAAGAATGCTATTTAGCACGCCGAGCAACAATAAAATAAAACATTTAATTTCCAAAATTACTAAACGTTAATCTTAATACTGATTCTTAAAATATTACTCATTACTATACTACACGTTGCTTCTAAGCTCGTTTTTGTGACTATTCCATCAAACTTGACGGTTTTAAAATTTTAAAATCGCACGTTCCTTAAATTGTAACGAGTAAGATGCTTTTCAAATACGTTCAACAAACAGTTGTGAGCTACTTTTACAAATTGTTTGATTTCAACGCAACGTATTGAACTTTAATGAGCACACTGCACAGTTAACTTATTGAACACAGTTTATACCGTATGTATATTTTCTCGGGTGTTCAACTTGAACTGGCCTACTTTGATAAGCCTTGATAAGCAGGAAGCGCATTCAACCCATTGTAATGAACGTTGTGTATGCTACATTAAGCCTTGAATTGCTCATCTTTAGTCAAACCTCTTGGGTGAGGTTTCCTCATCTAGAAGTGAAACTTCATCTGAACTTATGACACCTCGTACATGACTCACAGATAATGTCCTTGAATTCTGGCGAATTGCAAGTAAAGTTGGGATAATTTACGCCGGAAGTCGAAATGTGATCTAAATATCAACAAAATTCAATTAGCCAGACCGATATGGTGGCAAAAGACTAATTTACAATTCTCAATGAATTGAGTTGCGCAGTGGCGCACCTTCAGGCAGCAATTCCGAACTACTGTAATCGAAAACTGACAGATAGGCTTATATTTTACACAAATTCAAAACTGTGATATACAGGGTTATTACAAATGATGTTCCTGGTTTTGATTATAAATTTTACTGGGTAATTGAGTGAATTTTAATTGGTACCATTGGAAAGAAAAAACTCAAAAGTTTATTTACACTGGTTTGGAATTTTGTGTTGCTGTTTTAAAGTCAACTGTTGTATGTGTTGTGTAATGCTTAAATTTCAAGACAATAAAGCTTGTTAAGTGCTGGATTATCACATTAATCAATATTTTATTATTGTCCAACCACTTTTTAGTGCCAGGTTTAATCCTCTTAGTAACCACTCTATTCACTAGTAGTAATTGAATTTTAAAACAAATGGCCGCATTAGTAAAAAGATGTTACTAATAACTGCCTGGAACTGGATTCGGGCACATTCAGACCTCCGCGCCCAATCCGTCCCAGGCAGCCATTAGTAACATCTTTTACTAATACGGCCATTATTACAAGTCCAATACTAGTGAGTGATGGTTACTAGAGGAGTTTCATTAAACATGGCATAAAAAGAAGTTGGTATAATAAATATTGATTAATGATCCAGCATAACAACTGTGTCAAGCATACACAACACCAATTGACTTAAAGCCAACAATAACATTAAACCAGTTGATTCTAAAGTGAAGACATATTAACTTCTTTGAATCTAGTTTGTTGGCATCTTCCACAAAAACCATTAAAACATTTAATTTTAAAATGATTATATTTCGCTTAATAACATTAAGCTTCTTCGAATCAATACAATAAGCAATTTTTTGCTTGAAAACAAAACTTAAAGCATATGATGTAAACTAAAACTTTGTTACTAAAATTTTACATAGTTTTGGTTTCCATCATATGCTAGTTTGTTTTCAAGTAAGTAATTTATTATGATCTGAATGTTATTAAGCGAAATAATCATTTTAAAATAAATTTAATTTTAATGAAGGAAGTTGTGAAAGTTTGTTGACAATAATTTTGATAGTTTAGTTGATTTTGTTTTCATTTGTAATAGTGTCAGTAATTAAAGCTAAATCCAAATTTATTTTCAAAGAGAGTTAACCTCTCAAAACCTATGTGCTAAAATGCTGCAAGAAACTTCCGTTCTGCCTGCGCTAAATCACTCTGAAAATATGTTGTCCAACAACAAAGAAGATGACTTTGTTATCCCGAGCAAGCGAAAGATAGCTTCTCCAGTTCAAACAACACATAAGCGGTATGTACTGGATCAAGACACCCTGTTCAAACAAAACCAATTCAGTTCACTTAGCTCAAGAATCCCCGATCATAACTATTCTTCTACAATGACTCTAACGACAATTCTGAAATGTGTATTGAAGATACAAAGTCCAAAGAAACTAAGTACCGCCTATCTTTCTTCATGAAGTAAACAATCATCAAGAAATTGTGAAGATATAAAACACCATGTTTCTCAAGAGTTCGCTACATTTCTTAAGGGGACTTCACTAAAAATAAATCTTACTGATATCAAAGACTATCGGCTGACTGCCTTTTATCAAGAGTCTAATATTAAATATTATACTTTTCAAACTTCTCAAGACAAAAAGCTTGAAGTGGTGTTGAGAAATGTTCCTTGTTCATTAACTGAAGAAGAGTTAAGTCAGAACTGCTCACTTATGACCTTCCTGTTTTGAAAGTTGTTAGGCTTTTAAGTAGAGATAAAACTGCTTTGCCTCTAGTTTGTGTGGAGCTGGAAAAGTCTGAAAGTGGTCTTGAAGTTTTCAAAGTAGACAGGCTCTGTCATGCTGTTATTTCTGTAGAACCTAAACGTAAATCCAGAGAAGTCCCGCAGTGCACTCGGTGTCAACGCTATGGCCACACCAAAAACTTTTGTAACCTTGACCCCAGGTGTGTGCGCTGTACTGGCAATCACCACTATTCCCTTTGTCCTCTAGCTAAAACTGTTCCCCCAAAGTGCGTGAACTGCGGTGAAAACCATACTGCTAACTTCAAAGGATGCAAGTTTTATCAAGAATTAAAAACAAAACTGGCAAATTCTTCTCAGACAAAGCCCACTGGTAATGATAAATCCTCTAATGTCATAGCCAATTCTGAAAATGCAACTGTTTGGCCTAATCTTCCTCGTAAACCAGAAAATAGTCCTGAAACATCGACTAGCCAATTAGGCAACAGACCTCTTGTTTCATATGCTGACATATCAAACTCGAATGTTCCTAAAGTTTCCCCAAACCTCGATCTTCCTCTATGACCGTGACCCAACTAAAGTCAAACCCCTAATGATGACAACCCTTTCATGAAAAACATCGAATCTATAATTCTGGATTTATTTAAATCAATTATACCAAAATTAAATCTTTTAATTGATGCTATCACTTCTATCTTCAATAATGGTACAGCCTAATTTATTTGACATTCAAAATTTAACCATCCTTAACTGGAATGCCAATGGTTTAAAGAAACAAAATCCATTTTTCTGCCTTTTAGTTCGTCACAACATTGACATAGCTTGTGTTTCTGAAACTCACCTAGTTTCTACAGAACCTTTGAAAGTTAGTGGTTATACCGTCTAAGAAGACAGATTAGCTCCGTAGCATCTGGTGGAGTTGCGATTTTCATAAAGGAATATAAATCATCACAGCATATTTCTCCCAGAACTGACCAATCTAGAAGCTACAGCAATTAAATTACAAGTAGATGATGGACGTTCACTGTGTGTAGTTTCCGTCTATAAACCTCCAAACAAGAACTCTTAAAAACGATATTGACATAATCTTTTCATTGAACTCAGCGATCATCTTGGTTGGTGATTTGAATTGTAAGAATCAGCTGTGGGGTTGTAGAAGTACAAACCCAAACGGTGCACGTCTTTCTCAATTTCTCTCTAACATCCCAGTTACCGTAGTAGCTCCTGATGATCCTACTTTTTATCCTACTCAAAATAACTTCCTGCCCGACATTCTTGATATTGTCCTTCAGAAAAACTTAACAATGCCAATTTTTCAGCAGGTTTTACCTGAGCTTGATTCTGACCATTCTCCGGTGATAATATCTTTCATGTTACAACCTCAATGGCATACAGATCATCGTAGACTAATAACAGGTCATGTTGATTGGGATACTTTTGGTGCTAGGTTGGATGAACTTCTCATTGCACCTAGTAGCCTGACTTCAGCTGAAAATATAGATTTGTACGTAAATCACTTCACTGAAAGCCTTATATCTGCAACAAAGTTAGCTACTTATAAAAGGTTCAACCAGAGATCAAATAAATTCCTTCACACCCTGAGAATATTAAATTTGATCAAACAAAAACATAGCCTGAGGAGACAATGGCAGAGACATAGACTTCCATGTCTGCGCAGAAGACTGAACCATCTGAATCGCCAGTACAAACTGAACTCAACGAGTTTAGATACAATAGCTATGCCAATTATGTCAAAGATATTAATCCTAATGACTCAAGTCTGTGGCAAACCACAAACGCATTTACATTCTCCGACAATAATTCCTCCTATTAGAAACAATGACATCTTTTACCAAAGTGATATTGAAAATGTGAAGTGTTCGCCGACTTCTTCCAAGGTGCATTTACGCCCAATGACGTAGTTGATCAAGAAACTGCCGATTCAGTCTTAGAACGTCTACAGTTACCGGACCACACGGTCGAATTACCAATCAAATTTTCAACTCCTACAGAAATTAAAAATACATACAAAATCTTGCTCTGAAGAAAGCCCTGGGCCAGATTTGATCCCAAATGTTGTGCTCAAGAACCTGACTCGCAAGGGTCTTGCATGTTTGACTTCTGTCTGCAATGCGTGCCTTAGTGTGGGGTATTTCCCATCGTCTTGGAAAGAAGCTGAAATCATAGTGATCCACAAGCCTGGTAAACCAAAACATTCCCCTCTAGTTACAGGCCCATTAGCCTTCTTTCGTCTCTATCAAAATTATTAGAAAGGTCATTCAAGGAGGCTGTCATATCTTCAAATAAATATCCCACCTTATCAATTTGGCTTTAGACCTCACCACTCAACCGTTCACCAGCTACAAAGAATTAGTGAAACTATAATCGGCGGTTTGAAAGAAAAGAACATTCGTCTGTGGCCTTTTTAGATGTAGGCCAAGCCTTCGACAAAGTCTGGCATGACGGTCTTGTATTCAAATTAAAATTGGGTTTCCCTCAGTATCTGCAGCAGCTGCTAAATCTTTTCTAACTAACAGGTCCTTCAGGTGAAAATGAACTATTCGTTATCTTCTGTGAGTCAATTCTGTCTGGAGTTCCTCAGGGATCTGTATTGGCTCTATCCTGTTCAACATATTTCTGTGCGATCTTCCAATTCCTATTACATCTCAATTAGCTCTATACGCTGACGACACTGCAGTTATCACTCAACATTCAGATATCAACATTTGCAAGAGACAAACTACAACAATCTGTGGATGTTATAGTTAATGGTTTAATAAATGGAGACTTTATCTGAACCCAACTAAAGTGCGAGGCCATCTTCAGTTTGAGACGCTCACCTGATCCTGCATATTTCAATCAACAATGTAGACATTCCCTGGAACCCCTCAGATCAAGCAGTCAAGTACCTTGGTGTTTATTTGGACAAAAACTTTCTTGGAATTACCACATAAATTCAAAATTATCTCAAGCACATTCACGCCTTTCTTCACTGTTTCCAATACTTAACCGAAGATCTTCTATTCAAAATTCGTGTGGTGTGCTTATTTACAAAACAATCCTCCGGCCCCTCATCATGTATGCAAGCCCGGTCTGGGCACTCACTATCTTCCCAAAGATAAACAAAATTCAAATTTTTCAAAATAAAGTCCTTAGGATTGCTACTAAATCTCCTTGGTTCGTAAAATATCCAAATTCACAGTGAACTAGGAATTGACAGTTTCAACTTTTTAGAAGAAGTGCTCAGAGGTTCCTGTCAAACCTGGACTTGGTTTCTGGTGCAAAATATTATGGAATTGGCCGCCCAACGCTCAACAGAAGACTCAAATCAAAATTAGTTCAAGATTTTCAACTGTAACTGTCTAAATTCTAAATTATTTATTCATGTTCCTTGGTGTCTCCAAAGGAGCAGAGCCAGATCCTGTTTTTAATAGTTATTATTAAGTTGTTTTCTGTTCTGTGTATAACATTGTATGTTGATCCGGAAATAAAGTTGTTTAAAAATTTAAATATTCAAAAGTCAAAGTAGTGTTTACGATCATACTTTTGTCAGTCATCCTGGCATTGATGTTGCGTTTGTTTACACACGATCATCTGTCAATAGATGTCGGATGTGGAGGCTTGAAGAGCTGCGTCATCATCAACAATGTAGGATCTACTATCTAGTATCTCTCGACCATGGCCTTGGCCTAAGCATACTTAAGTCCTCGCTTCTCGGTCCTCATTCAAACAACAATAGAATGCGGCTAGCTCACGCTGTACTCTGCGAGGAGACGTAGACCTATCCTTTTGGAAGTTAGTTCAAATATAAAATATTTTTGTTCCACACATTCTAAGTTGATGCAAACAGTTTCTTTATGTTCCATCTTAAACTTAATCAACCAATTCTCTTCAGTAGTCAAATGATCTTTCCGTTGTAATCCTACAGACTCCTCATTCCTTTCCTCTTTTTATGATTTTCATGGAAGTTCGCTCACGCCCTCACAAAATAGGGTTTTGGCATTGCTTGTTTTAAACAAGAATGTAGTATTTTAAATCGTCAGTGTTTGACGGAGATACTCGAACAAAGTCGTAGGCTACACGAAGCTACCTACGATTTCTATTCGAACAGAATTTGTCTATTAGAATACAATCTATAAAACTAGAGCAGTCCTAAAGTATCAATTCACTGGTTCTTATGTTCAAGTATAATTCATGAAAGCATTAACTATACACGTTATAGAAGGTCAACCTAGACGCGAATCTTGTTCGACGAGTTTCTGATTGAATTGTTCGGAAAATGTGGTAGTAGCGACATGTGAGGGTAGTTTTTCGACGGGGAAGTGTTCCCACTAGCACGACGCATGTCTAATTGTCATCATGAGTACTTTTGAAACGTTTTGAATGCGGTATTAATTGTTAAACTCATCATAACGATCAGCTGTCAAAAACGTGTGGCACTCCTGCTTGTGTCGTGGTGAAATACGTGAAAAATTACAAAAACTGTGAACGGTTTTCATAATTTTGTTGTCCTTCTATAATAGATATTCCATGAAATAAGCTGTACATCGGATTATATTCTCTACATAGCCAATAAATACTAAACACTACACATCGAATACAATATGTACAACATATTTGCGTGGCGTTTAATGTTTTGCAAATACATAATCAAGATATAGAAACTACGCAATAACCTCTGCATTGGCTATGAGTCACCCTTATCTGTAGTGCTTGAGGCTTGGTTGAGCGATGGTTGGTTGAAAGAGGTCTCCATAAAGGTTTAGTCATGCACCAGTTTATAAGAATGGTGGACACGCTGATGTAACATATTGCAATAAAGCAATTCACACCAGAGGCCACCGTTATATCATGGAAACTCGTTTAATTTTATCTTTTTTGCCAACTTTGTTTTAAGGTGTTTTTGTTTTATTGAACAAATAAATATATTTTTAAGTTATTCGGTGCTAACTTAATAATCATTGCAATGATCCGTATGAATAATGTTATGGATGTCCTACAATGTCAGTATTGCCATCACTTTATTTCTATAAAAAGAACAATGCAAATCCGTTAGAGGTACGAGACAGCTGGTTTGTATTGTTCGAATGGAAAGCGTTGGTCATACTTCTGGTAATATTAGTGTTTAACATTTTATCAAAAAAAATTAAATTACCCAATTCGGACTTGAGTTTTAAGTGATTTAAAATTATAAATGCAAAATGCTAATTGTCATTTTATTATTAATGTTATGAAGTTTTTAACCTTGTTTGCCATTGAAATGTTCAAGTTTTGTATCACATTTTTTTTAAATGTGATTTTTTTTTAAATTAATAAAAAAGAAAACCAATAAAACTTACAGTATTACATTTTATTTTTTTTAAGTTATACATTGTTTAATTCTGGAAAAAACATTTGGTTTGCCTAGTTTTCTTATGGAACCAACAGCAGTGAAGTTCGCCCCGTCAAAGTGCTGACGTCTGGTGACTGTCTTTATGTGAAAACAAAGATGAGTAAGATTAGTTTGCGACAAAATTTTAACAAAAGCAGACACTTTTATATAAGATACAACACGGCCTTTGTTTCTATTTAAAAATGTCTCAAAATAACTGCTGTTCCCTAAAACAGCCCTTTAAGAACATTTTTCGAAAATGGAGCTGTAGTTGGAAAACACACCCATCTCAGTTTATTTGTTTGCCAGAAATAGTGAACGAAAGGTATTTAACACTTTATTCATGTATACAGTTCAGACGATATTATCATTAAAGTGTTCTACCAATCATAAATGAATAAATTGTGTGCCCTTAGTTTGAAGCGAGCTCGGTTATAAGACATTCAATCCTTCCTTAAAAACAAAATCCTTATCTTGGCCGGCCTGCAGTGACAGACAGGTACGAGACGAGAAAATGGCACCGGTCTCAAAAGTGAGGACCACTCCTTCAGTAGCCTCGCCTTGACTCCTCAAGCTCAAGGCAGTTCCGAGGTGAACTGGTCCTAACTCAAGTTCCGAGTGTTTCTACAATCTACATCACAGTCTGAGACATCTGCCACAAGACGAATTCACAAATCGACAATATCAAAAATGCAGAAAACTGCAACAAAATCATCTTACGGCAGTGTGTGTAATATTTGTCTATTAGTTCGAAGGATATGGATGTGTCATCTACGTATAAGGAGCATTATAGTGCTTCTTGGAGGAAGGAACTATGGATAGTTAGGTCAATAAAAAGTGTTGTTAGAAAATAGAGCCTGGGGACACCAAGTTTATTTCTGTTTGTATTCAATGATTGCTTATTCACTTACACGTGGCTTAAAATTAGCTATTAGCTTAAATTAGCTTCACGTCGCCTAAATTTAGGCTATTTATGACAGTTTAAAAGTTTTAATGTATTAAAGTTTTACAGAGATTGGCAATGCTTAATTCTCTGTGGTTAGCTTACGCGTGTTATTTTTGGTCAAAATCAAAGAATAAACACGATAATAATGTTTACGGAGTGCGTTTTCCTGTTGATTATTGTTATGGTTTCCCTGTTTCATTTTTACTAATTCCTAAATGGTCAAACACACGTGGTTCACGTGAAGTATATTAATAATCGATATTAATTATCCTCCGGAAGCAAGCAAAGTGCTAGTTAATTTTAATTATAATCTAAAGAGTTATTAATTGTTGCGGGTTTTATTAATTATTGTTTACCATCGTTTGTATGTATCCCTGTGATCTTTTTCAGTACTTTTTTGCGTGAAATATGCCGAAAAACGCTACAAATATTAACACTGATTGTTGCAATGCATTTAGTTTTACTAGCACCACGTAAACGAATCGAATCGAATCAAACCGATCTAAAACGGTAAAGCCCTCAGATAACAAAACAAATACAGCTACCGTTAAAGTTGAGTTTTGAATAATAATCTCAGAATATTAAAATGGGGTTTGTCAATTTGCTCTGAAAACTGCCAATTTGACACATGGCGTGCTAAAGTTTTATGTACTTTTATTCCCAGGAAAATCAGGTTTGTTGGGACAATCTTCTACTCTTTATGTCACAGGTGCATCACCTGTTGCAATGACTTTGTTTTTAATCTTAACACTGACTAAAATATATGGAATAATCTGTACATGTTATTACATCTGTATATAATATGTACATCGGACTACAAAGTTCAAAACATTGTTCACTTGTATTGTTTTACAATAGTAAAAACTTAAATAGAAAATTAATGTATTTGTTAGTATTATTACGAGTACATCATCACGGAAAGAATAGTTCATCCTCGTTCCAAAAGTGTCTGAATTTAACGCTAATCAAAACCGCTTTACTATTTTGCGTGACTCGAGAGCTTGATATCAATTTTGGGCGACCGTGAGTTGGGCATTCGAAAAAAGAAATATGAACAGTTTTTATCGACCAGTCTCTACTGTACAAAACTGTAAATGAAATCTCGGTTGTTATTAACTGTTAAAGTAACCAATTTATCGTCTTAACTGATTATTGATATGACAAATTGAAAAGTTTGAACCCTAATAAAGCCCAAAACACTTTCCAGGGTGAGTTTTAAATGTTCTTCAAAATCCTCTAAGGGATTTTGTTATATAGTTGTCATGTTTCCCTCAGAGATTTTTAATAAAAATGTTTCATTCAAATAAATTGTATGTGAAATGTGGCATTTTAAATCTGACTTCTTGTAATCTTTAAGTGGGTATTACAAAAAACTAGTTTTGGTTGGGGGTGGGTGACGCAAAGTACATCAAAACAAACTTCAGGGTCCTATAAAAACATTCCCCAAAGGGGTTTCCAAGGTTGGGAGGGACATTTAAACTCTCACCTTGTATAAATACTTCCTAAAGACATCTTCCGAAAGCTTAAGTATTTTATGAGTATTTAGTTTCAATGCCACACGGTAATATTTAAAATTGTTCTTTGTATTTATGGCAGTATGGTCGCCACTTTAATCCAAATTTTATGTATACAAAATTATATGAATCATACAAATCAATTTTATACACATGTAAGAATAATTGTTAGATGTCGATCAGCATCACCACTTCATTTGTTACGTTATTGTTATGCGAGAGATAAGAGTACTACGTCGTCTTATCAGAATCTCAGCATCGAGGTTGACTGTTTTAAACATCTGTTGTGACTAGCAAGAAGTCAACAACACAAAGAACAATAAAACACAAGGAAATCGGCTTTAAATCACGCAAAAATGAACAAATGTTCGCATGATACCAATATTATAATGTTTCAGATTGAATTGTATATTTTGCTCCTGTGTACAGTAATAATTATTATGATATTACGATTATTTTACAACCTGGAAAATATTCAAATGAGAAAAGACACAATTTAAGTAGTTTCATATTTAAAATTACGTTTGGTTTTAGTTTTACAAAGGTATTCCGTATTTCCAAATTTTATTTCTCCAAAACAAATTTGAATCACTCGGGCAATGCTTAAGGGCTGTACATGTTTATATAAATATTGTTCAGCCCTTCCGTGTTGTTATTTTCATACACTGAACTGAATTTCATGGAAGATCCAAACCCAATTCTTCCCAAACAGCTCTACACCACGTGTTTCTTCTTTTTGTCTAATCGTCCCACGGATTATTCTATTCGTCTGTAGAAATTTCTATAGTCTATTGTGGGTTGTCTGTCACTACGCAAAGAAAACTGCAAGCATAAATGTCAATCTCAAAGTTTTTTTTTCAGAAATGAAATGTTTATTTAAGAAATTGGACCCGGATTAGAACGCCTTGGACGCCGTATACAGTTTGTGGGTTTTCAGTCACTATGCAAACAAAACTTAAAAAATTCAAACTAACTTTTTTAAATTAAATACTATCTAAAGTTGTTTTAAACAACTGGACCTGTATTGAAGTCTTGCTGGACATTATACACTGTGTAACTGTATACACTACCTTGAATGCGGAGCGGGGCGATGTCCTCTATGAGACGCAGTTGAGAGACGGTCGCCATGGTAACGACACTCACTCACTCACTCACTGACGCTCACTGAACTCACTCAGTCAGTGCAGTCTGCTGTCAGCTGTGTTTACCACCTCTCTACTCTTACTCTGTGGTGGGGACGCACGAGCGTTATCAACTCGGCCTGTGATAATGTGACCCCATCTATGCCTGTCGTTATGCGGGCGCTATTTATAGTACAAAACTGACAGCCTCCACGTTTGGTGTTGACCTATTATCTCTTCAAGCCTCCATAGAATACTGACAAACTGAACTGTCCATTGCTATTCTTATTCAGTAACTTTCTAAATGGTCTCCTCTCCTTTAGATAATTTCTACAGTTAATAAACATTTCATCAAGTTAGTTTAAAACGTTCAAGTTAAAAAAGTATTGGTTGAAATGTCGAAAATTTGCTTTAAGATCAAGCATGCACATTTTGAGGAACCAAGCACTTGAACGACAATAATCAAAAACAAATTTTAAACGAAAGAAAATTGACATTATTATTTTTAACTAGCATTTGTATTCAACTCGTTTAGTTGTTTATAAAGAGTAAAATTTTAGGTGTAAAGTTATGTATTTAAATACATTTTCTTTTTATAGTGTCCTAACGGTAAAGATTACATAACCTTTGAGTCAAGCCTAACTTGGAGAAATTATATTAATTGAGGAATTTTGTAAAAATGCCCTAATTAGTTTATGTACTCAGCAAGTTGAAAACATTCATTCCTGAAAAATGTATTAGAACTGCCTACTTTTCTTATTTTTAATTATTTGATATGGTCTAGTTTCATGGGGGTAACTGCTGGTGATTTAGATTATTGTAAACCTCTTTTTGTTTATATAAAATGTTTGCCTTTAATACATTTATATAATTTTGATTTGGTAATAATTGCATGACAAAATCTTCATTACTACAAGATAAATTCAGATTTTCATAACTCAATAATAGGCATAAAGATAAATTAGTTATTGACCAGTCGGATTAACATTAACTATAAACAATCACTTTTAGAAATTGAAATGTTTTTTTGTACAAATTGAAATACATGAAAAATTCTTAAAACTAGACTCAACATGTCTTTAACACAAAATCGACAGGGTACATTACTTTGGTGCAGTGCTAATTTGAAAAGGCAGGAATATTGTTTGTAAAGAACACAAAAAGAACTGGTCCCACGACCGATCTTTGAGATCAGCCACGCACTGGTAAGATGTTGCAACCTGTTTCAATGGTTTCCTTGACTGTCCAATCATTTCAACAGTTTAGCTCGGACTTGTAAGTAGGATTCAAACCGGCAAAGCGTTGCATTCTCAGAGCCCAGTTTTCAGTTTCTCCAGCATTCTGTTGTGGCTCACACAGTCGAACACGCTGCTCAAGGGTCCGCCTCACTCAAGAGCGCTACAGGGGTTTACAACGCCCGATTTTCACATTTCAAAACAATTTTTACAATTATAAGCATAATATATTTGAAAACTTGCGAATTTTTCCAACATGTGTATAGAACGTTTTTTTTAAATTGTATTTTTAAGAGTACAAAATGGAGTTGAAAGTCACTAAAACTTGATAAACTTTATGAGAAATCAGGCTCAATACACATCTCAGAGACTCCTCTAGTTCCAAATATATTATGTTTATAAATGTCAAAACGATTTTTAAAGGTGAAAAATGGGCCGTTGTAAACACTTGCAGGCGCTTAATTTGACAGTTGGGTTGCATCAATTAAAAGAAGGCCAGTTGTTTCGGGCGTGGTGTCGTGTGTTCCTTGGATGGATGAATTCAGATTTCTCTGAGGTGACCACTGAGGCGGACCCTTAAGTCCAGGAAAACACTTACTACACTTTCCTGCTTCAATATTGTCCACTATATATCTTCAAACAGATCCACAATAGCAGTAATAGTGGATCGTTGCTTGAGGAAACCATGTTGGTTATATAGGAAATACATTTAAATCTCAAGTACAGTATCAACATTCAGAACAGTTAAACCTCTAACATGTCGGTCCAACTATGAATGAAATAATGAAAGATCCCGTCGAAGAATTTATAATTGGTTTATTCCTATTGTTACAATGTCATATCCCCCAAGAATAAATTTTGTTTACATTCTGTCAACAAAATTTCAACCTTTAGTGATGCACAGACGTCACCTAGTTACTTATTTATGAAAGGATGGAATAAGTAATCAAATTACAAAATACAAAATATTATAATTTACTATCTTACAACACAATTTCATGTTTTACAACATCAAGTTCGGTGGTAGTTACAACTTCTTCAGATATTTCAAACTTTGTTGAGGATAAGGAATTATCAATGGTGGAGGCTGGAATCACAACCTCTGGTCCAGTCTCGATAGGAACCATAGTTTCAACCGGTTCTTGTTTGATCTGAAAACAATAATATTTAGAAATTAAACTTTTGTTGATTGTGAGACACATAAATTTAACCCTTAAGTGGTGGCGCGGGGTGTTTCCAGACCCCTACGTAGGTAAATTTAGTGCTGGGGACTAATGTGAGTTGGCTACATTGCCTGCACCGTTTCAAACCGGTTTTTGTCAGTTCACCTCACTCTACTTTAGTGAATAGACAAGTCAAAGTACTCTGGGGTGACGCTAGACCCACCGGTAGTGTTTTGTTGCTTTCTGAGTTTTTACATACAAACAGTTAACATTGCAAAGTGATGTTGTGTTTATTATTTGTTTATTTTTGTGTATGGAATATTAATTTAGTGTAAGTGTTCATAAATTAACTATGGATTCAGAAGAGTGAAATAACTCGAGAATAGGGCAATTTCTTCTAGAAGAAATCAGTGAAGACGACAACTCTTCTATTGAAGATTGAGTAAAGGAAATAAGCAAACTACCATCAAGAATCAAAAATTAAGTTTGTACAATACTTTCATATGTAAATAACACTGTTATAAGTTTAAAACATAAAATCTATCAATTTGAATTTTTTATTTTTATTAAAAAATATTAATTTGTTAATTTTATTTTTAATTTGTTAAGGCTTTTACAAAACACATAAACCTTTTAAAAGTGGGTTAAAACTCTTAAATTGATCTTAAACAGTCATAAATACTACCTTATTTAAGGAAACTAATGAGATGTTTAAAAAATTAATGGAAAATAATATTTAAAACATATTTAAAATTTAAATATGTATGACACCAGTAGTGTCTCAAAAAACCACGCCACCATTTAAGGGTTATTGCATTGTAGTTTTAAAACTTAAAAAGCATGAAACTAGACTTGGTTGTTAAAGCAGGCCCAGAGTTTTCCTGGAACTTCCCCTTTCTTGACAGCAATTAGATGATGAAATGTAATAAATTAACACTCAGTCACCTAAAGCCTATTGTGAGGATTTGCAAACATCCAAAATACTCTTAATCTGAATAGGTTAGGATAGTAGAAAAGTAAGCTTGGTAAGAAAAGAACATTTAGGCTGAAATAGATGTTTAAACATGCTTAAAGGAGGATAGTCAAGCTAGCTTACCTGAGAAAACATCCATGTCCAGTGCCTAACAAATACACACAGCTTGCATGTGAATCTTAAAAATTCATATTTGTTAGGCCCTGGACATTGTTTTTCTCAGGTAAGCTAGTCGACTTTCCTCTTTCTCCTGACTAAATTGTATAATATACCGTATACCTCGTCAAGCAATCCTTATTAGACATATCCTCTACCCGGTTCATCATGAGGAAGTATCTTGCAAGCTTTATCAGCCTCTTTTTCCTGTTTAACCACTCAAAGATAGAAAAATTATTTAACACATCTTAGTGTTTTCTCAAGACCTTAACTACAAAATGTAAAAACTGGAGTTGAAATCACGCAACTTTGATGATTGTGACAGTTGATTGTCTCAATTGAATTGACAGTGGTTTGGTCTTATCAGTTGAAACCAGTACAGTTTTTAGCAAAATGTGTGCATTATTCTTAAAATCTATTCAGAAGTAATGAAGACAAAGACAACTTTATTTTACTTTCATAACAATCAACGTTGTAATGAATTAAAAACCAATTTAAAATAAAAAAATAATTTAAAAAAGGAATAATAATAAATAAATTTAAATTATTTAAAATATCATTTATATTATTTATAAATATAAAAATTTTATTATCAGGCGCCTTTCAACAGCAAAGCTGCTCTCATTAGATAACCTCCAAGATTGTAATAGATGTTACAAAATGAAAAATTATGAGAAACTATAAATAAGAATAAACAAAGCCAAAACCTATTGTTTTGTACAAATTTTGGCCATCTTCTTTGTCCAAGGGGAAGGTTAAAATTAGTTCTTGATGAATTCACTCGATGGTTTCATCATTGAGGAATTCTCATAACAATCTTTTGGTGTTTTGAGTTACTACCAGTATCATGTAAGTTTTAAATTTTGCAAATGTAATGTGAAATGCACTGTAGTGATTAACAGATCCAGAGCTGCAGTGCCATCCGTTACCAGTGTTGTCAGTGTAGATAAAACTCTGACTGACATCTGATGTTTTGTTCTTTATTATTTAGTTTGCACTAGCCATAATTACTAGACACGATGGCTAGTATTTCAACAAAAATATTGTACAGTAGACTCTCGACCATCCGCCCGACTATCCGCCTATTATTTTGTAAAAAATTTTTAAAATTTCATGGCCACAAAGTACTAAAAATTGACACATGGTTTTGAACGCTTCTTTCAGTTGTGAAACTGCAAAGTTTGCAACTAGATCGCAGTTAACTCTCATCAAAGAAGCGCTTGTAATGTAAATATCCGCTTTTTCTTTTGTTTTGTTTTATATTGTAAGTTACTGTTTTATTTTTACTCAATGATTATTATTATAATATTACAGTACTGTATGTACAACTTAAATTTTGTACTGTGCACATTTTTATAAATACAGTTAGTACACTAAACTTGTAACAAAACAATTTTATGAGCACTTGCTTAATTTTCCTACAAAGAATCCCATCACTGTTCCAAGTTTGTAAAAGTTATATTAGATCAAAAACGCGATAGCCTAATTTAATACAGTACTGTATAACCAGTTTTTAACGCTTTGATTCAGTTTTGAAACACGAAAAATCAATATAGATAGGAAGACCAAGTTCAATGAACTGCCTATCAAGTTTTTTTCGCTATCCGCCTACCCTTCATACACAAAAGGCCAGATAGTCGGAGAGTCTACTGACATATACCTGTCATGTTTTGGGAAAATAAAAATTCTTATTATTATTTATAATTCAAATTCAATTTACACTTCCGTTGCAGCTAACCTGTGAGATCTGTAGCAGTGAGGCGTCGATGGTGCAGGTTTTAGCCTGCTTCTCTTCAGCATGTCACGATAGTACGCCTGCCACTCCGCCAACTCTGCGTTACCCTTGTCCACCTTCTGGTCCAGGTACTTATAGTACGTCTCACGCAAGATGCGGAAGCCGGCGGTGTTGCTGTACGCCTGGTGCGCCACTGGGTCAATGTATCTGGCAGTGGTCCTGCAGCAAACGGAAGGGAAAACTAGATTTGTTATGAATGTTTATAATTTTCAAAAAGGCAAAGGTGCGTACGTTATGGAATTCTAAACCGAAAAACCAGACTGAAGGCGCTTTTGCTGATACTTGATAGTAAATGTGTACAGTTTGATCAAGAGTAAGGTATCTTAGATTGAAAATAAGTACAGATTAAAAACAAAGACAAGAGCCTGAGTAGTATAAACCACTTCAATGCCAAAGATTTCCTAGTGTAGATTAGTTGAATTTCCACAGCACACTTTACCTGGTGAAGGGACAACTAAGCGGTTGGAGAGTTTTGGTACAACTTGTTTTGAAAAGCCTTTGCCTTGGTCTCTGGATCACTGAAAGTTATGAAGGTGCGTTCATACCTTCCTTCGAAGGAGCCTCGGCTGAAATCAAGCATCTTCATGCGCCGCATACAAACCAAAACAAAACAATTGTTTCTCCTACAAGCTTCAAATACACTGTAAGGTAGCTTTCAAAAATAATTCATTTTATAGAGAGATGAAGCTCTTCTTATTAGATGTATATAATTTAAAATTACTTCACATTATCTAATAAATTGGTGAAATTCAATGTTGCTCTGAGGCCTTTCAAATACCAAGTACAGTCAACTCATTAACCGATAAAAGCCTGGTTGAGGCTTATTTCGAATAAGCAAAATCAAACAATTAATCCAAGAAAACCCAAAATTAATGTATAGTAAGGTATATAAAGACTAGAGATGGGTTGGTTCCAAAATTTTACCGTTCCCCGATTCTGACAAAAATCTTCCGTTCATGGCGGTCGATCTCTTTGACTCTCAGTTAACGCCCGCGATTGAAATCAATACAACTTCGATACCGTTTCAAGGGCGATCTTTGATTTCGCTAACGAGGAAATCACGACTTGATACCGCTTTGGCGGAGATCTTCTGACTTGCCAACTCTCAAGAGTGGAATTCGACGACTTCGAACAATCGATTGCCGGGAGTATCTTTGACTCACTAACGCAGGAAATCACGAATTTCGATACCGCTTTGTTAGCGATTCCTTGCTCCAGCTTAATCAGCTGTGAAATCCTGACTTCGATAACTCATGCAAATTACTCACCAAATTGAAGCCACAATCAGGGTCGAGCCGAAGTTTGAGAAGCGGTAAATACTGATACATCGGTACTCGCACACCACTAACCCCAATGTGTTATTTTGACATCGGGGCTTCGTTCAACCGCTCTTGTCAATTTTTAGATCCTCGTTCGGTATGTCCAAGAACCAAACTGAACCACTCATCCCTAGTAAAGACCTAAACAACTAAAAAATGAGAATAAGGCCTTGCCACATTCTTTTTGTTGAAGACCAAGAACTCCAAGTTAAGGGACATGTTAATCGGTTGACTGTATTCATCTTCAGAGAGGCACCCAAACTGAAGGAAAACTAATTTAAATTCTAAAAAGTATTTTATAAAACATAATATGACAAATAGATAAAATAAAACATAAAAAAATAAACTTTATTAGATAATGAGAAATAAATTTTAAAATTATAATTCATTTGTTTAAAAAAAGACAAACTGAAACTTAATTTGTAATAAACATAAGTTGTACAAAATGGTTTGAAATTGTTGTAACAAAATGGAACCTTGAAAATAGTTATCTTCAACCAGAGATTAATGTATGTAAGTCTACTATTTATTATTTTAATGACAACAGTACATTGTAAAAATAGTAGCAAAAGTAACAAACAATATTACTTTTAATTTTGATTTAAAACTTTTGCCATATTGAAATAAAACTTTTAAATGTTGTTAAAAAGAGATAAATTACCAACCCTTTATTACTGTATAAAAGCAAAAGAAAAAAAGTGCTTTTCAACTTAGAAACTCCAATTGACCTACCCATCTTCTCCTAATAGCGGCATACTGACGGAATGGTATTTGATTGTTGATCCATTGAATGTGTTTTTTACAGTCCTTCCTTTCTTCCTTTCCAGTTCTAACTTTTGGTACTTTTCTCTGAAACCAGATTTATTTCATTTTGGTCAACAAAATTGTTTTCAGGGTTTTGAATCAGTTTCAATTGAGACTCACAAAAACTCCAAGTTTAACAGGATTTCTGTATAAGTAGCCTATTTTTATGATCTGATCTAACAGGATCTATACTGTAGACCTTTCAACAGTAGTAAACCCTAGTCAACAGTAAGTTAATTAAAACAGGCAGTAATTAACTAACATAAATTAGTACTCTTACCGATTACTAAAATCTGAATATTTTATTTTGTTTTGTATACATGCAATAATTAGTAATCTGAGGTTTTACATTGCAAAGTTAGAGGTTACACTACAATATTTACTAAATAGAGACAGTTCCCACAAATCCCGTATTATTAGATCACGGGATCTGTTTTTGGCTGCTTCACCGGCCACTAAAGTTGAACAGGTATGACTTTTGTGGCTGCCACTAGCTACTGGCCGAGGAAAGTGCCAGTACCCCCCAGGCCCGGATTAGCCACTATTTACGCCTCTCCAAAGTTTTAGATTACGCCCCTTCATGTTCTGGAGAGGTTTGAGGTGTGTGGAATTTTTTATTATATTTAAATATGTTCGCTACCGCTGGTGACCGAGATTAACACAGGAGACTGCGATCAACATGTGCCTCTGTGTCTTCTGTATATCTCCTGTCTCTGTCACATGCGCTGAACTAGCTTCATTCAAAGCTAGATGACAAATACATAGATCATGGTCACTGTCTCTCTGGTACATCGGTTCGGTCGTGGACGCCAACCACCGCCTTAACACTCGTTCTAGAGCCTATTTTGGAACTAATTTAGCCATTTGCTCATTTTTAGTCATTTTTAATTAAATAAATAATAATGTACTCGTTAATAAATCACACAATAACAGTGATCGACATTCCAAAAGTGTTAAAAGCAAATACAGTACTTCATACTTGCAATTTGTCGTTTTTCCCCTTGACTGCCGCCTAACAAGCTTGCTTCCAGCCATGGCCTAGGTTGGCCTTATGGGTAATCCGGGCCTGGTACCCCCATACACAAGGCCAGTAGTGCCCTTGTTGATGACAGCCAGTACTGGCCAGTTGCAGACGCCTTACTACTGGTCTTACCTACAGCTACAACTCACAGTGGAAGACTACTGATGTTGTAGGTAAAAAATTATGTTGGAAATTAAAAAAAATGTTACATCTTGTTGTTGCAGACTAATCGTTACGCTTATTGTATGCAGAGCGCCTGCGACTACAGGGGCTAAGGAGGACGCTTTTTGGGGCCCTAGGCTAATGCAGCTAAAAAGTAATTTTTATAGAGAGAAGACGAAAAGACTTTTAGAGAATTAACGATACCCAGAACAAAAAGGAATTACATTTGTATATTTTATTAATTAACTATATGTAAGGGTACACAAGTCAACAGGAAGCGTGAGTCATAGCCACTAGCACTAGTGAATTTTTAGTAAGTTCAGTCAAACACTTAAAACATAACTCGCAACGCTGTTTGTGCTGCCACAAGGCCCGCCTATCGCCTATCCTACCGCTGTCCATTCCATCGGTTCATCAACTGTTTACTCTTGTTGTAACACTAAAAATAATTTTTGATTTAGTATGTAATTTGTTTCTTCCTGAGGTGTATAGAGCAGGGCAATACTGCAAACATGACCTTTACCAAGTAGGAAAAGGACGGCTGATAAGCAACAACAAGAGGTGGCCGCTCTTAAAAGTCCACAAAATAACCTTATTGTCTAGTGCTAGTCAAAAGGTTTCCATAAACATTTTATATTAAAACAAAATGCTTTCTATTCATAGTCAAATTACAGTTATTTTGTTATGGCTAGTTGAAACTAGCTTACTTTTAAACGCTTTAAAACACGTAATTTTGCTTTGAAATTTCAGTTTCCGGGTCCTCGGATCCCCCTTTGTGTTGGGGTACACCCCCAGACCCCCTCCAGGGCGCTGCCGTTGAGTCTGCCCATACACGATGCATGCTTGAGTCCGCCTCTGATTGTCTTAGCTTTATACACGCAAGTTTTTGTTAGTCTTTATAAAAACTAATTCAAGTGGGAAGGGTTGAACACTTAATTTAATGCCCTAAACAACAACACACCTAATGACTTAAGGTTTTCTTGCTCAGTTATCTTTGCTTCCTCAAGTAACTCCTCTTGCGTAGGTTTGTACGCAGGTTCACTTCTACGGTTTTTCCTCCTTTCCTGGGCTCGTTCTTTTATTCTCTGAGCTGTTTCTGCTGATTTAACTGCTGTCGAATGCCGAGTCGATTTCCTTTCTAAAACACAACACATTTAACATCAAGATGCTTATCATTATACAGATTTGAACAAGATTGAGCCAAAGATTTATTTCAAGTTTCAACTTAACTAAAGGAAACATGCACCGATTTGTAATGATATCTTATAGGTATATTTCCAGGTCGCTTCTGGGTTGGGAATTCCCTTTATCTGTTAATATTTGGACAAACTCATCCAGGGCTTAGAGAAACTTAACTCCTGTGTACTTTCTAATTTTCTTACAACAATTATACCGATTTCCTAGATTTGGAGAGCAGTAAATTTAAGACAAGCTAGACACTGTGGTTATTTTTAGACAGAAATCTGTCATAAGAAAAAATTATCCATAAAATTAACATTAATTTGTAGGAGAACTTTATATCATAGCTTTTTCTCAAACATGAAGAACTTAAACCTAACTAACCTGATAAGTCTGCCAAAGACAAACCTTCATGAGAAAACTTCTTTCTCTTTTTTGGAGGCTCTTTCACTTTGTCTGATGTTGACAATGAAGACGGATCAACTTTTTTCAACACTAGTTTTGGTTCCTGAAACATTTTATAAATCAGATGAGAACTATTTACCGTATGGATGTTCACAAAAAATGTTACCCGTTAATCTACTTTATTTTTGGCAATGCTCAAAAAGCACTGATGCATCTAACAAAAAAATAGACATTATTGTATATTAGTGAAATTAAAACAAAACAAAGTGAATTACGCTAGGAAGTGACAGATTAAAAGTTAACTGTTTGCAAACCTTATAAGCTTTAGTGTATAGGCCTTTCTTTTGTCTTTTCTTCGAGCCATCTTCATCTTCAGCGTCAGACTTCGGTTCATCGTTCTCTTCAATGCTAAAATCTGAATCTACCTCATCATCACCTTCTTCTTCTGATCTAAAGGGAAACAGATATATCATTACTCAAATTACTTCTATAATGTGAAAATTCTCCAAACATTTTTATAAAACCGAAAATATATTTTAAATAGCCCTTCCGTGAAACCCCATACTATCATATCCAAGATTTTCAACCCTCAATAATAACAATTTGGTCTTCTTTTTTACAAAAATGCTGAACCTAACTGAATAGTATGATATCTTGCAGCACTTATTGCATAGTACACTTTCTCTAGTCTACACACAGGATAGCTGCTAGTATCTTCCTCAATCTGCTTTGAAAAAGTACAACAATAACGACGCTAACTAAGAAAGTGCCAGATTTACCACTAGGGACTAGGCAACTATCCAGGCAAGTCATCCAGCTGGGCTAGAAAAAACGATCACAATCTTGCATTACTGAACTGTTGATTCTTGAGTTAAAAAATTAAAGGTTATAATATGTTTTATATCTCATAACTATAGCCTAGGTATCAAGATGTTCAGAAATATCATACTCCAATGGCTGGTCTAGAACTTAATGCTTACTATAAAACATCTTATTTACATCATAGATAACAGAAAATTACAGGACAGTTTCAAAAATGTTGGCCTACCTGAAATCTAAATTCGCACTGACCTAAGAGAATCCAATTGGCAATGCAGACGTAACATCTTGCAACTTATCCATCTAGTAGTAAAATTTGACACAATCTATCCCGTAAGAGTCTCGATGAAGAAGAAAGGTATAAGGTACATAAGAAGGCATTCACTGATTAACCCAGCAAAAGAGAACTGTAGCATTGTTTTTGTTCTTGCTTTTGTTTTCTTTACCGCTTGTATAAACATACAGAGTTTAGTTGGTTTTATAGGTTGCAAGTGCCAGTTCTGTTAGGAATTTTAACTTTTAACCTAACCCTTTGTGCGCTATTGACGTGTTAACACGCAACCTTGGTTCAGGCAGGAAGTGCTATTGACGCCTCAGAACGTAATACCATTAATCTTATGTTGCAACACGTAGTTCAAATTCCTCAATAGAGGGCAGCATGTGATGAAATTTTATGACATATTAGAAAAGCTAAATTAATGGAAGAGTCCAATGGGTTACAGTGTTGTTACACACTTAGCATTCAAAAATTCCTGTATCACTGCACTGTACACTAAAAAGGGTTTTAGAGTTCAAAGTGTTTAATTTCCAACTAGTTTTTTACCTAACAAGGAACAACCATTTGGTATTGTATAACTTAACTTGTATTTATTGAGTTTAGTTAAATAACCATTTATAAAACTGCACAAATTGTCTAAATAATTAATCTTTTTAATCATCTAAAACTGAATGACATAATATAAACACCATATTTTACTTACTGATAGTCAACATCGTTTTCCACTTCTTCAAATCCGCCATAGGTTGTTTTGTAAAACTCATCTTCTTCTTCTTCATTCAAAAGTTTAGCTAACTTATTTCCGGCATTGTTTCTTCTTTCTCGTTCTGCGGCCATACTTCCTTTGAACAAAGCAGTAAATGATTGCTATTTTTTATTGCTTGAAACAATGGCGTATATAACCTCTAACTAAAGTTCGGGATGTTTGAAAATATTGTCAGTGCACAGTGACGTATTACACATGAGTGTAGCCGATCTCGTTTGGGCATTATCAAATGGTGCAGGGCTACCATATATCAAGCGACGTCCCCTTAACCGCACACAATGGACTTGTCCATCCCAATGATAGAGCAAGAACTCTCCGTAGCTAGCAGCCCAGCCCGCTTGCAGCCGCACTTGAATTGCAGGGGCTACGCTCACGGCCAATATCATCTTCACTAGGCGCATTCTTTTTAATTAATCAATCAAATTTACTATAATATCATGCTGTGGCTGTATAGCTGATATAAATAATGTTTTGTACATATTTTCATAGGGGGTTCCTTTGCTGATTTGCTCCTGTAGAAGAACCGCCACTACTACCTACAAAGGTGACGTAACATTAAGGGCCGTTTTTTCAATTCATTCCTAACCGGCGGTTAAAATTAGGACAAAGAGCCAACCAATAGAAAAGCTGGATATCTTTTAGGTTAAGTTTTACTTTGTCTGTTTTGATTTTGCATTTTGGTGTTAAAGTTTGTATTTAGCTATATTAGCATAAAGTGTACATGTTAAATTCAATAAAAATGGTAAAACTATACCTTTACTGCATGAAAGATCTTAAAAAAATTCATTTAATTACTTTGAACGTTGCATGAAAATGTAAACATTGCAGACTGTAAACAACTTAACCGGTGGTTAGTTAACCAGCTGCTAACCAGGCAATTGAAAAAACAGCCCTAAATATTTAACAAACTCGTTAATAGTTAGAAAAATTACAAACATTTTAAAGCATAATCTTCAAAAAGAGATATTGGCAGAGGAATGCAGGAAAATGTATAATTAACAACAAGGCCAATACTATAAAATTTTAATTTCACAAGAGCTTTTGACCTTCAGGACGTCATCGTCAGGCTTAATTTATGTAACAAGCCTGACGATGACGTATTTCAGCTTATTTCCTGTATGTAAATCAGTCGTTTTTGCCCATTTTACAGGTTTAAAATTATAAAGTGTCTTCAGAACAAAAGTCACTATAATGGAAGATAAAATTCCAATATACCTAGTGACTGGACTTCTAACTAGCATAAACTGATTTAGCACAATAAGGAGAAGACCCCTATGCAAACCAAAAATTTTTTTTAAGGCGCGGAACATATTTAAAAATGAAACGCTTGATTGGTAGGAGCAGTGTGTGCTGACACGAGACACTCTCTGACAGGCACTTTCCTAAGTTGTCTTAACCTTCCAAAAGAGCCAAAAAACAATGTTTTAATTTTGAGAAAGTTGCAAAAAATATTATAAACCATGTTTTTACACAAAAAATAAACTAACTTCAGGATAATACCTTATTCAGCCTTTAGGTTAATTTGAAGTGGGTGACAGAGACTGTCGTCTGTCACAGAGAGTCTCGATGGCCAGCACGGCGATCGAGTGTCTTCCTTCAGAAAATAGTCCAAACTTTAAAGCCACTTTTAAATATGTTCAACATAAAAAATCAACTAGGTATTTGTCTAGAAGAGTGACTTATGATTTCATGAGCTAAAATTGATTTAACACAATGTGGAGGAGGCTTCTAAATATAAAAAATTTGTTTTGGGGTGCGCAACTTATTTAAAAGTGGCTTAAAGGGGATTTAAAGTTAGGACTTTATTTTGCGGCGGTGAGGACGGCAGTCATGTCACTCTGTGGCAGACGACAGTCTCTGTCATCCACTTCAAATTAACTGAAAGGTGAATAAGTTATTATCGTGAAGTTAAGTTAGGTTAGTTTATTTTTTATGTTGAACATATTTAAAAGTGGCCTTAAAGTTGGGACTAATTCTGGCGGAAGAGATTGTAGTTACTGTCTTGTGTGAACTCTATAGCAGACGACAGTATCTGTCACCCACTTCAAATTAACCTAAAGGCTGAATAAGGTGTTATCGTGAAGTTAGGTTAGCAAAAGTTAAGTTAGTTTATTTCTATTTGTAAAAACATAGTTTTTAATGGTTTCCGCAACTTTCCCGAAGTTAAAACATCGTTATCTGGCCTTTTTGGAAGGGTTGAACTTAGAAAAGTGCTAAAAATCCATAAGTCACTCTTCTAGATTTTTACCATAAACGAACCTAACTAACTTCCATTCACTTTTAAGTTAATTTATAGGTGGTGAGACTGTCCCAGAGTCTCTGTGCCACGCACCGTGTCCGTGCGTTTTTGTAAAAAATCCCAATTTTAAAGCACTTTTAAATGTGTTCCGCACCTCAAAACAATTTTTTATTTGTATAGGGATCTTCTCATCATCATGCTAAATCAGTTTTAGCTCATGAGAAGACAAGTCACTATATTGGAATGATACCTAATGGAATTTTACCACTACCAGTGTGGAAAATCAGCCTACTGTTTCAAGGTCCTTGGACATAAGGCTAAGACACACTAGGAGCCTAGAACACAAGGAATAATATCCTTAAAACTAATGACACAAAATTAAAACCAGTGAAAGTGTCATCTATTCATTTTAAACAAAAACTACTTACCTAAATAAGTATAGTTATGTAAATAGTGGTTTTAAATTAATAATATTTAATAATAAATTAGTTTAAATCTATATCATAAGAAACAATTAATATTCTGTACTAAACATTCTCTCCCAGTCTCACTGTTTACGACATTGACATTTTGTTTTTTTCCTCGTTTATGTTTTGTTTTTTGACGCAAAGTTGTATTGTAATGTATTCTTCCTCTATGTTAGCGCCCGGTCAAGTTCAAAATTAAGGCGTCGCTGCATTGATTTTGTATATTTAAAGTCAATGGTCGCTGTCTCCTTTTTTGTACTTTCTACACCAACGGCATTTTTATTAGAGACTTAACTTAGGCTTTGTGGGCATCACAAAACGCTTTTAGGGAAAGCGGTCCAAACCCTTGTGCCTGCGCCGGGAATCGAACCCGCGACCTTGCGCTTTGCAAGCCGTGACTCTACCCACTGAGCCACGGACGCAGGCAATTAAACACACGCCTTTTGACATTAAACACAAGTAGAATATATGAAACCTCTCCATTCAATAGTTTTCATATGACGCAGTATATCCGTTTCGGTTAAAGACGTAGATGCCAAGTATGAAGTAAGTAAGTATCAAGTATGAAGGATCAATAAGAATCAGTCATTTCCAATGTATTTAGATATTACCTAGTTCATAGTTTTTTAATGAAAACCGATTTGTCAAATTCATGCTCTTTTATGTCTTTGGCATTATTACCTTTTGCCGTTAGGAGAATAAATAATTATATAAATCCTGCAAACTAATAAAATCCCGCTATTTCAAAATCCTGGCTACGCTAATGGATTTTGGTAAATATAGTGAGGTTTGGATTAAATTTCGGTTGTATATACTTCGACTGTATTGTCGATAGGTTTGTCATAGTCGAACCTCTACTAACTCTTTGGACTACAACTTTTTTTTTCCTACATTATCACTTTAGTAAAGTCTGTAAATTTACTTTTAGGTTAGGTTACATAGTACATTTTGATCTAATGTTCGAAATTCGGATTAGTATAGATTTCATTAAAATCAATTATAAACTCACAACTAACGCGTACGTTTATTGTTTATTTCATTCTCTATAAATAAATCTTTATTTCAAGATCTTAATTCTATAGCTCAACCAGTTAATCTACGGAATGTCTAAATTATCCTGGGCTCGTAATTTTACATTCTCTAGAGTTAGAATGTTACAAGACACTGTTAGGCCTAACAATTTTCTAGAACTCTTCAGACCTAACTCTGTTTCAAAATTTCTTCCAAGATGCTTTTCTCTAACACCGACAACACTAGTTAAAACAAGTAAGTTTGTAAACCTAGAATAGATAACAAGAGTGTCAAAAAACTGTTTACGCCTGGGCCTTTATATTTTTTTTATTGTCTACGCCAATGGCATTTTAATGTGCTACTTAACCTAGGGTGTGTGGGCATCACTAAACGCTTTTAGGGAAAGCAGTCCAAACCCTTGTGCCTGCGCCGGGAATCGAACTTGAGAACTTGCAGCTGAAAGCCGTAACTCTATTCACTGAGCCATGGATGCAGGCAATATTTTTTATATTGAAAATACTGGAATAGTCCAATTAAATCCTGCTTCTAAAATTGAAAAGTTTGTATTATAGTTGACAGTTTGACTCATGTTGACAGTCACTATATTGGAATAATACAAGAGGTCGGGCTAAATTCACCGATGGTAGTAAAATAGTCCCCACTTTAAAGTAACTTTTAGCCACTTTTAAAATAAGTTCGGCCTCATTAACAATGTTTTATATGTAGAGGGGTCTTCTCCCAAGTCGTGCTAAATCAGTTTTGGCTCTTGAGGAAGAAAAGCCACTATACTGGAATAATACCAAAGATAATGATCAGGCTAACTTGCGCCTAATTCACTGCCAAAAATTCGGGCATAACAACAGTTCTTTAGCAAATGTATACAATTTGGAATTTGTTTTACATAACATATTATTAAAGGGCAAAGTTTAACTCATACTTTAGATGAAGTTTAAAGCCTAACCCTATAATAACTGAGAAAATAATTTAAAACTTTGTTGCAAAATCGGAGAAAATGTAAAAATTTGAAACTTTTGCCTTTTTGGCTAGGGTGAAGGCCAGATACTACAAAAGTCATAGGACCAAAACTTGATTAAGCGTCTAAAACCTGACCATGAAAATTCAATCCAGATTTTGAATGGGACTTACAGTTCACAAACTAGATGTTTTTCAAAAACATGTTTTCCGCAATTTGGTTTTATTTTTTTTTTTTAGGGTAGTTAAAATTTGTTAAATGTTGGGTTTGCCAATTTTCCGTCGTGAATTAGGGAAAGGTACTTCATACCAAATTTTAAGTTTCTAGCTTACCTAGAAGTGGGTAAACATTTGTATATATCAGTGAGTGAGTTACACACAGGGTTGTATATATTATGGACTTCAAGTCTTAGCCCTCACCGTGTAGAAGGAGACACCTTCATAAGACCTTATATTGTCTAATTAAAAGTCAATTGCCATTAACCCTTTGCAATCTCATTTTATTTTTTAAATTTTCATAAAAGCCTCTGGTATGGGTTTCCCAGTCCCCTGTTTCAAGCAAAATCTCAGCAAAACCCTTCTCTAGTGCGATGCATTACCAGTCATTGAACCACACCTCTAAGCTGCTGATTTAGCCTTCCACTAAACCACCGAGCTGTTTGTCAGGTGCTGTCAAACTCACACTTGAGTTGCCAGGAGGGGAGGAAGTGTAGTTTCTGCTTCTCTGCTAGGTGCCGTTAGTGTTATGTAGTCCTTGCATATCAGAGACTGTTTCAACCGTCTCCTATACTGAACATCCAAGCGTCCAAAAGGAAATAGCGTTTGTCGACCTATAGTCGACACGCGACCTCAAAGGGTTAATAAATACTTGTAACCAAATTATTTGGTATCAGTTGCAGAAAAACAAGAAGGAAACACACTAGTTATTGAAGGAGTCATCAGTCCTTCGTCCAGAGAGAATCTATTGGTCCATTCAGAAGCTGAATGTAAAGCTTGTCCATTATGTAGGCTCAATTTAGACATCAAACACACAGTAAGTATTATTTGCGTTAAACTTTCTTCCAATAACTTTTTTGGCATTACGATTGGCATACAATAAGTTTAATATTTAAATTCATATGAGGCGTTGGTTGGAAAAGTTTTGTTTCCTTTATGTTTATAAATGAAATGACCTTCTCTAGCTAAATAACTTATTACCTTTGGATAGAACCGTAGTAGAAGTCATGTCAAATGTTTGTAAGAAAGGTTAGAAATGATTGATATGAACTTTAACGGGCTTGGTAACAAGTAACTTTTCTTAGCTAAGGAAGTAGTTACAGCTAAGAACTGTTATAGAGTCAAAGCGATTATCCATTATGAATTCAACTAATTTCTTCCCTACTTTTATTACTGCAATAAAGTACTAACAAAGGTTGTTTGTTGTTTCTAATTGCTGTAAACAGTACATAATCTAAAAATACCCTCATGAGAGTGGTCGGCATCTCAAATAGTGATATGGAGCTGAGTAGAGAATTTAAATTCAATCATGATTGTTCTCCCCAATTCTGTCGGCATCTAAGTTGACACCAATTCTGATTGCTCATAAGAATCCCAATCCCGTTATAGATTTGCTACACTTACACCATTTCTTTAAATACTTTTTTTTTATATTCAACTCACTGGTACCCTACAAAAGATAAGGCTAATTCCAATTTAATTTTTGACATGTTTAAGCTGGTTAGTGTTGACATGTGCAGTTACAGGATGACAAATGTTACAGGATGTGCTGATATTGAGTCAGTTTGTGCGCTCGGACGGCTGTATGTTGCCTAAACGAGTCACGGGACTGTGCAGTGTGCAGCAGAAGCGGGTTAGCTACATGGTCACAATGGCTCACAAAGCAGGTAGCCTATCGAATAATGTTTCCTGATTTTGTACTCAGTAAATTGCTAAATGCTCTTATATACAGCATCCTTTATTTCACAGAAACCATCATGCAAACCTTTGCACTAATCAATACATAGTTTATATTTTCTTGACTGAGATGAAAAATGTACACATTTTTGGTTGAGTTGCTGTGATACCTTTGAACTTTGAATTAATTTTCTAGTTCTTGTTAAGAGGATCCAACTCTAGTTATCTCTATAGACGTAAGAGAAAGTTTGTCTTTTTTTCAAATATGGAATTGTCCATACATTTTGAAAGTAGAAGTTGGATTTAAAGAGTGTTAAAAAGGTAAAAAACAATATTCGTCTTATTTAATGAGGCAACGCTAGGACTACAAAGACCCCTCTACCACTCCATCTTGACCATTACTTAGCCTCACCGTTTAGTCACTTAACAAATTGCAAGCTGTGACTGCGGGGATCGAACCCACGCCACCTGAGTGGTGAGCTTCGAACAAACACCGATATCAAACTGCTACAATTGAACTAAAGTGTTAATGTAAAAGACAATAGGATTAACGGAGATGGAATTGTGTATCAAGAGGGCAAATGACATGCGGTAGAGGCTTGTGAGTTTAAATTTTGACAGGACTCACTTAAAATACCATTAGATGAATTCTTGAGGTGCCTATTGACTTAATTAGGAGTATAGAGGATAGAAGGAAGAAAAGGAAAGGAAAACAGTAACTATATTTCGTAATTAATACGTTATCAAGTTTTAAAGAGGAGAGGAACAGGGATAAATTGGGGTGAAACAATAAACAATCTCACTGCCGGCATCAGAGTTGCAATTGCAACGCATTATCAGAGTGGTCTAGTCCGGTAACTAGGCAGACCAGTGTATTACCTAACACTGCCTCCAGCATCCCGCTATCTGTAATCTACACACTATATACAGTACAAGGTAGAAGTCAGGGTCAAGCCTGTCTGCAGGTGTGCATCGCGACACATTTCGACACCGACAATATCGCTATCAGAAATCTTACACTGGCCAAACTGCTTTGTTAGTGAATAGAAATGGTGAAAAAAATGTTTTGAATCATTAGAAACGGTTACGTACATGGGTTTGTTTGGAAATTAGGAAACAAACAACTTTGAGAGAGTTACAAGTACGTATGCGTAATATGGAACAATATTCCCGGAAAAATAATATCGAAGTGTCCGGAGTACCTGTTTCGAGAGATGAAGACGTACTGAGTGTACTAAAAGACATCGGATTAGCCCTGGGAGTCGAGATGAGGAGAGAAGAAGTCCAGGCCGCCCACAGAGTACCAACCTTCAGAGGTGGGAGAGATCAGGCCCTGGTGGTGCAGTTTGTTTCCAGGACAACGAGGGATGCTTGGTTGGCAGCATGTACCGGCGTAACAGGGACCTGATATTTTTTTTTTAAATACCATTACAAATTTATAATATAAAGAAGGTAACAACGATGAAGCAAAGCAAATCTCAAATTTTCTTA
This sequence comes from Matsumurasca onukii, assembly GCA_018831715.1. NCBI lineage: Eukaryota > Metazoa > Arthropoda > Insecta > Hemiptera > Cicadellidae > Matsumurasca > Matsumurasca onukii. Next base: position 28,449,133 of record CM032065.1, read on the forward strand.
ATTATATTCTTAACTATTGTTCTGAGTTGAAATTTGACTGTTTGTACAGACGGGTTGTAATTGTTCTTAATTGTTCTTTAATTGGAGAACTTTTTCCTTGTTTTTTCCCAGATTTGCTTTGAAGTTTAAGTTTTCATAATACTGGACATATGCATTTAATTTTGTATTACTCAATATGTTTGGTAACTGAAATTCAATGTTGTTTAAAAACTTTGAACACAATGTCAAAGCTTACTGAAATCTTAATCCTACAAACTTGAAATCAAACAAGATTTGAGTATATATTTAGCTTTTTAACTTTGGCAAGTACACACTTTGAAACGTAACTTAATGCATTGAATCATTTTATAAACAAAATAGAGTCTGTACTTGTTCTGAATGTGTTGTTTTTTTTAGGTAACCTTTGATACTAAGATATTTTACCGATTTGCAATTTTGTTCCTTGTTTCAACTTTTGACGTCTATTACACCAAAATATTTGTAGGTTTGATGGGAAAGTTCAAGCCAAAACCCTGCCATATGGACCCAAGAAAGAGAAGGGACTGGAAGAAATGGAACACTTACTTTGATGAGACCACAATCAAACCGCCTAAGATTTTCCTTGCCTTGAGATATGCTGAGAAAGAGAGGAACTTCTTGAAAGCGAGGGAAGAAATCTCCCAGAAATCGGAGTAAAGTTAAAAGAACATTGTATAGTTAGTAGACTTGTGTTGTTAAAAAATAAAGTGATACAAAAAGATTTTTTGTTGATTACTTTGATACTTTAATTTGAGACACAGGCCACTCTAAGAGGGCCTTTTAAGGTGAATATGGGTGAGTGTGATGAGTGTTTTGATGGATGATGAGGATTGGCTCATTAATTAATAGCCCAATGACCAATGGAAATGAACCAACGGCTTTGTTGGATGTAAACTATAATTTGTTGTTAGCTGTATTTTTGTTTTGAGGCAGCAACCACTCTTGGGTATTTTAAGGTCAATATGGAATGGTGATGAGTGTTTTAATGGATGATGAGATGTAGTCTAGTTACACACTAGGGCTGATTGTTCCACAGATTGGGTTATTAATTAAGAGCCTAACGTCCAATGAAATGGACCAACAGCTTAACGTGACTTCCGAACCACGGGGAGTGGCCGTCATGAAAAGTTATTACTGCACCTGGGAGATGAACTCAGGCTGATTTGGTGCGAAGCACGCACTATGCCACTGATCTATTTGTTCGGGCATAGTTGGGTTAGTATTAGAACTATATCTGAGTTAGCTCAACTTGGTTCTTTTTATATAAAAAGCAAAATAAACCGCTTATTTATGTCAGTATGTTTCCTTTTTCCATCCAGAGAATTTTACCCTCTCCCTATAGTAACAAAATCAATCCCAAATCAGCTAATGCCCATCATATAAGTAAAACAATTTGGTGTTTGGCTACCTTGCAAGAGTCATAGTTACTCTCGCTGTTCCGAGTTTTGCGCTAAAACATTTTTTTTATTTTGCTTGTTATTACAAAATAGTAGTCTTGTGTTTTAGGAATAGTATTATTTGCTGTACAATTCATTTAGAACAAAATTTCCATAAATAAACTTTACTATTCTTACATTATATATAGGGGTCATGACCTGGGACCCCCCTCTTGGATACTCCCCTGTCAGAAGAAGATCATTTTCTTTACAATACTCAGCAGAGAGAGTACCATGTTGAGAGAGAGTGCTTTATTATTACGGTAGAGATGTAGGCGTTGAGTTCAAGTTTGTCTTGGGGTTTTTGCATGTATTCGAAACTTAATCATCAGCGCTCTGAACTAAGTTACGAGTACAATATTGATTTAAAAATGCGGGAAAGTCATTTGTGTATAACACAAAAATGACTGGACCCAACACTGAGGTACGCCACGAGTTACTGATAGGATGTTGGACCGAGCTGTTTCAGTGATTCCGTTGATTCATTTTTCTGAGACACTTCTACAATCTGAATTCAAACCAACGTACCGTTGTATTTTCAAAACCCAGTTGATCAAGTTTCCCTAGTGAATCTGTTGTGTGGCTCAGACAATCAAACGCCTGACTTAAATCAAGGAAAATACTAACAGCACTGTTTCCTACAATATTGTCAACTGTATCCATCCTAGGTCTAAAATTGGCAAGAATCAGCTAAGTACATAGAATGTGAATGTGGATAAGCATAGTGCGCATCTGGTAGTTTGACGTGTTTAACTAACCCATGTTGTTTGTCTATTTGCAAATTCTTCTAAAGTGTTTTTCTAAATGTTTTGATAAGGCAATTTATTACTAAGGCACTTCATTTCAATGACTTAACTAACGTTAAAGTCGCTTACTTTTTCAGCGAGTTGGGGCGAACGTGTTAGGTTTCATGTATACTTTCTTTCTTGTGTAGGGGAATTGTTTTAGCAATCTTCATTCTTGTTAGAAACATCCCTTGGTCTAGTGAATGACAATGACATTTCGGAGGGATCAGTCATTGATTTTAAATGTTTATGTATATTTAAAGTCAATGGATCATTTTGTAGCGCCCCGACTATTTCTTTGATAATTAAGTCATTTGATATATAGCGTTTATTTAAGATCTGTTTGACATGTTTATTCTGTTTGTGATTTCATCTTGTTGATTTAAAGTCTTTATTTGACAATCACATGTTTCGATAAACATTCATTTTTTTTCAGATTTAAGTACTTTTTTAATTTTTTTTAGAACAACCTTTTATTTTTACAACTTTGTTATTTACATTTGATAACAATAAGTAAAAATTATAATGTATAATGACATGAAAATTAAGAACTATCCAGTGATAGGCTCAACAAAATGATATTGGTTGAACTAAAATCTTGAAACTTGATCAAAGATATTGAAACGTTTAAGTCTATGGATGACTGTGCTGTTGTTGCAGAAGGTTAGGATGAGAGTCCAATTTATTTAAGTATTTTGAGGTTGAATGTAAAATTTCTTCAGTAATGTAAGGAATTTTGAGGTCTTCATGAATTGTTTTGTTTGATACAAACCATGGTGGTGCTTGAGTAATTTGTCTTAAACACTTTGATTGGAATCTTTGCATTATGGAGATATTTGATATACTGGAAGTTCCCCACAACTGTAAACCATAAGTCCAGATAGGTTTTAAAATAACTTTGTATATGAGTAATTTGTTGTTTAAAGAAAGTTTTGATTTTTACCAATAAGCCAATATAGTTGGTTTAATTTTAAATTTAACTGTTGTCTTTTAGTCCAGATGTGAGTGTGCCATCTAAGTTTTTGATCAAGATTTGCATTCTCTAAATTTGAAGGCAGAAATAGTTGGGCCGGATGGTGTAGTGGTTAGCATAACCAAAGCGGAGACCGGTTCAAATCCCGGTTCGGTCCAAACGTTTTTGATAATTAATAGATATTATAATCATATATTGCTGTCATACATATATCATATTTTGTTATAACACTACTATAAAGTAAAGTCATAGTATATCTCTATGCAACTGAAATAGCATACCATGCACTAATTGAATCGCATCTGAAATTTGGACTTGTAGCATGGGGTGCAAGCCAATGAAATTATAAACCCGAAAAAGTTTTCATCCTACAGAAAAAAGCTTTAAAATCCTTGAAAGAAAACGTATACTTGAGCAATGCAAACCTCTCTTTAAGAAAAATAAAATATTAACCCTCACAGCCCTAAACATGCTAGAAACAATAACTCTAATAATTAAAAACAAGCCACAAGGAACCAGAGAAGAATGCCACAACTACAACCTCCAAGGAGAAACAAATTTAAATATAAATCCACATGGACTATTAAATATCAAGCAAAACACCTGCAAACATGGGCACAAAACTTTTCAATATCCTGCCAAATAACTTAAAAAACATTCAAGACAACAAGCCCTTTATCAAGAAACTTAAACAATACCTGCAAGAAAGACCTTACTACAAAATATCCGAATACTATGAGGAAAACAACTACCACTGTATGTAGAAGAGGAAAAAACTGACGATTTCCTGGTCTTCACGACTACGGAGAAGAGGACATATATGCCCCATGCTGGTGAATGTAGCACCTAGAGGAGGGAGTGGGGATAGAGGAGAAGATGGCGGCATTGATAGAATCATTTAGTCCTTTTGGTACGGATTAACATATAATTTTAGATTAGTGGATATAAGTAATGTAAAATTAATTGTGTGTTTAGTCAATACATTTTTTCATTTTAACGACTTTGTGTCAGTAATTTATTTTCCCATATGTCAATAATTATGGGTGGTGGCCGTAGCCATAGCTCTGGCACGAGCCACGCAGTAACCCGGCCCGGACCCTTACAAATAAATAAAACCTTATTGATTTTGTGTATGATAATAAAAAGATTCCAAGAAAATTTTTTGTTATTCTATAAATAGTTTTAATGTATTACTACATAGTACAGTCACCAAAAGGTAAATCTATGGGTATACAAAATTCAGTGAAATATGTGTAGGTTGTTGACAGTAGCTGATACGGCAAAAAACACCGACATAACCTCAAAAGTCACAAACTTTTAATATTATAATGTTATTGTAACTTGTGAATTAAAGATGTAAATTGTACGGATCCGATTTAAATAGGCTTCGGTCTAAATAGCTACTTGATTGAGTAGAATAGTTTTGATTAGGGTCATAGAAATAATGTTCTCATATTAATCAAAATTGTATACATGTTCTTCGGTTTAGTCTTTCGGCCAGCATCTACAGTTTCCTCTGAAGAACATTTCAAACCAATTCCACTCGAATTTTCAGTTAGCTCTAAAATGTTTCATAGACACATTTTGCTGTTCTACTTGGGAATTTTCTCCACATTAATGTTTTCTAACTACATACTTAACTTTGGGGAAGTCTTGTCTCTCTGCCTTACCTTTGGGGAAGTGTTACCAGGTTGGATTGTTTTATCAATATTTATATGCATCGTTGTTTTAAGTTTTGGTTCTTTCTTATTCCTCTTGGTTTTCTCCCTTATAACAAATGTGAAAACTGGCAAACCACCAATCAAGAACCTCCATCTGATCTACAAATTCGGAATGAGTGATTCTCTTACTCATTCCTCAGTATTTAAAACTCAAGCATTATTTCCATTCAAGGATTACATCCATATTTGTTATGAAAGACATGTAAGTATTGAACCTTTTCCTGTAATTACTTAACTTAAAAAAACTTGTCACTAACAGACTTTTATCTAATTGGCAGAGGGCAAGGTTAATACAAAGGAGCTTGCCTCAATCGCGAAATCCACACTCACAGTACTCGGTATACTATAAGCACCGTCAGTCAAAGTCAAACGACACCATGCCCAAAATAAGTATTAATATTACTTTATTTATCGGAATAAAGGAATTGAATCCTTCAGGATAGTGTTTTTGAATTGTTACATAATGTTTTTGAGACATAACTTGTCTCGATATTGTTACACGCTTGACTGAAGCGTTAAGCAACTTTGGTTCATAACTACATGGTGTTCATTGTCAATAAAGACAACTCACTACATAATGTATTTACATTGTATGCATTCATTTTAATTGGTAATAACAGGTATAGAGAAACAAACTACTTATTCACAAATAAAACAAGTAACTTAAAAATCTTTTTGGAATGAAACTACTAACAATAGTTTAGTTATATAAAATACAAAATAAAATTATTTTGTTATCATACGATAACAGCAAACAAAGAAAGAAGACAGCTTTTGAAGAAGAAATTATGGCTGCAACGTTGACTGAAAGATTTGTAAAACATCTTTTTCTAAGTTTCCCAAACAGTTAAAAATTGTGTTACTTAGTAGACTGACATCTAGTTTATGCGCAAGTAATAAAAGTGTGAAAGAAATTTATTTTTAATTTCAAGCATAAATTGTAAAACAAACAATTAAAGAAATTCTAGTTCTAATTCTATGTAACATCGCAATGTTCCCATTAAATTCTCAAACTCAGTCCTTGGCTTTTTCAATTCTGGCCGCACGCACTTTGAGATTGTTCACCAAACTATTTTGGATTCTAAGATTTCAATCATTCGAACCAAGTAGCCTATTTACAGTTTCTAAAAGAAAGAGGGCCTAACATTACAATTTACTTGCACTGTCACTTAACTGATGAGTTTTTATAAGACTGTTATTACAAACTGCAACAGCATAATATTCCCAAGGCATTTCACAAACTAGAATCAAAAACAAACTATCAAAGTACTAGAATTAACTCAAAAAGATCACAACAAATTGTTCTACTGTGCCGCTTTATGATATTAGCATGGGTAGTGTAATGGAGGGGGATGGAGCAGGTTGGATGATGACATGATGGGTCACTGGCCTATGCACTTGTTTGAGGCAGCCTTCCATATCACCTTGGACAAAGTGTGGGACTCTCAGCCAAAGCTGTTGTGTTGCACTGATTAAATCCTTAGAAGTAAGGCTCTAGAGCCACATACAAATGTCTAATAGGCTATTTTAAATTAGAAATTGTGACTTTTTGAAATGACAATTTAAAAAAAGTCAATCAATCATTAAATTTACTTAAATCACAAAACTACAAGTTACTTTTGCCTTGCAGACTTTATTGATATAGGCCTATCTTGATTAGCAAAACTAACAATAATTTAACATGTTCAGTTAGGTCCTTTTGGCATTGCCCATGGAGCAGCACTTCCTAATCTACTTGATGATGAAACTAAAAGTTTAGCTGCCAGCAATGGGTACAACACTTTTGAAGCTAAAGCTGTCACCAACGCAGTTTATATTTCCTGTCCTACACTGCCCTGGTTTTCTTATTTCGGAGTGTGGCTGATCCTGAAGATAATCTACCCAAAGCTCTACAAATATAGCAAGGTAAATTATTATATTACAGCTTGTTGAGATAACTTATTGGGAAAAACTTCCTTTCAAAACATTGGAAATTACCATTATATACAAGTAAGTCAGGCATTACGTTACCCTTCAATTAAAAAAAAAAATTACTCTTAAAAATTGGGTTGGGATTAAGTTTGACTGTAGTAAAGGAAGCACATATTTTCATAGGAACAAATTACTGGAGAGAAATGATTCAAACTCCCAACATTTTTAAAACTACAGTAGTTGTAAAATTCAAATAATTCAAATTCAAGTAATCCTTATTGACAAATGTAAAAACATTTACATACATAAAAGCTGCTGAGGAATAAATTCCTCACAAGGACTAAACATTTGTGTGTGGGGAAAAGTTATTACCGTTTATAACTGGTAACTGTATAGTAAATATAATGTTAGAATTATTGTTCATTATTTAGGTACAAAATACATTAATTATACGATAATTAGAAATATCCTTCCAAATCATTTGTATTAAAAGTGAAAATCTAACGTGTTTCTGACCACAGGCACTGCCTTTAAACCATTTAAAGGCCAACTTTTGGCCAGCCCGAACTGATCATAAATTACCAAGTATCAGAGAAGCAAGCCCAAAGCATATAAAAATAAATTTCATAACAAAAAACTAATGAATAATTTAATATCAATATTAATACAGATCCATTATTATTTACTTATTGTTGCGGAATTTTAAAAGTTCCTCCACTGAAAGTTGTCTCTAGAATTAGTTTGATTGTTCTTAATGTAAGCTATCTTGACTTTAACATTTTCGAGTGTTGTGGATCAAATCCCTTTGTTGTTAATAGCTTCAGCAGGGATTTAGCTTCAAGCCTTAAATTTTTAAACTATGTTAATGAAATGGGTTACATTTCATTCTACGATTGGTCTAAGCAACTTCTCGCGTGATTGATGCCACTTGGCTCTTTTCAGCAGTCACTGTTCTACTCAGTGAGCAAAATTCTGAACAATAACCTCAGTGACCTTCAGGATATGATTGAATAGTGATGCATTTGAAACCTGCCATCTTACTTGCGTATTCAGTGACATTTTGTATATCTAGTTTTTATGAAAAAGTCAATTCTGTTGGGATCAACGACAAAGAGAATGGTAATGGTATTGATTTGGTTTTACAGAAGCACAGATTGAGCGCCTACCCAGTGGTAGAGCTCTACAGGCGATATTCTGTGCTGTTGATGGCGCCTCTGAGTAAACAAGACAACTTCGTAGTTCCGGAGGCTGAGAAGTACGTAATGCGTTCCTGCTCCAAGCTAGAGGAGTCGTTCAGCTCCACGATGACTCACGACATAACCTCTTCTCTCCAGCGTTCCCCAGCCTCAAGCAAAGCCAAGTCCCAATCTGTGAATATACTCAAACAGTCTGCGGTAGGTGAAGCAATGGATAGCATGAATCTAGAGTCTAGATACAAACTAAAGAATAACAACACCCCAAATGGAATCGTAAAACTTGAACCATTTTCAATCAATGAGTCACTCGACGATATGAATTTAGAGTGCCGGTACAGACTTCAGTATAATGATGTAGCAAACAATAACATTATCATGTTAGAGTCCCTGAAACATTCTACACCAAAAATAGGAAATGGTCACACAAAGCAAGGCTGAAAGATGGATTACAAATAACGAAAGACTGATGTGAACTGTGGTAATGTTCCTCTTTAATTTTAAATGTAGATAAGTGAATTTTTGAATGATTTTGTTTAGAGAGTGTGGGTATTAAGGTTAACTGGCTTGCTAATGCATTATTCCAGCTTCATTATATTAACTTGTTAGCTACTATGTAGAAATTCATTGTTAAGTAAAATAATTCTAACTACATGTACTGACCCTGCAATTGTAAACGAGGAAATTAAAATTCTTTCTGTGATGGTGTATTAATAATATCTTTGATAATTAATAATATTTTGATGTTTAACAAAAATCCAGTTTTGTATAACCATCAACAACAGTTTAAATTTAACAAGTTATTTGCTAGTTTAGGTATGGTTCTTTGTAACAAGTAAACAACAATTTTTTCAAAAAGTAAAAAAACCTATAGTCAGTGATAGTTAATAGTGTATAGACTGTATACTGTAACAACACAAAACCACAAACACTCAATATTCTAAAATCTTCAAAAATGTTCAATAATGTTTCAGTCAGTTAAAAACTCCACCCATCTTCAGAGGACTACAATGAGGAAACGTTTTACTTGTTTCTCTTTCTAATTTGTGTTTTGACAGGCTATCAATTTTTAAGATGTAGCATATTTTTAAATATTGTTTGGTCAAGTCTTAGGTTACGATGTATAATTAAATGTAGTTCCTATATTAGTGTAGTCCTCTGAAGACAGGTGGAGGTTTTAACTGCCCGACAAAACGTTAGGAGTAGTTTTTCTCCAGAAGTGGCAGAAAAGTCCTTTACTAAATTGCTCTCCGACACTACCGGTATTATAAACTTTCAAACTAAAATAATTTCTTAATTAATTAAAAGTGTTATAATTTATAAATATTTGTTTGTTCTTTTAGAAATTGTCAAACCTGCACATTGTGTACAGGTTGTCCCCAACCACCCATATCATATGTTTATTTCAAAAACGGTTTGACCTGTTTCAGTGAAATAACAAATTTTTTGTTAAAATGACTCAAAGAATAAAGAAAAATTATTTCTACTTCAGGGCGGCAGTCCGCACAAAGCGGGATGTGGGTCTTTGAAACTTTATATAATGTGTTGTATTTTATGGAGTGACAAATCCAAAGTATAAAGTTTGATTCTTTGAATGAAATGAAACCCATTAAAATTGTACATCCAGCCCAAAATCACTCGTTTTTCGGTGACCTAGCCAGATATGATTACAAAAATCTTTATCTTTACAAATGCACAAGCTGATTTCTACTCTAGGGTTGTGAAACTTGCGTGTAATTACTATTATCACACATTTGTTCATTTGGAAAATTAATTTTACCTCACAAACACGGTAGTTAAGAGGAAAAAACACATTAATAAGTAAACTTAAGTAAATTTTAAGTTTTTCCTAGTTGTGTATGTTTTTTATTTATTATAATTGTTAAAATACCTTAACTGAATGAATACAAGGTTTCAAAGTCCACCTTGTTAATTACACCCAGCTAATTTATATTTTATAATAATTTTCCCCACAGATAAACAAGTTATTTGTGGTTATTCAGTATAATAATATTATAACTATAGTGTCTGGCTCTGTCTCAGTGCATGAGGAAATTATTCATATGATATTATTATACAGTGTAAAAAAATAAGAGAACATAGCTCCATTGGCTTAAAGAATTGTTTATAAATTCCATAAATTACTCGTTTTATAGAATTACTAATGAAATTTGAAGACAAAAATGTTTGGACCGAGAATGCTATGTTCTCTTATTTTTTACACTATACAATTCTAGCAACTCGTAAGTGATTCTATTTCTGATTAGTTTTTATTATTAATATTTAGTTAGTTGTTAGTAGATATTGTTCTTCATTTAAACAAAAATTGATATTTGTTAGCTGAGGAAAGCAAATGGCCTAAATAGGTAACCCAGCAGTTGCTGTGCATAGACCCTTCATTGCCAGGCCAAATTTGGCCAATTTGTAAGAAAAGGTAAGGCATAAATTAACATAATTTGAATAATCATATGTATACTGTATAATGTTTAATCTATATAAATAAAATAAGACTTACATTGCAAAGAATCCATCAAGTTATACTTTGCATAACCAAACTGGTGTCAAAAATTCCTGTCTGTCTGTCTGTCTGTCTGTCGGTCTGTCTGTCTGTAACGGGCATGACTGAACCGTGATCGAACGAAGTAAGCTATGGAGAGGGACCAAAGGCACTTATAACTCGAAATCCGCTGAAGCTATGGTGAAACTTCATTCAAGGGTTAAGCCCATCGCGTGTCTTTAGCTATATTTTATGTCCATGCTAACTATGACTCTCCACAAGGTAGCTAACACTTAACTATATGAATAAAATAAGAGGCTGTGTGTCTTCAACTGTATTTTATACCTAAATGGTCAACACACATTTTTAGGTTTCAGACCACTCAAAATTTTAAAACTATGGCGAAGTTTTGCAGCTATATTTATTGGCTATATTTCACACCCATACAACATCCACAAAATAAATGGCAACACGATGATAACAGAAGATGTTTTCTAAGGATATAGAAAACTTTTTTGTTTAAACCAACAGCTATGTTCGATTAATATACTATAAAGCCGGTTGTACAAATCGAACGAGTAAATCATACCCTTGTCAACCAGATACTTCTCTTGGTGTGAAACCAAAAACTTTTTTTTTCTGACAAGTTGGCTGCCAAAAAAGATGGCGTCTGACAATCTTCCTTTGTAGTTAGCCGATATTTTGCATCATAGCGGCAAAACAGTTGCTCAGATCTTCAATCTGATGGATAGTCATTAGTGTGGAAACAAATTTCCTACAACTTTTGTATTTATCACTTTTTCCCACCTCTGACAGTTTCGGTGCTAGATCAGTTTGATGTTAAATTTTGAAAATTCAACGTTTCGCTGTGTTTGGGCTCTTAGTTACGGTACTTATCAACCACCCAGACATATAAAACTTATGTGTGTATAAAAAATGTTTTAGTTTGGGAAAGCGTAACGAATGCCCACGAAGGGCGAGTTACACATATAAACTGATTGGAGGGTAGTTCACTTGAAGCTAGACCAAAGTGTGTTTATGTTTAAACATGAAAATAATTGTTTATAACTAACTGTAGCAGGCATTTCCTTTATATAACGCAATTTTCTTAGTTGTAGACTTGTTTAATGTAATTGTCTCATCCTTAAACACTTTTACTTCTTTCGGTTCTGTGTACTTATTGTGTTAAATGTGTACATAGTTCTTACATAATTAAAACTTACAAAATACCTACAATAGTTTACCAAAACTATTGGTGGAGTATTTGATGCCAAATTAACTTCCTAAGACTATTGATATCTTATATTTATATGTGTCTATCCTAGAAAGCTCATGACAAAATTTTTTTCAATGAAACATTCTGTGTTTTATGAGCACCGGTCATCGCTCATAAGTGAGTTTAGGCAGCTCACTAAGCTTTTCATTTGAAAACCAATATGTAAAAACACTGGGTTTAAAACAACAGTCGTGTTTGGTTGCTAGGCACAAATTAACATTGAAAAACAAAAGCCTCAGGTTACTTGCATAACGAACTCCATCCACATCCGCTGTGTGAAGTTGGTTAACCCTGCGTCGGTTTCCTCTGAGTTCGCACACACACCTGTTCGTATATATGTATGAACAAATTTTTGGCACATACAACAAATAATCTTACATTAATAAATGATTTTATTGTCATTATAACAAACGTATTTTGTGTTGACAAATAATAAAAAGAAATAAAAAGAAACTAATTCACCGAAGTAAAACCACTGTTAACAAATAAGGCCAGTTTTATACTAATATAATAGAACTAAATTATTCAAAGGCGCTAGAAGATTTTTAACTTGTTTAAGTTTTAAGACTCACTCTGTTAGCAGGTTTAAAACGTCAAATCAGAAATTAATTACCTGCTGCTTTTCCTTTCTGATGCTTATGGACTTTATCCAAAATGAAAAGGCCAGAGTGCTTTGAAAACAAAGAAATATATTGAACCTGAACAGTGAACTTAGCTCAAAATATCAGCTCAGTATACTTAGCTCAGAAAACCAGGTAGTCTCTGAGTTCATGTTTTAAAATCTAAATGAGTTAAACCAACTCTGAATGTATTGTTTTGTTCTGCCTTTTTTATAGTAGTACAGTATTAGCAATTAGTTTTAGTGATATTACTGTGTACCGGAAGATTCTCCTTCAAATTGTTACTGCCAGTTTTTTGTTATTAAAATGTTGTCATGTATAAAAGTATTGTATTTAAATTACCTTTCTTGTTATTATAATTATTATTATTCATGTATAGCCCATGCAATTTATAAGACCATGCAAAGTACGTTAATGCCATCTCGAACATTTGGCTTTTCTTTGCGTCCAAGCTGGCTTTATTCTTTTGAAATAGTTTTTTCTTTCACCATTTTTATACTTTAACATCTTAAAATGTGAACCTTCTTACAGTGTTCGCATTTTATTACCAGATAATTTTTTGTGAAAACCGAATGCAATCATCAATGTGTTATCATCAATATGCACTTTTTACTGCTAGTTACACATTTTTGGGAAGGTACTTTGGAAAAGCTGACAGTATAGAAATAACTGTTATTTTTGTAGTAGCATATATATATATGTATAAAAACATAAAAATTGTCGCTCGATTCATTAAGTTATTATGTATATATCATAATGTTTTAAACCAACAAACATTTTAAACAATAAAACAGGTGTATAAAAATAAAAGCTTTCAAGAATTCAGCAGAAAACTTGTAGAAATAAATATAATAGGTCGCCACCGCTACATTGCGCCGTAATATAACGTGAAGTTTGTTTTCAATGTTTTAGATGAGAGTGGTTTCCTTAGCGAAAACTAGTTAAGGTTTCACCAGGTGACACATTTTTTTTTGTAAACACAATTCTAGCTTGTCCATTACTACACACGAGGTTACTTGTGCAACAACATCCTATAAACATGGGTATAGTTAAGGTATAATGACAGAAAAATAACATAAAATAGCCACCATTTTAAAATAGTAAGTTATAGATCATGCTTGCAAGGTTTTCCACAAATGGTCTTACCTAGATACTAAATTATTAAGTTTGAGCCAAATTGCACAAGTGTTGTGGGAGATAATAAATAGTTGGTAAAAAGACCACATTGGCGGTTAGTGGGTAAACAAAGCATTTTTGGAAATGGATGTTAAGAAGAAATTTTCATCATCGCCTACTCATAAAGCTTGGCACCGTATTTTAAAATTATCCTTTTGAAGTTGTCCTTCTGTAGTGAAGCTTTGGAAGTTGGGTATAAATATTTAAACAAATACCATACAATTCTTTTGAGCATTTATAATGTACTACTATTTATTGAAGTAAGAAAAACTACTGCAACACAGCTCGGTAACAGAAATCTTTATTTACATATTTAAATAATTGTAGTATTTGGTTTATCTTTCTTGCACTGGTTAACAAACATTACATATCACAATACAACTGAAATGTTAAACTTAAGAGGAGGTCGTTTTATAGTGTCTTTTGATTTTAAATATAATTTAGGCACCTATCTACTGAAAGTTCTCATAGCTATGATCTCATGTTTCGTTAAGTTAATTACAGTTTTTCTTATACAGAGTGTCCCATAAGTAAAGTGCCAAACTCCGGGAAACGTTTCTATGGATCTAAATAAAGACAAATTCAAGAATAACTTTTTTCCAAAAACGCATTGTTTACCAGATATTTGCCATTTTGTATATTTTACAAAATAATTTGTATCTCCAACATTAATTTTTTAACCGATTTTAATTAAACTCAGTATGTATGTTGAAGTAGATGAGATCTATCATAGAAAAAATCAACTTGGTCCAATTTGAAATTTCAAAATGGCGTCCAGTTAAAATCTTTTAACTTAAATAGCGGGAAAACGATACAAGAATTTAAAAATTATGAGGAACAACTTTTCTTTCTAAATATTTTTCTGTCTATCAACTCAAAAAAAGTTAAAATTGAACTAAAAATAATAAAGATTTATTCAAAACATGATAATTTTTTTCATTTTTGTGTTGATAAATGAATAATAATATTTAGAAAAAAGGTTGTTGTAATTGACAACTTTAGAAATCCTTGTGTAAAGCTTTTATTAGGTTTTATGTTGCATTTAATTTGTTTACCCATTTAAATCCATGTTATCACTAATCATGTTTTCAATAAAATTAATTTGTGTTATTTTTAGTCCAATTTTAATTTTTTTTGTTGCTAGATAGAAAAAAAGTTGTTCCTTAGTATTTTGTATTCCCGTCATTTAAGTTAAAACATTTTAACTGGACGCCATTTTGATATTTCAAATTGGACTGAGTTGATTTTCTTTTCTATGACAGATCTCATCAACTTCAACATACATTCTGAGTTTAATAAAAATCAGTTGAATAATGTTAGAGATAAAATTATTTTGTAAAAAATACAAAATTGCGGATATTTGGTAAAGCGTTTCTGGAAAAAAGTTATTCTTGAATTTCTCTTTATTTGGACCCATAGAAACGTTTCTCGGAGTTTGGCACTTTACTTATGGGACACCCTGTATTATCTGTAGGAACAGTAAAACACCTAATTTTACTAACCTGTACTCAGCAAAAAAATTAGCAAATATTAAACTACACTCATGGACAAAATTTTGGAACCAAATGGTTTTCTTTCATTTCAATTTTCATTGCACCTTTTTCGATTGAAATCGGAATTTCCTTTAGCAAAGCGTGCATAAATATATTAAGAGCCAACTAAACGATTAGAAAAAACTCAAAATTATACAGGGTGTTAAACAAAAAGGGCGATGAAATGAAACAAAACCATTTGTTTCCATAATTTTGTCCATGGGTGTATTTGAAATAATTCTTATTTTACACATGCTGAAAATTATATATATTTTGTGGTTGCATATAATGTTAAATTTACATTTTTTATTTGGAGTTAAATTCGACAACTTACTTTAATTTATAGTTAACAGTACGTCTAAAACGATTGTGCAAATAAATTTCATTTTGTTCCCACAAGATGATTTGTTAAAAAAAGTTACAACGGATAGATTTTTCAATTAGGACAGATTTGTCTCATTATTAATATAAGTGTATTTGATTGATTTCACCTCAATGGTGTACAACAAAAGTTTTGTTGAATAAAAGACAGTTAAGTTCATTGCTGTTCGTTAGCATAACTGAAGTGCATTCTCCTAGCAGCGATAATCACAGCTCCGGCCCAGCTGATTGATGCCCAAACCTGTGCTTAACTTCAAAATACTTAGCAGCTAGGAACTGCTGTTGCCGTGGTGGTTATTGCTGCTAAAAAATCTACCTTTAGTTGGTTTGGCACATTTGTTTTCTTAAAAATACTATTCATATTCTTCTACAACCATATCTAACTTTTTTTCTCGTATCACAATTCTTCATTTCACTTCAACAATAGCAAAATACTGATTTCATAAAATTTATACAGGTGGTTAAATACTTAGCAAAACCAACTTGCACAGTCATAATTTACTAATTTTAGTTTATTTTCTACAGTAGCAGTAAAGACGAAGCTTATAATTACGAATGCAACTACTTTGTTGTCCGTACAGATTAATTCGACTGATTGAGCCCACAATTCCGTGTTCACCACTGTTCCAATTGAACCGCACAGTTGCCTCAAACAAACCTCTCCCCGGCACCGTTTCAATAACTAAAGAGTAATCTGTGATTCCTGCGAAAGATTCATTAGTTTTTGTGCTTTCCATTCTTGCGTTAAGAACCTTGTTGAGAGTGAGGTTTGCACATAGGCTGGTAAAGTCCGAGAGGATAGAGTTCATATGTTGCACCAAGTATCTAGCGGCCCGCTCTACTTGCGACGAGTTCGTAGCAACCGGCTCACTCTGGTGACAAGTGCACCAGTGGTCAACAATCCCCGCGTCTTTGCAGCTTCGACTCTCAGGCACGGGAACAAACAAACTTATCCCCCTCGGAAGAAATCCTCTTTCTGTCAACAGAAATGATCTCTTTTTCAAACTTCTTTGCTTGAGCCTTGTCAGGTCTGTTAGATCTAACAACGTCTCGTGCAAATCGAATGGTGTAGTCAGTCTGTGCCTGTTTTTCTTTAGGTTACTTATCGCAGTTGTATACTTGATTTTGAACCACTCAGGGTAGACTACAAACAGAAAAGGTAATCTTTCTTCCAGATATCCTTGATAAGTTTGGCGTATCTCTCCCCACCTGATTCCATGATCACTCATAAAAACTAGAACAGTGTTGTTCATTATGCCTCCGTCGTACAAGCTTTCTAAGAACGTCTTGTAATCGAGATCACCCTGTTGACCCAAGTTGAGATAGTCGTGAGTAAGACTTGTCCCCCAGAAGAAACCAAAGGAAAGAACATTCTTCAAGGTCATAGCAAATTTGTAACCATAACTTAACAAACTTTGCAAACTTTTTCTAGGACCAATGCAAAGATTGGCATTTAACCATTTGTGGGAACCTATATCTTCTTCAGCAAGTTTGTTGAAAATCCTCATGTAATAATCGGTGGGTTGTTTTCTGAAACCATATTTTAAATAATTGAAAATACCCATCCATGAAGAGTCTTCAGCAAACGCTGTGGTGTAATTAAGATTCTTGAAATCGTTCCAGATGAAACTGCAGTTATCAAAAACTGACTCGATCGTCGGCCAACACCTTTTAACCAGTTCTTCTTCATACAAACCAGTAAACACTGGTATCAAATTTGGGAAAGTATTATCTCCTACTTTGTTGAACCCGAGCATTTCAACAGCGTTAAGCTTATTCTTGAGAAACTCGACAGTCTGGGGCATCTGGCGATGGAGGTTTAGACGAGACACAGCGTCTGCTCCAAGAATCAACACACTCACTTTGTCCCGGTCTGGCTCTACACCTTGGTTCTTGATTGGCGTGAATGCGTGATAATCTACCAAAGTCTGCTTTCCGTTTAGAGAGCATATAACTTTTACAAATTCTTCTGTAACATTTGTTTGGGTTTCAAATTTAGTGCAGGTTTTTGCAAATCTGGAACAAAATTCAAACATAAGTAAGCAATTATTGATGTTGTAAGTAAGCCATTCAAATATAAGTAAGCAAAATTGAAATTACATTTGTATACTTGATAATTAAAAATAATTTTATTACATTTATTTAATTTATATTACATTTTATTTAAGAATTGTTTTACATTTTGTATTAAAAAGAATGGATTTGTTCCAGTGTCAAAGTTTATTATTTTGCATATGTAAAGTCTTGTCAATTATAGCCGATATACTGTTTGTTGTTGTACAATGTGAGTTGTAAAAACAAACTAACAACCCAGCTAAAATAAAATAGCTTTCATACCTAAAGCAATTATAGAATGTACAACCAATGTTCATATGGAAGGAAAGAAACATACAAGGATATTTTCATAAAGATATGCTACAGCGGACTTTTCCTGGATTATCATATTTCAATTCAAATATCTAATCCATACTTATCATATATTGTAACAGGTAATCGACTCACAACGTTATTTAGTGAAAGCAACAGAATAGTTCTCCTTTGACTTTTTCAAACTTCCAACGTAACACAAGTTAGCCATTACTTACTTAGCCATTGAGTCAACATCAGGGGGGTAATTCCCTGTCACTGACTCCTCGAGCTGCACCCTCCAGAACGGTTGATAGCAGCAGCTCAGCTCCGTGATGTCGGTGACGTTGTAGTACGCCAGAGCGGCCGTGTTCACATACAGCGAGGTCAGGTTAGACTCAACCAGCGCGGGTCCGTATCAGCGCTCACAATTAATCGGCGGCTCGGCAGTGATGAACCTGCGCACAGACACGTCCATCGGGTCCAAGTGCGCGATGTGACACCCGTTCGTGTACACCAGGAACCCTCTGTGCTGCCCCAACGAGTCATTTGGAAAGAAGTTGTCTGGAATCAACACAATTTGTACATTTTTTTTCAGAGGTATGTTTAAAAAACACAGGCTTTTAAAACAGAACTATAAAAGTGACAAAACTATAAAATTTTATTCTTTCTACAATTTAAAAAAAGTTAAACTGAAGATTTCTGACATAGTTCAGACAAAACGTCTTCAAACATCGTGTTTTCATTTATAGTGGTACATCCATAAAATTGTTCACATTTTAATAACCTTTTTGTTGACAATTATTATTAAATTACTCAGCAAAGGCTGAGCTGTTCAATATTCAAGTTCATGTTTTCAAATTTTGATGTGTAAATTTAATTAGTCTATCAGTGAATAACATGCAAATATTACCCGATCAAAATTAACAAAAGAAATGTTGTCAACCTGAAACTATATTGATTTCTCCACATCATAAACTTGTATTGTACCTTGGAGATACAGTATGTAACATATTTCCCCTTATCTAAATATAAGAACTTATTGAGTTATTACCAATTTGAGTGTGAGGCACAAACAGTGAATAGTCAGTCAATCCGATGTTGGTTTCCAACAAGAACAGAAGTGAGACAAGTCCAACCAACAGACAAATCTGCACACAACTCCAGGAGTTAGGATCCAACAGCTTCATTGGCTTGAAGTCTCTGAAATTTAAATTATTGATTACAATCTTTAGACTGGGCCGGCAAGAGCGTGAGGCTAGGTGCTAAATCCCTTTAGCTTCAGTGTTTCCAAAGGGATCCTGACCTGGACTTAATAGTTTTAATGTTGTATAAGACAGGCGTAAAAATTCTATCATCAGATTGTGGGTGTAAAAAATAACAGGATTCCAAGCAACTAGAAACTAATAACTATGACACCTTAAGTCACCTTGTACTCGCTTGACAGTGCCTTTCATCTGATGATTTTGTTGTATCAATGCTAGTTTTGTAGAAGTGAAATAGTTATTATCAAAGATAAATGCTCCTAGAGAAGCTTTTATAATCAGGCGTAATCTTTCTTTCTGAACACCATCTTCAAGAAGAATAAATCATACTAAAAACAAGCATAAAATATTAAGCTAGTAAAGCTTTTTTGACAATATCAAAGTGGGATGGAATTTCTGCTTTTTCCAAAAAAATCAGTTATTGCCACTGCATTGAATAAACTGGAATTCAGTTTATCAGTAATTGATGATCAGTAAATAAGCCTCAGAAACACTTGAGACGGTTTGGTAGTTGATTTATTTCCTAACTTTCGCTTTAACGTCAAATGAAATTAAGATCAATTTTATTCATTAGGCACTTCAAGAAAACAGCTTCGAAACTAAAAATAATGGGTGATTCAAAAGACTCCGTCCGTACTCTAGTTGCAAAAGTAGTAATAGGAGAAAACCACACTTTCACATATATAAATTTGTAATCAAATCGATTCCTCCTACTGTTCTGCATCTTTTCTGATTATGGCAGCAATGAACAGCTGTTTATTGTTGGGCATATTGTTATTGTTCAAATTCAAATTCAAATTCAAATTCAAACATCCTTTATTCAATAAATGTACATTACAAAAATGTATTTCACATAACACAAAACATAATCATGCAAAGATCAACATTAAAACACAAAAAAACGAGCAACAATGAATAAAGAAAACTTTGCAAGACTTACAAATTTTTTAAACTTATTAAACAATTAAAACAGAACAACTATTAACTACTTATCAACAAAATACTTATTCCCAGTTAATTGAATTTGCTTATTTTGAGAATAAAAGTAACCAATTTAGTTCCAGTTGTGCTGCAAAGTTCTGATTAAAGTTTCTTAATGCTCCAGTACAAACGGTGTATGATATATTGTCCCGTTTTCATGAGACAAGAAGCACACGTGAGTTCCTTGATGACGTTCAACCTAACTTTCAAGAATATCCTAAGAAGTCACTTTTAGTCGGCTATCTCAGCAGTTACAATCGTCTTACAGTGTGTGCCAAAGAGCCACAAAGTGTTTGAAACTTTGTCCTTTCAAAATACGGACTGTTCAAGAGTTGAAACCTAAAGAGCCAACTAAGCGTCTTGAGTAATGTCACTGGTTCAAGAGATTCAGTAGAAAAATGTAAATACGCAATTAGAGATGACATTTTTTACTGATAAATCATGGTTTCACTTGAATGGTTACATCAACATCCACGATGGATGTTTTTGGGTAATCAAAAATCCACATATTTTGCAACAAGCCCCTCTCCATCCTCAAAAAATTGTAGTTTGGTGTGCAATTTGTCGGCAAAAGGTTTATTGGTCCATTTTTTTTAAACCACCACTAACTTAAATATTTATTCAGAAATCATACATCAGTTTGTCGCTTCACTTGAAGAGGATCATGTGTTGGCTGAACAGGATGGTGCGACATGTCATACATTGGAAGAAACAATGGCAATGCTTAGGGGTTTCTTTGATGAACAAATAATTATTACGAAAGGACTTTGGCCACCACGATACCCAGAACTGACCCCATGTGATTATTATTTATGGGGTTATTTGAAAGGACGAAGTTTATCGAAACAACCGACACTTAATGACTTGAAAATTAGCATCCAAATAACCATAGAAAAAATAACACCTTCGATGACAAAACGCACAATTTTTAGTTTGTGTAAAAGAGTTAACTTGTGCCTCCAGATGGAAGGCAGGCATATTGAGCACTTATTGTGAGCATTTTTTGTCAAACAATGTACTTTGATTAGTTTTAGCAAGCTTTAGTGTGTATATCCAGAAAAATAATATGCTTGAATACATATTGTTCTTTGAGTACAGAGTCTTTTGAATCACCCTGTCCATTATTGACCTTATATAAAGTCCTGTTACCAACCCACAAATCTTATTAAGTTACTTTACTCCTTGCATATCATATAGGATTATAGTTAGAAATTTCTTCTTTTGAAACACAGTTTTGATATGTGGTTTCAAAAGTTTTGATTACTAACATGTGCATGTTTTTATTTCAAATAAACGCTTACCAAAGTTGAGCTTATTTCGGCAACAAATCATTTTGATTGACAGTTTGACATGAAGGATCTGAAAAAACCATTTCGGTAACATTTAGTTTGGTTAAATAATATTACAAATATACTATTTGATCCTTAGAGCAAAATTTTAAGTAATAATTAGTATAAATACCACTAAAATTGTTCTTTTAACTTAATGATGCTATACCTACACGCTTGAAGATCCTGTTTTAAAATTCTTTATTTACATGTTTCTTTTATAGAACAGTAAACTCCCAATTATCCGTGGAATTGAGTGGTGCAGATAACGTAGATAATCAAATTTTGCGGACATGCCTTTTAACAAAGGCTGAAGGTACTAAAAAAACAACACACAATTGTGCTTTGAATTAGTTTATTGTATAATAAAAGAACATACTGCACATGATAAAAAAAGTAAATTTAACTGTACATTATTTGACTGTAGTTTGTTATTTATGAAAACTTTTACTGCACTATTAGAAAACTTATTTTTAAGTATCAAAACTTGTTTTTGTGTACAATATTTTGGTCTCTGATTTCTATACATATAATATTTTACTATAGGCGCCGTGGATAATCAAGAGTTTACTGTTCTAAACTAATTATGGATTTTGAATGTTTAAGTACCTTACTCGTTTAGAATACTCAAGATTAGAAATGATGTTCTACCAAACTCTATTAAACACTTTGCAGTACTGTCAGGCATACCCTAAGGGAAACTGACTTGCGATACAGTATGTGTATGCCTATAGATTCTTAACAACCGACATTCCGGGTCATACAGTGATAAAGAGTCACTTAGAAATTGAACCTGTGTCTTTTTTCCTATATCAAAATGTTCAAATGTCAGTCATGGCATGAAATTTAACTGAATCTGCTCAAATAATCTAGGTCAAACTTGAATTATTAAAACAGCTCATCGATAAGATTCATATTCGTAAGCTAAACCATAACATTTCTTTTTATGTTATTGAAACTGAATTATTATTTTATTTTGTTGTAATTTGAAATGAAATGAAAAGTCTTTATTTACGTGAAGTTAGGAATAGTCGATTTATTTTGAATTTGCATTGTGTCGAAGGTTTATTGTTTTATAACAGGACACTTAGGCCTAGACTTAAACTTTATCTGTGTAGATGTATTGTGATGTATATTTGCAACTTATCAATGCAACTCATCAAGTGATTAATTTTGATGATAACTATGTAACTGTGATTTGCCTGTTTAGTAGCTTTTTGTAATGCCACAAATAATTGCCAAAAAAAAAAACCTTAAAACATAACAAATTACAGATGTTTAGCAACCCCTTTGAAAAATCTATATTAAACTAACAACTAACACTTACTTATAAAATGCCCTGTACTCCCTCTTGTAACACTACTGACAGCTTCCCAAGAAAGCATTTTCAACACAGAATTCCAGTTCACTAACTACACCAAGGGTTTGGCAATGTAACGTTAGGAGACTTACGGTCTGGTGAATGGAGCCTACAAGAGTCAAGATGCAGTGTGCAGCGCAGATTCTGCTCCAGTCAGTGATGTGGTTGCCTAGCAACCCCTGCTCTCAACCCCCCACCCGCCACTCACACACCCTTCCATTGATTATTGTCATCTACACAGAGTGCTTATTTCTGCATTAAATATTACACCTCAGTCAACGACACTGTATTAAATTTAAATTACTTTAAACATACAAATAATTTTAAATTTATTTTTTAGTACATTTCATTGAAATTTGTTTAAATTGTGCATAATCTTTCAAAACTTAATTTTGTACAAATTAGTGGGTTAAGTTAATATTGTTATTTAATGAATGACAACATCACATTCCTAATGAAGTTTATCAGCTGAGATACAACAACACAAAAAAACAACAGAAATTTTAACTAACATTAAAAATGTGATACAGATGGACTAAATTGGAAGTTTTAGCATTGTAAAAAGTGTGTCTAATGTACGTGTTATTTCATAAATAGCACTTTATAGAGGCTTTATCATTATTGCTGCCATTATTAGAGTAGAATAGCATTTATTAAATAGATTAATTAATATTGTATTTAAATGAATAAAACCATTACATCTTTTTAACAACCTCTGTTCTGTAGTATTGGTTTTACATCAAAGTGCAATTGGCAAATAAAATGAATAATTGGTAAACAAACTTTAAAAAAATTATTCCTAATGTTAATTTTTAAGGTAAGTTTAATATCAATTTTTATAATTAACATAAAATATGTAATACAAATTTAAGATAAAGAAACCAATACTTTATTTTGACCTACTTCAACTAGCAAAGCTGCCTTCGTAAAAAACAAAATGTAATGTTAATGTATTATTTTCAAAATTTTCCTACTTTTGTTTTGCAAGTTGTCATAACTTGTTAATATTATAACAAAAAATTTTAACATTGCAAAAAACACAGTTCTTAAAATAAAATACCTAAGACTTTTAAAATCTTTCTGACCTAAGATATTTTTTAACTGATCTTAAATAATGTATAAATGTTCATATGATCATCATGAGAGAATCAGAATCCACTTTATTTCCATATAAGCAAGAAGTACATACATATTCACATAGAAACATAACAATAATGGAAGCTGAACTAACAATGTTTACAGATTTGAAATTAAACAAAAAATCATAAAGGTTGATAATTGCTTATCTAGTACATTTTAAACTAATCCAAATTAAACTAAATTATAAAAATGGGTCAAATAGTAGTAAAATTTAGCTTCCCTGAAATAAAAGAAAAATAATTTTGGAAATGAGCTTACATAGGCTAGAAGCCTGTGCGTAAGCTCGAGTTGCTAATAAACAGCGAAAAGGTAGTGGTTGGATACAAATGTGTTTAAATTAAATAATTAGATTTTAATGTAGTTGGTTCCGAGTGGTGATGGTTATATAACTAACGCTGTAGCTGGACACATTGGCTGATCATGAAGATGGTGGCGGGGAAGGGTTGACTTCTGTAAAAGTAGATAGTACGTAAGGTAGCCGGTGCGTGAAATGTGTACACGCGTTATGTTGTTAACCAGTCCCTGTCTATACTCAGCTGTGATAAGCCTTTCTACCTCTGACACACCAAGATCAATCAACCAACTAGAAGCCCTACGCTTGAAGACATCTAAGGACACAGAGTCGAAAATATACATGTTAGAGCTTTTACACAAATTCCTGTACAATACATAACAAACATAGAAGGGGTTGGTGGTCATATGAGACTTAACCAAAGGTATAGAACTGACGCCAACCTGCCGAGAGTATCTGGTGCTATAAGCATAAGAAGTTGGAGTAAAGATATTGTGATAATTTTAAAAAATATGAACGAGAAGACTTTTGACGTACAGATGGTTGTAAAAATACCAGACTCTGAAAAAGATCGCTAGAAGGATACCTCCTACACTTACCAAAACCTACTTTAGGATAGATTTTGTACAACATTTAGAGGTTGAAGATAATGTTGAAAGCCACCCCACAATATAATTCCAAAGGAAAGCAACGATTGAACATAAGCATAGTATGCTAGTTTGATTTCTTTTTCTTCAAGAATATCTCGTATATTTTGAAAGCAAATATATACTTGCGCAACTTTTCTTGAGCGTTTCAATATGACATGACCAGTTTAGACGACTGTCAAAAACCACACCAAGATACTTGTAGGAAGATACTTTCTCAATGGCTTCACATCTACAATTTAAATTATTGTAATCAATAATTTAAAGAGGAAGATACGGTATTTAAAAACAAAACTAATAAACTATAATTTTTAAATTTATCTAGCATCAGTTCTTGGTTATTTAACTTCTTATTATTATATTCACAATTCTTCTTAATTCTATCAATTTGGTTAGTTTATCACCAAAATTCAAATTGATAGCCAAGCAGCATCATGGTGTAGTACACCATGAGCAGCATGAGAAGGTATCAAAACCTACTCACACAGAACAAAACAAAACACTTCCAGGAAAATGATCAATTAGACATAAATCTCAAGTACCTATTATTTTAACATTAGAGATAAAATACTTACAATCATTCAAAGTATTGATTTCGAACCATAATAACAAGTTAAAATATGTATAGTTATAAAAAATTGGAATAAACCAGGCTATACCAAAAACACTTTTATATAATACTAGAAATTTATAAGCCTGTATAAAACAACAGCTCTGAACATTTTTAGCTTTAATCTATGAGCTGACTAGATAAGTATGTAGGAAATAGCCCTGATTATTTCATCCTGCTCTTGGTCATGTCCAGATAAAACCAGAATGTATGTTCATTCCAAAGCCATATTTTTAGTCTTGTAAATGGATAACAATTAAAAAAACAAAACAGTATAGCAGCGATTGCAACAAGTAATTTTTAGAAACTGTCTGAGTTATTGATGATTAGACATGTTTTTATAGTTGTAAAAGATAACGTTTACTTGTCATTTATTTTGGGTGTGATATGTCACTATTGAACCACTAACCACTTAAGTAGGTATTAAATTGAAAATGCAGATTATGTTCTTATAGGTATATAATTACAAATTAACTTCACTTATACAAGGGCTGCTATGTATTTGTGGCCTAAATATAAAAATACAAGAATTTAAGGACAAAATCAGTTTTATTGTTTTAAAAATATTCTCCATGAAGATTGATCAACCAATACGCAGGCATTAGAACCAATTTTCTAAGGACTTTTTCCACTCTGATCTAGATACTTCCAAAACATGGGTAATACTGCAATGTAATTCCCATAACATCAGCTTTGGACGGGTCGCATAACACAATGGTGAGTTCTGTGACTTGTCCAAGGTATTTGATTGTGTAGACCATGACATTCTTTAAGGTAAGATGGAATGATTTAACTTTGCAAATGAATCAATAAGTTGGATGACTTCCTATTTGAAAGATCGTAATTAGAGGTGCAACTGAAGCAGATAAAATATTTATAATTCAGAAAAGGTTCTTAAAAATAATGAAATTTTCTCCTTGGCGATAACTATGTAAGCCGATTTTTAAAGAACTAAAAATATTAACTATTCGTATTCCAAGTTTGTACATTTTTAAAACTGTACTAATGGTACAATCCAATTTTGATATTTTATCAGGTTAAAATTTTAATCATGGATCAACACAAGATTTAAAAATGATTTTCGGTACCCTAGACTTAGATTGATTGAAAAATTTCCCAATATACTGTATGAGGAGGACACTTTTTAATAAACTACCAAATCAATATAAATTTCTGATTACTTCTAATAAGTTCAAAAGGAGTCTTACACAGTTGTTACTACAGAAAAACCAGGGTCGGCCGCGTTCCCTGGCGCCTTGTGCAAAATTTTCAATTGCGCCCCTCCCTTCCCACAAACCCCTCCAACTTTCAGATCTTGTATAAACCACATATAAGATAGGCCTATTGGATGAAATTTTTTCCAAGTTGTTATATATCACTAAATCATTATTTGAGATGCTGACTTTATAAATCACTATTTATAAAGTCTTAAGTAATATGTCAATTAATTATATTAAACTATCATAATGTAGTGCAGTGTATTATGCTTGTATTTATTATTTAATAGGGTTTAAATTGTAGAAATACTTCTGAAATTTGCATAATCAAGTTTTCTCCGAGTTCGTTCTTAATGGAAATTGTAGCCAATCCATCTAATCACATTTCTGACATAGTCGATCTCAGATAGTTCTTGATTAATTTCAGCTTGGAAAAGCTTTGCTCTCCACTGGCGGGCGTTGGTAATAGGTAAAGTGAGTAGAATTCCCAGAGCAATACACACGTTTGGGGCATCTTGCTATTGCATATTTCAAAACTTCCATCGGTGATGCTTTTTCTTTCACTAAACTAGAGATGACCATTAGCTCATCGGCAAGTTCGTTTGCATCAACATCACGACTTTCCCCAACCTAAATAGTAGCAGAATCTGCTGCCCCCTTCATCCACCAGCAGCAGTTTCTTCAGTCAGCTGATTTCAGTCTCTGTTGCGCACGGAGGCTGGTGTAGCGCCAGCCGGGCAGTGTCGTCGCGGGGAGGCAGATACTACTACTAGTGTAGCCAACCTCTTAAACAGTGGTTGCTACACACTACATTGTGCCAACCTGCGTATAGTGATGAATTGTTTTAATAATCGTTTAATGTCAATATTTATATGTCAGAAAGCGCTCTATTTGAATTTTAAAGTTTTTTTTTTTTTGGTTTTGTCCTTGGCGCGCTGTGCAAATGCACGGTTTGCACATATGGTAGCGCCAGCCCTAATAAAACTATTATCATGTAATGAGTTCTTAAAATGATAATTTCCTGTAACTCTAGAATTAATAATGGTTTATATTACACTGTTATGGTTTGTAAATATTGTTGTATTGGTTTGTATAATTGTTATGGTTGTAATGGTTTATATTATTACATTCACCAACCCGTTGTTGTCATTAATGGTCAATTGTTACAAGAGACCAGTACAATTAAGTTTTTAGGTATTCAAATAGATAATAATTTAAAATGGAATACCCATATTGATCATGTTTGCCAAAAAATATCTTCAGGCATTTTCTTATTGCGATTGCTATCCACGCACTGTAAAGAAAATGTCATACTATGATAATTTATCCAAATGTATCGTATGGCATCAGCATTTGGGGATCATGCGCAAAATTACCAACTTTGAGATTTTTGTTTTACAGAAAAGGCTATCTGAATTATAACAAAATGAATTACAGGGACTCATGCCGTGATATTTTTAAAACATTGAACACGTTAACTTTGCCTTGTTTGTACATTTATGAAACTTTAATGTTTACCGTAAATAAGCGTGCTCTACAACAAGGCATTGACGTACATAATTATGACAAGCGACATAGGAACTATTTCAGATGAAACCCACACCGTCTTTGTTTGTTCGAAAAACTACCTTCTCAGGCCAGTATAAAGTTGTTCTAATCACTTCCACAAGAAATAAAATTATTAACTGGGTTAAAAGTTTTAAAAACAAATTAAAGTCTTATTAAGTTAACGGTTCTTTTTACAGTTTAGGTGAGTTTATGGATCAAAATAGTTTATCAACGCCCTAAATTTAGTTTACTTTTAAATTGTTATATATTTTGCCGTTACTAGTGGTTTTATCTTTTTTAATATATATATACTTGTAGTATGTTTGTTTGTCAACACAAACACTGTTTTGTCCATTGACCAATAAATTATTATTTTGTTTATTTGATAAGTTTGTGGTCGATTTGTCAAGTTAAATGTAATGTTTTATCTTTATTTAAAATCAGACCGTTAGAATTAAACCAGCTGATTGCCCGCTCTAATGTATCATTAGCCAGACAATGAAGTTCATTTACATTATTACTAAAATTTAAAAATGTGATGTCATCTGCATAAAGAATTATTTTAGATTTTACCGTTAGTGGTAAGTCATTGATATATATTAAAAATAACAGAGGACCCAGAACGGACCCTGTGGAACCCCATTTAACCAAAGCATTATCAGAAAATTTACTATCAATACACACAGTTTGTCTCGGTTTTTAAATAGGATTAAAAAAAGCCAAGGGTGCTTCAGAGAAACCATATTGAGTTAGTTTGTGTAGGAGAACAGAAAAATCTCACGCCAAAAAGCTTTGCTCAGGTCACAAAGTGTTGCCTGAGCAAGTTCTCTGTTATCGAATCCGTGGTGGACACTTCTTACTAGATCATCTAATGCGTTTAAAGTTGAGTGTCCCTTTCTGAACCCAAATTGAGAATTATTTAAGAGGTTATTTATTTCAGAGAAATTACTCACTTGCTCATGAACGATAATCTCAATCAACTTTCCAACAACTGGAATAATCGAGATTGGGCGATAGCTCTGAGGGCCGACAAACCGAGCGTACTACGTACGTCTCTCACTGACAACTGATAACAGCACTTCCCTCTCTGCTCTAATCTCTTATCAGTAATCAGTGCCATGGACACTTCATTTGCTACTCTAAGTCAATCTGAGGTAATCCATGACAAACTTGCATGTAAGTAAACAGTAAACTGTAACTAATCTGGTACTGAGAGCTGTGTAATCTCATATTGTTTTGTAAACATTATGTTTAGAGTGGTAGAAATGAAAACGTGTTGCTCCCTACTACTGGGAATTGGGTTTTCAAAAGGCAAAAACCTTTTACGATCACGTTCACTTGCATTCTTAGAAGCTGCAACACCAGTGCTTTTGGTGAAAATCTCAAAACTAGCAATTAAATGCTTACTGTCCTGAAAAGATTTGCAACATATTCATATACTTACATTTTCTTTGTGAAATTTGCCCTTTGTGACCAATGAATTTTAGTTAGTCGTTAGTTATTTCCCTAGTGTGACGATGTAAACTAATCAAAGTAGAGCAACTTGCATACAAAAAGTTATTGAGGAAATTACAATGCAGTTAGACAATTACTAAAGTAAATCTTTTAGTTTAATTTTGACAATATGTTTGTTGAGGAATGTGCCAAAGGAGAAACAGTTTCCACCACCCCCAACGATGAGGATACTCTCCTGGTCCTTTGAAACAACAAGGCAATGGTTCATGAAAAGCATAGACCTCTGTGGATCCATCGTCTGCAATCAGAAAAAAAACATCAGAATGGCAAACTATTGACAAATCCATACTGTTCAAAACAAGTGCTAAAATAGACACCAATTAAGAACAATGTATAAATTGTACCTAATGATTTGAAAACATTTAAGTACAGAAGGTAAACATTTATTAGTCTGGCAATACATTATTTAAATTTTGTCCAGCATCGTAAATTCTTATTTTCTAATTGTTCAGTCACCATTTTATTTTTATATTTTATTTTTAATTCAATGACGACTTGACATATATATTTTAATATATGTTCACAAGACAAACCTATGAAAAAATAATAAAAACTGTCTAACAAACAAACTAAATGGTGGCTGTTTAAACTTTTCAAACGGCTATAGCTCAAAAACGGCAGATATTAAAGAAATTATGAAAGCTTACGCTTTTCAGACAAGATTATAGCAAACACATTGTCACTGTGCAAACGTTTTTCAACACTCACCGGTAACTGGTACTCTATGCAGACAAGTGACTCAAGATGCACCACGGCGACTCCTGGCTGTAGAC
Organism: Matsumurasca onukii; assembly: GCA_018831715.1. NCBI lineage: Eukaryota > Metazoa > Arthropoda > Insecta > Hemiptera > Cicadellidae > Matsumurasca > Matsumurasca onukii. Next base: position 28,479,674 of record CM032065.1, read on the forward strand.
TGTCCAGCTGGTTCACTCCGCCGACCAGTAACATCCGGTCCTGGAGGCAACACGCTGCGTGTCCAAACCGAGGCAGCAGCCCCGGCACGAGCACCTCGGTCCACTTCCCAGAGTTTAAGTCTAGACGCCAGACATCGGCCAACGGTCCATCGTCACTCATGCCTCCACACATCCACATCTCCTCACTCCTGGCACAGCACACAGTTCAACATGTGATTTGTTCATGAATTTGGTTAAATATTACCTTTAGGGTGTAAGGATGAATCAAATTTTAAATATACGGGATGTTCAGGGTTTGGAAAAATTCCTTGGAAAGGTTTTGCCGATTTCCCAACTAGTAGAGTCGATAATCCAAACGTCAATTATCCAACGTCAAAGTCCGGACGCCTTTCGGGAAAGAAAATGCAAAAATATGTTTTGTCAAGTTAGATTTAAATATTACTAAGGATGGACACCAGAACAATATTTTTACAAGCGAGATTAAAATATAAGTGTGTTTGGAACTGGAACGCTCCATATGTAACAATAAGTTGTTTATTGCATGGCATAGTGGTGACTCAGCATTAAAGTCCACAGGCCCTCTACCCCTACATCCGTCCTCCCTTTCCACTAGCAACACACTAGTCTGTACCCTGCCATAGCAAACAGTGTTTGCACACAAGTTTGCCTTACAATTCAAAATAAATGTAAGATATTCTATAGGTCATGTATTTGCAGTTAACCTATTCAAATTGAATAAAATAACAAAATTAAAGCACCACGTCTTTTTTTTTGCCTTTTGTTTGAAAATCTGAACAATTTGAAAATCCGAACCACCCTTGGTCCCAATTAGTTCGGATTATCGACGTCCTACTGTAAGTGGTTTAATACTACAAAATGGGTTCAATTGGGTAGAATTGGGCTAGGCTTCAATTTACCTAGATTTAAAATACGTTGAAATGCAATCTTAACTCTTTGAGGTTAAGTTTTGACTCAGCCTTTTTTGGAATCACTTATTTAAAGAAATCAACTTTTAACACTTAATTAAAACTATATGTTTAAAATAACAGTATTTGAGTTAGTAAATTTGAACTAACAAATCTATCAAACGAACAACACAAAACATGCAGTAGAATTTGACAAAGCCAAAGTATTGGCCAACATTTCACATTATTCCCCGATAGTCTCAAATAAAACCTAATATTGTAGTACTAACTGAGCATAATATGAAATCATTTGAATTAGAAAGACTCAATATAAAAAATTTCTGTTGACACCAGGGAATGTCTTAATTTTGTCGGAGGAGGGATTGAGAGCAAAATCGTTGATAGTAAAACGTATTCTCACTGAAGATAAACTTTTGAATGTTTAAGCCAAATTCAGTACAGAAAACTGGCACTTTGTACTGGTTGGATTTATAGAAACCACAGTTACAAATTGAATTTCTTAATAGGTTAGATAGTTTATTAAATATATAACATCATTAAAGATGAAAATAACTGGTTGCAGGAGATTTTAATTTAAATGTTTTAGACACCACATCAGAAACTAAACTACATTTTAGAGTCATGGCTTTCAATATCTAGTGGACTTTCCCACTAGAGTAACAACAACTTTATCGTCTACATGCATCGATAATTTTTGACAAATATAAGTAAAGAATTAACTCATGTAACTGGGGTAATAACGCACTATCAGGACCATGACGGACCAGATACTGGAGTTGGATACCCCTTCTTCAAACAGTACAAAACCAGTACCATTATATTTTCATGTAGGGATTTTTCTGAAAAATAATATGCATACTTTTAATTATTTGTTATGGAAGGAAGACTGGTTAACAGTATACTTGGCAAATGTTGAGGATAAATTTAATGTGTTTAATAACATTTTCCACTATTATTTATATTTAGTTTTTCCTGAAAGGTATGTAAAAGTATTCAAATAAGAAGATAATAATTGGATAAGTAAAGAGATAGTAAAAGAACTAAACTATATTGTTGATTTGACTAAATATGCTAAGTGTACTTCAGAGTTAAATCTTTTAAATAAATGCACAGAAATGAATAAAAAATTTAACTGTTTAATTTTTAAACTGAGGCAAAAAAATCTTATTATGACAGTAAAATTCAGAAATCTGATAATTTTTGTAAAAAATCATGGGAAATCATAAATAGGGAAACTGGCAAAAAATCAAAAGAGGTGCAGGATGTGACAATTTCTCTCGAATAATAGCACTACTGTGTCTGACCCACTTTTGGTAGCTAATATTTTTAGTAATTACTTTGTTGGAGTTATGCTGAGGTAGATCGATTTGATTTCTATTACGGGTGTTATAGGAATGGAATGTATTACGTAAATCTAAAGTGTGGAACTGATTGTTTACTAACATGGTACAGTCCATTATATACTGATTGTAAACTGTCAAAATACTTAGTTCTAAGAATTGTTCTTTTACTGAATCTAGGGTGTGGAGGTTTAATATAATTCTAATAGCACTCTTTTGAAGTATCAGAATTCTATCCAGGTTACTTTTTGTTATTCCCCCATAAATTGAGAGTCCATATGAAATATGTGAATGAATATGAGCAAAATAAATGGATTTCAGAGATTCCAAATTACATAAAAATGACATTATTCTTAATACGTATAGACAAGAACACGTTTTATTAGATATTTTTTTCTATGTGGCAGTCCCAACTAAGGTTACTGTCATTTCTAATCCTAAGAACTTTGTGTTGCTAATCTTGTTGTTTATGTCTTTTTGATTTATTGAAACGGCTAGTTCTGTTAAACTTTTATTTTGTTTAGTGGAAAAATTATAAAATTAGTTTTGTCAATTAGTTTTGATTAAAAAAAGGCTATTTGTTATGAAACATTTTTGAAAACATTTTAACTGGTCTCCACAAGCTAGTTCTAAGTCATTATAAACTTTAGAGGACAGTAAAAGATTGGAGTCGTCAGCATACAGAACTACAGTAACTTCTCTTTAACTCCATGAATATTGTTTAAAACTGATGGCATACCCTGAAATAATAGGGGGCCAAGGATGGAGCCCTGAGGCACTCCATACTTGATTGATTGTAAATTAGACTTAAATTTTGTAACTTTACAATTGGTTGTAGCTGAGATTTCTACATACTGAGTTCTATTATCAAGGTAGGATTTGAACCATGACAATGCATTTTTCGATAAGCCTAACTGTTGGAGTTTGTTTATGAGAGTTTTATCTGAAATGCTGTCAAAGGCTTTTGACAAATCCATGAAAATACCAACAACCTTATCTCCTTTATCTATTAGATCTATAATGATCTCTGAAAATTCGGTTGAAGCTGTTACCACTGATTTGCCTCTTCGAAACCCATGTTGCTCATTGTCAAATAAGTTATTGTTCTCTAAATGATCTACTAATCTATTATACATGATTCTTTCATAAATCTTCGATATAGAGGGTAACACTGAAATTGGGCGATAATTATTTACTTCTAATTTGTGCCCTTCTTAAAAATTGGTACTACTCTGGATTTCTTTAGACTATCTGGAAATATGCCTGAAACTAGAGAACTATTTATCAAATGAACTAATGGTTTTATTAGTGGTTGTCCAACATACTTGATTAGTTTTAATGGTACACTATTGTTTCCACTTGATGATTTATATTGGAAAGAATTAATTATTTTATTAATTTCTTCCTCTGTTACCAGTTGACATTTAAATGAACTTTTAGCAATAGGTTCTTTTAAATTGGTGATGTTTGAACAATTAGTCTTTACCTCAGTTTGTATCATATCCTCAATAACTCCAACAAAGTAATTATTAAAAAGATTAGCTACCAAAAGTGGGTCAGACACTTGTGCTATTATTCGAGAGAGAAATTGTCACATTCTGCACATCTTTTGATTTTGCCAGTTTCATTTATGATTTCAGGACTTTTACAAACATTATCAGATCTGAATTTTACTGTCATAATAAGATTTTTGCCTCAATTAACTTTTTATATTCTTTATTCATTCTTGCATTTATTTAAGAGGTCACTGTTTGAAGTACACTTAGCATATTTAGTCAAATCCACAATATAGTTTTGTTCTTTTACTATCTCCTTACTTATCCAATTATTATCTTTCTTATTTGAATACTTTTTACATACCTTTCAGGAAAACTAAATAATAGTGGAAATGTTATTAAACACATTAAATTTATCTTCTACATTTGCCAAGTATACTGTTAACCAGTCTTCCTTACATAACAAATAATTAAAAGTATGCATATTGTTTTCAGAAAAATCCCTACATGAAATATAGTGGTACTGGGTATTTTTTATACGTACGTACATAGCGATATACAACAGCTATATTAATAAAGCCCCGAGGCGAAGCACGGGTACTCTCAGCTAGTGTTAAAATAAGAGAAGTCAAGAAGGATGTATGAATAGAGGATTTATTGGATGCAGGAGTGTAATTATGTGTTCACAACCTGCGAAACATCATATTTTCAACAGCTGTCTATTGTTTACTACTGAAAGTACATTGTTTACAACCGAAAATTTTCTACTGTCAACAACTTAATAACCAAAACACATCCTTGCTATCGTTTCACGTTTTTGCTATCATTTTTGTTTTAAAACATGTTTCTAATTTAATAAACAGTTAACATTCCAACAATGAGTTTTTAATCAGTAGTGTAGTGAAAAGTATCGTTCAAAACTCAAGTGAAAGTTTTTTGCATGTTCTCGACCATTTGAAGTGCCCAAAAAGTCTCACACTTTAAAGTTTAAACATATGGTCTCGAACATGCAAAACCCCACTTTCCACTCTTGTTATGAAATACTATCCACAAATTTTGTTAAGAAGTGCAAAAGTGCTCCGTCAGTCATGTCAAAATAGTCCGCTGTCTAGAGAGTATATTACACCATACAAAGTGCTTATTTTACATATAGGTAGCTATAAAACTACAGCACCTAGAGAACAACCAATGACACCAAGTAAAAAAGCAAGCCTCAGGACTACATTTAAAAAAAAGTTCATGGAGAACGGTTGCGCATAGCTAGAGAAAAATCATATTTGAAAATGTCATGATTTTACACTTTTCTTTGACCGGCTTTAAACTAAAACTATTCAACTGAATGTTGGTTCATTTTTCTTAGATTTGGTGGAAAGTGTGTTTGTTAATACCTACTTTTACTTTTCAGAAAAGGATCCATGAGACTCAATAGCTCTTGAAAAAAAGGGACTTTGTACAATTTGTTAGACAACATTCTGTTGTAAACAATTCTAATGAATGATTTATCTTATTTATAGAATCATCCTCAGTAGTTGTTGACTGGCTGAGTCTCTGCAAGTGAGTCTCAGCCAGTCAACACTACTGAGGATGACTCTCTACAGCGAGGTTGAAACGTTTAGCAGCATTGTTTCAACTAAGACGCTGTGTAAACTGGAGCCTGATATCTTAGTTCACTTTACTCTATCCATAGAGTACCAATACTTTCGAGGTGTACCACAACAAAACAATGTTCTATAATACCACCAAGAAAATATTCTGGCTAAACAGAAAGAGTTTATGAAACAAAGAATAAGATCATCTTTATTTATTTTAACCTATAAAGCTGAATGCTCTGTTGTATATGTCCAATAGATACAATTTGCAATACTAATTGAAGTATACTTTAAAATAAAACTTAGTCTGAAAGAGTTTGCCTTTGAACATGTTCAAACACAAGAGATGCTCAGATACACATAGGTAGGGTCTAAAAAAGGTTTTGTGACATTTTGGGCCAATAACTTGGCAGAGAGATTTCTACCACGAAGGTGTTTTTTTTAGGAATAGGAACATGTGATGATCAGCATATAAAAACCAAACTTTTTAGTTCAATTAATTTTAACAATAATAATATAAAACACAATAAATAACACGGTGACTCTATTTGTATAAAATGAAACAGTCTGATTTTAAATGGCATCAATTAAATTGTCTAGTAACATGTAGCTTTATTTAAACATAGTACTGGTTAGTATTTTTATAAAACTACAAATAAGATAAACTTAATTGTCATTATGAAATTGTAAAGGTCCAAAGCAAAAAAATTCTTAAATACTCTTCTCTTTGCAGTTGAGAATTAGTATCAATCAGATATTACGCACCAAATAAAGTCAGGCATAAAACTGTCAGTGCTTCTATAATTATGAACAAGTGAGGACGCTCACCATTGTGTAAATGTTTTGTTCAGTTTATTACATGAATTACTCACTTGAATTATTCACATGCACACTGTATTGATTCAGAATGTTATAACTTGTACCGTATTTGTGTTGAGTTTATTACCTATTCTCCCTAAGAGTAATCAGTTCTACTTCTTACAATTTCTCCAATCAGTTTAGTAAAACTTTTAGTACAAATGTAAGGGTTCTTTAACCGTTTGAACACAACTGATAGTTCTATTGGAAATATTTTACATCCTTAATCACAAATAATTAAATAACAAGTAAATATAATTGTCTTTTCCAAATAAATAAATTCAGTAAGGAACTGTTGAAACTCAAATATAGTATACAAAAACAACATATTTTACTAAAGCTAGCAATTTGTCAAATATTAAAATCACATTGGCAAATAATTATGTTTACATGAAAGCTAATTTGTGTAGACACCTAAAAGTTACATTGCCTTACAACCATCAAGATAGTATTTTCATATTACTTTTAATACTTTAGTATATTTAGTATTGCCAACCAAGCATATCCACTATCCAGGGCTAAATAAATTACATCACATACAATAACCTGAAATATTCTAAAACCCTAGCTTGAAACTGATTCATTAAATGGCTAAATCAATGGCTACAGTTTCAGAATAAAAAGATTGTCTAAAAGGTGTCCGTAGTAAGCTCCTTTTAGTTTGTTGAGATACCTAATACTTTATTTGATCAGGATCAAAATAGAAGAAAGCTTGTCAGCTAAAACTTTTAATACTTCAAACCATGTCTATGAGCTCCATTTTAAATTATATGTACTATATCACTCTTCATTTCCAGCTAACGACTAAGTTCCTGTTAGTCCTATGACGTCCACTATCCCTATGCCTGCTGTTAATAATAATAATGCAAATAAACTGCTAAGTCTGCACAAATTTGAAACCAAAGCTTTATATGAGTTGGGTTATGTCAAGTTAAGCCCTTTTGTTGCCATAAGTGATAAGGTCAGAAAATAAGTAAGGTTCGTGTGTAAGATTCCTGCAGTATCCACCTACTGTCATGATTGCGTTGAGCCATTAACTACAGGACACCAGATAGATAATCCATCTAAAATGTGTGTACTGCTATTAAGCACTTCACAGTTTACACGACGAGAGGGTCAGTCTCGCCACCCTCCTCTACAGTCATGTACATGCCCTCTTCTTCATAGGCACTGTCGTGTTTGGCTAAGATTCTCAGCAACGTCGCAGTTTCAGCCACCACTGGTGTTTCGGTATCTTTGACTGAAACACAAATCAATCCATCATCAAACCTGATTTGTGCAGCAGGGTCTGACGCAACTCACTTTTCTTTCCTCCTGGTCTTTAAATAAATTTTATTGCATAAACAATGTACGTTGTATCGCAACGCCGTTTGTTATCTAAAATTTTTCATTCATTCACATCAAGTATCTTTCAGACATAGAGGTTATTCATTTCATTCATTCAATTATTCCCACTCCAGCCCAATAATCTGTCTGTCGGTTTTAAGAGGTCTCCCAGTTATGCCATGAACTCGTCTGTGCTGTAAAATGCTTCCTGAGCTAGTATTGTTTTGAGACTTAATGCCTTGGCATAGTTGCACCTTTAATCAATTTGAAGTCTGTTGACTAATAGAACTCCTGCCTGCCTGTGAAGGCAACGTTCATGAGTTACCGTTCCAGGTTCCCAGTTCGGTAATCATCCCTACCTCTTGTTACGTGTAAGAGTGTATGTCTCTACCTCAGCGGTTGCACTTGGATCTAAAAAGACATGTTTCAAGGATATAGAGTTAAGGTAGTGTCAACAATTTTAGTTTTTTGAAAGCTGGCTTGCACATTTCTCCCCATTGAAGTTTTGCGATTGTTCGGATTGCTTGCTTTTGCAAAATGAAAAGCCTAGAAACATTTGAATTTAACCTGTAAATTGAGGAAGTTTAGTCTTTGCGTGCACTGCTAGAGGCCTTATTTAGCAAGTATGAAGGATTCAAAATTCAATCAAGTATTTAAAAGTATAAAGGAACATTTTGGTTTTACTAGGGCAAGACAATTAGGCAAAGCTTAGACACATGGTCCAATCTGAAGGTCAGTTTAATTTAATGTAAGGTTAGTTTTTTTTGCTAACGGTCTGGTCTGCTACTTAATTAATGGTTTTAGAGTAAAAAATTAACATTTTTCAATGAAAACTGTATCTGGCAAACATAGTGTAGTGTTGTCCATCAATTTGAAGAAAAATTCTTTCCACTCTCGTAGCTATGAATATTATTTGCTATGTAATTATAAAGTTAAAGCATACTTTTCAATCTACACTACAAACACAAAACTCACTCAAAGTTGGTTTCTTTCTTGAGTTCCTGCAGTGGTGTGAATCGGTACTGACGCCTGACAACACCCATCAGGACAGCAGTGTCTGGAGTGTCCGCAAACACAGTTCCGTCTTCGTGTACTTCTTCAACTGCTCGATCATCCACTCCACCGCCTTGGCAGCTTGCTTCGTGCCCATGTTCCGGTCAAACGGTGTCGGAGACCCTCCTTGCTGCATATGTCCTGAGGGAAGGTTACAACTTTAAACCTATCCATTATCCAGTCAAACTTTCAACTGCTAATTTCTTTGCTGGTTAAACAATGTAATAGTTAGGATTTCTAGACATTTATATGTAGTCTGTTTGATTTTTGTTCATCAACAGAAAAAATATATTGAAATTCATCACATTTGTACTAACTTATTGACTGATGAAAAAGTTAATAATGGTGTCTACTACCACTACTACTATTTGGTTTTAAAAGTATTAGTATTTAACTCAGTAAGTATTTTGAATGGACTAATGAATTATTACTTATACAATACCAAAGTTACAGCTAAAAATATTCAGAATAATATTTTTTGTATAAATTACTGTATTTGTAGTCAATTTTTACAAGATAGCAAAAAGCCATACCTAGTACATTCATTCTTGCACTGAAAAGGCCTTTTCCTTCTTCTGAATAAAGTCTGAAGATGAAGTCTGTATTGTAATTTTCATTACACTTTTCATTTCTGAAATATAAGTATAGCAAAACAAATGATCAACAACAACAATAATATTAAGTTTACTTAATTTATTTGATTTTGCAGAAAATCGGACTCTTTTGATATTGATTTTTACAGTATAATTGGGTTGGAAAAAAAAACTTGAAAATGATAGGAAAAATTTGGTGGAATTTATTAATTATTATTAAAATTAATTTTATGAACTATGATAGGGTTTCTGATGGGAAGTGGGGTTATTGTTAAAGTAAAGACTTGACTTGAAGAAGTGTTTCAAAGGCCCTGTCACACATTGCGATTTAGTAGCTACAAAATACTAGCCATTTTCAAATTAGTATGAAATCTGTTTTCTTTTGTCAAGCGGATTGCTTATCCATTGAAAATATCAGCTGATTCAATGTTGGCATGCTACTAGTCCTTGACTGTATTTCAGTGCAAGGTCACAATTTTAGCCCCTCACTCCATGGTAGAGTCTCCTAAATACTGCAGTGAATGCTATAAGCAGGCTAGGACTACCAATGCCGGTACTTTACTTGTTGTGGATATATACTGACACAGCAGGTTTTTTTAATTTAATTGCAATAAATTAGCAAAGTTATGTAGTATTATTATTTTCTAAATATCTGTAGGTAATTAATCTATTATTAAGTTATTGACAATATGTTATTGTTATATATTTTAATGTTCATGCTTAATTGCTTATGTTTACTTTGTATATTGAATGTATTATTTGATGACAAATAAAAATGTTTGATTAGATTAATTCTTTTCACAATGCAAATCCATAAAAAACTAAACATTATATTTATTAAACATATGTCTGAAAGAGATTGCGATGGAAGTATGAAAGGAACATTTTAGCTAATAAAAATGATCATTGTCATGCATTTCATGTAAAAAATGTTCATGCAATAAAATACTGACTTATATTTTACATTGTTGAAAAACATCTAGGACAGCTCCTTATTGGATTTACAATTTAGAGTTGATGGAAACACAAACAATCCAATAAAACTTGTTTATTAGTTGGTTATGAGAACTTTATTCTTGAAGGGCCTAACCAACTAATAAACAAGTTTTATTGGATTTTGTATTTCCGTCAACTCTATATTGTTGAAAACTAAACAATACTATATCCTTATTTACAATTATTGGAGGAACAGAAATCAATACCTCAAAATAAGTCCTCGTTGCACACCCTCTGCCATTTTGGAAGCCATGTGGTACACATCTTGCTGCAAATCTTTGATTGAGAACTTTTCTTCATAAATGTAGGCAGCATCTGCTCCTCCCGCTAGACCTGGATAAGAGAAAGCAGTGACAAAGGTTGATGTAATCATGCCATGTGCCATACATGCTCTACATACTGTAGGTCAAACTATCTTACAAGCAGAGCTAAATGATCTGAAATGCTGGTGTGATGCATTATATGAAATGCAAAACGTGTTGTCATAAATCTGTATAGATTACAGTGATGATTGAGTATGTTGTTAGTACCAAAATTAACTCTAGCACTGACCTGCCACAGTAGCCAGATAACCACAATATCCTCCCATTGTCTCAATAACAAAACTCTGCACGCTTTGTTCCCTGAGCTGACTGTCGGATCCTGTCACATATCTGGAACATAATCATTCATCCTTTAAAAGTACTTAAAACATTCAATAAAAAGGCTTGACATTACACAAAATTGTGGACATTGGATTTTTTTTAAGTTTTTGTTTGATGACTAGGTCAATTGCTCAAAGACAAATGTTGAATTCTTCGATGCCTGAAGAGTTTTTGTATGATGCTTCTCTGCGGTTTGTTAGCATCCGCCAAGCAGCCTACATTGATTGCACATTGTTGATATTACAAGGGTTTAAGTACATTAGAAATACCTTGTTCAGTAGCCTGAAGGTCCTATAGGTACCTGCTTGTCTTCTATGAATGCATTTTGCCTAATGAGGCCATCATCAGAGCACTACAAGTGCTTCAGTTTTCACTTACTCTATTGTACAAAATTTACACTTAACACTTACGTCTTATACGAAACGTCGGTCTCACAGACCACCGGACATTTCAGCGAAGTATAATTCCTATACTCTCATGCTTGTAATGTCAATCATTATAGTACTTTCTTCCAACCTCTTTCACTAGCTAGAGATAATATTTTTGTTTAATTTCATTAAATTTTTGACCTGATTTAACGATTTCATGAAGCTATGCACGTAGAGCTCTCCGGCCAAAGCTTATGGGAGGTCTCTCAGACCGAATGTTTCGTTAGTGCTACTACTGAAAAACTCAATACAATTTATATGGGGTCTATCAGACCGAGGGTTTTGGTTAGTGTTACGAGACTATGGTTTCGGTATAAGTGTTAATACTAAGATCTGTTGTGGTTTTGGAGTTTTCCAAGTTGAGCCCACTGGTTTCTTGTCCTTGTTCTATTCCGAGTATGGTTTTGTAAATTATTGAATTCCGTACATCTTCTTGTTTATTCAAAAGTTTATCTTGGTTGGTAGTTGCTACTTTATATATTTAGTAAGCAGTTGAGCAGTTGGTTTGTAGTTTGTTTTAGCAATACTTTCAAAGAGTCTAGATATTGTATTGAGTGGGTAGGGTTATTTTTCAAGTTAATAGCACTCAATAATTGCACTCATAAGTGACTTTACTCTACCCAAATTAAAAATATCAGTGACTTTTTATGAATAGTTTTAACAGTCAATTTTATTATTTGAATATTTGCGGATAAATTTATTCAATAGAATAAATTTTACTAAAAAATTACCTTCTGATGAAGGCAAATGGGTGATAAGAGGGAAAGGGAGAGAAAATTTACTTTTATCTGGCTTTTCATGTAGCCGGATGCTAAAATCTGTGACCTAAATTTATTTTTAACTGATATGTTCCTGTGACTTCCTTGACTTATTCCTAAAATCCACTACGTTTTCGTGACCAGTAGGCACCCCACTATGAAATATCAAGTAACTATGTTATCTCACCTCAGTGATTTCATTAAGTGCTGTGTCACAGCCTAGAGAGAACTCTGTGCCCGAACATTGTTACTGATAGTGGATGGAATCACAACAATCGGGATGCAGAACTCAGGAAAGTTTGGACGGTTCTCAAACAGTTGGATACCTGCTTGGTAAGCCTACACAGAAAAACAAAATGATTTATATAATATTTTTCTATATTAGAAATTACAAAAGTGCCATAACCACAAAACCATTGTAGCTGGACCAGGTTTACCTTAAATTAGATATATTTAAAGGGCAAAAGATGCTTGGTTCGTTTGATTTAAAACATTGCATTCAAGTAACAATGCAACTTATAACCAAACTGGTTTAAATTTAAAAGGAGAGAAGTTGATCACTTTGATTTGGGTGTTTGACACAGTTTGATAGTTTACATCATTTTACATTCAACTGGTACTCCAATTCCTAACACTAATCAAGATATTTATAGTTTGAGGATTGATAATAGGTAAATCTCAAAGTCGTAAATATCTCTGTTTTATGTATTCATGTTTTCCAATCATTAGAGTTGTTTGGCAACAATGACTGTTGTCATTCTGACTGCCGATGTTATTTGAGCAGTGAATTTGAAAGTGTATCTTTTACAAATTTGATTATCAATTTAAAGACTGAATGGTATTTGGGTATTGTTTTGGGAGCTGATATTTGTAGTTGTTGTCATCAGCGTACAATTAGTTTACAGGCTCCTAGAGAGTAAATATCACTAATTATCTTCAGTAAAATTGTTTGTTCAAATAAAATGAAATGTTAACTCACATAATCAAAAGAGCTTGCTAGAAGTAGCTTTGCATTTGAGTCTCGTATGAATCGAGCTCATGGAGTCAGATTTTGAGCTGCTCAGCATGATCTTTGCAATCTGGGGCATCGTTGCTATCCGGGAAGGGTGCCGCATGGCTCCACCCACCCACCCAGCCCGTCACGTACCATCTTCATCACTCCACATACACATCCCCATCAGAAGTCCAGTAGGCAGTTGGTGATGACTACCTTTTCACTTCTACAACTATTGTGTTGAGGATATTGGCGGAGGTAACACTTCAAAACCTATTTTATGACAAATTGATATCAAGGGCAAATAATTCTTTGAATCCATAGTTGTAGACATAGTGTCACGGCATCTTTACACACTAATTTTGATAGTTATAAACTTTCTTAGTGGTTATGACTACCATACCTCGATACACATCATCTTGCCTGATCAGGTCCTCAAAAATAGGGCAGTGGTGATTCAGAAACTAAAACTCTTTGAAAATTGTTAAGGAACCTTCTACTCAGTGGTTCTGGGCTGGAGAGAGTAATTTATTGTTGAAATTGATTTCTAGTTGTTTATTGTTCAACTATTGTTTAAATATTTTGCGGTACTTCTTTACACACTGACTGGATTCAAATCTTAACGATTTTGTAATAAGATGTTCTCCCTCTCTCTCTCTCAGAATAAATATTATTTCTTGCTGGATTGTTTTCAAAACTATCCATCTAATTAGATAAACTTGTATTTTATCTCCTTAAAAGTTTAATTTGGTTTAAGAACTAACCAAATCCAAAAGATCCCAAAGCGAGAAATTGCCACGGATGGGTCATTAGGGACAAGCAATCACTACAGTTGCAACCTTTATAAAACCGAATAGTTCTACAGAGACTATTGCAAACTAAGTTTTGTCCCTGCCACTAGGAAATGATTACGGTAGACTACTGTACCACAGATTCTAACATTATCACAATGAGTTAGCCGTAGTTGTTATTGCAGACATTTAAAACGGAAAATTCTAACTGTCACATTATTCCAACATTCTTTGTTGTTCATCATCCTACCAAAAAAGGTAACATTTGAAAGAAAATTGCTGTTGTGATAGCAGGAATATATTCTGCAAACCACTAGACTCATCTGTTAATGAACTGTTTTGTTTTCATTTCCTGTTTTATCCAGCAGTAAAACACTGTACTTTAGTACAAACTAAAACCTTTTTAACATCTTAAGGCTTCCCAATTATCCGTCATGTTTGAATCACCCGGCCTTCTGGCATCCTGTTTGTGGCAGATAAGCGAGACTCTATTGTACCAGACTTTAAGCTTTAGTTTTCTCCTGACCTTGCATTGAAATCAAGTATAGTGCGATGCAAAACACTGGCAAAAGTAGCACCACTGCACCAACGCTAAAGAAGCGCACTAGTTTCCATTACCGTTATGATTAAAACATGTTGCAAACTTGCATTTTATTTTAACTTTGGTACAAATTTCTCCTTTATTTTAAAAGTAAAAATAATCTAAGAATGTGATTTTTGAAATGTAAATTTAGCAATCTTGACATTTTGCCTCGTATAAACAAAAGACCTAACTAAACTTACATTCCCAGCAACAAAGCCTTCCACACCATCGTGAATTCGTGACACTGTGTCTCCTCTGTAGATGCAGTTACGATAAAAAGAACGACAAGCGCATTCATTCCACAAGCTGGCGCCCGATATGCATTACAGCCAATGTGTAGCCTTCCTGAAACAAACCATATAGAGGAATATTGGCCCAATAGAACAAAAATATGTTTAACATTGTATAATTAATCTCCAATTCAGAAAAAATTGGAAAATGTTCCTACCTAGGGAAAATGTTTTACTTAGTTTAAGCACTTTCCTTAGTCAAGTATGCCATCATAACAAAATTCCACGCTCAATTTAGATTAAAAGTAAGCCGTGTAAGTCACTCTTTTCACAATTATCGGCACGTAAGTTCACTTTAAAAGTTGCTATCCTGTAGTAAAAGTTAAACACGGTGAAAAACTGTAAACTGTGGAGTAGTCAAAAGTGTCTTATTTGGGTTTGACTGTAGCCTTAGCCAAAGCAAAGTTGTAATGTAAAGTAGACAAAATATGGTACATCATACTCGTGATAGAGCCACATCAAAAGGGTACCACATCCTGACAGGTTTACAAGCTTTAGGCCCATTCTCCACGAAGCGGGTAAAACGCGACCGCTTGTCGGCGCTGAACCGCAGAGTAACAGAACCAATGGGTTTAAATGGAGCCGCCTCCACGAGCAGGTTGCTGTCGGTCGGGAGGACGCTTAGCAGGTGAGCTGGTCAGATCACGAGGAGGCGTCATTAAACCGTTACCGGTGAACCGCCGCCATTCCCACGAAGCGGTTTGCACGCTGTTCACCCACTCATCACTGCCATCAGTACTCGATACTTGGGCCGCAAACAGTCGCGTTTTTGCCTGCCCGCGGAGTATGGAGGAGCAGTTTGCTGGTTGGTCGCCGCTTTGCGCGGCGCCAATCAACCGCCGTGGGAAAAATTTCGAGCTGGAGCGCCGCAAACGGTCACGCTTTACCATCGTGGAGAATGGGCCTTAGAGTTTGACTGTCACATTTTTAAAATAAAATTTGGTACACAGAAAATGGTGTCGTCACTTTATTTGTGGTTATTACTGGTAACTTGCAAAGTATTTTCTCCACTATTCTCAGTGTCCTTATTTAAGTAATATTGAAATTTTATATTGCATGCTGATATTCATGCTTAAAATTATTGAATAAGAAAACAAATTAACAATTTTACAACAGATTTTGTTGGTGAGGGGTTGGATAAGCAAACGTTAAATACCTTCTACCGTGCCTTACCATTCCCCACAACGTGTCTTGCTAATAAACAGAACCATAAATATACTTCTGCAATGTTGTGAAAACAGAATGGACAAACATTTAATGAAAATGCACTTTAAAGTTACCTCTGAAAGGTGTTACCAATCTAGATTTGTTTAAAGCTGATCCCAGTGCCCGTAGGTTTATGCATAATGTAGGTTTTTATTCAGACATTAACAGCAAATTAACTATCGACGATAACTTTAGAGAGGACTCGAACCTAGAACCCTCACGCGTACAAGTTTGTTTTGTACTCTGAAAGTTTATTTGTAAACTTGATAATATACAAAATAATGTCATTGCAATAGGAAAATTAACAAATAATATTATCAAAAAATGTATAGTCTAGTAAAATGTTGATTTTGTTTATTCTGATCTCCATTAAATAAAGATAAAGTTATAACGAATTTTCAAACAAGCATAGATGATTTTGCAAATTAATGTTTCAATGTTCAAATTGTATAGTTGAGCACAAAAATTTTTGAAATAGATAAGTTTTGATTGTCTGTGTAAAAGTGTTTTTTAAATTAACCTTTACATTGAAGTTAGCTTACTATAACCCACTTTACTATTAAATTGGCAGTTGTCTTCGCTAATTATAAAATAACAAGTGCACTGAGTATTTTGTTAAGTTTGCTATGACGATGGAAGACTTACTTATAGGAAACTGATTGTTATTTTATAGTTTCTTCTTTATTGTATAAAATGGAACATTTTACAATAATTTTTGAATGCTGAAACATATTGTTATTTTGAGTTTCACTGGGTTGGCTTGGCTTGCTTACTTTTAGATTTTAATACATTTTTCAATTTAATACATAATTTTGTTATTGGAATATTTACTTACTCCCCACTACCCAAATTTACATTTAATTTTTTATTGAAATACATCCACAAATGAACAAATGTTAAATAACAGTTATTGAAAATCTACTTACCTTTTTCAACACATTCTGCCAAGACAGCAAAATAACAAAGACACCATTCAAGTAACAGCTTTTAAAATGTAAAGGTGGCCTTATGTATAAGGTGAGATTGATATAATCACTATAAACTATTTTGTGATCCCATTGACCTTAAAAATTAAAATATTTATAATATAGGTAACAAAACTGTTTGATTCTTATGGTATAAATGGTGTATTTAAGTTGGTATAAATAAGTCAAATTATCATGTACACAAAATATTGTGTGTCAAATAGAAAATTAATAAAAACAAATCCACCACCAAAATACTCTACCCTCGTACAGTACTCGTTACATAACTAAAGATTTATACAAGATACGTTGCTGGGAAAATTAGTTGTTGTATAATCCACAAATTCATCAACACTGTATTTTTGAATTAAATTGCTTTTTATTTTGACTTAAAAGAGTTTACACTAACAATATTTTTTAAATGGTCCGGTAATTTGTTAAAGAATGTAAAACCAATTTGGGAGGGTAATTTCTGAGATATTTCAAGCCTATGATGTTCCAACCTATATTGACTACTATTTCTAGTGTCATGGTTGTTAATATTATGGCCTGTTACCAAACTACCACTTGTAATGGAAAAAATAATTGTTTTTATATGTAAATACAAGGTAGGGTAAGTATACGTAATACTTTTGCTAAATATGTTTCTACTAGAATCCCTTAAGCCTAATTTTGATACGATTCGCACAGCTTTCTTTTGCAGAATAAAAATTCTTAGGAGTTTATATTCTGAACAACAATGATACCATAATTTTTATATGATTGTATTAAACCGAAGTAAGCTATTTGTATTAAAATTTGAACACAGAGTCAAGCTTTGCCAAGATGTGCTGGAGCAAGATGATTCCAATCCATCAGTTTGCTATACTCACCAGTCCTTTTCCTTGTTCGTCAAATGCAGACTTGGGAGGTTTCAACCGTGTAAGCATTTTGTATGTTTCCAAGTTACGAGCAAAACTCCTAAAACCAAAACCAAGCAATAGTTTTTATAAGTTTTTACCTCCAATTTTGAAATAGAAAACTGCAATCGCTAAACGAGTGTCTGCCTTCCACATAACTGTGAATTGCCAGAGCACGTTAAGTGTTACAATATTTTTCAAGACAAGATACTTGAGGCCGTGCGCTTAAAGCAGAATCCACCACAAGTACCTCCAAAGTGACACTAGACTTGAAATGTACAGACCTGCCACGTAGCTGCACAGCCAGATCCCACTGCTTGTCAGCCATGGCTTTGGCCACAGCCTTGGTGCGCTCTACACACTCCATGAGAGGCAAGCGCACTGCCTGGTTACCGTCCAGAGACACAACACAAGCCTCCGTCTCTGGAGTGGCTTCCATCAGCGCCATCACAGCTTCTGCGCCCATACGACACCCCTGAACAACATAGGTTAATCTATCACAGTTTGTTGCCGTTTAATCTAACACCTTGACTAACTGGGAGACTGAAAAATTGGAACTGATCAAGGGAGAGAAACGTAGTGGTTACCAACTTAGGGTCCTGTTACACTAAGGTGGTTAGCCACGTCGCTGGTCACATGTGTATATTCACAAAAATCAAATGGAACTCTGTTACACTATGGTGACTGGCAGAGTGGCCGAAAAGAAGCCACTCGAATCACAAAATCAGCCACGGGCATGGTGGCTGTTCACAACTATATGGTCGCTGTGGAAGTGCACGATTTAACATTGGGTTATATGGGAGACTGTTACATTGCAGTGGCTGGTGACACAGATAGTCACTCAGGTAGATGCGAGCGCACCTAAACATTTTTTGTTTTCAAAATTGTCTAGTGTTCAGTTATTTAGTATTACTGGATTTGATGTACAAAATATGGTCTGGAAATAAGTTTGTATTAAAAAATAATTAAAGAAGTGATGTTTTTATTTTGTATTAGTATTCAGATATAGCTGAAATTTATTGTTTAAAATAATTTATCAACTTGTCGGCAAAAATAAAAAAAAGTGTGTTTAAATATTTTTTACGTAGCTAACAAAATCTTTATATATGTCATACAAAATTAACTGATAAAGTCATTAACAATTAGTTAAAAATATATATTTATGGAAATTAAAAATTAACACGCTATAAAGGTTGTAGCAGTGATCGACGCATCGAGTCGCTAGCCACGAATAATGGCTAGCGTCGTGGCTGGCCACCATAGTGTAACAGGAGCCTTAAGTATCAACACATCACTTCATCAAGAAAAATCATTGTATTGGTTGCTCTGAGTTTTGGATGTGCATAATCTCTTTTGGACAACTGAGCTAATAAAAGAACAAATCAAATCAATACTATTTGGCCAATTTTTGATATTTAAAACTATGAATAATCCATTTGCATTTCAGATCAGAATAGATACCGGGTTACTAATACACAATTTTGAACACCCACACACCCATATAAAGCTATAATTAAATAACAATTGAAAGGGCAATAACTACCAGAACTCTGTCGAAAGCGGATGGACTGCCTCCTCTCTGCACATGGCCGAGCACTGTGATCCTTGTGTCTTGGTTCAGATTATCTACAACAACCTGCTTCACCTTCTCAGCGGTGATGGGAACTCCGTCTCGGTCAATTGCTCCTTCAGCCACGATGATAATGTTTAATCTCTGCCCAGCTGCTCTTTCCTGCACAAACGTTAATACCAACGGTTACTTTTATACCAATTAAAAATGTGAAGGATCCGTTATTTAGTGGAGTGAATTTACATATAAATCTTCAAGTATTGATTTAGTTAATATGTGTTTGGTGGTGTTTTAGTGCTAGACTGTTTTGCAAATCTACCTTTCGGAAAGTGCTGTTAACAGCAAATAATATCAATTTGATCACATCCATATACACATAGAACTGTGCTGTTCTACAGTATTACAAAAAACTAGAAAAGCGTGTTTGATTCTAGTCCGCTTAAAATATTTCACACACTCTAAGGAGTCATCAGTGACTCCAAACGAATCACAGTGATGATCACCCCTAAAAATACAGGATACAGTACATTTCTATCCAGAAATATTATCAAAAAGCTCTTTGAAAGAATGACAAACATACTAAGGACAGACAAGATGTGTGACCAGGTGACTAAGAATACAACAAACATATGTTTTTACAGTAAAGGGAAATGTACACAGGTCATAATGGAGGGCAAGTTAAGAGTACTGCACTAGCAAGGTGGGGGCTAGTTGCTTTGGCATGTTGATTATGGTTTTGGAACAACTGCAAACTATACTCAGCTCTTAACATGTCAGGCAACACTATTCGAGTAAGATAGTTGACTTCAACTTGCCTCCACAAAACCTTTGAGTCCCCCACCACCTAGCACAACAGATCAGTACACAGATAAAGCGTGATTAAGTGCTTGCCTGAAGTAGCTTTTTACACATCTTGTTGGCCCAGTCTCGCTCTGGCGGCCACTCCGGGATGAAGACAAAGTCGGCTTCGCTGGTCAAAGCGGCAACTAAAGCTAGGTACCTACACTCACACAGTTAGTGGCGTTAGTGCGTAACAAGCAAGCGCAACAACACAGATAACAGAACAGTTCACATTTTAAAGTTTCACAGGGTGACCTTTGTACATAAATCCTAAAAAGCGTTTTTTATGTCTCTGTTTGTGTTTTTGTTAGCCAAACAATCGGATGGGTCAAAATTAAAAATACTGTGTACACCTCAAGTTTTAAAATTAAATTAAAGATAATCAATACTGATTCAACACTGCTGAGTTTGAACGTGGATTTTTACTGTCCAAAATCAAGGACAAGTAACTGTATTATACAAACAGTAGAGTTTTTATCATAACCAAGATGTTACTGATTCAAAGAAGACTACTCTTTCAGAACAAAATTGTCAAGAAAAATTTGCTTCCTTTATTCAAATAGATTTTTAACTTCTGGGAGAAAGATGAGAATTAAACTCTGGTAAATTAAATTTGTTGTATCTTGTAAAATAAAGAATATGCAGGGACAGGTTTTTTTAAGAAGCAGCTAACCGTGGGTACAGAGTGAGTTAGAAATAACTACTAACGTGTTTACTCAATAGACATCCGAATACCATTTCAATACTACCTACAAAAACAGCCCATAGTTACAGCTCAAGTGGTTAGTTTTCAAACCATGCGAACAAAGCGAAAGCAGTATGAAGTACGATGTATTGGGCCTTGCCTGCTCTAGCTTGCTGCATAGCTTTGTCGGCCAGTCCAGCGGGGGAGGCTGTTCTGGACAAAACACATAATCTGCTTCGCTAGTGAGAGCAGTAACTATGGCCAGGTACCTGATGTAACCCACAATACATTAGACCCAGCCCATATCTCCACAAACAGATCAACTCAAACAGAGAAAGTAAACATGTTCTAACGCAGTATATGAGAAGGTTTCACTTAATATTTGAACAGGTTCCACAAACACCGTGTAACAATCAACCTCTGTATGTTAAGCCTCCCTAAGTCCTCTTCACTTTACAGAACTATGAGCCACACATAGTTAAAGTTTGACTTTAAGCAATAAAGCAATTATTTTTAAACTGACACCATTCCAAAAAAACAAAAATGTAATAGTAGTAAGGTTGAATTATTCAGACACAGATCAATAAATTCCACCAGGGCACATAAGATTGCTTTACAAAAATTTAAACGGCCACAAGAGCCAACTATCTAACTGCAAACAAATTATTTCACTTTTATTTAAAACTGTGATACTATATAGCAAACTCGGAAATAATAATTACAAAATTGTAATCCTTACTATAATTTTGTCATTTGAAATTAGTAGTTACGTTTAAATCACAGTAACAAGTAACCATTAAAATTAAGCAATAAAGATTCAATGTAACACATAACTTTTTTACTGTTTGCTCTCTATTTCTAATGCACGTTCTATTTGTCAGAATACCTTGTAACTGGTCAGTTACATTAAACTGGTAACAGTTACTTCATGTAACCAGTTTCATCTGAGAAAAGGTAATTATAACTGTAATAGGTTGCTGTTTTGAAGTGATTTCCCGAGAAAATAAAGTCTGCTACTAAGATTCAATCAAAAACTCAACAATCATTTATGATCGCAAACAGTTTTTTCTTCATTTAACTTGTTGAAGCAAATTTAATGCAGAGCTTTACCCACATTTATTTGCTTGAAAACTTTATGGCTGTATCAAAACTACACTGACCCGCAATGTCTGCCCATGACCTCCATGATGAATGTGCGTTGGTGCGAGTACGCAGTTGATACGATAGCGTCGATGGCCTCAATAATGCGATGTAGAGCCGAGTCTGTGCCGATCGTCATGTCTGTGCCACAGAAGTCATTGTCAATCGAGCCGACGAGTCCGGCAATGTGCAAGTGCTTGTACTTCTCCCTCTGTTCCGTGGTGATTTCACCTGTGAATGCAAGCCGAACATTGTACCACTGTTATGGGCTGCAGCAAGAACTAACTAGTAAAAAGAAATGTACCTCTCCACCACATCACGGCAGTCCAGAATTTAAGTTCTGTTGCTGTATAGATTGTAGAAGAGCGACACCATATTTGTGTCCAAATTATACATTGTTGGATGACCTCCATATTTACAAGAAGACAAATTAATGTGTGCTGATATGGTAAAACATGCTAAATTAAAAACCAACCTAAAATTGGTTTTGATATTATAAATTTTGGTCTTTAGGAAATTATTGATTCAATTGCGGGGTAGCTGGCCTTCATTAAACCTAACTTAAACTCTTTCACTCCATTGCCTTTTATCTCCATCCAAGTATCTGAAAATGGTTGTTGTGACAGTAGAAGCTCATTTGTTAACTCAATCGCACGATCAATTGTCTTGTCCTCTATCAACACTAAACTTACCATTTTAAGCAGTTCATCAAGCAGCTCAGGCCACTCTTGACGGAAGAGATTTGCTCCTGTGAGAGAACCGTCTCCACCGATCACAACTAAGTTTGTGATTCCTTTCTCTACCAAGTTCTTGGCAGCTTTCAGTCGCCCTGCCTTCTCTCTGAAATCTGTACACCTCGCTGAACCGATTACTGTACCTCCCTGAAACGAGACAAACGTTGAATTTCAGAATTAGGATGTTAGTTTTTTTACAATATATTTTAAGCAGCATTTATTGACTTATTTGTCAAGTGAAGAAGAGTAGATTAATTAGAATATAATGATTAACTTCTTAATCACATAGTCAACTTAATTGTAGTATACTAAGGCGAAGTTGTAAATGGTAAGTATTGTTCATTCAGTATTATCTTTTGAATTAAGCTTCAATGGATTATCAAAGCCATTACCAGTTCTCTCTATTTAATTAAAGAACACTAAAACTATGATCAGTAACCTGAGTAAATAATTGATTTGCAAAAAATAATTGCTTGTTAAAATACGACCCATTTCATAACTTTAAAGTTTTTGGTGGGGCCGGTTTTAACAAGCACAATGGGTAGTTTTAGTAGGTCTCAGAATGACAGCTCTATTATTCCTTGTTAGATTCTTGTGTATGATTCAGTTTTTTTGGACAGTTGGTAAATGATTCAACTTTAGTATATGAACAATGAAAGTATCAGCAAACAAATTAATGAAACAAGAATATGAACAACTGTTGTTTCAAACATCTGTTTCTAAGCTTTACAGCTTTTGAGTTATCACACCAAAAGTGCCTTTTCCCTTTCAGGAATTTTCTACCTGCCTATATAAACAAAATCAGAAAACCTTTGTCTGAATATTGATTATAGTTGAATAGTCACTGTGTAATAGTCATTTCAAGACTTGGAAACCTGAAACTGACATTAGACACATTTTATCTGTCTGATTGCTTTGTGATGCTTTCACTAAAAGATATCTGAACATTTCTTAAAGATGGCTAAGCAAATTGTTTATTAATTTTAAAAAATCTCTAAAAATAATCTTGCATGTCCTGATATTAAACACTCAGGAAAACACAGGTTTTGGTAAGTTTGAAATTGAAAATACTTTTGGTATGTTTATTTGGTTTAGTTTTGACAGATCATAAGTTGCACTACCTTGTGGATAATTGACGACACTGATGACCAGTTAGCTTCTACGATGTTATTGCCGCCATCCACCATTCCTTGATACCCTTCTTTAATGAAGAACACTTTGCATCCCAGGTAAATGCCCATTCTCACAACAGCTCTAACAGCAGCATTCATTCCTAAAATTTAAGTTTAACTTTAGCATTCATCAGCTTGAGGCAAAGGTTTGTACTCAGAACATTCAAAGTTATCAAACTTCACCCTTTACCAGTTCTGTCAAATTTATTGACTCTTTTACATTGCAAATGGAAGAAGAAATGCAAATGGAAGTTTTGGCGTGACTAGTCACTATGAAAACAAAATGCACTGCCATGGTCATCGTAACCTCATTAATTATCACAATCAAATAAAGGGAACTTATGTTCTAAAATAAGTTTTCACGTAATCTGCTAAACTCAGAACAGACGGGCTATCTAAGCAGCTGTTTACTAAGGCCGTGGTTTCCTAGACGCGTACCATGATGCGCTGAGCAGTACGATGGACACCGGAAGCTCACTCCTTGCGTTGCGGGCTCCGGCGCGTGATTCAGAAAATCTTGGTGTGGTTTCCTAGACGCGTAACAAATGTACTGCGTCAGTTGTTTGGGGAAAAGAAAGTTCGTATATTAAAGAGTTGTTAAAAACAAAACAAACTATAAGAAGCATATTTAATATTAAAAGGGACTAGTTGTAAGAAAATTTTATTGAACACAATATTACCCCAGGACCTAATACAGGTCTGGACCTAATATACTGTACATTAGGTCCTGTATTACCCTGTATATACATTTAGCCCACTTTACCCTGCATATACATTTTTGAGTGTCTAATCCATTTAAAAAACCAACTTTTGGATATTTCATCTAACATCAAATTTACTCATAATTATTATTTAAGAAAAAAATTAAAATGCCAACTCACAATTCAATTTTTTATACTGAAAATACAATGTATAAATTGTATAATAAACTTCCAGATAACTTGAAGCAAGAAGTATCGTCCATTTTCCGGATCAAAATTTAAAGTATAGCGTTGTTTTACTGGGTCTTTTGGTTGTTTTTTGTTGATTTGTTCTTTGTTATATGTTTTTGTTTGTATTCCTATGCATCTTGAATGTCATGGATTAAATCTTGTTTTCTTTCAAAAACCATCTTAAAGGACTGTGAACTGAAATTCAAAGAGTATTTCAGGTAATCCTTTTTCAGGTTGTTTTTGAAGTCCGGGGTCTCATTTTCCACAACACATCAGAACCGGAAACTAATTCAATAAGTTCTTCATCTTCACTGTTGGAAAACTTGCCTTTCCTTTCTTTCCACCACTACATACACTAGCACTAAGTTTGGAGCCTTGGAGGTCATGTCTAATACAGTGGCTGTAATGCGCAGGTTCTAATATGCGCTTCACGCTACCGTAATTGGCTAAGAAACCATCTCTACACTCGCATAAGACAAGTCACTGCGTTTTACATGATCAGCATCATAGAGCGTAAGCGCACTAAATCTCTAGGAAACCACAGCCTAAGCAGCGCTTGCTTGAACACTAATAGTCACACTCACAGAACTTTCGAACTAACTTTGAAAAAAACAAGCTATTCATCCACTACATTGACTTATATTTTCAAGCTTGTTATTTTTGCTTACAAGTTAAAAAAACTGTTGCTTAAACAGAAAATTTAAATAAAACTTTTGATTAAAAAAAAACAGCCTGACAAGCTCTTTTAGTTAAAGATTTTTTTTTTAACATTGAGATAAATCAGTCAAATGGTTTGGCAGTGGATTCATGTACCAATATTATTAAACGTACTCATTTACATTTGTTTGCAGGCCACGCTATATTTATGTATACAAAAATAAGCTGATAGTTTATACGTTTTGTATTGTAAGTTTATAAAATCCAATAGTTATGACAAGCAAATGATCTTTGAACATACAACCTTAAAATAAATTGCAGCAAACACAATTTACGTTATTTCTAGATGAATAAGCTAGCTTGAAATGGTAAGTCCACTAGGATGTAGTAAGAATAATAAACACTAAAAAGGCTTATCGTAATATAATTACCCTTTTCAAATGTGAATAAAGAAAGATAAAAATGGAATTTTTTTATCAGTAGATATATTTTATTAAATATTTGAAAGTTATTAAAAAAGAAGGAAATATACCTACTAATTGTAAGAAAGCACACAAAAAAAGCAGGTACCTTGAGAATCTCCACCACTAGTGAAGACTGCAATGCCTTTCCCTTTATGAGAGCCCCTCTCTATAAATCGTCTCTTTTCCTCATCCATTTTGAATTAGTTTAGAACCTGAAAAAAATGACAGTTTTTTAATTATTATACTTATCTTGTGACTTAATAGAATGCTGTTACTTGCAATCTCTTAAGGGAATGCAATAGACCTAAAAACAACAAAAACCAAATCCTCCTCTTCTATAAAAAGCAAAAAGCAGCAAAACAGGTGTTTTGAGCAATCTATATTAAACTCCTTTACATTGTCAACTTCCACCAGTGCCAATCACCGTTTATTTAAGGTGGGCACTCTCCATCACTAAACCACACGTAAGTAAGCTAAATATGGATTGCTCCCGCCACAGGATTCGAACCCGCAACAACTGCGTGACCTAAACTGCCAGCACGTCAGCTGACGCTATAGACCACACAGCCATTCTCACACCTAGTAGAAGTTGTGGTCTTAGTAAACTATTCAAGCTTGCACGAACACTAGCTTTCTAGTAGCAATCACAGTAACTACTTCAATAGACAGCCCGAGCAGGAGTGTTAAAACCTTAAATTTAATTCCTTGGCCCTCAGATATGTTAAGTAGACCATTTTGCAGATTCTGGAATAAATATTCTACAATTGAGTCCTCAACTGGCCACAAGCTAATTACTTAAGATTAAACCCAATCAGAAGAAGCCATGTAAGACTAAGCAGAACCAGTAATTTTGAATGTGTAACGTGTTGTCACGTTGATACTCATTAGTTTACTAGTTTGCTCACAAACAACTCCTAAATTGCAATGTTATTTTTATTGCATTCAGTCTTATTTGAAAATTGTCTATAATTCAAAGGTATTGCTTGTTAGCAGTGGTTTGTAGTTTAACTTTTAAGGATCTTTACTGTATTATAAAGTGTAATGTATAAAGCTGTAATCCTGTCCTAACATATAATGTTAAAGACTGAAAAATTACAAAATTCGGGTTAACAAGATTTAAAACTGAACAAACTAAAACTCTAATTAATGCTTAGTAAAATTTATATAACACTTAATGAAGATGTTTTCAGTGAGCCAATAACCTCTGCCATTCTAATTTACAATGCACTGTGATTTAATCACATAGAGGGAAAACTATTAAAGGTTTCTTAACTTTCTTTACAAAAACCCTAAATAAACCCTCATTATCATAGGAATATTACTTGTTAGCTGTGATTAGTAGATCTTGTGCTTTAAGTAATTTGTTAGTTTAAACAGATGGGTTTACCAAAGAATTTGCATCTCTATACAATATTCTACTTATAATACTACCGGTATACATAATCCTTCCAAAAACGGCTGAGCTAATATAAATATTTTTAATTACAGCTCAGTACATCAACAAATGGATGAACCGTGATCACCGAAAAAGTGGTGAGTAACCTACGAGCAACGTACAAGCCTGTGATCTGAGCCGGAGTAGTCAAGACTCAGGCGTCACTTCCTTGTGAGTAAAAGTGACATTTCCTTGAAATCGTTTGATTATATGACCAAATGTTGAAGTGGAATCTTAGATCTCTCTTTGCTTGATGAATTAGACTAACTGGGAAACATCTAAGGTTGTGCTAACTTAGTTTACTTAATTAAATTGAATAGTATTGCATAGGCTACTATAATTATTTTGGATGCAGAGATTATTTACCTTTGTATTATTAAACTAGGCCCCACTTTTAACCAGGATAATGCTATTAGAAATATGCGAAAAAAGGGCAATTGTAAATAGTTTTGTAATTATACAGAGGTATAGTTCGACAATGTCGACAATACCTAAGTTTATTTTGCTCTACAAATCTAGCCAAATGTATATTGAGTTAAATAAATAAAGGGATTAAATGAAGTGTTTTATAAATAGTGTAAGCAAAGATTCTGTCAAATCCTTGGAGGTCAAGTGCATAGACTCTGTTAAATAAGATGACTGGTTTTTTTTATTCCAGTCTCAATTGAATGTTTTAATTGTATGGGATAGGTATTCCATATTTTATATCTAAAACAGAAAATTATTTGCTCACTTTAGATATACAAACATAGAAGCCTAGCCTATGTTTAAAAGTGCTCTAGCAAATAGGCCTAAATTAAAGGAAGTACCTAATTGACATAAAATATTTTGTGTAGCCTTTGGCTATTAGAAATTAAATTGAAATATATCCAGCAAACTGTGGCATCTATTCATTATCACTTACCTGGAAATTGAGAATTTCACTTAACTGAGTATAACCTTACAACTTCAAAGTTCAAGCTTTGACCTTTGACAAGGTTACATCTGACCGTATCAAAGATAACCCAAAACCTTTGACCTTTATATTATAAAGGTACTGAAACGTATAAACTAGTTACGTATAATGCGACGTACAAGTCAGCTAAATACTAATGGTCTACTTCTGACTTTGCAACCTGTCAAAGACGATCGTGGAGTTCCCGTCATTGTTCCTTAAGGCCGGGCCACAGTTTGCGTTGAGTAAACGCACTACCACGCAACAGTTCGTTGGGACCGGGCCACAGCACATGCGGTGAGTGTGTTGCGCTCTTTCGCAGTTTGCGCAGGTCTCTGGTTATTGGCATTGAACGCATTGTTATTGTTCAGTGCAATCTAGGATGTTGTCAAAGGTGAAGGGGTTTAATGCATGGATGCTTGTGGGCTCCTCAATAAGCCCAAAGAAAGGCGGTTTTGGGTCCATCCTCTCTAAAACTCAGATGCACGATTTAAATCATTCTATGATTTACTCATAATAATTTTTTGTTACTATCGTATGAGTGTAGAATTCTTCGACAATATTCTTACAATACGCACAACAATCAGTGGCGTGAATAACACCCCCGCAGCCTCGCCGTGGGGCGCAGGGGTCCTGGGGGCGCCGGAGAGCGCCTTCCGTTATGTTACTTGCCAATCATCGCCAATCGGCGTCAGAATGACAAAATGAATTTGCACACTTAATTGAAGTACACTTTATCAAATACAAAAAAATACCCACAATGATGATAAAATAATATAAGCCATATTTGTTCGTTGGATAGTTAGTAAAAATAATTGCCTATGGGGTTGGATTTGAATGGAATGAGATTTTGGCTTTGAGCTAGCATGGACTCGTCCATCGCCCGTCAAGTGTCGCCTCTCTCCCTGTATTGTACTCAGCCCTGTACTCTACAACGTATTGCGACCGGTCGGTGTTGTGATGTTATTGGGATCCCTGCAGGCTGTTCTATAGTTCCGTGACTCTCTTCAGACTTCAGCCCAAATATTGTTAGTGGGTTTTTTTTGGGTTAAGGATTTACTGCTCAAGATTGATAGTGGGGGTTTGCGCGTATCATAACTACTAGTCACTGATGCATGAGTCATTCAACCACCAATCACAGGGTGCACTGCGCAGGGACATACATACCCTCCTGCCCTGACACCGCGTCAGTTGTGTGCAGTATACCTACTCTGTCACTGCGAGACAGTGGACCTAATCTATTTCTTACTTTGTTTCGCGCTTGTTTGTCACAGTGGCCAGTGTTGTGACTTGCGCAGTTACTGTAGTTGCAGCGTTTAGGAAACTAGTAGTGCTCAAAACAGAAAAACAAGTTAAAAAGTCCTAAAATAAGTTATTTTTACAACACCTACTCAAACTCAAAATCAGGTGTAACTTTTAGTTCTGTATAATATATTAGAGAACAACAAATAACAATATCATTTAATAATATCAAACCACATGCCAAACTTAAACTCAAGTTCCTCAGGTTATACTGCAGTAGTTAAAGTAGGCCTACGCTCGTTTGATCTATAACCACGCCAAAGAGATGCTACTGTGTTGCTCATAACGTTATTACCGTAAATTTAATTTACACGTACAAAAACAAAACAATTGTCACTTGACTGAGTTTTTGTTGGTTTGTATCTTGGTTGGGGGAGCGCTCCATGGCTTAGTTATACGCCACTGGCATAAGTGACAACAATAGTCAATAGACCACAATTTGCACCAGTTGACAGGAGTAGGCCGGTAAGAGCTCTTTTCAGAGGTGCATAAATTGGAGGGAGGGCTGAAAACGCGCTGTAGTTCGTTAGCTGTATCCTGGTCCATATGCTCAATGTGCAGCTGCACGCATTTTATTTTCATCGCGTCTTTGAATTTATGTTGAAATTCTCTTTGAGGTGCCACAAAGGGTAGGGGGAAGGGTTTAAAAAATTTGGTGGACCCTCTTTCTCAGTTTTTTGGGTTTGGGTGGGTGACGCAAAATACGTCAAAAACAAACTTCAGTACCCTATAAAAACATTCCCCAAAGGGTTTCTAAAAATATTTCCATTTCAAAGGTTTTGGCGAGGGGAGGACATATGTATATAAAGAAAGAAAATAAACATGTATTTTAAATGTATTTTTCGCAACCGGTTTCGGCTATAAAGCCATCTTCTCGGCAAGTACAAAAAAACATTAAAAGACGCTATTGGTGTTCCAAGATGAAGCTGATGACCCAAGTGAAGATTTTGACTGTTTTTATCCAGTATATAATGGCAAGCACGATATTCGTGAAGAGAATTTGGCGTCCCTTCAAACCAGAGGTGAAGTTCAGAATTTCTAAAACTTATGTAATAGTGCTGAGGTGAATGTAGAGTTCATTAGGCTGTGCAAGAGGAAGGATTGCTTCCCACTACTGGCAGTACGGATATACAATAATCTGCCCCAACAGCTGAAGACACTGGAGTCTACTGCGTTTGTGAACCGGTTGAGGATGTGGTTGGTAACTAACTCCCTCTATTCCATCCGGAACTTTTCGACTCCACAGTTAACTAGCCGTGCCGCCTCTTGTATATAGTATGTTTATTTATGTTGACGCCTTCTGTTTAGCATGACTGGTCAACGAAGAAAACATCAGGTATTCAGGAAGTCGTTGGCTCCCAAAGCAAATGCGAATTGGTTGCGGTTTTTTGATAAATATTGATTATGTGACAATGATACCTTTGGAACAATTAAGGCAGTTATTTCTGAGTATTACACAGTTGTTATATTTTTTGTTTGCAGGAAGTATGTGGTCAGATACTCAGATTAGGTGAACAAACAAGAATCATCAGATCATTCTATTAGGACAAGCAAGCTCGCACACATCTCGTGTCATAATGACCTTACAGTCCTGATTTAGCACCTAACAACTTCTTTTTGTTCCTAGCCATTAAGGATTTATAAGTTGCGAGGACAGTGATTTTTGTCTTCAAGGAGAATATTGCTTTATTTGTTCTTTACTTTCAAATAATATTTTCAGTAAATAATGTATATAAATTACATGTGTATTGTGGTTATAATTATTACTAGCAAGTCTCTATTTCCTCACTAACACTACCATTGAACTCACAATTGATCTAACTGCCACGTCAAGTCCTACCTACTCCAACCATAAACAAGTAAAGCTAATCCCAAGAACGCACTAGGTAAAAGAAACCCACTGAAAAACAGCAAGTACAGAGATTGTAAAAGCTTAAGTATTGAGTTAGAAAAGTCAAGAGAATAAACTCAGTGGGAGGAGCCTATTTTGTATTCCAGGCAAAAAGGTTGTAGAGATAACAACCGGGCAGCAGCAGTTACATGGCAAAGCACAGTGGTGTAGGGCCGATATGAGAGAACAGCCACTCGAGCGTTTCAAGGTTTTGAGCAGGGAGTGGATTAAATACTACCCCATTGTTACCAAACAAAGAATGCCATACGCATAGTGAACCAACACTGAACTGTGCATAGCAACAAAGTGCCTAAAACACATTTCATACTTTTTAAAATTAACCTTGCTTTAACTGTAAAGCTATGGTTTCTGTGACCCCTATTTTATGGCAGCAATATTTTGGTGAAAACTGTTTTCAGTGATAATATTTTCCTAGAGAATTTGCGGGTCCATATTATTGTACTAAAATCCAAAATCAAAACAATAAGGCAAAATAAAAAATTGTAAAACTAATATTAATAACATTTATTTCAAATATTAACAAATGCTGTATATAAACTAAACAATGAATGGTTAACTAACTTTAGATGAAATACACCGTTTCATTTTTAACAAGGATAAATGAGATGTTTTAAAATGCTTCAACACTAATCATTTATAGTGTTTTGTACTCAACTGATGAGCTCTGGTCATTTTTATTTAAGTTGAAATGTATATAGATAAGTGTAAAATACATTAAATCATTACATTGAAACAACATTACATGAATTAAATTGTATAAAAGAAGACAAAAGCTTCAGTTTATCTTCTAAAACTTAAAGCATAAATCTAGGTACATATAACGCTAAGTGCTGAGTTAGGCAGATCCAAAGTAGCCCTACATATTTTAAAAATATACTTGCAATATGCAGTCCGTAACAGTATATAAACAAAATAACTCGTTTTTCACGGCTAAAGAATGATTATAATAATAATATGGATAATCTTATTCTTTTAATGGTTGTAAATGTAAGAATTACCTACTTTCCAATATAGGTAGTTTGAACTTGATCTGCAGGATTGAAAAGTTGACTCCTACAACTTACTCAACCTGTAGTACAGTAGAAACTCAATAGTTCGACTATTTGTGAACCACAGGGGGTCAAAATATTGAACTGTCCAGTGCATAAGGATTTTATAATGTAGACTGTAGAGGTATTGAAATACTACTAAATACTGTTTAATCAATTAGTAAATTAAGATTTAGGAAATAGGGCACTGTGCCAAGATATGCAAAATGGAATAGAAAAGAGAGCAAGATCGTCGGGATAAAGCAGAAACACATAAGAGACCAATTGACAGTTTGTATTTTCTTATCTGTTTCTACTATCCAGGTGAACCTGCTCTCCGTTCTATTCCTTAATGAGTATGTTTACCATATAACAGAGCTTGCATACATCATTACTGATGTAAAAAATATTTTTAAACCTTGCTTTGTCTGTCATTTTTGTATTATAAAGTTATTATGGAAGGTGTCACATATAGGAAGTGTGGAACTACCGAGTTCCTACTGTATTTAGTCAATGTTGGGTTTGAAATTATGTTAGTATGGCAAAAAGGTGTATTATATTTTGTGATGCAACTATGGATTTGAAAGTAGTATCTGGAAGTTTGTACGGTATTAAATATTTGACAGAGGTAACTGCTTATTTTAGTCAAAATCCTTATAGCCAAAAAAACTAAATGAGTTTAATAAGAACTGAAAGTATTAAATACCTAACGCTGTATAATTTGGTTAGTAAGTTGTTTTTACAATCGAGAAACTACATTAGAGTTGTAATAATTCTACTTTACAGTAGACGGTAACTTAAAAAGAGGACGAGCTCTACTAAATTTAAGAATAATAATGGTAACAAAATATGTTGAATAATATAGAATGATTTTATATCACTCTAAATAAGAAGTTTACATAATTATACAGGCTGACTGCACTATGACTAGAGCACCCCAACAGAATTGATATATAAAGTAGAAAGCCACTTAAAAATGAAACTTGTATGTTAGAATCTCCAATGCATAATTTTATTAGATCAAAAGGTTGAACATTTCTCTTAAAGGACAGGCCAAAGCGTATTTAGATGTTTCAAACTCTATTTTCCATATCAGCAAAATAAACATATTTTGATTGAAAGAAATTCACTTTGTATTCTGCATACTTCAATGCACAACTATAACAAAAAGTTGAAACTTTCTTTATTTCTTCTTTGATTTGTCTACTCAATAAAATCTTAAATTGAGAAATATTAAAAATATTTCTACTAAAACAATAGGATAAACGCTAAAATAACTAAGCAAGTTAACTTAATTAAATTTACTAGTAATAAATGAACAACAGTTTAAATCTCTCAAACGTACAGTGTTACTACAATAATAAACTCAACAAAAGATTATTTCAAGTACCTCAGGGCCTATTGCACTTTTCAATTTGTTTAACCAAGTCCAAGTGTGCCATATACAGGATGAGTCAAGTAATCTGTCTCAAACAGATTAGGACAAACCAGTAGACCTAGAAAGATGAAACAAACGTAATCCACTGCAAACCATATCTAAAGAATACAGGATAAAAACATAACCTTAATATACAAAATGTACCTAAACCGGTAGTCATGAGGTTGAAACAGCATTTTAAAACACCTTAGTATATTTGTGATCTGTTTTAAAAGAAATGCTGCAAACTAAAAAGATTTCAAGTTATTTATGACATTACGCCGTAACATGCCACAACACCAAGATTCAAACCTGTGATCTACAGTATTAGGTAAACCTGTATACTAAGATGCTTGAGATTATTTTTCATGTAATCCACAGATTTGTTTGCTGGAAATAAAGTTTGTGTCAACTTTCTAGGTCTACTGGTTGGCCTGTTATCTGTTTGAGACAGAATATGTGAATCACCCTGTACAGGTACTGGCCATATATACTCAGACTATTTTGTCAATGGTATTTAACACTATTTCATTGTTAAACTTTAAATTTTATCAAAGTTGAGCATTAGGAATCTAGCTTCAAAAGGACTTGGTGAAAGAAATTTAATAGATGAATAGGACACCCAACAATAACTTTCTTCTTTTATTGTTAACACAACTTCTTTTTATATTCTAGAAGCACAACCCTTAGGTTTCATTAAACATAGCAAATGAGTTGCAATATATTCGTTAACATAATTAAGTAGATATTGAGTGAATGTCCTTTAAATTCATTAATATACTTTGAGTAGCTTAAATTAACAATAGTAAATGTTCAAGGTTTATTACCATCGCGGCAAAATGGCACAAAAGAAATTCAGTTTGATGGCTAAAATATTTTGACTATTGGGAGCTA
This sequence comes from Matsumurasca onukii, assembly GCA_018831715.1. Classification (NCBI taxonomy): domain Eukaryota; kingdom Metazoa; phylum Arthropoda; class Insecta; order Hemiptera; family Cicadellidae; genus Matsumurasca; species Matsumurasca onukii. The sequence goes on from CM032065.1 coordinate 28,514,525, forward strand.
GCTGCATTTTACAATTTCCAGTGTACAAATTTGTGCTGAGATAGTGCTCTATGAGAACATTGTTACTTCAAATGAAAAGACCAATCAGGAGGAGGAGGCAAACTCGAGGGTCGGATGAGATTTCTTTGTGTGGTTGTTGGAGTGTGGTGGTTTGAGAAGAACCTGTTTGGACTCCAAATGAAATTGCTTGGTAAAGGTGGAGGTGTGCTCATCGGAGGCATATTTGGAGGGGGAGTTCCCATCAGAGGAATATTTGATGGATGAGGCATATTAGGGGGAGGTGTTGCCATTGAAGGTAGATTTGGTGGATGTGTATTGAGGGGTGGCATGTTTGCCGGAGGTCTTGTCATTAAAGGATGTGTACCGATTGGAGGTATGTTTGGCATAGGTGGTCGCATCGGGGGAAGACCCCAATTGTGAGGGGGGACTTGGACACTTGGTCTATGGCATTCGGTTTGAATATATGGGCCAGACATAGGAGGAGAGAAAGGTTGGGACCTCGGATCAACGTAGGGTCCGGAAATAGAACTCCACTGGGGCATGAAAGCATTAGGGGAATGTGAAGCCCTGGGTTTGGGGTGTTTGGTTGAAAGTTATGAATAAAACTAGAATCCGAAATTCTTGGCCCACTTGGAAAAAAGTTATTGAACATCCCAGGACCAAATGAAGGCACTGATCCGAAGCGATGCCTGATGAATTCTCTGAATCTTGGTGAAGAGTTTCGTAACCCCGCCGATGAACAACCTGGAGATGGAGAATCCATAAAGGACTGTTGGTTATTATTGAATCTTCTATTTGAGATGGTTGACAGCTGAAGGTTGCGCTCGTTCATTTTCTTTTCGTAAGCAAAATGCTTTTTCCTAGCTGGTTCCTCTGGATCAGAATCAACCCTAGGTGCAGCCTAAAAGCAAACACAGATTTAAAAATTACATATTGCTTTAGAGTCTTTTCCTAAACAGAGTTTTTTGTCTACCTTTGGAGGGTGCCTACATGTCTGAGTTGGCCACTAACCATGACCTTTGCGGTACATTTTTACATAAAAATTTTGCAGGATCAAAATGCAATAGATTCCTAAACTAATACCTCTGATATAATCAAAGCCCAATATGTTTAACCAAAGCTCAAGAAAATTGTTCCTAAAATACAAAATCTTTGACTTTCAATGAATTTTATTGAAAAAAGGAGGAAAATGTTTAGCAGAACTGGTATAGACACTACTTGATGGTTTATAATCTCTGAGTGGGAGCTCAGCAAGTTATTCCTTCACATAACCTTATTACTTTTCCACAGCTAGCTTTTTTATGTGTTTCTATCAGTGACCTGCAATAGACATTTACCAAACATTAGTATTTCTTGACTTTTTTCTTAGTTTTTACATCAAAGTTGGTACCCCTTAAATTCTGATTAAGACAGCAGAGCAGTAGAATTTTTGAAATCAGACAACAACATTTTAGTGGCCATTTTGTTTTTTTGTGTTTAGTGTTAAGAACTCTGTGCTTTGATAAAGCCCTTAGTAAGGGTTGGTACGAAATATCAGTGAATTTTGTGTGTAACTCTTCAGTGTGCCTATTTTTGTTGGCCCCTAAACTTTTTCTTAGGTAAGCTAGCTACTATCCTCTTTCTCCTTGTAAAATTCACCTAAAGGTATAATATATGAATTAAGAAGAATTTACAACTTCAAAGAATAACATGTACTTACTTTTCCACTTCTTAATTTATTCCTTTTGGCCATCCGTTCTTGTTCATCATCTGAATAGTCTTGGAAACTCTCAGGTGTTTCAAAATCATCCACCCATGGCGTCAGTCCCTTTCATTCTGAAAAGAAAATAATAATATACGGATGTTTTAACTAAGTGATCATGTTACCTAACAAAGTAGGTAAGTTGCCTGTAACAATAGCTAAAATCAAAAGAGTTTCAACTTTCGATCAATCGCAAACATTTTAAGATGATCACATGATGCCGTTCATGGCAAAGTACCTTATCCAACTGTCGTCTGTCAGTTTTAGATGTAAACACTTTGCTTTTTCAGTCGTACTCTTACTAAAATTGTCAACTACAATGGAATATGTTGAAGTTTTAGAATGTATACAGATAAAAATGTTTATAAAAGGTTTGAGTGGTAACCCAATCTATTTTTCATCACAGAAGTGGGAGAATATATTTTTTTCTTGTTGAGTAAAACAGGTAAGACCAATTGAGTTAAATAAAGGGTATTATTTCATGGCTATGGGGTAAGTACGACGAATAATTTTAAAACTTCCATTAAAACAAAAGATAAAATTTATAAAGAAGAGTTCAAATTGAAGAGTATTGAAGAAAAGGATGGAATCTTTTTGTAACTTTCAAGATAAAACACCAGATTTGATACCCCATTACTTGTGACGGAGTAATTACTAATTAGGGACTAGAAGTCACTTCCAGGGTATGGTCTGCAAGGAGTCAGAAGAAAATATGCATAAGGCATGTGGCACATCAAAATAAAAGCAATTGTAGGGATGACTAATTTTGCAAACCAGATATCAATATTCAAAATAGTGTCAGTTTTAAGATTGAGTACTTCAAACTTTGAAACGCTTGCACCATTTCTTAGAGTCAACTATTTGGCTAAAATTTACAGTATTGTTTCTGACTTCCAGTCTATTGTAGCATCAGTGATTTAATTTATACCTTTATTTTAAAGCATAACACAGCCTAGTCCCTCAACGACTTTCCTCCACATTCGCGCTGGAGGCTAAAGAAAACTGTTGGAAGGGACAAGTTGAGTTGTACATCAAAAAGGTCAAGTAGTTTTCTAGATCAACAAAGCTGCAAACCGAAACTCGTAAGGTTGACGAGTTTTAAGTTTGACATGTTTTAAAAGTTTTCAATCTTAAAACTGACAACAATTTGGATAGGATTGACTTACTGGAATCTGGTTTGCAGTATAGTGCTCTCTATACAAGTACCTTATTTTCAGTGTATTAAATTACCTATGCTCTGATTAGATTTTCTTCTGAATTTTACGATGGTTACAAAATAGTTGACTTCTGATCTTTATCACCGATTACTTTCAAAGTTAGTTTACTATGACATAACAGTTCCACTAGATAACTACCACAAAGATACACTAGCAAATGTTGTGTTTTTATCTTTTACAGTTCAAAAGTTGTAAAGAAGTGTCCATTACTTTTCTTCCACACTGTTTGTTTGTAAACATAGTAAGAGTTACTTACTTCATGAGTTGTGACAAAAACACAAACTTAGTGAATTCAGTCTTTTGAGCTATAAACCATCTGCTCCAGAGCAATGTTCCTCTCCTTGATGTGCTCCTGGGAGTTGAATCGAATGCAGTAGTGGGGTTCACAGACAGGCCAACACTTCAAATATCTTCCCAAGTGGCAATCCTCCGCCCAAGAAGAGAACTGTGTCCACATCGTATTAGCTGGTGAGTTCTTGAAGGCTTGAACCACAACTAAAAACATAATCGTAATCAAGTACACTAAAGGAAAAGAAATTAAGCAGAAAAGGTTAACCCTTTATGTCTCATATTATTTTTAAATTTTCATTGAAAGCCTACCATAGGTTGCTCCTGTACCTGTAAGCAAAATTTCAGCAAAACCGCTCTCTGGTACGGTGCATTACTAGTCAGAACCACTCCTCTAAGCCGATTTAGCCTCTAAGCTCAAAAAGTCACTCACGCCTCACTGGTTTTGATGAGCCATTTTCTCTTCAGTGATCCTCAGCTGGTCATTGTGGCCCCTGCTCGAATAATTCAATAACTAGCATTGCACCGCACCAGAGCGCACTGGGATTTGAACCCACGCTGTGACAGACAGGGCCAACTGTCCTCACTATAACCACTAAATCACAGGGCTGTTTGTCGGGGCTGTCAAACTCACACGTGAGTTGGCGGGAGTGGTAGTTACGGTGTTCTCTGCTAGGTGCCGTTAGTGTAGTGTAGTCCTTACACATCAGAGACTGTTTCAACCGAACCTATAGTGGACATCCGCGCTCAAAGGGAAATAGCGCTTTGTCGCCCCTATACTCGGCACGACCTCATAGGGTTAAAAGAGTGGAATAAAGGCAGCTAAATAAGTTAAGATCAAAGTTCAAAATGAAGAAGTACCCTTTATACATTTTAGTCATTGCAAACCAAGAGTCTAGACTTAATATTGCTTTGGTTCTTGTTGCTAATTTTGTCAACAATAAATACTTTCCTAGTTGAAATTTGAAATAGTTTAATACTAACTGATAAAAGTCAACAAAAGAGATGTCTAGATCGTAAAAACATATTTAAATCAACCAATGCTTCTACAGGAAAGTGGGATTGACAACTTTGTGAGCAAAGGAGTGTTTGTTGTACTTATTCAAGCAAAGTTTGAGTTACTTAATGCTAGCAAATATGCAAGTAGGAAATAGCAAGTATGCCAAGGAAATTAATTTTGTGTAACATCAGAGAAAGCTCGCTTCTCTAAACCACTTCCATATCATTCTATATACAGGGTGTCGGTGAACTTTCTGGACAATGACCAGAAAGACTTATCATTGATTGTAGAAATGTTCAGACAAATTTAACAAACTTCTGAATCAAAATAATGTAGTCAGTTTTATTGTTGTTGCGTGAGCTGACTGGAGGAACGCATGGCGGGCATAGTCCGGTAAGACAGCAATTACAATAACTTTGTTATTTCTCATTCGATTTTAAAAGTTTATACAAGTTTGGAAAGGAAAACAAATATACTAAAAATAGTCGTACTTATAAGTTTGTTGTAGAAGTACTTGTTTTTGAGTAATTCAATTTTGAAAACTTTAAATGGCCGCCATTTTATAATTTGAAAGTTAAATTTAATAATATTTTTTTTCTAATTAGGAAATGGCATTTTAAATTTTAACCAAAGTTTGGGAGAATCGGTGCATAAGTGTTATCGTCATAATTATTTTAGTAAAACACATCAACACAGACAGACTCACAAACCAATTCATCTTTACAAATAATTACCTAGGACATCCACAATCTGAAATATCTTTCCTATAGCAGTACATTCTTCAACTGGAACACTTATTTTCAAATCTTCAATCGGGGTAAATCATTCAGCTCCAGTTCTCCTTTAGCTTTAACGGCTTTTGGTTTCAGCTTTTGTTTTCATTCTCAACATCACTGAAAAACCAATTCAAAATGATTATTTCTGAGTGGAGGATTACCCATAACTTTAGGCAAATTTATAAGTACCACTCTTTACCAAGTCAACTTTCTTAGCTTTGCTGCATTATTACAAGCATGAAGGATATCCTTAATAAATAATGCAAGTGATCAAGAAGGTTTCAACTGTCCCACTGTATATAGCAACGTTATGTAGGTAGTTGAATTTGATAATGCAAACCATATGCCTACATTGTGTCCATAGCATGTAGAATACACGCAATTGACACAATAACCTTTGGGGTTTATGATTTGTTTGTTTTCCTATGCATCTTGCATGCCACGGAATAAATATTTCTTTCTTTCTCAATCTACACAGCATCATTTTAAACTAAGCTATAAAATTATGAGCTATTGTGTAAGGAATCGTCAAGCTTCATAATGACATTAATCAAATCAACTTTTATTGTCGTTTAACAAAGTACATGCATTGACATTGATAACAGCTTACATGAATCAAGTCTTAAGAGTTACTTATAAAAGTATAGCCTACTTAATTTATCAGATACTCAATATTCAGTTTAACTGCATAGCCAGACAAATAAATAAATAGTAAATATAGCTAAAGACACACTACGTAATGGGCTTAGCCCTTAAACGAAGTTTCACTGCCATAGCTTCAGCCAATTTCGAGTTATAAGCAGTCCAAGATGCCTTAAAAACGTTACAGACAGACAGGCAGGAATTTGTTTGACACCAGTTTCGGTCTTTGCAAAGTATATGAACATCAAATAATTAAAAACCGATGGATTTAATGCAATGTACAGACCTAAATCTTATTTTATTTATATAGATTTTAAGAGATAAATAGTGGCTATTGACAGATTTATTTAGTCTATTAAGTCTGATAGTAGAAAGCCCACTATTCTTAAGCTTTGTGTTATGACTATGGGTAACTGGTTTAATTATATGAGGATTATTGAAGCTAAATCAAATATATATTAATTGATAATTGTCTGTTTTAAATTTATGAATAAAGGCTTACAATGGTCAATAAAGCCTACATAAGATGTAACTCTTATGACTTTTTTTATAAAATTAAAATTTCATCTATTCTACTAGCCTACAGTAACCACAAAAATTAATCCGTACCTGAAAATTGATTGGAAATATTAAAAGGATGCAGTTCATATATAATTACTTTCCACACAACAAGTAAGTCTTTGTATTAAAAATATGACTCTTGAGAGTTCTGAACTAATATAGGAATATGTGGTTCCCATAACAAATTTTCATCTAAGAAAATACAGGGTGTTTTTTTTTAACGCAACCCAACTTTCAAACTTTAGTAAGTCATTTTTTACGAGGTCGTAAATTTATATCATTGGTTTGTTCACTTCAATACCTTTCAGATGGTATGAATTGTTGCAGTAGTATAGTGGTTTTGATTTGCTAATTTGACGTTATTGTAAAATAAACGCAATCATGGTTTTTAGCAAAGATTAGTTAGTGCTTATTGTTGAAGAGTTCTTAAGAGCAAGATAATTTTTTTTCAAGATGCGTTTAAGATCAAGTATTAGGCCTTAGTAGGCTATTTGCTTTTGTTGTTTCAAAATTTTAAAAGATTTTTTAGGAGAATTTTCTAATCCAACCCTAACATTGTCCGTCACTTCAATCAGTAAAGTCCCTTCAGTTATGTTTTTCCGCTCCCTACAAACCTATTTTGTTAAAATTTTTACAAATCTGTGAATTTTAGATTTGTTTGGAATATTAACACCTGTAAACTTGACCCCAAATTTTTCTTGACAAAAGAAATTATCTTTTCTTAAGTGTTCTTCAACAAGCACTCGATCTTTGCTAAAAAAAACCATGTTTATTTTACAATAACATCAAATTATCAAATCAAAACCACTATATTACTGCAACAATACATATACCATCTGATAGATATTGAAGTGAACAAACTAATGATACAACTACACCTTATATGCCAGATAGAATGACTTACTAAAGTTTGAAAGTTGGGTTGCTTAAAAAAAACACCCTGTACTTTAAAATTTTACTTTATTAATATGGTTTTCTGGAGTTTTACTAGCATAAAAATTACCTTTACAATATTAGTCTAAAACTAGCAATTCTCCCCACCTACCGGAATTACCCATCCGCCTCACCGATAAAACTAGGCCTATTGAAGGTTTTGACAGTGGTATAAGGGAGCATATAATTTTCTGAAGTGCGGTTGCAGGAGTTGTTTTTGTTATCGGAGTGGTTATTGGTGATTGCAAAACGATGTCCACTAAACACAAACGGGTCGTATTGACAATACAGCAAAACTCGACACGATGCAAAACATTGATTGTGGTTCAACGGTAAACAAATGTGCAACCAGTATAATATTGAGCATTAGCAATACAACGGTATCACGGTGATATACGAAAGTAAGATAACAATAACAGCATAACCCGTCGCCATTTTCTGGTTGCTGTGGTAACCAAGTCGCTTGACCTGTCAAGAATTCAACGCTAGCGCTGCTGATCGATCAGTAGCTAACTAAAACCGTGGAACCAAGGCTACCGTAACACGCGCACCGACCGAGTGGTGCTAAAATACTTAAGAACTAATGACTAGATTCCAAATGCACTGCTTACTGGAATCTGTTATCCTCATTTTAGTTGTTTAAGTCTTTATATACCTCGTTGTACAATAATTTTAGGTTTGCGGATTAATTGCGATTTTGCTTATCCGGGAAGCCTCATCCCGACTTTATTGCGGTTAGTCGGGAGTTGACTGTACATCAATTCGTGGTTTAGCTGGAATGAAATAATACTTGAGTTGTTTTGTGAGTACTTACTATTTTAAGATGATTAATACAAAATTACAAGACCCACTGATCAATGCTTGAATGCTTGTACATATGATCCAGCCCCTAAATATGTAATTTCAAAGTCTTAAAACCAGGAAAATGGGAAATAATGAGAGCTTTACAGCACTTATAACACCAAAATCTAACTAATAATATATAATTCAGTAAATAGAGCTATAATACCAAGTTTAAAATTGATCAACTTAACTCATACCTTTCAGTGTCCGAAGAGTCGGAGATGAACACTGATGATGAGCTGAATCAGCTGCAAGTATCACTGATGAATTACGAGGTGACGATGTCAGTAGATAGCCTGAATCTGTAGTGTATCTGACAACCCGATATGTAGCATCTCCTTGGAGACTCTGCGAACATAGTATTATATTGTCTTCCCGTTGATGTTACAAAATACTTTGTATGTAACAAAATATGATTTAAATTTTAATTTTTGAACCATCGAATCTGATAGAGCTCACTTATAACAAAATCTAAATAATAATATATAATTCAGTAAATAGAGCTATAATACCAAGTTTTAAAATTGATCAACTTAACTCATACCTTTCAGTGTCGAGAGTCGGAGATGAAGAACACTGATGATGAGCTGCTTGATGAAGGCGAGTCAGAATCTGAGTCTTTATCAGACTCTGGAATAGTATTATTGTCTTCCCTATAGTTGAGATTAGAAGCTGGAGGAACCTCTTCTTCATCCAGTGATTCGTCACTGCCATATTGGCTCAACAGAAGGGGCGAGCCACTTGCCTTGTTGGTGATGTTTTGAGAGAGAGGTCGAGCATTAGCATTTGAAATAACTAAAGCGTCATCTGTAGCTGCTGCATCAATCAGCATTGCCATCATATCGATGGCTGGAGACTTGGCAGTTACTTTTGGTTCAAGATCCATTTCAGCTGGTGTGACTTCTTCACACTTCGGCTGATAAAAAATTGTTGTTTGGTTTAAGTGTATCATTCCCATTCAACTCTGGCGAGGCTGTCAAGTTTGATACTTCATCGGTGTTTAAACTTTCCTTACCAGATTCACTTTCACCTGATTTTCGGGCATTTGGAGAAAGCCCTGTGGAACAATCCTCTCTTCCTGGCTCAGGCCTATTACTACACTTTTCACGGTTGTCTCCAATCACATTTGAGTTCATCTCAATGCGCCCAGTACTTTGAATGTCTGGAATATCAGAGGTTTCCCTCGAACCCAATACAACCTCAAAACTGTCGTCCATTTTAAAGGTAAATTGGCCTTTTCCGTTTTTAAATAAACTGTTCAAGGCACCTGTAAGAAAATGTTAAAAGTTATAATAGAATCATGTACTAGAATTAATCTAATAGAAAAATATGAAAGCAATATTTTTTTAGATTCTTGCAATATAATGTGTAGGCCTACCTATATTAATGTTTAATGTGGTTTAAATGTGTTTAACAGCGTAGCATGATTTTACTAATAATGATGGGTAAGATTTGGTTTATTAATCTAAGTTTTTAAGAAGAGTTGCAGAAAAAACAAAACCTACCTTTTGTCAAATACGCAATACATATCTTACCTTACAGTCAACATTCAAGACTATTTTTAATCACTTTTATGTAATACTTACTAGCTTGAATACTATAATTGAGACACCACCTTTGTATCTAACAGCAAATGGCACTTTAAAATTTACAATACTTGCAACTTTAACTGGGCCTCAGCCTTTTCTGAGAAAGCTAAATTTATCAATGAGTCAGATTTGCGAAATCAAGATCATTTATCCTACCTTTGGAGGACGCACTAGGTTTTTTTTTATTCACTTCAAAACTTTAAGACTTGCTCCAAAATCTTTATGACTTGTCTTGGTAGAAGGGCTTGCTTCCGTCACTGTGAAAATTGTCTTTTTAATTACCACAAAACAGATAACTTATTCACTGAGAAATAAGTATTTGCTCATATTTCATCACTTTACTTATTGAGGTATTTTCTTTTTTATACATAAATACTCCCGCATAGCCCTTTGGCCTGGCCTTCTTCTAACCCTCACTCAAGGCTCCAAATGAGCTATGTGAAGTTAGGCCTGGGAGGGAGCCCAAGATGCGCTCAAGACCAAGGTCAAGCTAGGTGGAATGGAACTAAATTCAATTTAACGCTATTAAAGCCAGGCTAAGAACTATTTACAAGGGTACCTATAAATTATCCCAATGGTGAGAGAACTTGACTACGCTGCTATCGTTTGGGGTTGATACATAAAACAAACCAGCTTGCTGATTGGTTCAAATATGTCACTACTGATAACTGTAAATCATTGGTAGATTTGCACTGACATAGTTTACAAAATCGCTCCGAAGTCATGTCGATTGACCATTGTGATAGTGTCTTGTTGTATTGACTAGTGGTAGGCCTAATTATTTACCTTGGATAACATTACCATTTTCGAGATTGATTCCACGAAGCAAGAATAATACGTTGCTTTGGCGTAGCAAGTATGTTGAAGTAGAGATGGTATTCTAGGTTAAATGGGATACTATTCTATATATTTACATTATAAAATAATAAAATGACTGAATCGCACACGAGTTGCACTGGCACCTCCTTGTAGTTTTTCACATCACATTCACATTTCAGATTCACTGTGTGTGTCAGTGTGTGCTAATTTGCTGCCTGGCTGCCTGCTGGACTCACCATAGAGTAAAAACATTCAAATAGTATAAAACATATACAAACGCGTTATTTTTTTAACTCAACGATCTCTTAGCGTGGGGGAATTTGTTGCATTAAACTTATATATAATAAAGTTTGTGGTCACAACACACTGTGGGGAGCTCTCCGTGATGTGCTTATACTACAAAAAAGAGCATTGAGAGCTATTACATTCTCTGCACCACGAGCTCATTGCAGACCCCTTTTTCAAGGAACTGGATATCCTCACAGTGTACAGCCAGTAGGTGCTCAATATCTTTGTTCTTCTTAAGGAAAACCTAAGAAATTTTACAGAAGGGATGAATTCCACTACCATAGTACTCGGAGAGCTTGTAACATGTACGTTCCCCGGTGCCGACTGAGCTCCACATTAAAATGCTCCCCCCATTCTGCACTACGTATCTACAATACATTGCCGCAAAACATCCGGGAACTCAAGATAGCCCAGTTTAAGAGTGTACTGAGGAATTGTCTGCAGGATAGGCCGCTCTATTCATTAGAGGAAATTGGTGAGGAGCCGCTTGTACCATCTTGTAAATAGATTTGTAAAAAATGTATCAAGTTTTTATTATTTGACGCAGTCTATCCAACAACTGTTGGTCAAGGACGTAGGCTACAAGTATTACAAGTACTCTATGGCTAACTTTACTTTTTTTGTGTGCACAAAGCTACGTTACTCTATGGGTTTTTAACCTCAATCCTCAAACCTAGAACTTATAACCGATTTGTCTTTTTAACCGTAGTTGCCGAAATAAATTTGCTAATAATTTCTTATCGCGTTTTTATCAAATATGATTAATGCCATCGCATGAGAAGTTATCAGTATTTTATATTTCCTCCAAATAGATTTCAAATTCAGGTAGCACCTTTTACAACTCAGTGTTCTACTCGAATTTAAGGTTAGTTTCATTATGGAATTAAGCGAATATTATTGTAGGCATTAAACCTCAATCTATCAAACAATATTGGAACTTATAGTGCTTTTGTCATGTTTCTAGAGTAAAGTATTGACATCTAAGGTGTTTCTTCTGTTCTATTCCGCTCCAAGCATTATCTCAAGGTATTGTTCTCTGGAATGGAATTTCTTTTTTAAGCCACCACAGAAGTTTTACTTTGAAATGCTTGGATTCATTTTGCTGCTTCTGTATGGATAAAAAAATCTCAACCCTTGCAGCGCGGCTAACATATGTAGCCTCAGATTAGACTTGGACCGGAACGTGGCAGACAAATAGGATCTTCCAAGCCCTACATTGAATTATTTCTCGACAACATTATTTAGTTCCAGAGGGTCCCATGAGAGTTGAGGAGCATGTTGAATACTCTTTCCAATCAGCTGTTGATGTAAACACAAAAGCATTGGTCTGTCATGGAGGGCAGGGGGCATGGCTTTGTCAGCTCATGCACACTGGAACGTTATTTTCAGTGCATTTATTACGCGCCTAACGAATAGGTCCTTGCTTCTGATTTTTAGAGTTTCGTAGTGTGTCCGTGTACTACTTACTTGTATACTATTTTTATTTATTTGTTTGTTCTTTAAGTAAAAAATTATATTTGTTTACTGTTAAAATTTGTGAATTTTGAATCCTGATGATCAAATCAAATCAAATTCTTTATTGCCGTAAGACACAGTAGTTATACATGCATGTCATCGTCAAGTTTATAAATAACTAGCGGACCCGACAGACTTCGTCCTGTCAAAAAGATTTGTAATGTGGCAGTTTTTTGTTCCGTACATATGTGTTGTGTCTGTAAAATAGAGGTATTAGCTGGCAACGAATAGCAATAAAGCTCAAATTGACTACGTTTTAGTTAGAAAACGTTTGTATGGGAAAAAGAAAAATTAGTTGTATTTGAATCGTCCATAAATTCACCAACACTATAAAATGATTTTTGAATTAAAAATGTTTTCAGTTTCGACTTAAAAGTGTTTATACTGTTTATAATTTTTAAATAGTCTGGTAATTTGTTAAAAAATTTAATACCAATTTGGGACGGTAATTTATGAGATATTTTAAGTCTATGATATCCCAACCTATATTGACTACTATTTCTAGTGTCATGGTTGTGGATATCATGACCTGTTACCAAACTACCATTTTGTTATGGAAAAAATAATTGTTTCATATATATAAATACAAGGTAGCGTAAGAATACCTAATACTTTAAATATTTCTCTACAAGAATCCCTCAAACGTAATTTTGATACTATTCACACAGCTTTCTTTTGTAGAATAAAAGTTCTTAAGAGTTTATATTCTGAACAAGAACCCCACAAAATGATAGCATAATTTATATATGGTTGTATTAAACCAAAGTAAGCCATTCTAAGTATATGTGGCTGACAATGCTGGGAGAGGTATCTAAGAAGAAAAATTCTAGAGGAAATCTTTTTGCTCATATAATCAATATGGCTGTCCCAAGATAAATTTTTATCTATATAAACGCCAAGAAACTTTGTTGATTCAGCTTCTTCCAGCAAATGATTATCTATCATTACAGTTGGGCAGTAATCGGAATTCGGCCTGCCAAGTTGAAAATTAATAAAACTTGACTTATTATAATTAGTTTTAAGATACGAGTACAAACTTTAAAAAAATTGTGTACAAATGTGTACTTTTTCAAAAGCTTGAATTTCTAGGTTTTCTGTTGAGTTTGAAATAGTAATAATTGTGGTATAGTCTGCATATTGAATTAGGTATTGAGGTTCTACGCCAATCACATTATTAATATAAATGAAAAAGAGAACCGGCCCGAGGATGGATACATATTAGAATACCACTATATGAGCACACTATTTGCCATAGTATGAACTTTTATTTGTGGGGTAGACGAAAGTATCTCTTTATTTCAGCAACACTCAAATATTCAAAGAACTTAAGGCCACCATCTGGTTGAAAATCTAATTTTACATCAAAATAGTGCTATTGAAGTACTTTTTTGGTTCAAAATAGTGCTTTTACCACGCAAAATACGCAACAAGTACTTGGGTTTTTGAGATTTTTGAGGTTTTTTACCTTTTTTATATAGAAATATTAGTCAGATCAAAAATATATTTAAATGGGACCACTATGGAGGTAAGATCAACCAATCAACGCAAACTGGGTGTAAAACAATGGCCGCGTTCAAAAGTTATTCGAGAACAGATATAAAAAATTAAAATAGCCGCAGGTCAACTTGTTACCTCCTTGTTCCTCTGAAGTCGGTTAAAAAATAACTCACATATGTTTCACATTAAGATGCTAGGTAGTTTAAAAGTATAAGGACACTATATTTTGACAAACATTTATTTTCAACCAATCAGTTTAACTTTACAAGAAGATATTGCCAAAGGTTTCATGTCCTGATAAATTAAATAGATGGTTATCCTTAACATTCCCATATCTATCTGGATAACAATTTTGGGTGCTCCAGACGCGAACCCATGTTACAATTTGGTTGACACCTCCAAATGGTTGAATTGTGATCCTTTCCTTTTGCCATCATCTGTCCTTAATGAGAATTTTGGGTGCTCCAGACGCGAGCCCATGTTATAATTTGGTTGACACCTCCAAATGGTTGAATTGTGATCCTTTTTTTTGCCATCATCTGTCCAGAATGAGAATTTTGGGTGCTCCAGACGCGAGCCCATGTTATAATTTGGTTGACTCTCCAAATAATTGGCGCGATCCCATGTTATAATTGGTTGACACCTTGCCAAATGGTTGAATTGTGATCCTTTCCTTTTGCCATCTGTCCAGAATCTGTCCCGAATGAGAATTTCGCTCCAGCCCAGCCCATGCTATAATTTGTTGACACCTCCAAATGGTTGAATTGTGATCCTTTTTTTGCCATCATCTGTCCTGAATGAGAATTTTGGGTGCTCCAGGCGCGAGCCCATGTTATAATTTGGTTGACACCTCCAAATGGTTGAATTGTGATCCTTTCCTTTTGCCATCATCTGTCCTGAATGAGAATTTTGGTGCTCCAGGCGCGAGCCCATGTTATAATTTGGTTGACACCTCCAAATGGTTGAATTGTGATCCTTTCCTTTTGCCATCATCTGTCCTGAATGAGAATTTTGGGTGCTCCAGGCGCCAGCCCAATGTTATAATTTGGTTGACACCTCCAAATGGTTGAATTGTGATCCTTTCCTTTTGCCATCATCTGTCCAGAATGAGAATTTTGGGTGCTCCAGGCGCGAGCCCATGTTATAATTTGGTTGACACCTCCAAATGGTTGAATTGTGATCCTTTCCTTTTGCCATCATCTGTCCAGAATGAGAATTTTGGGTGCTCCAGGCGAGCCATGTTATAATTTGGTTGACACCTCCAAATGGTTGAATTGTGATCCTTTCCTTTTGCCATCATCTGTCCAGAATGAGAATTTTGGGTGCTCCAGACGAGCCAATGTTACAATTTGGTTGACACCTCCAAATGGTTGAATTGTGATCCTTTCCTTTTGCCATCATCTGTCCAGAATGAGAATTTTGGGTGCTCAGGCGCGAGCCAATGTTACAATTTGGTTGACACCTCCAAATGGTTGAATTGTGATCCTTTCCTTTTGCCATCATCTGTCCAGAATGAGAATTTTGGGTGCTCCAGGCGCGAGCCCATGTTATAATTTGGTTGACACCTCCAAATGGTTGAATTGTGATCCTTTCCTTTTGCCATCATCTGTCCTGAATGAGAATTTTGGGTGCTCCAGGCGCGAGCCAATGTTACAATTTGGTTGACACCTCCAAATGGTTGAATTGTGATACTTTCCTTTTGCCATCATCTGTCCAGAATGAGAATTTTGGGTGCTCCAGGCGCGAGCCCATGTTATAATTTGGTTGACACCTCCAAATGGTTGAATTGTGATCCTTTCCTTTTGCCATCATCTGTCCTGAATGAGAATTTTGGGTGCTCCAGGCGAGCCCATGTTATAATTTGGTTGACACCTCCAAATGGTTGAATTGTGATCCTTTTTTTGCCATCATTTGTCCAGAATGAGAATTTTGGGTGCTCCAGGCACGAGCCCATGTTATAATTTGGTTGACACCTCCAAATGGTTGAATTGTGATCCCTTCCTTTTGCCATCATCTGTCCTGAATGAGAATTTCGGGTGCTCCAGACGTGAGCCCATGTTATAATTTGGTTGACACCTCCAAATGGTTGAATTGTGATCAGTGGGGGATTCTAAATGAGAGGTCACCTAAAATTTATTTTATACTTACAAGAGATGTTTGAATTTTGCATCTTCCATCACCATACTCTTACTTTAAACGTTACTTGCAATTTTGTTCCTTATAATTTTGAATTTCACTACCTTAAATAATATCCATGGTAACTTTAATGCCAATACATTTCTTGAAGAAATTGTAATGAAAATATTTTGACTTGACGACAGGTTACTTTTTTGTCCGTAATTATGCATCAGAGAATTGCGGCAGGATTACGAGATTTGATTTATTAAAAGTAACCAGTACATGCAGTTATTTGAATTTTTCTCGCCGTAAAAACCATCTTTGAACTCCAACGAACATTAAAAGAAAATGGCCAAATTGATCCAGGCGTTGTTGAGTTATGCACTTACCAACACATTTTGCGATTCATTTTTATATTATAGATAGCTGCAGTACCCGTGACTTCGCTACGGGCATAAAATGTTCGCTTCCATGAATTGTTAGCCAGTTAGTGCACTATATTTCTGATGCTTACGAAATATAGTAATCCAGTCTCGCCACGGGGAGGTCGGCTAACTCAGAGACCATGTAATAATGTACATATTTACTTGAAGTTATATTTTTATACAGGATAAATTTACACAATAAACGAAAATATTTACAGGTTTTATAGACACACTATTTACACGTATTTACAAAGTAACATATTTACAACACTTCCTTATATACAACGTTTCGGGTTTTATGTTGCGGCTGGAGGATGACCAAAGAGTCTGATGAACTTACTCTGGAGCACGCAACATAAAATTGGCCATGGGAGAAGCAGTCTTCCCTGAGATCAACGCCGACCATTTTCAGAGACTGTCCCTGTGACTTATTGATCGTCATTGCGAAACAAAGTTTCACAGGGAACTGGAGTCTCTTAAATTGAAAATGGTAGTCCGTCGGAATCAGAGGAATTCTTGGAATAAAACTACTTCTCCTGGCCACATCCCGTCATGATGGTGGCCTCAATAAGGCTTTTTGCAATGACTTAATCTGGAGTCTAGTACCATTGCAGAGTTTGGGTGGAACCAGATTACGTAGCAGCATAATTGGAGCCAACCTTGAGGTAGAGATCGTGTGGTGGAATTCCCGGTGGATTTAAGGTGTTAAGAAACTCCACCGGTAATGGACCGCATCCTCCATTACCACAACAGAGTCTACAGACTGGTATCTCACTCTCTCAGTTGGTAGCTGGTCCAACAGAACGTTGTTTATGCTGTAACCCGGTGTCGTTCTTGGGAGTAAGGATAGCCCTCTCTTTAAACCAAGACGTATCTTTAGAATTTAAATGTCCTAAATCCGGGTATATCCTTTCAGCTAACGCCTTCAAGTCTTCTACAGCTAGACATAAATCTTCTGTAATCACAATTTTGCCTTCATCTTCAGGTAGATTTCCGTTGCCTATTTGTAGAAGCAAGTTTGAGAACTCTGCCGTGCCTGCACCACCTTTAAGGTGAACTCGCATGTTAACTTGTAAAGAAAGGAGATGAACGTGAGGCCACAGGACAGAATTCTTCACACAGGCTCTAACTTCGTCAGCTCTCGTGCCTCGAGGAACGACGGGCAAAGTCTGTCTGAAGTCTCCAGCCATAAGAAATGTAACTCCACCCATCAGGTTAGAATTATTTCTTATGTCCTGCAGAGTCCTATTTAATGCTTCTATTCCGCCCTTGTGGGCCATGGTACACTCATCCCAAATAATAATCTTACAATCTCTTAGGATCTTAACAGAATCACTTTGTTTGGAGATGTTGCAAAGTGCAAAGATGCAGCTCTGCGTGATTTAAGTTGAGTGGGAGTTTGCGGGCGGAATGAGCAGTTTTTCCTCCCTGCAACAACGTTGCTGCAATGCCAAGACCCACGGATATTGCGATATTTCTTTCCATTCGCACCTTAGCTAGAATCAAATTCAATAGAAAGGTTTTTCCAGTACCTCCGGTGCGTCAAGAAAGAATATCTTTCCAGAATTTGAAAAAATGCTTGATATTACTTCTTCGTAGACACGTTTCTGCTCCTCATTCAGTTTGAGAACGTGGTCATTGACTAATTCAGACAGTCGATCTATGTCATAAGACAACTCTTTTATGTATTCGCGATTGATTTCTGTCGGTGGTGAGTTAAACGTCGGAGAAGGGAGACCGAATTCTTGAACGCACTGATTTCACATTGAGGATATAATGCTGTCAATAGATTGTAAACATTTGTTGTGAATTATATCAGAGATTTGGTCCAACTGTAAGCCGGAACATTCTGTCTCTAAATGTCTCTTGAAATCTTCTGACATATTTCCCTTGTGCTTTTCCCACAATGCTAGAGGGTCGAAGCCTGGCAAAACACTAAAATGACAGCAAAAGTTGCCTTATTTTGTGAGGCGACTCGGACACAGCAGCTTCTTCCAAGGTAACATCCCAATGGCTGTCATCTTGCAGCAAACCCAGGGCTCTGCAAGCAGATTGATAGGTAGAATGAACCACCCCGGATACCTTCCGAAGGTCTTCAAAACCTGTTGGCCCTTTGACCTCATGAAGGAGAAGACGTGATAATAGCACTCGGTGTTGTTTGGATGTACCGTGTAAACACGACCGAGTACATTATCTTTCTAATGTCTGGGTGTCCTGGAATAGATTTTCCCTGTTTCCGACGGCAAAACACATTGTTTTCCAGGCCTGGGACTTCACTGTAGAAAGAGGTTTTGCGAAATCGTCCGTTTGGCACAATTCAAAAAGCCAAAAGAGTAGTTTTGGTGGATTTATCATTTTGTCTTGGAGATTTTGGGATTGAAATATACTCTTTGTCCATTTTCTAGGTGCACTGCTAGATGCATCACCGGTGGGTATCTTTCATGGATAGGAAAGCAGAAAATACGCCACGCCGCTTCAGAACTGCTTATGTAACGGCCAGTTTCATACTTTGAAACTTCATCGAACTCATTTTCAAACCCAAAAGCCGCCTGATCACCACCCTTGTTGACATATTTACAGGTGTACTTTATGGATTTGACAGAGTTGCACAATTCAACATTGATATGTGCCATGAAAGTACGTGACAACACCGGGTTATAGGGTACCACCCAACGGTTGTCGATATCTAAGTTATTGATTTTGGCCGTAAGGCCGCCATCAGAAGGGGGTCTACGTCTATACTGAGGGTACTCATCGTCAGCAGTTTGGGTTTGATTGACCAAAGGTCGTGGGTATCTCTTTGAGCAACTTCCGTTAACCACGCATGATTTCCTATTGAAGTGTCCGCAGGGACCGTGAATCATGGAAGATTTAATAATTTCATGAAGTTCAGGGTCCTCAGTTGGGTCTGGTATTTCTGCACTGATCACACTGTCAGTCTGCTCAGCCCTTATTTTGTCCTGTAGCCACAGCAAGATATGGGCGTGAGGCAACCCCCGCTTCTGCCACTACACAGTGTACATGTGACATCTACTCGAACCAAAGATAGAACCTCTTGTTAGAAGGTGAATCATTTGTTTTAGTTTCAAATGAAACACTCTTGCAATGATGTCATGTCTGTCTTGAGGTTTTTGGCCAGGCTTTAGTTCTACTTCAATTTCACACCATTTAGGGTTGCATGTGAATGTGATGAACAGGTCTGGTCGACCATAGCGACGGACGTAAGTCATGGCATCTTGGGTCCTCTCGTGCATATAGCGAGGCCCACCGGTAAAGGAAGGAGGTAAAACCACCATTTTTCCTATGTCCGTTACATTGCTATCTTCTTTACGCAAAGCATCCTTAAGATGGACATAGTTTTCTGCTCGCAACTTGCTCTGATTAAATCTTATGAAATTCAATCTTTCCGTCTCTATCTTCGCGTACATGTCCACCAAGAATTAGTTAAACAAACTGCGGTACAGCAAGATGTAGTTAGTCTGGCCTTGTCTTTCCATGATCAAGTAAGCATAAAAGACGGAATATGATACCCTTTTAGTTAAGTTGGTTTTGGTTACTGGGTCACGTTGGGGGATGTTTACAGAATAGCCATCTTCTCCACGGCAAAATATAAGGGGATATTGAAGAGCGTCGTATGCGCGATGCGTTTCGCTGATGCGTACTAACTTAGTGTCCCTGCTGTGGAGAATGATGTCTCTTTTTTCAAATTGCTGACCGACGATGACCAAAGCAACCTCACTTGTAATAGGAGAATTGTAGCGGCCTTTATGCTCACCTACCGGTCTCCTATCTGCACTTATTACGACTTTGAATTCATTTCCCTGCGGGAGTTTTCTATTGTTGATTTGAAGTCGAATATAAGGGTTGTGTTCGTGAACACATTTTTGAATTGAGTTTACCAAGCTTGGCTTCACAGCATTAAAAGGCCAGCTCTTATTTCTGCTTCTTTTTCTTCATCTCCAATAAAGTAAATCTGTAGAAAAGATGGATTTCGGTCAGGCGATGGCAACAAACTGCAGCCTATCCTGTGGTAGACCTGGCCTTGAACTTTAAACGTCGGCATGAAGTTACCAACCTTTATCTCTGTCGCTCCAAATGAAGTCATCTGAAAACAACTATTATATTTTCTAATATTCGCCAAAAAATTATTAGATTCAAGGTGGTTGTTATTTAAAAGGCTATGTAGTGGCTCAGGAGGCTGGTTAATAACTGGAAGTTGAACTTTGCCGTTGCTACGCACATGCCAGGACTTGTATCCTTCCACTTGATCGCATGACACCACTTGCATTCAACGTTTTGACCCAGAGATACTAATTTGTCACTGTTGTAATCAACTGATGGGTCATAAGAAAAACCTGACAGGTGTTTTGATTTCCATGGAATGAGCGGTCTTTTCTCGTTGTAACGCCGAACAGCTTCGACATTTACTTCTAAGCATTTCACATTGTACTTCTTACTTGATTCTCTATTTTTTCTGGATTTTTTGTCCTATACTTTTTTTCGGCTTCTTTTTGTGCTTGAGGATTTTGTGTATAGTTTTTTTAACTGATTCCCGATGTTTTTGCCTTTTAGTCCTATCATTCACTTTAGACCGATTTCTTCTCCTTTTATTTGAATTGTTTGTTTCAAACCCATTTTTAAGGTAGAAGGTTTCAACGTGGCTTTGTTTTTACATAATTAATGAGAGGCATGTCATCATCAGATATGTCTTGAGATGTTTGAATGGAATGCGATGGTAATGGAATACTGTTTTCGTCGGGCGCGATGATTTCTGAAGATACAGTCGTATATTGACTATGCACAAAGTTTAATTGTTTAGGTGCTATCTTCTTCAAATTTTTGGGGCAACGTGTACTAAATTCGTGCGTTTGATCTAAGCTAGAAACTGGTAGCTGTGGAAAGTTAATATTGTTGAGTTGCAATGCATCGATGGAAACTTGAGATGATTCTGAAGCTGTAGGAAAAGGACGCAGCATATCATTATTAAGCATGCTCACCAGGTGTGCATGTCAGACAGACTGTAAGTTTGACTCGCGGATTTAGTCCAAGTGCAACTGACGTAGCATTGGCAATAGCGAAGAGGCCACAATCAATGTAGTTAGTTTGCTCTTGGACCTTAATAAAATAGCAGCACTAGACAGGTGGGGAAAACGGTTTTAATAAACTTAAAATCTAGTGGTGTCAAAACTGCTGTGTTGAAACTATCATACACATACAGTTCCCTTCCGTTGTAGTGAAATACCTTGTAGTGGCCTACAGCCGTCTCACTCTTGTGATTACCGGAAAACATGATTTGTATATGAGGAGTTAGAACGGGTTGGATGTGTCTTGCACCATCAGGTGTTTGTATTGCATTAACACTGAAGGTACTAATGCCAGTATGTCGCTCCAACAACTGAATAAATATATCTATTTGGTCAGTGTCGAGGTATCCCCCGTCTAATATTCCTTGTAACATTCCTGACGGGTTGAATAGTTGAAGCCATGTTTTAAAAATATAGAAAATGACAAATAAATTACATACACAAAAGTGAATATTAGGAACTATATGACTAAAGGGAGTTGAATTGACAAACAACCTTTTACTTACCCAAACAAAATGTTTTACGTTAAAAGGTATTGGTTGAAATCTAAATTAAAAGGATTATTGTAGGAGTAAATTAATAAACTGAAAACCCCTAACGCAAGTAAAAAATAATATTATCCTGTTTTAAGATGATGATAAAACCAACATTAATATTTACAGTTTAACCCCGTATTGAAGTAATATTATGTAAATAAGTTAAAATAAAATTTAACTGGAAGACTGTATGAATAAACAATGAACTTAATGTGAAATGTTGTGGAAAAAATGAATTATTAGAGTGATGGAAGATGATGTTGAGAACGATAGCAGAGTGTAGGAGGCACGATGTAAACAGTAAGAGAGCAAAGAACCAAGTGAAGTGCTAGCGCGCGGGCGGGTCCCTTATATACCCCCACCACCAGAAAACAGTGGGAAAGACCGCCATGCCGCGGTACAGGACCCCACAGACCAACCTCCATCCTCACACCGCGATCCACGGCTGCTGGCCCGCTCCACTGTAGCCTACTGCAGGAGGCAGACTCAGCCACTGATCACAATACTGTTAGTAGTGGTTTTGTGCAAGCTAGATTTTTTTCTTGTAAAACACGAAAAAGGTTTACTTAAACACATAAAAACCTACGCTTTCCTCAACACATAAACAAACAACGTGAACTCCGTTCGTAGAAAAAGAGATTAACGTTGATAATTTAAAAAATGTGTACTTTAAAAAAATTATATTTTTTAAATGTAGCTTTCATAAATTAATCAGCACACTGTACCACTTAACGATGCATGACAGACCCTCAAACTTGGCAAGTGTATTAGTTTTGTGCCTGCTTAATATTATCATAAAACTATCTGTGTTTAACTTGTCATAACCTTAAAGAGAATAATCACACCATCTAAAATTAATGTCAAATGAAAAATATGACATTCTAAAGATTTCTATTGGTCTACAGTTGAGCTACAAAACTAATACCGAGATACGGCTGAAGAAAAACGTCAAAACACGACTAAAGTCGCTCTTTAAGCTCTCATAATAGGTACTTTGAAATATATTTTTAGCCTATCGTCATAATTTTGTATACTATCAAACACTTACTAACTAAACTAAAGGTTTTGTAGTCATAGATGGTTGGAATATGCCTTTTTATATGCAAACAGACAAAAAAGTAAAATTTCTCAGTTTTACTTTAAAGTGATATGACGTCAAAACTGTTGGAGATAGAAAAGAATGTTAAATACAAAGGTTGTAGATCATTTCATTCCACACTAACGATTTTTGGTCAAATCTAAGATCCGATCACTTGTTTAGCTTCTACAGATACAAGTGTAAAGGCTTGCACGGGAGATTCACACGTAGCTCCCACCCCCCTAAACCCCCCTTAAAATTTGAATTTCGTAAAACCCAGCCTTATTGCACATCTACACCATGAAATTCATCTACGTGCCAAATTTCATCTTTCTAGGACGTATAGTTTGTGCTGTGGAGTGATCATATGTCAGTGGTAACTTGCAAATATATAAGAGATTATAACAAAAGTGTAACATAGGCTACATAGAACTTTGATGATGGTTACAGTATGCAATGAATTCCTTAATATCATATACACTTAGTTCTATTAACAATGACTTTAACTTAATTTTAAATTTATTATCATCTAGACATTTAATTTCTTCAGGCATCTTGTTATAAATTTGTTTACCCAATTCAAAAGTAAATTTAATGGTTGTTTGATAATTACATTGTCCAATTCTAAGAAAGTTACTTTGTCTGGTTAAATAATCATGAACTGAGCTGTTTGTGGGAATTACATTTAAGTTTGATCTAATATACATTAACAACTGTAGTAAGTACAATGAAGGAACAGTAAGGACACGAAGACATTTAAATAACGGTTTACAATGAGCTCTACTTCTAACATTACACATACTTCTTAACACTCTCTTTTGTAAAATTAAAAGCTTTTTTACATTAGTATCACAGCCCCAGACAATTATTCCATAAGATAAATGGCTTTGTATATAAGCATAATAAACTGACATTAATATATCTAGACTTACAGATAATGACAGTCTCCTGATCATAAAGGTGCTTTTAGAAATCTTCTTACATACATTTACAATATGAGAATCCCATTTGATATTTGATTGCAACAACACACCCAAAAACTTTACTTCATTATCACCAACATTGTTACTCAGTCTAAATTCAATGCTCTGAGTCTTGTCCTTATTTAGACATAAAGCATTGGCTGCTGTCTAATCCTCAGCCATTGAGTTAAAGTGAGACAACAATTGACCAACTAAATTAAAATTTGAACAACTTATTTGTAGGGCCAAATCATCTGCATACATAAAGGATGACACACAGACATTGCTAAGAGCTGATGGCAAATCATTAACATATACAATAAACATTGTCGGCCCCAAAATTGACCCTTGTGGTACCCCAGTGTGTGGTACATCCAGTTATTGTCTTTTTAGTAGCTGATGTTTTGAACAGCACTGCCCACTACGCCCTAGTTGGACAGCCGCCCGCCCCAACCCTTCAACCCCATATAATTTCAAAAATACAATTTTTTTGTATGCATTTACTCATTTTAGCTTAGGTACATTTAACTAACACTAGATCGTAGTGATATACTTAATTTTTTACAATTTTTATATTAGATTTTTAATTTATAGCCTAGGTACATTTTAAAAATGTGTAATAAATAAAATATTTGTATTATTTTTTGGATATTTTGTTTTTTACTCCTTATAGCACCCCAAAACTTAAATTAGTGTTAGTGTTAGAAAAGTGACATGTATGTTTTTTTTAAAAATAATTACACTAGTTCATCAAAATTAGCACATTTTATTATCATGGTGCAGAAAACATTCTGAAAAAAATCATGTTCAACTTTATTATTCTAACGCCCCAAACATAAGAGCAAGGCGTTTACAACCCACCCATCACATTCCAGGCCCCTACCTTGCCCATTTTTCAGAAGCAGAATCAAAGGGCAGCTGGGAATTACCACTTTCACCAATAGGTAAACCACGCTTGGACCAGGAGTAGTGCGAATCGCAAATTTTAACACTTTGAAGCTGGGCCCAACTTTTTAAAAATAACAGTGTTCTGTTTATTTTAGTTAGGCAGTGACTTTCTCACATGCCCTCTATTAAAATCTCAATCTCTTTTTGGAAATGTAACCCCCTATGTAAACCCAAAAAACATGTCCTACTGCTCTATCCAAAGCAAAAAGGAGCAAAGCAGGTGTTTTTAGCAATCCATATTAAACGCCCTTACACCCGGTTTATGGAGGGGCCCTCCCCAACATTAGGCAGGATTCGAACCTGTGACAACAGCGTAACCTAAATTGCCAGCTTGTCAGCTGACACTTTTGACCACGCAGCCTTTCTCACACCTAGTAGATTTAGTAGCCTCAGTAAACTGGCCAAGCTTACGCGGAACACTAGCGCTCTAGTAGCAATCATGGTAACTATTTCAATGGATAGCCCAAGCAGAACTCAGACTTCAGCTTCATAGTGTTAATCAACAATAAACTTTATTGCTATACATAATAATAACTATAAAAAAAACTAAATTTACTACAATTAAACTTCTTAACATAAAAAATAATGCCTCTTTCTTATAGCAACAGTAATATGGATAATTCAGAATGTTGATAGAAAATAATTGATTTAAATCCCCTTTTCACTTTTCCCCCTGATACACAACAATAATATGATGAGTTAGTGCGTGACATAATAAAATTTCTTTACAAATATTTGTTCTCTCCATCCCTTTAGCCAGTTCCCTGGTTCGTCAGGTTAAGTGGTAGTTCATACAAAATGAATGCAAACGTTGGGCAATTGAGAAATAATAGTGGCATTTTCGATAATGTGTGTAGAGCGAATGTCAACATTGAGCAGTTTACAAATAATATTGACACTTTCAATTATCATTTAATCCATTTAGTAAATTTCTTGCATTAAAATCTAAGTCCATTCTGCCTTAGTGTTTTGCTCTAGACAGTATTGCTGTTTCTCGACTTCTAATTTGCCTATCTTATATAATATACTGTGTAGTTTTATCCATCTTGTCAAACATTTACTTGGTAGATTTAACATTGGTAAACTTGCCATATTTTTTCCAGGATGGATATGATTGCACTTACAGGAGCCTTGGTATTGGCTTTTGTAATCCTCGTTAATTTCTCTGTGCACAAACTTGAAGAAGGTCATGTAGGTGTGTATTATAGGGTAAGTGATATTTTCAATTTAATTGGATTGATCGTTTGTCATAATTTTTGCAACGTATACTGTATAACCATCCTCCAAATGGAATCAGTAAATCAAATTCAAGTGTCATTGCTTTTTACAGCAAAATTATGAGATACAATCTCAATTTTATCTTTCGAATTAATTTTACCAAAATTAATGTTAATGTTTTTCAACAAGTAAAATTGTCTTTATTTTTATCAGTCTTCTACTCATAAAGTAGTACTACTGTAATGTATGATACTAATACAGCATTGATTTTTGTGGTCTGACATAGAGGAAAACATCTTCACTTGACTTGTTTTAGCAAGACAAAAGATTCTTTATCTACACAAACATGTAGTATGGTAATAGCGTCAAAAAACCGTAGTTAAATCACATTGTAGCAATTCAAACCTAAAGTTGCTGCCCCTAGCAAAATGAATAAAGAAGAAACAGATAATACTAGTCAAAAACAAGCTGTTTTATTTTGATTATTATAGATTAAAAAATTCAAATTAAGATCGACAAATTTAGAATAATTAGGCTTGAATGAACTTAGTCTTTTAGACTTAAATAGTCTATGGAATCAGTCAACATTATTTTCATCCCACAGGGAGGTGCTCTACTCTCTCACACCAGCCCACCAGGTTTTCACATGATGGTACCATTTATTACAACTTACAGATCTGTTCAGGTAATTATAAAACCCATTTATTTTATCAGTTTCAAAAGTTAATACACTAGAATCTTGATTTATCGGGGGTATTTGCACGGAGAATGAAATCATGGTTAATCCGCCAATAGCCAAAATACTAAATTTATGAAAAGATTGTCTAAAAACATCCTATTGTTGAATTTTAATGCTTAAAAAGTTAACCTACGCACCTGTGTTCTAACAAACATTGATATTGGTGATTTCAATCAATAAAACAAACACCATTTTAAATGAGGTATTCATGCGCATAGAAATTAGATTGTATATTTACAACATATTTAATTAAGACATTCTAAATTAAGAATTTTAAACAAGACAAACACCATTCAAATCAATACAGTAGTCTCGTACGTAACTCCGTGAGAACACAGGTGTAAACAAATAAGATAGCCCAGGTCAATGCACTGTAAGTTGCGCTGGATTAATATTATTATTTCTTTTGTCTTCTTGCGAAAGAGTTGACTCGCACGCCGTGCGATATTGGCCAGCTCATGGCTGTTAATTTGGACTCACTCTCTGTGGGTGATCTAGGAAGCACCTGATTAGGAGAAAGTGACATATTCCTGCGTGTCACATGCCACGCCTTCACCATTGTGAATAACATAACTACTAAGAAATAGCCAGCAACTCATAGCGCTTGTCTAATCTCTTCTTCACGTTTTCTCATTTCTCCTTTGTTACATGTTTCTCGGTCACTTTTGCATTTCTTTCTCAGTAAAAGTTACTGAGTATTTTACTGATTTTCTGCCCTTGGATTGACCATGGTTAATCCCCTCCCCGGTTAATCAGCCCACGATAAATCGAGGTTCTACTGTACTAAGTATTCAAGTAAGTAAGTATTTTACTAAAATAATATTTGTTTGTATGAAGAAATGGATTCAGATTCAGATTTTAGAAAAGTGACTAAATAATTACTATCTAAGTACTGGATTAGGATAGATTGCAATTTGCAATATTTATTCATTTAACTTAAGCATGTCTTGATCCATCCAACCATTCTCTTTTATTGATTCCACTCCATGGGATGTTTTAAAGGTGACCTTGCAAACAGATGAAGTGAAGAATGTCCCTTGTGGAACAAGCGGTGGTGTCATGATCTATTTTGACCGTATTGAAGTTGTCAACATTCTCAACAAGGATAGTGGTAAATATAATTTAGTTCATGGCTCAACCAATCTACTTATTGTATGTTATTTACATGTACGCACAGTCGGAACACGCATAGTACTAAAATGCTGTCTCAGAAAGTTGGCTTTTCTCTGTAACCGGACTTGCTTTGTCCTTTTGTAATATAAGCTATTTCTTTGATCAGTCCAGGCTACTCCTCTCTATTTTGTAACTTCCCTCTGACAAACTCCAATCAAACCCCTTTTTTCCAAATTTGTTTTTATCATAAATGTCTGTGTGATACCTGTCACTTTTGAATCTTCTTTGTTTAGGCTATTGATTTAAAACCAAACACAATATAATTTTGGGGTTGAAATTTTAACTAGGTTATTTTGCATAATGCATTACCAGTAAGAATTTTAGGTTGATTTTTGTGTTAGACACTATTTTAATGGTTTAGTTAATGTGTTGTAAAAGTACACTAAACAACATACAGAAAAAGTCTGAAACTGTAGGTTTGTGTAGATTCAAAGATACCTTCTGAACTGTTGATAATGGTAAAAAAGTAACATAACACTTTTGGTCACATGTTAGGAGAGATTCACTTTAGGTAAAATGTTCTGTTCTAGTGTTTGACATTGTCAAGAATTACACGGCAGATTATGACCGAACGCTAATTTTCAACAAAGTTCACCATGAACTCAACCAGTTCTGCAGTAGTCACAGCCTACATGAGGTAGGTTGACCACAGCATCTTTGGTTCATTATAAGTACGATAGAGTATAGAGCAGATTTATTTGATTATAAAACACCTGAACAGTATTATTTAATGATTATTAACTTAATGATCTTGTATTAGAGTTCATCAGTTTTTCTTTCTTAACAGTTAATAACTACAATTCGGTTTTTTCCTGCCATCAAATGAAAGGGATTTGTGTAAAGCCACCTTTTTAACCTTCTTTCAAAATACTTATTTTCTGTGGTCTTCAGTTCATTAGGCAGACTGTTCCAGAGTTTTGTACTGCACAACTTGGCATCCGTTCAGTGACTGCAAGGTGGTGAGCTGGAATGGGGTAATCTAAAGCGTTTCTTGCGTTTTACTTATGGCAAAACCTTCCATTTCTTACTTCTTCTGGTATCGGTTGTGCATATACGTTACTACTTCTTGTATGTAGAGGTTTATTACAGTACAGCTAAAATTTTCAGCTCTTAAACATTTCCCTGCAAGATTGCTTTTTTTGGAGATTTTCTAGAATCTTGATGGCTTGTTTCTGATGGATCAGAATATGTTCCTGACGAGACCTGTAGTGCATATAAACATTGTCACAGCAATGATCTGAAGGATTGTTTGCAAAGTTGGCTTGGAATCTATAAATATGCATTTTTTAAATTAATTATATTTCTTTAAAAACTTAAAGGCCATTAAAATTTACTATTTCACAGTTATATTTTTTTTTTAGTTTTTTCTACACAAATATTTGAAGTACTGGTTTTGCAAATAAATCTTAAAGAAGGTTACACTTACACTATTTCACTTAGTTTGATAGTTACCATATTGCACAATGTAAAATTTTAAATCACTATTTTGAAGATATTAGTTGAATGAGAGATAACTTATTTTCTATAATGGTAATCATTCAACTGTTTAAAAATATTGTGACTTAAACTTATTTATTTTTTATGCATGTTATCACAGGTATTGTTTAATACAACAAACAATGGTATATTCACAAACACATATATGATGTCAATATTTGGTTTGATTTAGGTTTACATTGATTTGTTTGACCAAATTGACGAGAACCTGAAGACAGCACTTCAACAAGACCTTAACGAGATGGCTCCAGGTCTCCAAGTTCATTCTGTGCGAGTCACAAAACCAAAGATCCCTGAAGCAATTAGGAAAAACTACGAACTTATGTAAGTTCCTTATATTTTAATTAGAAGTTAATGTCGTTGACAATGCACTCAGTTTTAGTTTGGTTGTACAGTGCACTTATATGGTGTTGTTTGTTTTCTAGTTTTACGTTTGGTCAAAATAGCTGGAAAAATTTGTTTTTTCTGATTTTCATTTTATAGGGAAGCAGAAAAGACCAAACTACTAATTTCCATCCAACATCAGAAGGTGGTGGAGAAGGATGCTGAGACAGAACGGAAGAAAGCAATCATTGAAGCTGAGAAAGTCTCTCAAGTTGCAAAAATACAGTTTGATCAAAAAATAATGGAAAAGGAATCCCTTCAAAAGATGTCAGAAATTGAAGGTAATAATTTAAGTTGTTAAATATTAATGTGTTTCAATACTAATCATATTAATTAAATCTTTGACCTTCAGTTTTGGTAGAACTGTTAGAAAATTACGTCAAATTAATATGAAAGTGGGTAGACCCCTTGGTAAGTTTACTTGAGAAAATAGGTCCTGATGTTAGTCAAGAAAGAAGCACATCTAGTTTCAAAGATCGTATATCAAAGGCTGAAGTGGGAGGCCATCATATGAGTGAAATGAAAGGGTTTGGAAAGCAAAAGCAGGATACATTATAGGCTGGCAGGAGTGGGATCTTTTTCTGTAAGAACAACGTTACATAGACAAGTAACCACACTTGGTATCTTATTAGAAAGATAGTTTTTTGTCTAGTGACTTTGCTTATCACCTTTTTCAAAATAATGTATGCCCTAATAACTATAAAAAACCAAAAATGTTTGAACGTTGGTATTTTTAGAATCTAGGCACACTTTGTTAACAGCTTAACTCAAAAATGAAAATATTGAATTGATTTGAAGAGTTACAAACCAGCTAAGCCACTTAACAGAAAAACTGTCTTTCAAAGGAGATATCAAGCTTGATTATATCTCAACAAACAGAGTTATGTGGACTCTTTGTTTGCTATTAGAGCCCATCCCAAATGGCTGCTCACTCCTGCCGACTCTTAAAATGCATTTGAACATTTGTGAAAACTACAAATTGATGTGCGTCTTTATTGCAGACACAATGCACGTTGCACGCAGAGGAGTAGAGCAGACGCCTACTTCTACCAAATGAAGTTACAGGCAGAAGCGAATGCACTGTTACTTACACCACAGTATTTGGAGCTGAAGCGACACGAAGCAATCGCCAACAATACCAAAATATTCTTCGGTCCGGAGATACCGAAGGTGTTCTGGCCGCACTCGCAGGTGCCAGGCGTCTAACTGCTCAACCCAAACTTGTGAATTGCACTGTAACTGTCTTTGTGAACGTGACCACTTGATGTTAACATTTGTGTACGGGTAAAAATAATCGAGTGATCGTTTTTTGTTAGGACTAGCGAGACTGAACCAAAATAATTAAGTTTGAAACATTTACATGTCTAGTCAGCTTATAATGATAAATAATGTTTGGCAGTTCAATTGTTGGATGAAATAGCTTTTAGGTTTTATATAATTTGTACTTTTTCAAATGCCAGTTTTTGTTATTAAAAGTATTTAAGAAAAGGTAACTTCATCAAAACTTGAAAACCCTGAAATGAATTTCCACTTTACAATTAAATAATAATTGGATTTTTAAAAGTGTTATTTTATTTCAACCATATGTTAAAACAGGTTAGTGAACTTATTATTTTGTGATACAGTGTAAGTCAGTGTTATCTTAGTGAATTCCTTTAACACCTCCTCAGGGGTGGATGAAATTGAGCTTTTTATTTTGAGACAAGACAAGTAAGCCAGGGATGATAAAAATACCACTACCTGATTTGAAAACAACCTACCTTTTTGTCCACCATTGATCATCAACCCTTTGTGCTATCTAAATCAGTGTTGAGTAACAAATTGAAATATTTTCTCTCTTAAAGTAAAGTTTGCCTTGTTTAATGGGAAGTTAGGACTACAAAGTCCTCTCAACCTCAACCTTTACCTAGCATTACCGTAATCCAATCAAATCCAATAAGGTGGCAAATTGAACTTTTTGAGAATCTGTATATATTGATTGATTATATTCCAAATCAAATGTGATTTTGATTACATATAAATTGGTGGTAAATTGTAATAAAGTATTATCATGTCCATCAACAGAAATTCATGATTTTTATTTCACTATAAAACTGTCAGTAAAAGTATTAGTTTTATAAAAAGTAGCAAAGGTAAGGTAGCAACTTGGTTAATAAATACAATTAAGTATGTAATGTGTGACATTTTTTTAAATGCAGAGTATTATAGAAACACTGAAAGGATGGCTATTATTATAAAGCACTTTTGATGTTTACCAGAAGCACTTCAATACACTTACCTTAATACATTAATATCACTGTGCTCGGCAAGCGGCAATTGTGTGCCAATTGTCAATAATTACAAGAACAAACATGTTTATCTTACCATCTACATAATATTATCTTCTATAAACAGAGTTGAAACTGGAACAAGAGTTTTGTGAATTACACTGTTCAAACTTATTAAAAAATTGACAATAGAGTAGTTACAGTTATCAGAATTGTTATATAGTTTAACGAGTACAAAACATACAGTAGTATTAAACAAATCTTAATATAAGAATATTATAACAAGGATAAGTAAATCTAGTTTTAAAATACAGTCAACTCCCGATTAACCGTGATAAAGTCGGGTTGAGGCTTCCCGGATAAGCAAAATGGCGGTTAATCCGCAAAATCTCAAAATTAATGTACAATAAGGTATATAAAGACAAACACAATAAAAACACAGATTCCAATGAGCGGTGCATGGGAACGCCGTCATTAGTTCTCGTGTATGTACCGTGCGGTCGGACACTAACAT
Organism: Matsumurasca onukii; assembly: GCA_018831715.1. Classification (NCBI taxonomy): domain Eukaryota; kingdom Metazoa; phylum Arthropoda; class Insecta; order Hemiptera; family Cicadellidae; genus Matsumurasca; species Matsumurasca onukii. The sequence continues at coordinate 28,547,177 of CM032065.1, forward strand.
CGGGACATCGGTCGGACCATGTGTACATAGTCTTTGTTCCACGGTTTAGTTAGCTACTGAGCGATCAGGAGCGCTAGCGTCGAACTCCAGGTCACGTAACTTGGTTACTACAGCAACCATAAAATGGTGGCGGAGTATTGTTAGTATTTATGCTGTTACTGTTATCTTACTTTCGTATATCACCATGGACTGTTGTATCACCAATGCTCAATGTTATACTGGTTGCACATTTGTTTACTGTTGAACCATGATCAATGTTTTGCACCATGTCGAGTTTTGCTGCATTGTCAATACGACCCGTTTGCGTTTAGCAAACATCGTTTCACAATCACCAATAACCAGTCCAATAACAACTCCTGCAACCGCACTTCAGAAAATGATATGCCCTCTTATACAACTGCCAAAACCTTGAATAATTAGTCAGATTTATCGGTGAGGCGAATGGGTAATTCTGGTAGGTGGGGAGAATTGCTATTTTGGACTAATATTGTCAGAGAGGACGAGTCAAGGTCACGCAGGGACACTATTATAGTCTGTTTTGTGAGGGATGGCGGCATTGTATTTTTTCTCCATTCGGTGTCGCTGGTTAACGAGTTGACTGTACAACATTCAAACAATCTTAAAAATTAATAATTACAGTCGGTTAAGTTAAGATCATCATAAAAAAGGTAGTGCAGCCATTTTTCATTAATAAATTATTGTCAGAATTCAGTAAAAGTAACAGGCACTTAGGGTTTTCTATGCAGAGCCAATGTTTTTTAGCTCAGGTAAATATCACGTGACATAAAAATGCTTAGAGGAAACAATTTCAACAAACCATTATTAAAAAATGTTTAGTCTAGACAAGGTCTTTTAATAAAAATACTAGTATATTTGAGTCTGTAAAAAATTTAAAATTATTTTAGCATTTAGTAAAATAGAGGTAATTGAAAGGCCTCACCCAGTTCAATAAAAGTTCATACCATTAGTTGATGACAAGTGTTAAAATCAGCTAAATGTCTTTTCTAGTATTCATTTTATATAGTAGTTAAACACATGTTCAAATTTGAGTAAGGTACACTTGATTTGTTTGTTTTCAATCTGAAGATGCCTAAAAGTGCTCACACCTCATTATGTTACAAATAATTTTCAATTTATAAACATGTCTGTGTCATTTCATATCATCAGAATTCTTAAAACCATTGAAACAACACAGTTCCATACATTTTATGTCTTGAGGGTTCAACTCATTTTTGAGGTTTAGTTAACATTTTAAATTTGCTAGCATAACAATCTGTTTAAAACTCATTTCAATAACATATCTGACCAAACAGTCTTAACTAGGAACTTGAACACTGTCTGTGAGTGTGTGGTTTACACGTGAGCTTGCCAGCCGTTGAACAGCCGGCTGAGGTTAGCTGGATCGGTTGCTTCTTGGATGAGTTTGGACACCTGACCCTCTACACTAGTCGTGCCTCCCTCCTCGATACCTTGCAACTTCTGCTTGAGCCGTGTGAGCGCTCGCTCCGCTAGCTTGTTCACTTCTCCATCGCTCTTCTGCCCTGTACACCGATAACCCAGTTAGCTGAGTGAAAGAACCATGATAGTTAAGCACACTGATGATGTAAAGTTGGGGGTTTCTCACATTTGCAGGTTGCTATGGGATTTATAAAGTTGGTGGTGGATTTTGGAGAATTTTGGCATAGTATACCATTTGGTAAGGTAAGTTAACATATATTTTAGAACTGTGCACGAGCACAGATTGTGTTAATTATTAGGGGTTGATTGGCCTGACTAAAACCGTCAGGCCACAATACAGTACCAGATCATGTGTTTACCTTGAGTCAGGTCCACAGGCAACGGCTTAGAGGACTGCTTGGCAATGGCCTGTGCAGGTGTCATGGTCCACATGTACAGGGGATCATACAGCAACACCTCCAGAATAGTCACAATGGTAGACTTGCACTCTCGCAACACCTCCATGGTCTTCTCACAGCTCCTACACATTTCAGTCACAATTCATTATTATCAAAGTTTCCAGATTTAGATTCAATGTCAAACAGTAAGCCTTAATGAGCTAGCAAAAATCATGTTGTCACTGTAGAGACTCGAATAGAGTTTTGTAATAATTAACCCAGTAGAAAATACTGCTCAAGGAATTAATGATGTTATTTAAGTAAAACTGGAAGTACAAAAATAAATACAGTGATCAAGGTTCTTTTTTCGCAAATACAAATTTATTGGTTTGAGTTAAAAGTCTGTCTGCAAACTCTATATAAATAAAGGCGCCGAAAAGGTTCAAAAATTGAATAAGCGATGTTTATGATTAAAGCTTTCCAGGTGTTGATGACCAAGCTTGTATTGATTTAAATATTAAGACCTGACTGCCATTACGCAGGCATAATCAACCATATTACTTCTTAACAACAAATCACTGCAATATCCATCCAACAAGTGCAAGTAAGTAGCTGACCTTCTGAAGACTCCTTCTATGCCAGACACTCCCATGCCGTCGACTATATCCCGAGTGAGTCGGAACGGAACGGTTTCTGGGGTCACCAAGGTCCGTCCTTGTTCAAATGCAATTCCTACACCACAACAAACATTCACTCACTATTTGTTGACAAAAGCTTTACTGGTGTAATATTGTTATGCTTACAACATTTCTTCTTTTGAGATGCTATAATTTCCTATATTTTAGCTGCATATAATAAAACAAGCATAGTAGGTTTTTTATATCCCTAAACAAAAAGATAAGTTTGTACTCGGTTAAATACATAGCTGTGTAGTTATAAAAGCCATATAATTTAGTCAACAGTATTGTAAACACTGAAAATATGTAGGGTTATACATTAAATTTAAAATTTCAAAAGAGTACGGCTAACCCAAACTTTTATGTGGGATTGGAGCTGTGACACAGTGCTTCTGTAGAGGGGGAACTTGAGTTGATATTGAGCAGTGTAGTAGCTGCCTCGAGTGTAAATAGCTTTTGTAAGATACCCTTGAACTTAATTTGTCAACACCCCAAAAATTTTGCCAAAACCTGTCTAAGTGGGCTTTTACAGCCTGAAAGAAGCTACCCTCCCAGTAAAACTTTCTTTTGTCGGCCTATTTTAATCATATAAAACTTCAAGCTTTTGGACTGTTCTGTCAGTGAAAACACACGTTTTGAGAAAAATGCTTTAATGCTACCTACTGGCAGTCCTAGTTACTCCCGCCAGTGAGCGACAACTGTGTGTGGCAACTAGGTTTATCTAAGAACAACTCCTGTAAGCTGTAGAGAAGTCAGTACAACTCTTGAAACTCTTAAAACCACATTACTGGCACTGTTAGATTTTCATTAGGACTTATGGATTCGGATTACCAGAATTTAGACTAGAAGAACTCTACTAAATAACTGCAGATGCAATTAAAATTTAAAACTGTTAAGGTTTAATAAAATTGTTCAAAATATTAAGGGTTTTTGTCAGGTTTGGTTTGTTTCAGACAATTTAAAATATTTCATAATTTTTATTTTGAACAAAATTATTATGTGAATTCTTTACAGTTTAACTGTTTTAAAAATTCAGATAGAACTGATAGTAGTTTAACCATAGTTAGTAAATTATTTTACTGGGGATTTAAAAAGGACAAACATTACTTTCACAACACTAACCAAAATCTATGTGAATGACTTCTGCAGTCCTTTCATCAATGAGAATGTTCAGTATGTGTCTATCTCCAAGTCCGAGAATGTACCCAACCATCGAAGAAGTTGCTACGCTGAAAATTAATTACATAAGCAAATTAAGTCAAAGTTTTATTTTGAGCATACATAAGAAATTGACATCCTAGTACAAACGGGTTCTAGTTTACATATTAAAAAATACCTTTTAACTCCTTGAATGCCAAGCAACAATCTATCGATCCCAGAAGTGAAGGATGATCGCTATACTCTATGAAAGGCACCAATCTATTGTCACATAAAACTCATACTTTACATACTGTAACGTAAATTACTGATGCATTGCCATTATTCATTATTAAAAGTTGAAATCACTGTTAAATAATGAACAAATATTGTTACTTTCTATCAAAAGGAATAGAAAGCAGAGCAGGGTAAAATAGCAGGTGGAAGGGAGGGTTGTTTACCTGGGTAAAATAGAATGTACACATGAGAGAACACACACTTTTAGTGTGCTATTGTCCTTGTTATTTGGTTTTACAATTCAAAAGTGCAATCTTACCTGGTGTGAGTTGAAACAAAAAATTCTAATAACTAGGACATACAACTAGGTGTTACATTCTAATTCAAATGTAAATGGATCTATTTTGGGTTTGAGTTGGTTTTTTTATCCTCTTTAGACAGTGATCGAATCAATTAACACCTTTCTTACACCTTTTCTTACAAATTACAGGTATGTTTATTTTATACTTATTAAAATTATAAGCATACCTGTGGGTATATGCCAATCTTCTCTCAAACCAGATGCCTGGATTGGGATAGTTCTCAAAGAAGAAATGACGGAAGACTGGTTTGAAGTTTGCACATATTTCCTGGAAAACCTCAAGTTTTTTGGCACTGTTAGATTTGGCTGCATCCTGAAAAGATTGTTGAAATTAAAATGTATTTCTTTTTCATACATACACAGTATCAAATCAAATATCTTTATTTGTCTTATTACAAATACAATTGACAATGTCATTCATACAGTAATAAATAAATACAGATGAAAGGCAAAGTTTATTTACATAAGATAAATAGATCATATCTAATTATAGCTGGTTAATAAACTAAACCCATAAAAATCCATACCACCACAAAACAGTTTTTAAATGCAGCTCTTAACTTTCAGTAACAGTTTTTCCTATAAAAATTAAATTAAGTGTTAAAATATTTGAAGACAATGTGTGGACTAAACTGGGATTGAAGCCCATATCTCTCACTTGCCGGGCAATAAAAAAAGGTTAAGTCTGTCTTGTTTAACAAGGCGAAGTTAGGACTACTAGCTTTCAGTAACAGTTTCCTATAAAAAATTAAATTAAGTGTTAAAAATATTTGTAGACAATATGTGTGGACTAAACTGGGATTTAAACTTAAACCCATATCTCTCAATTGCCGGGCAATAAAAGAAGGTTAAGCCTGTCTTGTTTAACGAGGCGAAGTTAGGACAACAAAGTCCTCTCTGCCACTCAACCTTGAGTGCAATATTGTGTACTTTTCCATTTCACCATCCGACCCACCTATTTATGCATTCACATTTAGAAGCATTTAATCTGAATGTGCAACGTGGATGTGAAGATAAGTTCTTTGAAGGTAAAGGACCTCACCCAATCAAAGGTGGGATTATCACATTGGACAGTTTGATAATCTAATTTCAAAATCTTATAGTAACTTAAGTAACTCATTAGCTAACATAAAACCAACATAAATAAAAGCATACATAATGGTAAACTATAAACTGAAAGTTACTGACCGCCATTTTTTGTCGACATGTGGAGGGTAACCAATCTTCTTTCCTGTAACGATTGTGCGCTCCCACCACCCCACCTCCGCCGATCAGGTATGTTGAAAGAGGGGTCGTGTTCACGCACCACTCTATCACACCACTACGCTGGGATAAGGGCACCACCTGCATACACACACACACACATGATGATTACTTATTTTCAATTGTAATCACTATCACAATGTTTGCACTGTCAGCTGAGCTGTTTCGTGATAGAGTAGATATATTGATTTACAGATTTATTTCAGATGTGGGTTGTGAATAAAAATCCTTAAACTTGACAGTATTGGTAAAGCCCTCCTTACAATATTGTTCTGATAAAACTGAAAGAAGCCTCTTCTCTGGGTCATCTTGGAGAATATGTTTTGTACAGATTCCATAACAATGTGTGAATTCATGATTGTGAACACTGCTGCATTACAGCATCTTGTAATGGAGATCATCATTTCCTAGAAATGTCATTGTCATACAATATTTAAAACTATAACTTGAACAAAAATTCAAAACTTAATAAATTATAACAAAACATTAATTTAATAAAATTAATTTATGAGGTTGAAAATTACATGAACAATCCTAAAAAATGCAAAAGACAAACTGAGAAGGAAGAAGTATGGTGATGCAGACCAAGTAGCAAGTGCAAGAACTGAGAGAAAATACACCCATGAAATAACTTAAACAAATGAGCTGAGTAAGTTATCTAGAGGACAAAATCTAGAGTTAGATCTTTATAGCAAACATTTAACAATTTAACATTTAAATTAAAAATAATACTTTTCTTGGCACTTAGCATACCTTTACAAGTTGCAGTCTCTTTATTCCATCAGAGCTAACACACACAATTTTCTTTGGCAGATTGATTCCTCCCACCGTTGTGTAAGTTTCACTAATACTTTGGATACCTGAAATTATCAGAATACGTTTACATTACATGAATTCTTTAGAAAACTTAAAAATTTACGTTTTTGGTTCAACTGATAGATTTTTACCAGTTTTGAACCAACAATATGAGCAACACAAGTTTATGGTTTGTAACTTATTTGTACATCTTGGCATACTTTAGGTTAAAATTATAATAAAATAATTAACAGCTGTTGTCAGTTTTGATAACATACAGCCTAATAATTATATCTTTTCATCACTAACATTTGGTTCATGGTCAAATTGTAAATTTGTTTTAAGTTATGAGACCTAGTTGGCATGCCCTATATTATGCTCTATATTATGTAGAGAATTAATAACTGTTTTGCAAAGGAAGTTACCAATTATATGTTTGTAGTCCCCAACCTTACTGACGGGAAGAGTAACTGTAGGGCAGAGAACAGTAGGCAAGGCTTTTACTTTTAGTATCGGTTCAGTTTTGCCAATTTTATATGCTGAAAATAAAAAAGACACATCAATGAATACACTTACTGCTGGTAGGAAACTAATTTAATTTATTTAAAACTAAACTTCATGCAGACTAAATAAAAGTTATAAATTTTGAGAGCTCAGAATATTTTAAGAACAAACTTGTTTTGTAGTAATCGCTTCTCTGTGTATCTAACATATGTTCATAGTTCATACATATCCATTTTTAGTCAATATATCTACATTTAATTTAGAAAATATTGTTAAAATAAACATTACCTTTGGCTTTCTCAGCCGTGTGGGGGGAGTTCGCCAAGCTGATGTAAGCCTCAGACACAAACACCATTTCCTTGATCAAAGTTTTCAAATGACTCACTTGTTTTAGTCTGTTAAGCATTTTCTGCGCTCCTAGTATTCTACCCTAAAACACAGTACCAACCATAGATTAGCTACAGTAGAAATTGTCTTCCTGTGTGACTAAAACCACAGTTTCCATAACCCTTCAGCGTCTTAAACCGTTATAGTAACGCGCAGCTAGTGTGCCCACATAGGACGGCATCAGTTACAGTAATTTTGTTCACAGGAGCCCAAACAATAGGCTTTTAATAAAATAAAAACCAAAAAATTAAGACGCTGAAGGGTTAAGATTAATTACAAGTCCAAACAAACTATAACAGTAACAACACTTCCATTAATGAAATATGGTTAAAATGTATCTCTGTTTTAAGAACAAGGATACATGGATACAAGGGAAGCCATTGAGATGGCAACAGTGAGCTCTGAAAAATTTACTTCAAGAATTTTGAAACTGAATTTCTTAAATCTTTGTAAAACATTTTTTTAGTCAGTCGAGTTTGTTAAAAAAGCTTGAGTTTCGAGTCAAGTCAAGTATCATCGTATTTGCATTAAAAAACAAGCTCAAATTAATTAAATATGAACATTTATATATCACATACAATCCACACGGGACAAAACAAAAGGAATACTATGTTAACGTTTAAACGAACAGTATAAATCTAAACAAAACCAAAGTAAAACATTAAATAAATTAATCCACAACAATTGACTTAACTTCATAACTGTCTGCTTTATTTTCTGCAGATTTATCCTCAAGCAGGGCAGTCTTCGTTTCCAAGGCAAAACCTTTTTATTTTGAAATTACGATTTTGATACCGTTCACGACGATCTCTTGACTCCCGCTAGCACCCGCGACAAAATCATGACTTTGATACCGTTTGCGGTGATCTCTTGACTCCTGCTAACGCCCACGTTAAATCATGACTTCAATACCGTTCACGAAAATCTCTTGACTCCCCTTAGAGTCTGCGTCGAAATAACGACTTCGATACCGTTCGTGGCGATCTATTGACTCCCGCTAGCGCCCGCAACAAAATCCTAAGGCAAATTACTCTACCAAATTTCGAGCTTTACTAATCAGGTCGAGCCGAGTTCGAGTATCGGTAAATACTCAAACTCGACTCGATAATCGAGTACTCGCACACCCCTAAATCTTTGCAATTTTGAGTTCTGTGATACCTAGTTATAGAATTGTACCACCCTTCGATCAACTACTGAGAGTATTACAGTTTATTACTAATTAGCCTACCTCTGGTTTGGGAGAGCTTGTAGATGAAGTTTGAGAATAGTCAAGATCCTTATTTGTATTGACTAGAGCGAGAATCAATGGTAGAACATGGTGAGGGTGGTCTTTGGCACATCTTTCTAGAAAGAGCCAAAACACACATTTTACATATATGAATAAAGTTTCTCTTTTAACGAGCAAGGTTAGGACTACAAAGTCCTCTCTATTACTCAACAGTAGGTAAAGCTTGACCTTTACCTTGTTAGTGAGTGCGGGGAATAAACCTGCGCCACCACATATATTGACTGGTTATGGGTTTTTTCAGTATTGAGTATCACTGAACAAGCGACCAGGACATAGACTCGTGTTTCATAAATTTGCTGATGAACTAACTTAACTTGTTGATGACTTGCTGTACTGATGCCTAAAACTAGAGCTTTCAAAGCCATTCATCCCCTTTCAGTGAGAGCTAGTAGAACCACCGATTGGAACTTTTAAATCCCTAGCTTATTATTTCCCTAGAAAGATTTGGCTATCCCAGGCTAACCTTAAGCATTTTACTTCTGTTCTATAGCATTCCATGAAAAAGAAATACTAATCTTAATAGAAAGTACAATAAAACTTATTAGTTACCTGTTATTGTAGCCTGTAGACCTTATGATTATTGTATCCCGATGTACATTTCAGCCTAAAGGTAGGCCATCTTCACGGGGCTGTTTACACTATTGTTCTATTTACACTAATTACAAATGTACATCGGGATACAATAATCATAAGGTCTACAGGCTACAATAACAGGTAACTAATATTATAAAAGGCCTTATAGCTGGAAAAAACAACTAGTTACAATAAAACCTCTCTTGACTAAAAAGCCCTTTCAAGAAAAAATTGTTGGTGTTTTGCTTCTCACCAAAATAGTGGTTATACATAATGACACTTTGACTTGTAAGATGTTCTACCGTAACTACAAACCAATAAGTTTATGAAGCATTGAGGCAGAGAGGTCGGAAGTGGTGTCTTTGATCTTGGCGACGAAGCTGGGGCAGCACTGGCAGGAACTTGTAGCTGGGAACCTCGTCAATGTGCTTGGATACCTCCCCTAGCAACTCTGCATGGGAGAGGTTGCTCTGCCACAGAGACACCAGGCGGAACACGCTCAGGTTGTCAGTGTCACCGATCTTCAGGCTCAGCAAGTAGTGTCTGAAACGTAAGTTATCATAAAGGGACAAAATTGCTACATCTTAATTTCTTCCCTATTTCCAAATAATGCTTAAATATTAGACACATTCAGAGGTGAGTGCATGTCTCCACAAGTGATTTCAAAACTGTCTTTTTCAAGTATTTTGTGACGAATACCAAATTTTATGTGTAACATAGTTTTTTGAAGTCCTTTTAACTACCTTTGAAGGTCTATGTTAAGTTTTTTCTTAACATAGTCCTTGTTATTCAAGAAGGTTTTGAACTTGACTGCTATAAGCCATAGTAAACTGCTTCTTCAATGGTAAATCTTGCTGTTTATTAATATCACGGTGGGCAGGGCTTCTCAACTTTTTACTACTTCAATAATATCTCCTATAGTTTACTAAAAGATTTAATAATTTTTCTATTCTTATGTAACATAATTATATTTTTTCTAGTCCAAAAGTAAAGTTTATCTACTGTCTGTTGGACAAACAAGAAATAAAACTTTGCAGAGCAGTTACCTACCCTCAAGAAACCTACCTTTGCAATTAATATTAGTTTATATGACCTAATATCAACTAGATTTACATTGACGCAGGATAGGAAAGTTAGAAACGACATTCAGAAAGTATTTAAAGTTTACCTGATTGCTAAGATGAGGAAAACGTCCAATTCTTTCTGAGTGTTTTCAACTTCTGTCTGATCAATCTTACTCTGCTTATCGTGTAAGTTGATTGATTTCTGGAGATCGATCCTGGTTTGTCTGTCAATTGCTGCAATTTTCTTGGCTCCCTCTGCAGTTTTGAGAGTTTCTCTGTCTTGTCAACCGTTTCTGTAATGTGCTTGATTTTGTTTACATACACAGCAGATTTTACGTAAGTTAGACGGTTTTGGTATTCTGTATCAGCATAGCAGGCTAAGAGCGAGCTGCTTCGAACTTGAAGTTTGAATCAGACTTATCTACGCCTGCAAACAAAAGGAGCAAATGTTGTAAACATAGAATAGAGGCTGATTTAATAATATTAATATATATTAAATATATTATGTTTAAAGGAAGTTGTTTTCCAAATTAATAATTATCCAAAATAGGAGTACTATATTCAATGAGTGACTCACGGGTGATAAATACTTGTCCAGAATAGGGCTGAGCTTGTTCTGTTCTCGTGTGAGCCACCCATGATCCGTAGGTGTGAAGAGCCTTGGCGTACAGAGACTTCAGGTTCGGAGGCTTCAGTTGACCAATAAGACGTCTTAGCAGGTGTCTAAATCAAACAATAATAAAACTAGTACTCGTGGTCAAGTAAAACTTTCTTTTATAACCACCCAGAGAACAGTATAATGGGACTGGCAAGCTGAATTATACCAAATATTTAAGTGATATTTAACGAAACTTATATTGAAAGTAGACAATAAAACCCAAGCAATGCAATAAAACATTTCAAATAGTTAGTTAGGTCTTTCAAGAACAAAATCTTTTGTCTACAGACCAAAACATCAACCAAAGGTTAAGTTTGCAGAAAATAATATACAAAATCTTTTACAATTTAAAGCAAGTGACAGAAATCTGTATAAATAACATTAAAACTTCGACAAGTATACTGTTAAAACTGAAAAATTGTTAAAAATTCCTGGTTAGTTGATGAAAAGGTTTTGCTGGTTATTTTTTATGTATGCATACATCATAAGCGTCCAAATGTCGGGAATTTTTCTTTAAGTAGTTTGGCATTTGAAAACTAAAATTCTACACCCAATAAGGAGCTCTATATATACTGATGTATATGAGCTTTATCAAACAAAAATCTGGTAAAACAAAGTTTTTGAATTTACCTGGCAGTAAAAGTCTCCTCTTGGTCCCAATAAAGTTGGGCTTTGAGCAGTTCAATGGACAGAAGCTGTTGACGAGGCAGTTCCTGCCAGGAGATAAGGTTGGAGAGCCAACTCTGAGCAATCAGAGTAGAAACCCTCCATTCTAGCTGTCTCTACAGCAGAGACCAGCAGCTTAGCACTGGCTTCCTGCAAAATTACAGTAACAAACCATTACAGTGCTTCCTGCAAAATTGCAGTAACAAACCATTACAGTTCTTCCTGCAAAATTACAGTAACAAACCATTACAGTGCTTCCTGCAAATAGTAAAAAACCATTACAGTGCTTCCTGCAAAATTACAGTAACAAACCATTACAGTGCTTCCTGCATAATTACAGTAACAAACCATTACATTTCTACAAAATTGAGTTTGAAATGTTTATGAGTAACAGCTGTTAGTGCTTAGTATCAACTATTTACATACTCTATGCTTTGAAACTTTAGCCCTTAAAGGTAAAATAATGAAACAAATTTTATTATACTTACCAAGTTCCCGCTCTGATTCATCTTAACAATCGTCATTCGCTGAGCCAATACAGTTTCAATGACAGTAAAGTTGTAGGATCTGATACGATCTTGGCTACTCCATTTCTCTACTATTGACTGGAAATCTTCAAGCTTCACAGTGTCTTCTATTTCCTGAACAGAAAAAAGTTTATCAGTTAATGTGTAAGGTGGACTTATTACCATAATTATCGTTACACACAAGATAAAAAATTTGAAATTCTCAGGCATTTCTAGTGGGGAGTGACAAGGCAAAGAGTAATAAAAACCATTAAATTTTTTAATGGAACGTAGCCATTTTACAAAAGTCTTAGAAGTCAAGGTAATAATTTTTCATAAGCAATCATGAATTATCATTCCTAGTTAGGGGCCTGCGGGCCAGGATTTTTCACTTCGGGCTGTTCACAAGTAGATGTTTTATGCCAAGTCCTTCCATAAACCTAGTCTGCCCGATATCAAGGCATTTCTTTTTGGCTAAATGTAATGCTAGCCGAAGAGAAATGCTAGACTAAGCCAAAGGGCTAGACACTTTCAAACACTGGTTTTAAAATCCTGCGCTACTCTTTAACTAAAAATTTTAAAATGTTAAAAATTTAAAAAATCTAAACAATTTGGTCTTAAGTCTTAACCATTATTGGACTACTACATTAGAAAGCTTTGAATAAAGTATGGTGTATTCCACAATTTGTTTTCTGTCTTGGTTCAATACTTGTGTTATTTTGAATAAAATAAAAATTGAAGCATTTCTCAATATTCACAATTCCCTTCTATAACTTTTGAGCAAAAAAAAGCATAAATTCAACATAGTCTGGCATGGCATGTAGCACCTGCAAGGCTTGCAGCTTGGCGGTGGCAGGTAGATGTTAGTGGCCGCCTCGGCGAGGTGGTGGCGGCAGTGACTGTGTGACCAGCTCACGAGCTTCTTTAACTAAAATTTTAAAATGTTAAAAATTTAAAAATCTAAACAATTTGCTGACAGCTTGCAGTGCTCGAGGTGTGTCCGCCGCAATATAGAGCCAGACTCCCTTCGCAGTGCCGCCTACGGCTGAGGCTGTGGTGCGTGTGGGACTGAGGCTCCATCTGCTCCCAGCGACCTACGCCAGCAGCGCCTCGTAACTCTCACTCTGCCCCGCCAGGCTGTACAGTCCACAGTAGTGAAGTGCACTCTCCAACCCTGCAACACATACCAATTGTTGTTTTTTAACTTTTCAATCTTGGAGATTATAAAAAAACATATAAATAAAATATACTAAACAAATATTACAAAAAACATCAAAAAATAAAAGTAATATGGTACTGCAAAAATATAAATGAGTTATTGAAAATAACAGATACAGTATTAAGTTTCTGGTCTCATTTTATTTTAAATTTCAGAACAGATGTGTAATAAAAGCCTAGATGGTGTATAAATTAAATATGAAAATTTCAATCAAATGTAATTTTCTTCTTTGGTACAGTACATTACAAGTCATTGATTAACTCCTCCGATTGTGCTGTGTCAAGCTCAAAAGTGCACTTAGCCGCCTCACTGGATTTGATGAGCCATTTTCTCTTCAGTGATCTCGTGAGTGGTCATTGTGGTTACTTTTAAAATTATCAAATGATCAAATGACTAGCATTATTAGACCCCATTTCAAATACAAAACCTTATCTTTAAGGATATTTATACAAAGCAATTCCCTTCTATAATATCAATGAGGAACAATACCTATATTATGGCCGTTTTGTAGTTTCCAAAGTAATTGTAAATCTTGTGCTTAGTGAACAATATTCATTCCAGCATTTAGTTCCCAAAAATATATTTACTTTACCAAACTACAAATTAGTTAACTTGAGAAAAACACACACACGTTACCTTGCAGCTGAAGCGAGGGGTTGAGAGACAGTTGTATATCGCAGGCTTGGATGACTCGTAAGTACTTGCCCTCGTACTGGTAGTGTTGGATCTGAGTCAGCTGATCTAGTAGGTGTGAGTCACCACAGCCATACACTGCGTCCGGCTCCCCTATCTTCATGTACGCCTGGAACATTAGGTAGTGCATCAACTGACTGTGATTGCTGCAGTAATTTTCAGCTCTTGAGTTAATTCTTTAGTAAAAAGGGTCTGGTAAAATGGTTAGTTTATAGCTTCACTAATTTTGTTTGCTGCTTTGTGAACTTACCTCTCTCAACAAGCTTTGGAGTAATTCTCCGTTTTCTCTGTCATCATCTTCAATAAATTCAAGTTGCGAGGAACCCTCATTATCTAGGTGTTTTCGGTCACTAACAAAACAAATTAAATAAATTACTACAATCGAGACATACGGATAATTATTATTACCATTAAATTTGAACAAGACACTCTTGTGGTTAGAATGAAACTGAGAGACTAGCTTCTATAAGTTCTAGAAAATGGTTAATTTAAAACTTCAATTCTACTAATCCCATAAATATTTTTTTTAAAATATCTAACAATAAATTTGTAATTTCTCTGATAAACTCAGACTTGTCTGCATGACAAGAAAGATATATGGAGATGTGCTCAGTTACCTCAAAGTAGTTTGTTTTACCAACCCTTAAAGAGCCCTACTTGTGTATCACCTGAATAACTTTTAACCATTCATGTCTAAGCCCCTAACTTGCCACATGCTGCATGATAGCTTTACTGCCTCAGATGTTTCCTACTGATTAATCAATATGATTAATGATTAACTAACTATAAATAACTAATAAGATAAAGTAAACTTGCCTGTTAAACTCACTTGCCCAGAGTTCAGCGTACATAACGGAAGTGAAGTAAGCTGAGCAAAACAAAGCTGCTTTGGCAACATGAAGATAGTTGATTTTTCTGTAAACATAATAGTAACTTATAGTAAGCCTTGTTTCAACTGATTCTGCCTAACAGAAATTGTTGTACACCTCTCCAAGCAGTATTAAAATCTACAAGAACTAGTGCTAGTTAGTACACTAACACAGTAACACTATTAAAAAAAAGCACATAAGCTGAAATCTCGACATTACACTAGATAACAGACTGTCATGGACTGAACATAAATTCAGTACCCTGCATCAAATTAAGTTTTTGCTGTGTGTGACAAAGCAAATTAAATCTATATGATAAAACAACAGCTAAAGTATCTGGCTAAAGCTGAGTTTCATCTAAAAGGATGGGTTGGCCAGTAATAAAAATTTTTAATGAATATTTGAAAATGAAATAAAAACAAATTTGGATAAAACACCAGCACAGCAGAATGCATTGATTTCATTAGGAGAACACATTATTAATGAAGTCATTAGCACAAAGGATTTAG
The DNA here is from genome assembly GCA_018831715.1 of Matsumurasca onukii. Classification (NCBI taxonomy): domain Eukaryota; kingdom Metazoa; phylum Arthropoda; class Insecta; order Hemiptera; family Cicadellidae; genus Matsumurasca; species Matsumurasca onukii. The sequence goes on from CM032065.1 coordinate 28,562,418, forward strand.
GGCTGTATATGATAAAACCTTGTGGGACCATCGACCACATTTGTAGAAAGATGTCTTCTGGTATATTTCTATTAAGGTGACGCTCTTAAAGTAGTCCATTATGAGGCACACTTCATTTGTCTTATGGAATTATATTTTGGGGTAGCTGTGCTGAAACTAAACTGTTAAGAGCATTTATCCTCCAAAATTGGCAATTTGAGTTATTTGCAAATTGGCGTCAGGTTAAAGAGATTATTTTAAAATCTGAACTTCTTACATTAGTATATTTCTTTTTGACTATATTATTTTGTGTTTCAAAATAATTTAGGCAGGGTAAGATATACATTCAAATACGCTCAAATTCAACTTTTAGACAAGATATCCATAGACTACTTATTTATGAGGGTGCAGCAAGGCTGGCATTAAAACTTTAAACAAGCTCCCCAACGGGTCGTTTAATGTCAGCTTATTTATTCAAAAGGAAATCAAAAGATATTTGTTGATAGTCTCTTAGGTCTGTAGCAGAGTTTATTGCAGAACCTGATAACTACCAAAATGGGAATATTTAACATAATAAAAATATATAGTAATTTCAAAATAAAGTTAGCCACTCAAACTCACGATATCTAAATTAAAATAAGGATCAAAATTATAAGGCGTATATGGACTTTATTTCACGTACGACCAGTGGCTTAAGCCCATTCTGGCATTTTAAATTGTAATTCACCTCTCATTTCACAATATTGTATCAAGTTTCCATTTCATCAAAGTCAATACAATTCACATTGCTTGTTTAAATTATTATTATTATTAAGAGGCTATGGGTTGGCTGAATAGTGGCACCACAGCAGGAAACTAGGATGTCCTTGTCCACAAAGCGAGGCGATCAGAGTCTAAGTACAAAAATAAAACCTTCCCTTGACTCAGGTACCAAGGGGGCAGGGCTGGAGCTGGGTCAATTCAGCTATTTGGTTGTTGATAGTAGGTACCTAAAATGGGATGCGGCTGATACGAGGTAAAAGGTAAAGTTTGTCTTGTTTATTGGTAGTTAGGACACAAAAGTCCTCTCTACCACTTAACCTCGTTTATTAGTCACATTACAAAATGTAAGTGATGACTGCGGGATCGAACCAGCTACGATGATGAGCTCGAGTCCGTCGATACCAATCTCCACGGATCGCTTAGTGTATGGTTTTTCTAAACCATAAATTTGAATAAAACTCATTAAATGACTTACATTCTTGTGTAGCTTACTTTCGAGAAATATGGTATATGAGTATATATGGTATTAGTTAATTACAACATACCTTGGAGTTTTCAGATGTTTTCGCACCACATGCACTATTTTTAGAGAAGTTATAACTGAGTCTTGGTTACCGTAAACTTCCTCTGAAAAATAACATTGAAAAATTTGCTTTACAGCGTTTTATTTCTTTTACTTACGGTATACAACTACATAGGATCACTTTAGTCCGTCCATTATTTTCGACTCTACGTCTTCTTGAGGCAGTGTTTTGTGTTTATCCCAGTACTTTTTCATACTATCACTTTGTTGTCTTCTTCTTTCTTCAGTGAACGTCCTAGCAGCAATTTTTCTTTGGGTAAGGGTATATCTGGTCCTTTTGTTTTTTTATTTTTATTTTTCTATTCAGATTTTTATTTACAGAGTTTAATCAAGGAAACTGACCCTGGTGGTCTTCTCAGGTGTCACGATTGAATGAAGCATGCTTATAAGAAAAGGCACGTTTAAATATTAATGTATTATATTGCAAATTTACTCGATACACTTTATTGCTAAGTAGAGGTGTCTAGCAAATTTCTTCAGGCAAATTGAAGACTTTTTCCAGACTTTTGACAAAACTGTCAACATTTCTAATTAAATTCAACAAGCCCCTCAAAATTTACCATTGAACTTTGCTTTTCATAATAACGGACAAAATATATTTACAAAATAATAGCCTATAATTATTTATCAAAGATCTTTATGTAGGCACAAAATGGAAACTATGGCCAAACCGTTGCAGGCAGTGACTAGACTAGGCAGCTGGCCAGTGGCACTGCTTTGTTCGACTCATCAATTCTGTTATTGAAAGTCTGCTTCAAACAAGGATTATTTGCATAGCATTGTCAAAGACGCTGAAGGTATTTGGCATGCTGAAGGTCGAAAAATACTGGTTTAGCAAATGGGTGCCTATGAAGCAGGCTACACGGTGCATGCAATCAGAATTAGTGACATAACTACAACATCAACAACTAGGATGTAGCAAACCAACTGTTGAAAGATAACAAACAATGGTCTTTTAACTTTCTGAATATCCTCGTCAATTAGGTTCAGTGCAGATAGCAAAATTAGGGTGAGTAGTGTTTTTGTCCTCGGGCTTGGACGGACGTGGAGTCAGGGACGTAACAACATTTTATCGTTACACAATTATATTAAAGACATTAAATTCAAGACAACTGTTTCACGACAGGTGTTTCTAATCACTACAATCCCCATCAATACGATTATCTAGCACATTAGCTTTTAATCACACTATTTTACTCATTAAATCATAAAGGGATTTGGAAAAACAATAGCCGCGTCAAAATCTTTAATTATGTCAACCTTATAACAAAGATCCACCTTGTATTTCACAAGGCGGGTACACCTTAACATGTTCACTTTAACTAGGAAAACAAATTTGACTCTCTTAATAATCAAGTTGACAGTCTTTTACAGATGAATAAAAGTCACAATCTGTGAAAGAAAGAGATGGAACGAAGATCTAGTAAAGAGACTTGACAGTTCAAAATTCAACTGCTTTTAGAACATACTGAAGCAGTCAATCTACCTCGGTACCGAACAAAAACCAGACCCACCAAGGCGACATTCTATCCTGGAGGAAGAAATACATTGAGAATGCGGAACAAGTTATCTCCCAGAGGATGGAAGCTTCAAGAAACCATCAAAAACTTTGTAGCCACTGGTAACACTAGACGCCATAAACAATCAAACTAAATATAACAAACAGTGGATTTCAAGTCAGTTACTAATTATAATTCCAAAAAAAGGTTGCATCAAAATTTTTTTCATCAAAACGCACAGCATATGTGCTAATTCAAATTAGATTTCTTTGATCAACTTTGAGGGCATAAATCAGATATTTGATAATAAGTGAGCATCTAACCAGCAAGATCAAACATCAAAATTTTTCAATTTTTAAAAACCATCTGCAGCAATATAAAATTCAAATTGCAGGCAGGATCTATAAATGAGTGGTAGTTGCATTATTCTGTAGACCGAAATCAATTTAATTTGGCCAACTACATTTAGCTCTGAAAAGATATAGGTACTCTGGAATTTCAATTGTAGCTTCTAAAGAGAATGGAAAATTGTTGTTACGGCTTAGGACCGCTCAAGTGGGTTAAATTTCAGGTCTCATATTTCTTCACTAAAATCAATTTGAACAACTTTTTCGATGAGTTGCTATTTTTAATGTGTGAAATCAAAATAATTACCATATGTAATAATATATTGATTATAACACATTAATGTTTTGAATACTGGCCACAATCAAGTAAAAGCAGTTTAAAGATCTACTCAAACATTCAATTTAAAATGGGAAGTTAACACCCGTGCGAATAACCGACACTCGGCAACTGGTTGTATTGACAATGAGTTCTCAAATTTGTCTCCCAGCATTGTGTTGAAATCGTACAACTACCATGCATGTCAAATTTATGACGTAATCTATCTTAAAAGTTTCTTTACAATGTTAGTTGCACATCAAGGACAACTATTACATGTTTAACCCACTCAACAACAATTAATATACAAAGCTTAGGAGCTGTTGCTTGGCCCCAAAAACTTGGCTAAATCGAGTCTTTATCTTGTTAATGAGAGTGGAGGGAAGCTTATACAGGTTTAGGCGATATTTTGAGAGGTTGTTTGAATGTTAGCCCAATTCAGAACTCAGTAAATGAGGAAAAGGTCTGTTGGGGCTGCTGTACAGCTTTATCGGTATCTTTGAAAAAATCTACCAAATGAGGGGTGAAGGAAATCAACAAAACTTCCAATAGTACATGCAACAACATTTTTACAAAATTGACAATGAAATTGAAATACAAAGGCTTATCAGATGGCAGCCAACAAGCGATAGAGAGGGAAGAAACAGCTCAAATGTGTCCAAAACAGAAGGGGACAGGGCTGCGTTAAAGTTTAAAACCCTATTGAAATAACTCAGGCAACGAAGTGTATTATCTTTACCCGACTGTGAAGTTGCACAATTGTTTCATCATTTGATATTTTGCTAGTTGCCAGTGGTTTCAACAAGGGCTTCCAAATTGATCCCACGACAGGTTACATAAACATGAATCACAGTCATATTTGTTCTGACCCCAGTAACAGAACAGAGTACATATCGAGTGATTATGTTTGGGCTTCAAAGAAATCTACTGAGGAGAGTTTGATGCCGGATGTATCAGTGTTTGGTTATTTAAACAATGTATGTCCCTGAAATTCTACAACCCTAGTATTTCTAATTAATATTTTTGAAAAAGGAATTCCCACACTTTTTGAAACAAGCGAAAATAATGGTTACCAGTATATTTAAAATGCTTTTTTCATTGGGAAATATAGACCAAACTTCAAGCCACTGAACCCACTAGTAAAATATTTGAAACTATTCTTAATCCGAAGATGTTCATTTAGAAGGATCTAGTTCAAGTATTCAAAATGCCCAATTTTTGTCTGAGATCGTTATGAAGGAAAAATTAGAAGCTATCAGGCCAAGACATTTGCTGAAGTGGGCTCATTTACGCACTGAAAGAAAGGGACTTTAGCAACTTTTTAACTGTTCAAGGCTTCGATTGCCTAAATCTGGCCAAATTCCTAGATATCTTATTCTTACGGATTCGTGGAAAACACCTTCTACGATGACAACTAAAACATAATTAAGTAGAGATACATACTTACATCAACGTTCCAAATTTGAAATCGAGTTTGTCTTTGGTGAATAGACTTGAACCATGGTTCCCCAGTGGATCTGTTCTTGGGCTACCCATTGTTTGGTGATTTAATGTTAATAAATGCAAAGAATGCTATTTGGAAATCATTTAAACAACTGTACATAGTGGTGAATACGCTGATGACACAACGGCATTTCAGTGGAATAACTCTGGCGATCTTTCCTGTACCGATCTCGTGCAATTGAAAACGAAAGGTGTATCGTTCGCAGGCGCCTTGGGATTTGGTACCTTTTGAGTAAAAAAATTATATGTAACAACTTTGAGTTAAATCAATACAACGAAAATGAAACTTCAACTTCATCTGCATAAAAATTATAAAGCCCCTTCAAGAAGCTCGTTAAATCTTAGGCATTTTGATAGATAAAACGCAACTGCTATGGGATCAGTTAGCCATCTCCATTTGGTATGTAACAGGGTGTCCACATAACTAGAGCTATCACTGTTGAATTTGACTCGATGCATTGCAACCAAGAAGTTGTTTGCAAGAAATGGCTCTTTTTCATGGCATTATATATCCCCATAACCATTTCTGTGTTTATGTACAAAGGGAACTGCTCTGAAATCAATTAAAGAATTTTCCCAAAAGATAAGCAATTAGTAATAGCCAGGCTTAACGACCGAGAATCTTGCAAAGAAGCAAAATTTTTATCCATATTGCAGTCGATCATCCCTATACATAATTAAAGACTAAATACTCTCTTTTACGGACAATTATACACCAGTTTTGAAGAATCATAATATGCATACAACACCAGAAATAGTACAATTCCAACCTACCATGTGACTAACAAACTGCATGTGACTTCTATGGAAGCTGGTAAAGAAATTATATAATAAATTAGTGTTGATTGTCAATCTTGGGAGCACGTAAAAAGATATGATCTTAAATCAATTCAAAACAAAAATTAAAAATTACTGCTTCTAAATTCGTTTTATAGTGGATTTCACTGGCAGCTAAATTAAGTATAAATTTCATTACAGTCTTACCAGTGGTAATAGGTTCTATTTTATTTATATGTATATATGTCAAAACAATTTGTATAGGCATTAAATTATTGTCATTCGTTATATATGTAGGCACAAATCTGAATGGTACCATGGTGGAACAATTTTGCAGTAGTAAAACTAGACTGAACTGTGGCGACACATGCTTTTGTTCGACTCATCCTGTTATCGAAAGTCTGCTTCAAACAAGGATACTTTGCATTTAGCCCATGAGTAGCTTGTCAAGTCACCTGAAGTTATTTGGCATGCAGCTGAAGGTCCAAAAAAATCCACTTGTGGTTTATCTAGCAAATGGAGTGCCTATGAAGCAGGGTACTTTCGGAACTGCATTCAATCAGAATGGCCGGCTGAAGACTATCAACAACAGTGTAGCAAACCATTGCGAAAACAAACAACTTTTCCTGAATATCCTCGGACTTCATCATATTAATAAATTCCAGACTTTCCAGGCCTTTGACTTTATGACCAAATTCCATATTAATTCAAGACTTCATTAAATTCAAGAATTTGACTTTTCAATATTGCTAGACACCCTGTAAGTATGTTTTCTTGTAACACAACCTTTTCATCAAAGGAGGTATGTAGCACAAGCTTTGATACTTCCAATTCTATTTTAAGAACAAACTTAGGCGTAAAAACACAGGTATTTAATAGATGTATCAAGGAATTGTTAGGTTGATTATATGTCAACTGCCACATTATACTTCTACAAATAATCAGCAACCAACTACAAAACTACTACAAATCATCACTTCTTTAACTGCAAAATTTGTTAATCAAGTTGACAGTTATTACCTGGAATTTGTTGGAACAAAGATGATAGTCGAAAGAAGCGTTTATTTGCCGAGCGATCAGATCTAGTATGTTGGTACTTTTTGAGTTTTGCAGCAAAAATCAACTGCTAGAGGAAGAATTGCAGTGGCCATCTCTTCTAAAAATCCAAAACTATTTCAAATACACTGACACAGTTTTTCATTATCCCTTTCATCTTGAATTGGAGCAAGTATTTTTGCCTATTATTAATTGGTAAAACAAAAATTAATTAAATATGGGTTTTTTTTAAAATAACATACCAAAATTTGATTGTTTTAAGTTACTAATTTGCATTTGTTGTTTTATTTTCTAATTAAGTTCTTGAGTTACAAGTTGTCAATAGAGTGCCTAATATAATACAAATTAAAGAGATACAACTTAGCCAGACCATGAACATGTACTAATAATCTGGCTCTAACAAATTTCAGAACAAGATCACATTTCCCTGACTACAGGGTCTTTTTCCCTTTAACATAAGATTTTAACTGAGGTTCAAACCACAGCAGCAATATCTCGAAAATTCAAATGATTCCAAATGAGTACTCGTTTAAAAATATTGTGGAAAAAAATGTCACGATTTATTTTGGCTACATTTGATGATTATAGTACTTGTTGACTAACATATTCATATCAATTCTTCTAAAAATAATTTTGATTTTAGTAAGGCATTTGCAAGTTGTGGTTTTTCAGGTCAAGACGAGAGTCAAGTTTTATTTTTTTCTTTGAGTTTGAGCTTTTTTCCAAGTTGAGTTTTTCTTCAATGTGTGAACATAATACCGTATATAGTATATACTCGAATCTAAGGCTATTATCTAAGAATATTATTTACCAGTTTCAGCCAATCAGTGACTGAATATGGTACTCCTAGCGAAAGATCGAAATATTTCAACCTAATTATGAAGTTTGGAACGTGATGTGAACCGAAAAAAAGAACTAGATAGGACTACCGGATATAGTCACTTTTTAACTAGATTGATAAAATAAATATTTTAGGCTCTAAAAAGAATGGTGCTCTCTTATATGCTTGGTGCACCTTAAACTCGCACAATAAAATTGAAAATATTGAATTAATTTGAACAGATATAAAAACACTCAAAACATCGACAAAACATTTATTTATTTAGTCAGAATTTCTTTACTTTGACATTCAGAGCACTGGGAAGACATTAGGTTGTTTTACTACCCTATGTTTTTCTTGGATACAGAAAGTAAACAACTTTCTTATTTCAAAACAAATACAACTATTAACAGCTGTTGTTTGTTTCCCATACAAAACCATAAAGTAAATAAATCAAGCAAATCTTAAAAAATTGTAAAAATTACTAATAATGTATAAAAGAATGTTGTCTAATTCAAAATAGATAAATGAAATCTTTTTCTTTTTGATTGGAATTTGCTAAGACACTTAGCTTGTGGCTACGTGTTGGCTATGTTTTTAAAAATTTATTTCATGTCCACACTGGACAATAGTATTATTTCCTCTCATGAATCGGTCACAGCTTGCACTAGCCTTCAATCAACTTGGTATTGGCAAGCTTTTAATTTACACCCATTAGAAACTACAGAGTAACTACTAGGTAGGGTTTGTTTACCTTGAAACTACAGACGGAGTGAGGTAGCGAACTGTGCAGCGTGGAGGATCGCGAGAGCAGTCTGGTGACCCAGAGCTTGTGTGAACATGGTCGCTCAGGACATAACAGCTCCATAGCGTTAGCAACCCTTCCTCATCAACCGTCGGCTGCCTTCGCTGCTTCTTTGCACAATTCATGAACGGATAGAACACTTCTGTCTGCTCAGTTGTTAGAATATCTAAAAAAAATGAACTAGAGTCTAAAAATATGTTTAATTGCATGCTGTGAGGATTATAATAGCAATATTTATTTATAAGTTGAGAATGAGGTTAAATTCAGTTTTGATTGCAAAATTACAACTACACATCGATGAAGTTGTTCTGTTTGTATCCAGACCTACTGAAACAGATATAACACTGTCAGAATAAATAAAAGCTAAGATAACCATAGTCTTACGAGAATATATGGATAAAACTTAGTCTACAATAAAATCAAACATTCAACTTTACAACATTACTAGCTGACTCAACAGTCTTTGGCCTGTCAAAAAAAAAACAAACATGTTTACTCAGCTGTATGATTTGTTAACTAAATAGGCAAATGGTAAAATGTGCAAAATTAAATCACTAACATGTTCTGTAATTTTCAAATTTTCTGTGTGATTTTCTTTATTTTTCTTTCTGTAATAACATTCTACTGGAAAACTGGGAAATTAAAAAAAAATTAAAATAAATAACGCAACCTCAGATGACACATTTCTGTTTTATTTTTTACTATTTTTCAGCATTAAAAGTAGAAGAAAAGTTAGGTGAGATTTCTATTGGATAATGGCTCCAATTGTAACATGCTGAGGCTAAAACCAATAGAAATAACACTACTTCTTAAACTACAAAAAAATACCAAGAAGTTGCACTACTTTCACCGTACAACATCCAAACACTGGCCATAGGCACTATCCAAAATAGTATTTGGCCTCACCAACTTCTACCTCCATTGAAAAGTTAGAAATCAACTATTCACTATACACTGGTGTTACCCGTCAGTTGATGCAAGTTGCCAAAGAGTGAGTAGAGAGCGTCACAGACAGCTTGAACCACAGCAATATCCTTGTCAAACAAGCCACTGTGTAGGTGCTGACCACTGTCTCCAAGAACAAGTCTAGGGGCTCGGTGAGTGAGAGAGATCTCGGGTCTCAGACCTAGAGTAGTCAGATCCCCTGGTCCCAGCTCACCCAGGCAACATGCTGCTGCGCACGCACCTAACATCAAAAATAGTTCAGGCAAAAATATTATCCCTCATTTTTGTAAAAGACAATGTCGCACAATTTCTGTGACAAAATCTGCCTTCTTTCAATAAAATTCAAGGACAATTTTTTAAAGCCAAAACGTAAGGCAGATATACAGAAATGTCATTCTAAAAAATAAGAGTTGGGAAATATTTGGAAACAATTTTGGCTACTTTTCAAAGAATTTATTACTGCAATATGCTTTTTCATAAGCCATCATTATGAGAAGGCACTTTCAGTGTAATTAATTTTGAAACTAAAAGGGTGACACACTACCCCTCTTTATCTAACAAGGGTTACTTAATAAAAGGTGCTGCAAAAGCTTAAAACTTACAAATGCCTATTTTTCCAATACATTTTTGGTGAACTGTCATTTTAGAACTGTCACATACAAAATGGTATTAATTTTCCAACCATTTTCAGCAGCCATAGTGTGAAAGCCAACTAAGAATATCTTAAGTTACCTTAGAATCGGACGAGAAGTGAGTTTGACCAGCAAGCTGATCAGTTGATGGAGAATGCTTCTCTCACAGTCTTCTGAGAAGCCTCTCGTCTCTCGGAGTTCCTCGTACAATGCTGCCAACTCTGCTTTCTTTTGTGACAGCTAAAAACTCACAACATCTTAGTCTCCCTTTTATTGAACCTCCAAAGTAACATTTAAAAAATCAATGTCCTTGTTATAATATATAGTGATTGATTTCACTAAAGTAAGGCTTGAGAGGTTTCGAATTTCCTTAAGCAAACCTAAAGTTTAACTTTCTTAAACAATTCCAACCAATATTTATTTCCTAATAACAAAACTGAGCACAACTATGGTTGTAACTTATATCAAGTATAAAGAAAGAAAAGCAGGCTCACCTGGATAAAGTAGAAACTTGTAAGAGAACACGTCAAATTTTCAGCCATACTATATTTTTTTCACTTGTTTTTGACTTCTGATTTCACAATTCACAACACTGTTTCCTTCTTTTCATTTTGTTGTTAAGCCTACTTTGCTTTTACCACTCTTTCAAGTGCTCTCTTTTTATCTTGACAAGGCCCCTAGTAGGGCTGAAAATTTGTTAGTTTGTGTTCTCTTTTGTGTTTTTACTTTACCCAGGTGAGCCTGCTCTCCTTTCTATTCCTTTTGATAGCATATCCTGGCCTAGTGTCCAATTTCCTAAATCTAACATATACCGTAATTTTGAAAGTTAGTGTTCTCTTATGTGTTTCTACTTTGTCCAGGTGAGCCTGTTCTTTATATTCCTTTTTGGTAGCATATCCTGGCCTAGTGCCCTATTTCCTAAATATTATATCAAGTATATTTTATCTTTTAACATGAAGCAGTAAATTATTCTAATTATTTACCCGAGTACAAAGATACTGAAGACCTTCTGAGTTGCAAAGTGCTTTCAAGCTGTGTGAGTTGAGTACGTGTTGTATCTCACTACGCAAGGACGAAGAGTCGGGTGACGCGTAGCGCAACTCATCATACTTGCTCCTCATGTTGGTGAACATGGGTTCCGCAGGGAGAGGATCCAACGCTGCCACACTTGGCAACATGTTGGCGTTCTCAATCAGCAACATCTCCAGCACTCCTAATGCTTTCTTCCCTAAGAAACCAAGTCTAATTTAATTCATCAAACTCTCTTAATTTAGTTTGTATTATATAACCCTCCGTAGACAAACTAGTTCAAGCTAGTTGGTCTTAAATTATCTCCTTTAATCAAAACTTTAAACTAAATTAACTCAATACAAAATTGAACTACCTGAGACAGTTGTCTCATCAGCTAGTGGGATGAGTGTAGATGTGACTGTGGGTAGCAGAGCATCCACGAGGAGAGGTCGAGAAGCGAGCGCTAGAGCGAGGAAGTGGTGGAGGTAGTAGATGGCGAGGTCTCCGACTGGAGACGAGATAAGATGCAGTAACGCCTGTGACACCCAAGTCACCGTATACGTCATCATGCTGAACCCGGGCACTGAGAGAACATCAGCCAACATGCCGCACATCACCACAAACTGGTGGCAGTAGAGTAGTCTGTACAACAACACACAACACTCTTACTCTTTTATTGTATTTTTATGAACAACTTTGGTCTCAGAAGAATGTTCAAAGTGTACTTTTCCTACCCGCTCCAGCGTTTGGTCCAGATGGTTTTGATTGAACTCTTCTGAGGCTTGACGAAGTTGGCTGTCTATGCATTGATTGAAAAAACTCATTAAATGAATAATATCTCATTCTTAATTCTTGCCACGTTGAAAATAATATTATTATACCATTAAAAGACATTGCTCGGATAAATACTGCTAAACGCTTCGACCTCACTGTGGGTTTAGCAGTATTTGAATTTCAACTGTGACACGGTGAAAACCGGAAGCCTTAGATATTAATGAATCTATCATTACTAGAGATGTCAAGTCCTGAAGATTTTAGGATTTAACAGGAAATTTTATTTTCCAACGGCTTTGTAGATACGCCCATGTTAAGTATCTGTGCAGACGCTAAAAAACAGCTGGGTGCAAACTTATTAACTCGTGGATGCCAACTGATTATGCACAGATTTGTTGTAAACAATCAAAGGCGGCAAATGACAATTACGCTCACACAAACAACAATTATGGATGCCTAATAACAGTGGTGCACAATCTTATTAGCGACCTTATAACAGATGATTGCACAAACTAAACTAATATGATGGATTTTAATATTTAAAGATACAAAAGGCCAATACATTGTGATTGTTTAATTCACAAGCGCTTTAAACAGCAACGCTGTCATCATCTGGCAAACTTGTTATATCAAAATGACTGAAATGTAATGTGATGGAAACACTGTTGCCCTGGTAAAGTAGCTAAAAATGTATTTTGACCCTGTTGTTGACTGAACATTTATTCTTTGGAAAATTCTGACTCATCTTGATCCAAGCCCGAAAAAATTCTTAGTATTTTAAATTTCTCGTCCTCTTCGGAAATAAAAGAGTCTTTTCTGTCAACCTCTACGTATTACTGGATTCTTGTATTTAAAGAACTGACAGAGTACTTACTTATATTCTGGCAAAGTTGTTTGGTGGATCCTGACGTATAGACTAAGAAGAACTTTTTGTAGAAGACGTGGTTTTTCTTGAGATAGAAACACCATCAGAGGAATATCACTCTTCGGTGAATTATCCTAAACATCATCGGTTACTACAATTTTTCATGCAATTGCCAATGTTTAAAAAACAATAATTTAGACCCAAATTATATTTTGGACATTTCAACAAAAACTAATCTCTTCATTTCAGGAGGCTACGAAACTTCACCTTGACATGGGCCAATAATCACTTCTTGCAGCCGTCATCAGCAGAGCTTTGCTTCTTTCACCTGAGAACACATAACAGTTTAGCGTAACCTCGGAAAATGTAATATTATGACACAGCTACATATGTATTTATTCTGCAGGTAATGAAATTATAGTAAAAATAAACTCACCTATATATTGCCTCACCGTGGTTTATGATGATTGTTGCAGTTTGTTGTTGATTTTCATCAGCAAACCTCGGCAAACAGTACTGAGCAAAGCTGGACAGCAAATCTGCACATTTGAAACAAGTTAAATTTATTTCTTGAAGCTACACAAACAATCAACTTGACAATTCTGTGACTGGTGGTATATACAGTGTAGATTTACATATCTTTCACTTCTAAACCAACACCTCTTAGTACAGACTGAGTCCTTTCTTAAAAAGATCAAAATCTTGTTTTGGTAATTTTTCCTCCTTTTCACGGTTTAATCAAAATAATGTAATTATTAACCCTTAGACATATATTGTTTCCAGTTAATTAAACAGGAGTTGCAACCATAGGAATATAGCTGTGTCAAATATTATTGCCTTTGATCATCAGTATTATTTTACTATGCGACATAGTCAATTTAGTCATAGTTATTATAAAATAATTTCTTAGGTACAATAAAAGAAACATAATGTACAAAGTTCAAACTAGTGAAACCTTGAAACACTTTTTACATCCGTAAACACATGGCAGGCTCTTTACTTTATTCATTAGGCTGTTTAATTAATGGAACGCCCAAGTAAATCTCACCTGGAATAGGTATTAATGGCCAACGACATGGATGTTATCGGAGCAAATTCTTAAAATCTGGTACTTGTTTTACAACATTGATTAAAAATTTGGAAAAGTGACATTTGGAACAAAAGTTAATTTGAGCAGGTCTTCTTCAATGTTTTCAGAGAAAAATAGTTCAAGCACTGAAAATTTTTATCACTAGGGTGAACAGATTGAGATTGTTAATGAGTGTGAAAGACATTTGCATGTCAGCTTACTAATAACCAAGTCACTATTTCAAGCAACATAGCCAGGTTGAGGGAGAGATTTGCAAGCTAGCAATCTAATAGGGCATGGCTAGTTTATAAGCTTTATAATTTTGATGTTATTGTCTTGTAAGGTCAGATATTGTGCTATGCAGCACAAGAGACGGCATTTGTTTAAGTGATGTCAATCAGTCGCATTGTGCACCAACATGCTTTCTTAAAAACTGTATTTTTCAAAGTTTTATACTGAAACTAGGGACTGCTGTTTTTGAAACTACATATACTTTTACAATTCTTCCAAATATGAATCTATTAAACTGGTCACCACAGACCTAGTATATGCTTCAATCACATCATTTGAGCAGATGTATTTTTCTCTTGTCACCTGAGAACACTATATCTATCAGAACAACCAGTGGACTTTGCAATCTGTTGACTTAGGTACAAAGTTGCCTTTTTTGGTGTAAAACTGTTTGAATAAAGCTGAGCTATATTTCAGGACAACACTTTGTTAAATATTTTTATCATTCAGTGGAAAATCACCTTTTTCAGAGTGCATGCTCAATACCTTGGCGACGTTGATTTTGGTCTATTGCAGTTTCAACATTGCCGCGATCATAGTAATAAAACCTGTTGATTAGTGGACCTTATTTTAAGCCAAATATCGGTCAAAAGTAACGTTCGCAGGTCTTGAATGAATCAACAGTATGCTATTGGTAATATGGGCCATTAGCAAACTCACCTATTGATATTGCTCTACCGTGAAGTCAAAAGTGATTGCATGGAAATTTAGCTCAGGAATGAACAGTTACTGTCCCTCAAATATGGTGTTTTCATCAGCAAACTTTTTTTAGTCTCTGTGGAAAAGCGTTTAAAAAATCTTACTTTCCGGTTTTTGATCTGTTTTCTGAGCAAGGTTGCATCCATATTCATCCGTAGTGGACAGCAAATAGCTGCACATTTGAAACTTTACCAGCTACAATTCTCAAAAAAAGATTCTGAGGCGTGGGAAATTATTGCTTTTTGAAAATATCTAGCTGGCATTCACAATTTATTTTGTACAATGTCCTCGCTTACCCATCATTAATGCCGTCGATACAATACCGTCACTCTACTGGTGGCTGCCTTCAGTATATAATTCCTATACATGGCTGTTCTACAGAACGCATTTCTATCTATTGTTGTAGTAACTAAAACTAAAGACCTAACTTAAAAGCAAAAACGTAATAAAAATAAAAGACTGTTATGTTGTGAAGCAACACAGGCGACCCTCGTTTTGCTGTGCCAGTAACATTTAGGTCTCTTGTAGTGAACTGTCTTTTCATTTAATCAAGATACAAAATGTTTTCATATAAAAGTCAATCACTGGAAGAGATATTCATTTTGTCAATAAGGACAAACTTTGGTATCGAGTTTGTAACAATACTCCAACTCTTCTTAGGCACTTTATCATACTGGTTGCAATCATGCAGCCTTCCAATATGCGAGTTTGAGATTACAGCCTTTACTGTGATCAAACCCAGGTTAATAATAATTTAATTATTAATAAAGGCACTTAATGACATTTTGATTTCAGTTAAAACTTAAAGTAGGGATGCATTTGCCATAAACACAGAAAGGAGGTTAGACAAAATAGCCCCTCCTTATTTTGAGTTAACCTTTTTTACACTAAGTTAATACATTACTAACAAACCGGTTACATAATATAAATAATTTCAACAATTTAGGGATAACACTGTACAATTCCTTAGGTTTTGGAACAACTCAAATATTCTGCTCTTATTTATTTAAAACCAGACGTTCTTATAGTTTCATGATCTAATCTTAAGAAACTGAATAATAATTTAATGTTGATTGTATTGCCAGACTTAGAACAAACTCAAATCAATAGCTAAAACGCGAGAGTGAAGTTCGTACCTCAACGACAGCTGGCACAGTTTGGTTAATGGCGGCAGCTACTCCCAAAGTTCCTGGTTGTTCCTCAAGGGTTGACCAGGACACAGACTATCGAGAGATACTTAGTCAGGAACTGACTCTCCGTCAATAGCCGGTATAGAGTTGAAATGGGAACTCGCTAGAGTGTTGACTTTCTCAACCCAACACCATATCACCTGACAACAAAAATGTATTTGGTTAAAATTAAAATACTTTAATTTAACTAATTGGATTGGAACCTGTTTAAATTACCAAGATTAAGTAGAATAATCGTTAGAAGACGCTATTCTTTTCTCTGCAAAAAATGTAATACAGAGTTTTTGATTTCTGATAGAAGAAAAATGTTACTGAATGGCTATTTTATGAGTGTCATAGTTACTCCCACTGGTATAGAATACTTGCCTGTAGCAGTCTGCTTGTTTATGTGCATTTGTCGGAAGATTCAGCAGAAAAACTCTCAGAATCATAGTAGCTTGACTCTGCCTGATGATGTTTTCAAAACTTTCCATTAAGATTGACAAGACATTTGGATTGCCAGGACCTGGATTTACAGGTCTCTAATTTATTTGATTTCATCCCATGGTTACCTCGTCCAGACCTAGGCCCTTCAATAATGGTGTTAGCTAATGCTAGCAAATACTGCATCTCTAAGCAATCAACAGTAATTGATGAGCGTTGAGATTCTTTTATTTACTTCCATACTCAATATTATGAATTTTTATTACACTGCACTCTATATTTTGTTAAGAAAACATATCTTACTGCACACAAACTTAAGATGTCAAAATGTAGATGCACCGAGAAAATAATATACACTAATACTAAAAATTAAAAAGATAAATAGTGCAATCACTGTTTAACTTTACCTCACTCATCAGTGGATTCATCATCTCTATTAAACTCTCACTTTTGACTTCCTTCACTACCACTCCCAACATCTTCCTCACCAACTCTGCAACAATCAATTTTGTCTTTAAATTTATCTTTACTTGAGTATTCAAAGTATTGTTAAGACATCACTAGAATTAAAGTGTGTTGTAATTATATTGTTGCTCACAATATTTCCCTAGTGAGTATAACACAACGTTAGACTTGTAAAAACACTTAAGGGCCGTTTTTTCAATTCAGCCTTAACCGGCATCCAGCCAATAGGAAAGCTGGATATTTTTTGAGGTTAAGTTTTATTTTGCTTGTTTTGATCTTGCATGTTAGTGTTTTAGTTTGTAATTAACATTTTTAGCATAACGTACACATGTTAAATTCAATACAGAATGGAAAAAGAACACCTTTTACAGGAATAATCTTCAATCATTGAAGTGTTTTGACGTATGAAAATTGAAAATGTAAACATTGCAGACTGTAAACAACTAATGGGCGTTAGCTAACCGGCTGGTTAGCAGGCAATTGAAAAAACAGCCCTTATCTGTATAATTTTTATTTCCTATTGTTTATGAAACAATATGACAGTTTCTGTTTTGATTCAGTAAATAAGAAAACCATTTTCTTCTTAATGTAATTAATAAAGTGTTGACAGCGAGGTTGACCGGCTATGATTAAGCTAAAAAATTAGACTTGTTCTTTGCTTTTGCTTTTTTGTGTATAAGAAGAACGTAATTAAATAAAGTAATATTTAGTTAAATAGCTTGAATATAATCTTAAAATTAACCCTACCAATTGAGATGTGCAAGCTGGCACCTTCTCAACCCTCAGAATATCCTTTGACTTCACCATTACATCTTGAGCAAGGTATTTCTTTGCCAAAGAAATGTTACAGTGAGACAGTATATTTTGTCAAAGATAATAAACCTTAAAAGTTTAAAGTAAACATAGTAAAACGGTTGTTACTTGTATTTTGAACTTAAAGCTTAACTGGTTAGTCATAATGAAAAAGTCCTGTTTGAATCAAACCACTGAATAAATATTTTAATTATATAAAATACATAACTAAACAAAATGTTTCGTCTACACTATGGTAGACATCTTCAGTTGTATAGATTGAAAGAGTTAAAAATAAATGTATAAAATAAAAAATAAAGTGTAAATAAAGGATACAAAAATTCAAAGGTACCGTATATACTCGAATCTAAGACGCACTTTATTTACCATATTTTAGGCTCTAAAATAAGGGTGCGCTTATGCGGGTGCGCTCTTAGAATCTAATTATGATAAAAATATTGAGTTAATTTGAAGAGTTACAAAAACCCTCAAACATCGACAAAAACATGAACTGACTACAAAAAATAGTCCCTCGCCAGACCCCAGGTGGTCCTTTATCTCTGCTTTATCTTTCTTATCTGCTCACTGCTGACCCTTGTTTACAACATTTTTGTGCTGTGGGAGGGGCGAAGTGGTGGACGGGGTTTGGGATGGGAGAGGGAAGGCAATCTGATGCATTCTTTGTTCTGCTTTTACCTCTTGACAGCTGCAGCTGGTTGCTAAGGAGGGGTCAGGTGCCTGACAAATCATAGTCCTCTAGCTGTTGACATTATGAGGGGTGCGTCTTATACGAGGGTGTAGAGGTCTTATACGAGGGTGTAGAGTTTTTACCGTGATATTCAGGGAAAATATATGGGTGTGTCTTAGATTCGCATGAGGCTTAGACTATATACATAAATTTTTTTGGTTTTCATACTCCTATACATTTTACACATTTTTATTTTATACATTTATTTTAATCTTCTTTGATACAACTGAAGATGTCTACCATAGTTTAGACGAAAAGTTTTGTTTTGTTATGTATTTTATATAATTATATTCAGTGATTTGATCCAAAAAGAATTTCTTCATGTTGTTACCTGTATTGAGGCGCTTTTGTACTGTAATGAGGAAAATGTTAAAACTGCTTTAGAGGCCACATTGAAGTGAGTGTAGCTAATAACGCCTAAGCAGTGCAGAGCTGTAGATGTCCTGAGTACTCCTTCATCCAGCTCTCGCTCGCTTTCTTGATCTCCCTGAATTTCGATTGTACTTCAGATTTTAACAACACTGCACATTGTTAGTGATTCAGTTATAAACTAAAACCTTCTTTAACTACTCTTTCATGATATCAAGTGATTATCAACTAAACTTGCCCCACTTTTGGCTACAATTATAACTGAATTAAAGGCTTAAATGTGCCTATAGGTGTACCTATATTTATCTTGATGTGTAAATTATATGCAGTATTGTAATTATTTGTTCATTTTGATTGCTGGGTTTTAGTTGAGATAATTTGTAGACTTTCCCCGCATTCTTTTATCTCTATGGCTCTTTACAAAAGGGAACAGAATTCCATATTTGGCCTGTATTTTCCTCAAGTTGATTTTAGATCTTCTTAAAGTTATTCAGTACAAATCTTTTTTATAGTTATCATAGCCAAATAGGAAATAGTTTGGGGTTTCAATACCAAATATAAATTACCTTTTGTATTGGTTTTCAAACCAATTGTAAATATTTTCTATAGAAATTATTCAACACTTAAATTTAATAAAAGTTGGTTTAATCTATATTATTTAAAATTTAAATACCTTTAATTATAAAAATTATTTTTTGTTAAGTAAACTTATGTGTCAGGAGCATTTGACTGCAATCAAAACAGTTTCACAAAAAAGACATACATTTTTTAGTTTTAGCAGTTTTGCAATATTGAACACTTGATTGAAATTAGCAATAATTCATACATATGCAATACTTGATGGTATATCATATTATCAATGGTTGATTAATTTACCGTCAATATAAAAAACTTGAACATGTTTTGCCAAAAATCAAACCTTTAATACCAGTATTTAAGTTTTGAGTTATGAAACAAGTGAAATGAACACCAGAAATCAACTGCTGAATTAAGTGCAGAATTATTGTAATACAGATTTCAGATTTGTTGTTTAAAAGTATGTAGTGTACCTGTAGTAACTAAAGTTTCCCTTTATGATTAAAACGGCTATTCTTTTAGACGTTAAACTCAACTAAAAAATTACTAAAATTTGTGGTGGTTTTTTAAACTTTACTTTAAACTTAACTAAACAAAAAAATATCTACTGCCACAGACAACAAAACAAAATATTTTGATGTAATTATTCCTTTACCTCAACCACGAATATTTCGTCATAATAGCAATTAAGTCTTGAAACATCTGTTGTACCAGATTTGAGGAGGAAGACTGAAAAGAATTGGAATCTTCTGACATGCAGCCAATCAACCTGAAAAAAATCAAATACATATACCTAGAGCATTAAACACATTGTAGAGCTCCTAATAGATACAACTACTACCATACACTAGTCAATGAGCATTTGCCATTTAGTTAACAAGATTTCTTTTCAATCCACAACTCAATGGTTTCTTTCTGTTCAAACCAATCAATGATGTTGACACACTCGTGGCGTGGTCCTATAATTCAATGAGGATGTTAATCAATGTGTATCTGGTTTAGTGCATCACAGATTTATAGGTTTTATGGAAAGAATAAGATGAAGCAAAACAGGTATTACCTGGTGGAAGGGAGAAGAGATGAAGGTGAGCAGTTCGTGCCAAAGGTCTGACCGTATTGTCTTCTGTCAAACGAGAGCTCCACTTTGCACAGTCGTCTACCTGCCAAATATTAACACAATTACAGACAATCCAATCAATTCCTAGAAACTGAAGTTCAACAATACAGTTATATTCACACTGAAATGAAATGAGTTCCTGAAGCTCACTTTTTTCAAGGAGTGTTCAACCTCACACGCTACAGTGTATAAATTTGTGTACAATTTTAGATGCTTTCTCATTAGCAAATTTCCATAAGAAATAGAGCTATTCATTTTATTTTGTATTGGAAAAAATCATCCAGGGTAATTTTACTGGGTAGTGTACATTTTTACATACCTGAGCAATATGAGAGAGGAGATTAGCATATCTACAACAGACGGAGGACCATATTTCCGCTTTACATACTTCAAAAGTCCAAACACCAAAACGGTAAACTTATCTTGGTTTTCTTCCGACCTCTCAACATGCCGGCAAAGGTCTGAAAAATGAAAAGTGGTATTTAAGTTATTACTCATACACTATATGTCTTGTTTAAGCTTAACAGTAATTTTAGAACCTTTGAATGATTATGTTGATAATGCAGTTTTTATTTTGACTAATTGTTATACCGTCAATTTGTTTTGTTTGTTTAAAGCATTTACCTATATTTGTTTAAAACTTTTAATATTGTAAACACGAAAATACGTTAGATATAGTAAGTTTCATTATAATATAGTAAGTTATTATATTTTCTATGCATACCTTTCATTTCAAATTGTACATAGTATTAATCACATTTGATTTGAATGCAATTGTTTTTTAGTTCTATACCAACCAATCAAACGGTCATTTTGACCATGTTTAACAAAGTGTTATTGTTTTTTGTACATTAAAAATAATTGTGAAACAAAAAACTTTTTTTCATTTCAATACTCATACACTATCAAGACTTTAGTATTTACGATTATAAAATCACAATTAACTTACTACTGTCAAGAGACAGTTGTGTTCTCTTATGTGTTTCTACTTTATCCAGGTGAGGTTGCTCTCCTTTCTATTCCTTTTTGATAGCATATCCTGGCCTAGTGCCCTTTTTCCTAAATCTAATCTTACTACAATCAATGTAATAATGCAGGATAGAACGGTTTGTTTAAATAACCTTGGGTTACTGATTTTTCAATATCAGAGAAAATGTGCTGTGAACACAAAGCAGTTTAGTAGCTTTACCACCTAAATCCATTTCCTGATTATTAAAAATATCTAACCTTGGAAAATATCTAAGATGGCGATAACTACTACATCACTGGGGTGCCAATCACGACAGATTTTCTGCATTACGATCAGAAGATCCTCCAATAAATCATCGTCAAGAGTTGGTAAAGAGCAGCCAATTCTAACAGCAGCTAGAGCCTGAAAGTTAAAAAATCACATTTATGAACAAATCTGAACAGCATAGTACGGCCACAACTTTTTTTACTAAAGGAGTCAATACTTTCAAAAGACTTTTGGAACAGTTTTTACTTTTTAGGGTCCTTAGGCAAAAGAAAGGACCCTTTCCTCCGCTGTCTGTCTGGATAAAATTTTAGCAGTTCTCATGGTTCTCATGGTTCAACTGACTTTCACGAAACTCTGTATAAATGTTAATTCATCCAACCCAAAGCTGGGAAAAATAGGGGTTTCAAAACTCAGTTAAAAATAAGGGCTAAAAAAAAAGGCCCAACAATGTCCAACAAGTTTTTACAGGCACAAAAGGTATCGACTACGCTAGTTACAAAAATGTACATGGTTAGTATATTTAATATAGCTATTTGCACATTATTTAACTACTTTATTATAACACAATCTCACCATGTGTAAAGCACACGTAGGGGAGATGTAGCTGTTATCGGAGATGGGGATCTGTAACAACCTAGCCATGAGCTCTGTGTTCCAACGACTGAGCGACAAGTTCACCTGGAAGGCGACAAGCTGAATTCGAGACCAGCCGGAAACCATTACTGGGTCCAGCGGATTCTCAACGTCTGCACATCAAAAATCATTATTTAGTTATTTATCAAATCAGAAAATTTAATGTAATCTTATCACCCAAATTAATAAAAAAGACATTAATATACGGTAAGACTGCATTTTTCATGCCTGAATTTAAGCTTTATAATAAAACCAAATAAAATCTATATTTAAAATAAATATTTAAGCTGAGTAAAGAAGAGCTCTCATTTCAGAACAAAATTGTTTCTAAAATAATTTAACACTTTAATCAAAAAAAACAGTTTTCTGTCTTTTTGGTTTATTTTACTTCTGCCGTGACTTGTAATCTCTTGGTGGAAGTGTAAAAACCAAAAAACAACAAAAAACCTGGGCCCTCCTATCAATAAAAAGCAAAAAGTAGCAAAACAGGTGTTTTAAGCAATCTATTTAACTCCTTTACGCCGTTAAGTTCCACCCCTGCCGGTCACCGTTTATTTAAGGTGAGCCTTTTCCATCACTTAACCACACGTAAGTAAGCTTAATATGGATTGCTCCCGCTGCAGGATTCGGCCTCGACAACCGCTGTGACCTGAATTGCCAGCTCTTCAGCTGACACTTTAGACCACACGGCCATTTTCACACCTAGTAGAAGCTGACCGCTGTCAACTGTACAAGCTTGCGCAGAATACTAGTGCTCTAGTAGCAATCATGGCAACTACTTTAATTGACGACCCGAGCAGGACTCGGGCTTCGGCTTCAAAATGATATTACATTTAAATTTTTGTACCTACAATGTAACAGATAATTGATATTAATCACCACAGCGTAAACCTTTTTCACATTTAAGATATTTGTAGCCTGGAAATAGCTTTGCTGCCAAGAGTTAAAAATAAATGAAATGAGGAAACCAAGCTAACTAATTTTCACTAAGATTCAAAATAGCCTTTCATTACGTAGTGGTGGGGAAATGTGTCTGTACAATTTCTTGCTTGTAAGTTACTGAAATTAGGATTATATTCAACTTCATATTAAACACAAAATCTTGTACTTTAAAAACTCTTGTAAAACACAAAACTTAAAAATAAATTAACTTGCCTTGGGTTGCTGTGTGTGTTGAATCGGTATCATCAAAGTCGAAATCACCTACACAGGAAAGAATTTAGTGGAAGAATTTAGTGTTATGGTAAAACTGAGAAACTATAATAAAAAAGGATTTCTAAACTGCTAAGAAAACTGTCTAGTTAACAAATTTAATCAGTTATGAGATAAAACAATTACGTTCAGTGTTTGAATTTAAACTGGCTAAAGAGTAGTCTCTCGCTAGAATGGATCCCAAAAATTCACATTCAGGGCAAGAAAAAATTTGAAACATAATGAAAAGTCACAATTTTTTACCTTACACCTTTAATAAATGCACATTTTTTATACTTTTCTCCATAAGGTTAAAATTTAAAACATAGACAGGGTGTCCACTGAACTGTGAAAATAAAATCACAGGTTTTTTACAGTCTGAATGGTTAAACTTTCAAGTAAAAAACTCATTTTGTTACTTTTAAATAGGCATGCATAGTTACTCCCACAACCTGTTTTGAAAGTCATGGTTACTTTGGCGGCCCGCTCTATGTGCTATTTTACTACCGCAATAGCTTCCAAACATTAATTTGTTCAAGTGAGAGTCTACATTATTTTTTAAAGGTTTCAGCATTATCTGTACATTTGCCCCCCTGAACTTACAATTTGGCTTTGCTGGGCAACAAAAGCAGTTATAAATGTAAGATGTAGTTACTTGTGGATTGCAAGACTCTTTGAGACATAGTGGCCAGCTGGTTGCAGGCCTTGGTGATGTAGGCTGTGGCAAGGCGGGTAACTAGCTGTTGGACGAAGGGGAGTGGAGCAGAGGAGATAAGCTGACTGATGCTGGCCAGCTGCTCCAGAACCGCTTGCCAGTGTGGGTATCTCACCTCGCACCATGAGTACACCCTGCACGCTCTCTGCCATCGCCTCAAGTGTCTCATACAAAACTGCTCTAGCCTGCAAACAGTTACGCCACACAGCTCAGTGGCAAATTAGGAGGAGGTAATTGTCCTTTTCTCTTTAACAAGACCTGAGATGAAAAGTAATAATGATTGATTATTCTTTATTGCCTTGGATCGTGTACATGAAATGGATATAGTCAAATTAAATAAATACATAGTAAATATTTAATAAATAGTAATGTTAACTTAAAACTACATTTCATAACTGGTTTTATATGAATTTAAAGTTTAAAAATTAAGTTACAAGTAATACAAGCAAATCATTAGGATGTTGTCAATAGTATCTACATTATGTAGTAGAAATTTAAGTTACATAATGATAGATTAAAGATTTAGGATACTAAATTCTACATCATGATCGAAAAGCTCCTCCAGTTTATAAAATGGATGTTCCTGTAGCCCGTGCAGTAATTTGTGTTTGAAAATTTTCATACTTGTAGTCTTATAAAATGAAAATTCTTTAAAGGACATTACTTGATTCTTATTTGATACTTCATCTCTTCATTGTTGACTGGTAAATCCAGATGTATTGTGTCAATTGAATATAGCCACTAATTCAGTACAATGGTGACGGAAACTAAAATAGTGGCCCCAAGTTTAGCTCATTGAGAGAATAGATGGGCCGCTGGGTTAGTTTAGAATGGATAACAGTTAACACAGATTAACACTGTTTAACACTCTGATTTCTTTAGGCAGACTATTGAAGTATTTCATTGCAGCCGCTAGAAAACATTTCTGAGACTTGGTCAGTCTAAAAGTAGGAATGTTGATGTCCTTCGCTTTTTTGGTATTATAGTTATGGACATCTTTTCTCTGTTCATAACACAGATGATTTTGCTTCATATAAACCAATGAGTGAGTTTAAAATATACTGGCCAAAGACAGTCAGAACGCCTAGCCGATTGAAGATTGGTCTACAGTGATTCCTATAGCCAGCGGCAAATGAAATTTTGACATTTGGGACATTTGTTGATGTTATAGTTTATAACAGCTTGACAATTTTGAAAGTTATACACCAAAATATAAGTAATTTATTTTGCAACAGGAAAAAAGGTTTTGATGTAATTTGCTTGAAAGAAATAATAAAATACTCACTTTTCTTCAAGAGGAAGACCCCACGCTTGCATCGCTGCTACAATATGGAAAGTTAAAGTGAAGTGAAGAGTAAAGATGTGTACAGCGTCACTGTTCGAAGCATTTTCTTTTGCACTTTTACATATGAAGTGTTCTTGTGTCAAAAGAGTAATCATATAATCGAATAGCTCGTTGTCAACACACACTGAAAATTAAAGACAAAGAGAGATATTAAAGTTAAATTATTGGTGATAAAAGTTTTAAATAAACAATTTGTTTTATTCAAGAGCAAAATAGAAAGAAAGAAAGATTTAATCCATGGCATACAAGATGCATAGGAATACAAACAAAAACATATAACAAAGAACAAATCAACACTAAGTTTTCATCACAAACATTTTAGTAGCTTATTGTTTCTTTACATATTGGAATGTACTGTAAAAAACAGGTAAAGTTTGTCTCATTTAAAGAGGCGAATTAGGACTACAAAGTCCTCACTACCACTCAACCTCAACCCTTATCTAAATTACCAAACCCCCACCTCACCCCTTTTAACTTAACCTCTATCAACCCATGTAAGATTTTTCACTGGAATTAGTCTTGAGCATAAGTTTTACCAAAAGAAGATATTATTGTACTTACAAGGGTTCACATTTGACTCCTTTGAAGAACAGTCTTCATCGGACAATCTGGGAGACAGAGATGCTTCAAACAAAGTGATCAAATAGAATTGTTCGAGTTGATCTTTGTTTGTTTCAGTTGGTTTACTCTGCGGACACGGCACTTTTCCTTTGACTGTGAGTGCTAGCAGGTTCTTCGCCACCAGCTCAGTGCAAGGCAGGATAGTAGCAGGGTCATACTTCCTTGTACACTCCTGTCTGTCTGGCAGAACCCACTGTAGCAGACCTTTGCACTCCTGAAACATCAGAAAATTCAGAACAGAAAAATGGAGATATAGTGACACTCTGCAGAGTAATTAGTAAAAATATTTTCATGCTTTAAATTATTTGTACTACAAGTTCTTAGTTAATAGGAGTAGCTAGCAGTTTCACAAAATTAATACCTTCTCCAAAACAATGTAAGTAGTAGAGTTCTTAATATATAAATGATATTTTAATTGAGTAATTTGAACATTTTGTTACTTTTAAACAGAAAGTTTAAAACCTAATACTTTTTTCTTTTTTTTTCTAGAGCATCTTAACCATTAACTTCAGTTCAGATTTCCAAGATTGTATATTTGACTGCTGCATCTTATGAGTTGTACTCTCACAATAGGGTTTTGTATACTGAGCCAGAACACCGGCTAAAGTGACTACACTTCACAAATTTGTATTTGAGTTATTTTTCCTGTAAACTAGTAAGTAATTTTCTACTCAACTCAAATTTGTAGTTTGAAGTAAATTATTTTGAGGTTTCCTTTTAACTAGTGTGGATTGGAATTAAACTTCGTTTAAGGAGATTGAGGTACTCTACGGTAAGTTACCTTGGTGTCAAGATGCTCAGTGATGCTGACACTCCCGGCCAAACAGAGCAGCGTGGTTAGACTGTGACTCGTTCTGTTGATTGCTCCGGACACGTAGAGTCTCAGCAGCTTCACCAACTCAACTGATCTCTTCTCCCGTATCAAACACTGAACCAGCTGATGAGAGAGAGCTTCACACAGGTTCAATCCCAGTGCTCTGAAAGCATATGTCAAACGTATACATGTAGAAGTAACTAAATTTAATAATCATGAACCAAAAGTTTGCTTAATTGTCATCAAGCTTCATCTTGATAGTTTCAATTATTTTGTACGTTGTTTCGATTATTTTTAACAAAATATAATTTAATTGTTGACGGCTTGAATTGTGATACAGACCACTCTTAAAGGGTATTTCAAGGTGAATATGGAATAATGAGGGTGAGTATAATGAGTGTTTTGATTGGTAGGGGTGTAGTCTTGTTACATACTAGGCTAACTGTTCCCCAGATTGGGCCATATTAATAATTAACAGTTTAACAACCAATGGAAATAGATCAACAGCTCAATGGAGAGTAAACCACGGGAGTGGCTATCGTGAAAATTTGTTCCCAGCCCAGAGATGAACTTGGGCCTGTACAAATGAAATGAACTATGTCACTTTCTTTGACATATTTTCAACACATGTTTTATGACATATGTTATACTTCCAAATTATAGGTTATTTATCTGTTCAAGTAAAATTCATTAAAATAATGGCACTTGGCAAGATTTTGTTTTTTTTTTTACATTTAACCATGCGAGAAGGGGTCTGACATACTCTCAGGTGTAATTTAATAGGATAAGTAAATAACCAGCCCCCTAAACCTACTTAAGGGTTTACAATAACCACACTGAACTCACCATTTCTTTGACTTGTTATTAAGTAAGTTTTATTTTGCTTGCAAGGCAAGCCTTTACACTTTACACTTCAATGTTCTGACAAACAAAATCGTTTAATTTTTGTTAAGGAGGAGAAAGCAATAATACCAGGCTCCTTACCTCAAAGAGGTTTCCCAAACCGTGTTCCATAACTGACTAAGTTTGTTTGTGTCCACCAACTTTGGATCTTTACTGTTTTCAACATTAAGTAAAGCATTTGAGCATCTGAAAAGAACATAGACATTACAGTTAAATTCAAGGCACAGAATCTCAAACTTTCAAAATTTCAAAACTGTAAGCTTATCAATTTGATGTTAGAGAAATTTTGTAAATTTAGTATTACAAGTTCAAGTAATTACAGAAGAACCTCGTTTACCTGGACTAACTGTGACAGGACATTATCCATACAAACTGGATAAAGGGTAGAGCATAAAATTAACTTGCAGAGAAAATGCAAATAATGAAATTTTCTTATGGTTGAAAATAGAAAACCTTTAACAATCTCTTCAAACCCAGTTAATTTAAAGATAATGACTGTCAACAGCTGAAGATAGTATTCATTATTGTGACTTTAATAGTTTTCATAATTGCATTTTCAACAGTAAAACATTATCTCTGAATTCATTTATTTTAAGGTCAGCATTTCTTAATTCAACTGATCCAGACAACTAAGTATAACCTGTTAAGCTTCTTGCTTTCTGAAGGATAATTCAAAAGGGACAGGTGTTTCTGCTAGGCTTTAAGAATAGAAAGAATCTTTCAAAACAGAAATAATAATGTACCTGTAGAGATTTTCCATCGTGGTCAGGTCTTTACAAGTTTGCAAGCTGCTCTGAACAGAACTGTAGCAGGGACACAAGCTCCGTCTCACTGATGAGTTGAGGACAAGACAGTGACTTAGTTCTGTGAGTAGTGACAGCCTGAAACATGCAACAGAGAGATCTTAATCAGCAGATGCAGTAGAAAGTGAAAACAGGCAAAATGTAAGAGGAGTGATGTTTCTTTGTCAGGAGCTTTATTTTAGTTTCACTAACTTACACCAAACTTATTTAACAAATGCTGATGTTATCTTGTGTAAGTTTCTCTTCATGAATTCTACAATAATGTACCTAAGTTCTGGATAAGCTCAACCTACCAAGGCCACATATCTGCCTGGGAACTGGCTGCCATTCTATCCAAAACTGCAGTCACTCCAGTCTCCAGCTTGATGCTTAGGGGCATTCCCTTCCAGTACTGCAGTCTCATTCAGGTTAGACACCATACTCATGTCCAGCAGTTCTCTGGCGTCTGTTTGGAAAATCTATAACAAAAATTGTTCAAAAGTGAATTTTAAATGTTGTATTACTCTTAGTGTTACCTCGAAGTGGTCAAAGAACCTCGAAATGTTTACTTTGATAAACACGTTTGAAATGACTTATGGTTTTACTATGGCTGAGTGTTCAAGGCCACAAACAAGTAATAAGGAATTTGGGATTTGATCACTCACAGACCAAAATTTGAATTACCCATGTCGAAAGAAAAGTAAACAATAAGGATCTGTGGATCAACACTTGAAAATTAAATTTACTTTAAGATGGGTCCTACCATAAACATATCACTTTATATCCTGACAACTTATGAGATTAAATGATCCTCACCTGTCTACAAACAAGTACAGAGAGTGTGATGAAGTTCTCAGAAGTTGTCTGATGGAGCTATGAGAGTGTGTCGAACCTCAGCTTCGATCAGCTGATACATCCAGTGCAAGTGTCTGCACCACACGCCCCAGTCTCCTCGCGCGACGCCATTTGAGCCTTTCCTTGCGCCGGGACAGGGTGATGACACACTTTGCAGCACGAACCAGTCCAGCACTACTTCCTAGCAGTGACATCAAAACTTGATTCCGTGATTGGTTAAACTGTACTTTCAAACCTATACTTAACTATTATGTTTTATTTAACTAAAAAATAAATAGTTTGAAATGCTTGGCTCAGGTTGAGCTTAATAATTTTGGTCTATGTCTGCAATGTAAACACAACAGTTTCTTGTCCAAACAAATAATAAACTGCAAAAGATATGTAAAAATTGTATCTAATTAAGCAAAAATTAGTGATAAAATAAAAAATTATTAGGGTTTTTTTCACATCTAGGCAATACAAAGTCTAGATGGATCAAAAAGTGTTGTGTGATAGTGCGTGGTACATATCTGCACGCACATGGCGCTAAGGCAATCTGGTGGAATGAGAGAAGCATCTCCATAGTAGCAAGTTCCCACAAAACTACTTCAGTGTGCTGCAGAATTAGTCAGGCGTTTTCATTGCATATGTCAAAAAACACCAAAACTATATTTTTTAATTTTTTTACATTTGAGAGAGTTGGATTAGTTTGAGACCTGATGGTGCAGAGCCAGGAGGTTGAGAGTCTACTGGACTCACCTTTTTCTTGGAAGTGTTGTCAGCTTTATATTCATACATGTTTCTCAATTCGGGCATGATATCCTCGCCAAACTTGCATACTGCCATACGGCATTCATGTGCTACCTGAAATAAGTGTTTTTAATCTTTATAAAACTAATAGTTATGACTCAAGGTTAAAAATAACATTTGGCATTAGTTACTTACTATTTAAGATCACATTTGGCATTAAATTCAACAGCTTAATGATAACTAAGCCTATGCAAGTAGTATAGTAGTTATTAAATTTTCAAGTTGAGTACTGCAGTACTTTTGAGCTCGCCTTACATATTGGAGTCAGTTGGTAGTATGCTGACGACAGGACCAATCGGCGATCAACGCTGATAAAATCCTGTTTCAATAATGAGGACTAAAAGGGTTTGTGACAGCTAGAGGTAGCCAATCGGATGTCAGAGCGCTGATTGATTGATTACGCTTGAAAGGCAAAACCAACACATAAATGGACATTTTTTCTTTACAAATGAGGTGCAGTTAGGAATCTTTAGTCCCTCTTCTACTTGACAGCATTTTGGTCGGCCCTAGAAGAAATTGTTCCTAAAAGATTAGAACCACTAAAACTAGTGGCCCTAAAATCAACTGAAAAAGTATTTTTTTCAACCTGACGGCCTTATTGGATTTGACTCTTAACTGAATGTACGTTGGTTTTAGTTATAACACTTGTTACACCAAGTGTTCAGGAACTGTCATCTGACCACCAATTTCGTTTCCTTAGTCCTGAATTGATAGGTGTTGGCTATTTTGTAATCATAGCAAACAATAACAAAACACTTAAACGTTAACAGAAATAGAACACTTTTAAAGCTGCTAATGGCAGTCTAATAAATTTTACAAAATGTTGACAGGATATACTCACCACCTGACAACTTGTCAGTGCTAATCTTACTAAATGTTCATGTAATACAAGTTGCCGAAGCAGCTTTGATCCACCCTGTTAAAGTGGGAAATCTAAAAGAAAAGTTTTACTATGTAGTATATACAAATAACTATAATATAAATAACTACAGTATAATAATTATTTTATCAGTTGTGATATGATTAATAAAATAACTAAACAGAGTTGCTGTGCTTGTCAAGCCTAATTTTAATTTAATATTTTTTAACATCCATAGTATTACCAACCTAAAAACATTACGTCATACAAAAATAGGCATACTCTTAAAAAGAAATTTTACATTTTCATCCTAATTTAAACATTTATGTTTTCCCTAAAACTCTTTATGTAAGCCGGCACAAGTTTAGAGGGTTTCTTTCAGAGATACAGTATCCACATTGTGTATTCCAACTTTGACTACCTGAATCTGTAAAAGGGAAAAGGTAAAGTTTGTCTTGTTTAACGAGGCAGTTAGGACTACAAAGTCCTCTACCACTCAACCTCGACCTTTACCTAAATAAGCCTAAATAATTGTTTGATGTGTCACAAATTGTTAGCTTTTATACTTGGGAGACTATGTAGATCGGTTTAAGCCCATAAACTGTAGGTTTTACAGGCAACCTAAAGTAGTTTTTCAACATAATTGTAAGTATCTAATATAACCAAAACTGTGAGCTTACAATTTTTTCACTTCCAGTGCTAAAAACGAATGCAGTGATCCTTTCTTGATAATCAAGCTCAAGGTGGATAGGATGAGAATCTTTTCTGAAGTTGAGGGGTTTGCTTCTTGAGAAGGCTTATCTGCATACATGGCTTTAGTCATCTGAAATAGTTCTACAAAAGAAATACAAAATTATATTCAATGGAAAAACCTGCCAGACACAAACTATAATCATTTGGTTTTATAGCCAAGTAAGAAGCATATAAACTACAGTATATACTTGTCAAAGACCCTCGAAGGGCTAATATAGTGAAATATTAAGGCTATACTTAATGCTGTCCAGTTGTCAGCTGTGCCTTAGATAGTTCTACAAATCAGCGTGACAATTTTTATTTGTATTTTTTTTACTACCAAGAAGTATCAGCACAGTCAATTCAACTTGTCATTATTGAAACATATCTTATTATTGAAACGTCCTATAAGAGAGTCTTGCAACTGAAAATGGCAGCAAAAAACCTACCTTTCCAAGTGTCTTCACTGATGTTTATACAGTAATGATGGCTTGTCAATATCTGATGCCTCAGGATATTGAGGTAAATATTACCGAAATGTTTTGTGAGAAAGTTCTCTTGCAGAACATGTTTCACACACTGCACCAATGGGTTTATTTTCAAATAGTGTGCTCCATCTGAAACACAACCTTGAGATCAATAACCAAGAATGATCCACATTGTACTTATATCCAAATTTCTAACTAGTAGATGTTCTGCTATGAAATAAATAGACTTGATTTTGAACAAACCAAAAGTTCCCTCAGAAATTAAATGTTTAAAACTGTCTGCTGGGTGGTCTTTTACAAACAACCAAAAGGTTTTTTTTTAAATTACTTTACAAGTTGATCTAAATTTAGTTTTAAAACTATGCTTAGACGACTATTTCTATTTAATTAATAATTTGTATATTTGACAAAATTAATTATTGTATATTTGTCACTAGGCAAAGATATTTTTCGATAATTGATTGTAACTTTTGAAGATCTAAAGATTTGGACAACAAAAGAGTGGTTTATTTTAGTTTAAACTTTAAAACCAATCTTCAGTGGCTACTTCTTTGTCTTTGTCTTAAAATTAGAAACTTTAAATAAAAATAATGAGTGTAACCTTTGGAGCTTCTGCTAGTAACAGTGGATATGAGGCTGCAAAATTTGGCCGAGTCCGATCTTGATACATTTTTTCCATTTCTTAGGTCCTCCCTGAGCTTATCAGCCTCCTAAAAAAGAATTTTTTGTTTCCAATTTTCTATAGGCTTGAATATATAATAAGTTTGAGCAGTCTACCAACTAGGTGGGCAAGTTGCAAATTTTCAGTTCAAGCAAGGAGAAAACCAGGCTAGGAAAAGTTATCAAATAACTAACAATTTATCCAGAACCGCCATCAACTTCAAAATGCTGTGCCCAGTTAGTTGGGTATCAGAGAGCAAACAACAAAATGGCTTCCCAAAATTGAGTTTTTGTGTCAGTTTGCATTTTGTTTCTATTTAGTATTCTAGCGCTTTTAGAGTTAATGAAAACAATTACTTAAAATATTTTAAAACAATAGTTTGTTTTAGTTTTATTTAAAACTGTTATTTCAAAATATTTTAAAAGATTAAAACCGCTAAATCTATTCTAATAGTTAGCGACTTCACATTAACAAAATTTTGATTTTGATATTTGGCCTAATTCTTAGTTGGGATGCCATTTTGTAATTTTGAAAATAACTAATTACTCAAAAACCATTTAAAGATATTTTGACAAACTTGGTATAAACCTTGACGGTTTTTCTAATAACATGTTCCAATAATATTTTTATGTAGCTTATCAAATTTCAAAATGGTAGCCATTTAAAATTTCAATTGTCAAATTCTAATATGATAGCTACCATTTAACTTTGAAATTTTGAAATGACCGCCATTATAAATTTGATAAGTTAGATAAAACATATTTTGAGAACACGCTATAGGAACACAATTAAGGTGTATACCAAGTTTTTACAAAAATTTTCAAAGGATTTTTGAATTATTAATTATTTTAAAAGATTTACAAATGGCGATCACTAAACTAAGCTAAAATCAAAAAATTGTTACAAGGCATTTTCGACTTTACTTTAGTATGTAGAATCTGGTTCTGCATAGCTGCCACACATTTTGTGACACCTGTATATATTCTGTAGCTTTTTGTCAATATGGTGTTGCTGAAGGTGGTTCATTCATTAGAGAACACTAGTTGGCTTCACACCTTCTTTTACAATAAAATAAAACTATTTGAAATATATATATAATTTTTATATAATCTAGTTTGAGCATTCTCCGTGATTAGGTATTAGAAGATCTCACCTTTTAATGTATAGTATTAACCCTTTGCACTCTAATTCTTATTTTTAAATTTTTGCAAAACCCTCTTGTATGGGTTTCCCAGTCCCTTGTAAGCAAAATTTCAGCAAACCCGCTTTCTGGTAAGGTGCATTAACAATCATTCACTCCTCTAAGCGCTGGTATTTAGCCCCTAAGCTCAAAAGTGCCACTCTCTCTCACTGGATTTGATGAGCCATTTTCTTCAGTGATCCTCAGCGGTCATTGTGTGCCCCGCACCGAATGATCCAATGATTAGCATTGCACCGCAAGCTGCACACCCGCTAAGCATTCAAACCCACGCTTTGATTCAAACCGCGGACAGGGGCCAACTGTCCGTCACTATAACCACTAAACCACCGTGGCTGTTTGTCGTGGGCTGTCAAACCGCGACGCGAGTTGGCGTCAAGGGGAGGGAGTGGTAGTTCGCATCCGGGTGTTCTGGGTGCTGCCGTTAGTGTGTAGTCCTTGCCTATCGCTTATGCTATATGTAATACGATGTGTCGACTGTGACTATTTTATGTCGGGATGTCGGACTCAGTTATTGGGGCAAAGGTTAAACTTCGGAGTGGTTGGCGTCAAGGGAGGAGTGGTAGCTTCCGTGTTCTCTGCTAGGTGCTCAGCAGTGTAGTGTGAGTCCCTTGCCTATCGCTTTGCTATATGTAATAAACGATGTTGTTGACTAGACTTATTTTATAAGTTCCGGCCGATGTTAGACTCCAGTTAGCCATTGGAGGGCAAAGGTTAAAGTCTCATACATTTCATAATTTTTTTACTTTTTTCATAAGTTATGATTTTTTGAAAGTTAATTTTTTCTGTAACAGGTGAACAGGTCTTAAACTTTCTATAAAAACCTAAAACTAGGAGTTGACAGGTCCTAAAAGATCAAAAAATTCCTGACAACAATTCAAATTCTGAAAATCGGGCAGGAATTCCTTGAACAGATTTTTTCAGGGAATATAATGATACAAACCTACAACTCTTTGTCAGCTGATTTTTACATTTGTTTTCAACTGTTACAGTATATTGAACACCTTAGAAACCAATTGCTTAACTCGTAATACAATTTCATCTACCTATATCTATTATTTACTAGACAACTAAATCATTTAATATATAACAGGATGAAAACCATTTCTGTGATACTTATAAAGTAATGAAATAAATGTGGTAATTTAGAGGGATTTTCAAACAAGTTGTCATTTCTTGGCAATTTTACTCTGATTGCTACTGAATCTCCTCCCAGTTGATGCTGATCTATTTAAAGTGCTGGACCATCACACCCCAAATTGACAGACTTAAAGGGCTATTTTAGTACTGGAACCCAAAAAACTGGCTTTATTAAAGAAACCCAAACATGCTAATAAAACATTTAACTATACATTAATATCAATATAAAATTTTACCTTCATAAGTCCTCTATGAGCACTAGTGAGTATGACGTCCCATGTTATACCTTCTTGGTTTGCAGAGTTTTTATTTAGAAGATTTGAAACCTCCTGCCTTTGAATACAATCAAGGAGATCCGAACATTTTTTCTAAAACAAATTAAGTAAACAAATCAAGTTAGTTTTGGCAAACAAATAAATACACTTGGTAAAATAAGGCCGCTTTCACACTGTGTAATGATTTGTGTCAACTAGTCAACACTGTATTATTTTCTGAGATAATTTACATATTAAATTGAGTTATTATAGAGTTATAATGAGAGTATAGACCAAACATTGTCAGTAAAGCATAGCTCAGGTGTGCCGCGAAGTCAAGCGGTTAACGCTACGCTACATTGAAAGCTATAGTCTACTATAGCCAGTCATTTTGGATCAAATTTAGTCAGTTATTTGGTTCATAGTCATTCTCATTTCTACACTTTAGAGTATTTTAGCATGTAAATTACAAATGTTATATCAATGCAAATTGGCGTTTGCCGTGGAAATAAATAAATAAGTTACCTGGACCTGGACCTTTGAGCAATTAACACGGTTGGTGTACTATCTTCAAGAAAAATATTCCTGAGTTGTCCAGATGTTTTATACCACTTTCAAAACTTCCAGCCATAATTTGATAATAAGGATTTGAATTGAATTATACAGGCATTTTTAGTAATGAGAAAATGAAGGTGTGTTTTCTGCACTATTATTATTTTACCCCTTTGAGGTTCCAACTATTTTTAGGATAAATTTTTTGAACCTGCATGTAATTTACAGAAATGCATCAATTCAGATACATTAAAAACTCAATAAAACAATTTAGGGCCGTTTTTTAATTCAGCCTTAATTGGTGGTTAGAATTAGGACAGGGATCCAACCAATAGGAAAACTGGATATTTTTTAGGTTAAGTTTTACTTTGTCTGTTTTGATTTTGCATTTTGGTGTTAGAGTTTGTATTTGTCTATATTAGAATAGTGTGTACATGTTAAATTCAATACAAATGGTAAAAAATATACAACACAACTGAGTTGACCCAGAGTTTACACAACCTCAAGAGTTTAATATAACACTTTGGGATTTTTTCATCAGGAGCTTGTAAAATCTGGTCAGAATCAAACTGAATTTCCACAAAAATCGTTGAATTTGTCATATTTTTAGTAAATTTCCTGGAAAAAATTGGAATATTATGAGCAAGGTAAGATCTTGACGCGAACAAAAAATTAGCTCCAATCAAGGCCCCAGAACAGTGTTGAGCATTTCAAACAATCTTATAAAAAATTATGATAAATGTGGAGTAATAAAACTTGCAGTAAGATAATACGTGTGAGCGTAGCAAACGGCCTCTTTTCTATTATGATGAACTGAAAGAAAAGCTGACACAAAAGACCAAAGCGTAGGCTGTGAGCCGAACAAACAGTCTCAGAATGCCTTTGATCATCCAAGGCACAAAGGTTTGTGGAGGAAATTTGCTTCACTCTTGCCAGCAGGCTGCATGTTGACCTGGTTTTCATTTTAGTGACTAATTCAGTTATTAAAAGTTAACTGACATTTTCAGACCCTTGAATTTTCTCAGGTTTTTCTCTGACCATGACCATTTTTTTCCTAAGTATCACCATTGAATTTATACCCCAGATTTAATAATTATTAGTACTTGCATGCATAATTATGAATAAAACCATTGTGTGTATAATATCTAGTATTTACAGATTTGTTAGATATAACTTACTCTTCTTTCCAAAATCTTGTTAGAATTTAAGGCATCGCAGAATTGCCTCAAATCATGGTTGATCTGTTCATTGCTCATGATGGGAGACTCTTGAGTGCTAGAAAAAATTGAGAAATAGATTAAAGCAGAAAATGTCATTAGTAAAATTCCTAACTTAGAAATACCTAGAAAGTATTAGCTATTCTAAAAGACATTGATACAACTTCACCAGTGGCTTTTACACTAGTGAAATTTTTACGAAGGCATTACACACAGGAATCTGAAGTAAAAGTGAGATCCAAACTGAAGATCCAAGTGATGACTGATAGTGACACAGAAAGTGATCAGACTTTAGATATCTGCTATTGACACTTCATTGGTCATCATATTCTTGGCATGTGCCAGAATTATGATTGTCATCATAATAGTATTGCATGCCAGAACGGTGATTTTGAAATGAAGTAAAGACTCATTTCAAAATCACCGTTCAGCCACATACAATACTATATTACAGTCAAGTATCCCATTATATCTTTATTTCATAGACTGACAATGCTGTCACAAAATAACCTTGTTGATTCGCCCCTCATTTACTTATTGCATCAAAACATATTAATCGTGACTTATCTAGTTGAAATTTTAATGTATCGTCCAAGCCGAGGTCCAGCGGAATTGTCTGTTATTAAGGATGTACTGCAAAATAAATTTAAATAATAACTGTAGAGGGAGACAAATTTAGGAAGTTTGAAAGTTGTTAGAAAAACTTCAGGAAAAAGCAAACGTAAAAGTTATGAAATTACAACAGGACTCCCGCTAGTTACTGATGAGGCCTCGAAGTTGTCGTGGAAGAAACAGATTTCTTTATTCCAAGAACAAATAGAGAACTCGATGATTTCTTTAGCTGTTTGGTAATTGTTTGGCACCTCCCTTCTTTGGAGGATTAGTTTTGATCCAGTTGAATGGGAAGAACATTTTATAAAGACCTTCCAATAGTGATAGGTCTAGATAGAATAAGCTCAAAAATTTTAAGTAGGCTAATGTCCTGGAAATTACTTACAGTACTACCAAATGTTTTTCAACTGAGAAGCATTGAGTTCCTTACAAATAAAGTTGTAAAATATTAAACTTAAACTCTTTATTGAGCCAGGTATGTCAAACTCTATATGACCCGGTAGGTACACCTTAATCTCTAATTTCTTATGGTTTAGTACACTGATTCAAAGTTGATTCCGCCATAACCTTAAAACAAAAACTGAACAACAGTCTCGTACATTTTTTTTTTAACTTGAATCTTTGACCCAAAGATGTTTTTTTCTGTAAACAATCGCAGTTCACCCATGGAGTTATGTTTAGAGACTATCTCCATTGGCTTTAAATATACATATAAAATCAATGCTATCTCCATAAGAACTAAATAAATAAAATAAATAAATAATAAATAAAAACTGTTATTGACTTTAAATACACACATTTATTAATGTATCTTAAGCAGGCCACACACGGTCGAGCAAAGTACCCAGCCCAGCCTACCACCTAGCCTAGCTGCACGCCCAGTGTGCTGGATGTCGTCCACACACTGTCGATCCCATTGATTTTAAATGTATATTTAAAGTCAATGGTCGATCCCCTGACCTAGCATGTTTGTGCTTTGTCAGTTGTGTAATGAATTTCGAGGTGAGTGCTGCTATTTGTGCTCCTGGTCTTCTGTAAAAGATTCATCGTAACATATATAAATCCACGTAAAAATATTAGTTTAAATACATTTAAAACACAAATTAATAATTACTTGCTTCTAAATTCATTTACAAGGTACGGGATTTTTCCGGCAGCTAATTATTGTAGCATACCTATTCGTTAAGCTCAGGTTTATTACAGGTTTACCATATATAAAAAATCTTATTTAAAATTATCCGCTTTTAAGAGCATACAGGAACAAATGTTAACAAACTAGGTATGTAGTACAATTTTACACAGAAAATTTTGTTAGTTCTTATATAAATGGTTTCTAATTATTCCAGTAGAATTTAAATCTCACGAATAATAATTCTTTTAAAAATATGTTTATCCAAATTAAATTTTTCCAGAAAATCACAAAAAATTTTGTCAACGTTCCTAATAGGTTTTATTTTATATTTATATCTATGATTACCTATGTCAAACAAACAATTTATTATTTATTTAATTGTTATTTTCGGTTTTCCTGTAGAATATAAGATGAATCTACAGGCAAAACCGAAAGATAACTTGTTAAATAGATGACATAAGGTCCTACAGTTGGGAAATTATTATTTTAGTTAACTTTACATTGTACATATTGACAATAAATTATTAAATTATTATTAATACAAAGCATTACTCCCGAGCATAGAGAGTGAACACTGGTGGAGGCACGGCGAGCGGCACACACGATCCAACTTGTTGGACACGTTGCACGGCGTGCGTGCGATTAGCACACACGGTCGGTGTTAGGCTGCTATGATCGGCTAGCTATCTCCAGCCCAATATGCTAGACCGTGTGGGGGCTTTAGGTCCTCCGTGCAAAATTATTTTAATAATTTAGAAGCAGCGATATAGAGCGAGCGAGGATCCAAATTAAACCCCACTTATAACTTGAGTTAAAGAACGATGCTCATTAACGACCAGAACCAATTTCAATACATACATTTCATTTGAAAATTACATGAATTAGATGTGCTTACATACAAGCCAAACGTGCAACTGGACTCTATAAGTACGAAATCTTGGAGAATATAAATTAACAATAATTTAAATATCTTCTGATATGTTGACATAGTTAAAGAAGTATATAATTATAAGTAATAAACAATAAATAAGTATAAATGGGTATACGATGAGTAGACTTTTCTTAGACTCTTCTTTGCTAATTCCCT
This sequence comes from Matsumurasca onukii, assembly GCA_018831715.1. Taxonomy (NCBI): domain Eukaryota; kingdom Metazoa; phylum Arthropoda; class Insecta; order Hemiptera; family Cicadellidae; genus Matsumurasca; species Matsumurasca onukii. The sequence continues at coordinate 28,602,648 of CM032065.1, forward strand.
GGGTTTGTGAGAAATTTTACTACTATAATATAACAAAACGTCGAAAACTCTACACATAAGATTTAGTTAGTAGCAGTCAACGACAATAACCTTAGTAGCAGCCTCAAATAGAAGCAACTAAGTAGTAGTAGCAGCTTCAAGGAAAAACACTTTAAAGGGTTTCAGCAGTTCAACGCATTTCAAAATAGTCAGTAAAATTTTCAAATTAGGGAGTTACACTGTACCGTCTCTCTCGTTAGTCCTTTATAAGTCCTTAGTCCATAAATACCCACTGCATAATGCTCACTGTTATGCATTTTCAAGTACATCCGTAAAAAACTGAGCATCAGAAAAGTTAAAAATGAAAACCAGTATTTAAAAACTAAAACTATTGATTTAGGGGCCGTTCAATTGCGTGAAGGTGTTTTGAACATACTGTACATGAGTTTTTATTGTTCACCACTTACACTGATATATACTCTATATAGTACAGTGACAGCATAAACTTATTCACGTGAGGGAATAGTCTTGAACCCAAATCAATTACTGCGAAACTGCTGCCATCTGGATTCTGTTCTGATGTCTGGATAAGCAAATTTCTCTCTCGCTTGCAGGCCATTCTGTTACAGACGAAAATTTCATTCTCTACCGGTTAATCAAGGTTTCTCGGGAAATTCTTTCACATATTACCTCATTTCCTTCTAAAACTATGTAAGTAATACTTTAGTAGTTCAATAACATACAAACTATTGATCCAACTTGGAGAAAATGATCTTTTCTCTGGTGACTTCTTTAACGGCCATCAGTGTGAACATTACGATTTGAGAACGTAAAAACTCGTTTTCAGGTCAACTGTGTGTGCACGTTGGTTTCAGTATTCTAAAGAAAGAATTTCTAAAACAAATACAGAAATTTCGAACTAAATTTACACATGCTTATCCAAATTTGGCACTAAATGTAGTTTAAATTAGTTTTGATCCCCACCCTTAGAACTGGTGCCTAGCGTAGGTCACTTAGGGGCCCATTATACTTTTTCTGGACTAGGTTTATACTCTATTTAACCAGCAGAGGTGTTTCCGAAAATTTAATCCTGACTTTTCCTGGGATTTTCAACCCAGCCCGTTGCTAGTTATCTTAAGTTATCAATGGCATAAGATGTTGCAGACAAACCCTTAACCTCAAATTAATTAAAATAAAAGTATATTATTATGAATCATTATATATATTAAATGGGTGTTTTTATTGCTGACTGCCCTCATCTAGTTTCCTTAGGCCAAAACATATTTCCTCTCACCAAGAAAATGTCTCTTAAATATTTATATTCTAATTGACTTATTTGTTCAATGATTTTGTCTCACTTATATATGTTAAATTCTGCACTAGTTAGTCATTGCTTAAAAAAACTAAAACATGCAAATATTGCCGAGGTATTTGTCTAGAAGAGTGTCTTATGATTTCATGAGCTAAAACTTATTTAACACATGTGGAGAAGGCTCCTAAATATATAAAATTTGTTTTGGGTTGCTAACTTATTTAAAAGTGGCTTTAAAGTTGGGACTATTTTACGAGGGCGAACACGGTGCACAGGCACTCTGTGGCAGACGACAGTCTCTGTCACCCACTTCAAATTAACTTAAAGGTGAACAAGTTATTCGAAGTTAGGTTAGGTTAGTTTATTTTTTATGTCGAACATATTTAAAAGTGGCTTTAAAGTTGGGACTATTTTACGAGCGGAAGACGCCTGATCGGTGTGCGCTGCACTCTATAGCAGACGACAGTCTGTCAGTCTGTCACCCACTTCAAATTAACCTAAAGGCTGAATAAGGTGTGTTCGTGAAGTTAGGTTAGCAAAGTTAAGTTAGTTTATTTTTTTGTAAAAACATTGTTTTAATGGTTTCCGCAACTTTCCAGAAGTTAAAACATCGTTTTTGACCTTTTTGAAGGTTTTCATTTGAAAAGTGCTTAAAATCCATAAGTCACTCTTCTGGAATTTTACCTATAGTACTTTGAACATATTTTGAAAATTGTAAAAAAAGTAAAAAACCTAGGGACAGCTTACACCCTTGATACAAGACTTCTGAGAAACCAGCACTAAGAGTTATAGCCAATTCCTCTACTTAAATCTAATGTAGGTCTAATACAAACAGTAGGCTCAGAAGATTTATTTTGTTGAAATTTTGAAACTGCTTTGAACCCAGCTCTAAATGAAATTTCAATATTAAACATTTGGTTTGATCTTACGTTCTAGTCTATTTTAGTTCTACATCATCCAATGTAAGTGGATAAAATGTGAAAACAAGTGTAAGTAGTGTACAGAGTATAGATGTCACTTCACATTACAGTCAACTCCCGATTAACCCTGATAAAGTCGGGTTGAGGCTTCGGCAAAAATCGCAGTAAATTCGCAAACTCAAAATCAATATACAATAAGGTATATAAAAACGAAAACAACTAAAATAAGAAAAACAGATTCCAGTGAGCTGTGCATGTGGACCATCATTAGTTCTCATGTATTTTAGCACTGCGCGCGTCTCAAACCATGGTCGGACGCTATCATGTGTACATAGCCTTATGGTAGCCTTGGTTCAATGGTTTTGTTTACTGAGCCGTCAGGAGCTAGTGTTGAACTCTTGACAGGTCACAAGACTTGGTTAACACAGCAACCAGAAAATGGTGACAAGATGGCTAACGAGTATTGTTAGTGTTTATGTTGTGTAAAATTATATGACTCCAGTAATAAATAAAATTTAAAACCTCTATTTCCAACGGAAGAATCAATAGAGATGTTAAGAAGAAACCAGGCCAAACAAAAGTTGTTATTGTTACCTT